>CM068303.1:48247282-48847282 GCA_034768395.1 Linum lewisii | reverse complement strand
AGACATTGTAGAGAACTTGCCTGTTGTTTGGAAGTCTCTCGATCATGGTTCTTGTGCCTTGAGAGTTTGGCAACATATCAGTTCTGCTTGCATTGGATGATTCTCTAGAAATCTGTGGTTTATCCTACAGATCCCAGAATGGAAGAATTAGTTGTTGCAAAAGAAGCTCATGATACATCCCGAGAAGCAAGGGTATGGTGATACTTGCCATAAGGTTAGTGAAAGATGGTGCTGGAGCTGCATTAAGATCACTTGAATTTCGCACAAAAGAATGTTCGAGCAGCTGAAGAGCAGTTGGCCTATCAGCGGGATTCCTACGAAAACAGCAGGAAAGGAAGTCTTTCCCTCTGTGGACAGTGCTTCTGGTATTGGCGGAGATTTGTTCAACACCTTGAACATTGCCTGAGGCTGATACGTTGGGAGAAAGAATTAGGACACATATGTACAGCTGCCAGAGGTGTCTGGATTCGTTAATGAAATGAGATGGATAAAATTATAGTCAAGGCCTTACCCTTGAAGTTCACCCCAAGGAGGTTTACCAGTGAACATCTCAATCACAGTACAACCCATGCTCCATATATCGACCGCAAAAGCAAGATCAGGATTACCGTCTTTTTGCATCACAGCTTGTATGACCTGAGAAGAAACAAAAAATGGAACTTTATAAGAAAAGAAACCAGCAGTTGGCCAAAACGATTAGAAAATCATCGTTAAAACTTGGATTATTACCTCTGGAGCCATCCAGTGTGGACTTCCTTTCAGAGACAATTGATATGAGATGCCTGCAAGCTGGTGAATGGAAACTATTGCTAAATATGAAAGTACCAAAAGAAATGCCGACTTAATGTGATTCTTGGATTATCTGAAACTCACATGTTTTGCCATTCCAAAATCTGCAAGCTTAACTGTACCTGATGCATCAACTAGCAAATTTGCACCTTTAATATCCCTGTACACCACAATTTCATCATGAATCACAGATGCTTAACTTCATCATACAGAACGTTGAAATTTTACAATGGAGTTCATGTCTGAAGAATACATGTCTACAACATAACCCTTCATTATAGAGGTGTGGCTGGTTTCAAATTTTATGAATTGATTATCAACGCATCCACAAAACCAATTAATCACCTATGGATGGTCTTTGTCCCGTGCAGAAAAGCCAGTCCAGAAAGAATATGACGGGTGAAGTTGCGGACTATTGATTCTGTAATAGCTCCACAATGTTCCTGGACATACTTGCTTATTGACCCAGGATGAACATACTCCAGATATATGTTGAAGTGATTATCAACCTGACAAGAACAAGTTAATTGAACTTAATCAAGCTTGTATAACGCCTTAAACAATCAAATATATTTATTTATTACGAGAGCAGAATTGAAACCCACCGTCTCACTGCCAAGATACTGCACTATGTTCGGATGCTTCAGATGTCGAAGAACTTTAATTTCCTGAAGCAAGCAGTGAAATCAGAAACTTGAATCATTAATCTACTTGTGTCTTTGTGTAGGCATTTATCATAGAGGAATGGAAAGCTAGCCTGAGGGTGAAGAAAAGGATTCTCACCACCAAGCCTCAAATCTTGGTATCATTCACTTAAGCTTAGAATAGATCGCAGGTATTTGAAGAGCCATAAATGGCATATCTACCTTCACTTAACCTTAGAATAGATCGCAGGTATTTGAAGCAACAAAAATAGCAACGCAAGCAATACAAAAGCAAACCCTTCTGAAAAAGTTTTGGATGGTCCGGATTCTTAGGACGAACCTGCTCTAATTGCCTTACACATTCGTCTGATTTAGGATCATCATGGATAAGGTCCACTTCCTTGATTGCACACAGTGCTCCAGTCTCTCTGCCAAACATAGAAATGACAATTCATGACTCATTACAGAAAATAAGAAGCCAAGAATACCAAATTGAGAAGAGGCGTATTTCAGACCTGTTAGTCCCCACATACACACTTCCATATGTGCCACGACCAATAAGCTTGCCTTTCTGCCATTGATTCCTTCTCATCACAATAGGTACCTTTTCGACCCTAGTATGGGTAACAGGTGATAGCAATGGAGATGGGATACGCGACTGAGTTGGAGATATAACCAAAGGAGGCAAGGGCAACGGGTAAGGATTGAGCTGATTGCTGCTTTCAGGGAAATCTTTAGAACTCAGAGGACCTGATTTGCTTTGATGCCGTGCAGATTTTGATTTAGTCGGACTTCTGGGATTGGAGAAAGCACTTCGTAAAGTTGGGCTATGGAGTGGGGAAACATCGGGACTACATTGCTGCACATGTTTCACCAAGGAAGATGGTGAGTTATTACCAGATAACCTAAACTCTGGTACCTCAGAATCAGGACGAAAATGAATTTCGTCAGGGCATTGCAGCAAATTTCCAGGAGGAGTTGATGGCCGCTGTGGGCTGACAGCTTGACTGGAGCAAGCGCTCCCTGATGAAGTGCTCTGTGGCGACTGAACTGCACCAAACTTACAGGAAAGGCAGATAGTCAGATCTTTCGGAAGGTCCTTACGACGACTGCTCAGAGATTTAGATGATTCTACTGCGGGGAGCCGAGAAGGGAAGAGAGTTGCGAAACAACTCGTCGATGAGCTCCTCGGTATGGAGCTCGGGGTCGAGTTTACAACCGTACTTCCTCCGCTTTCTTGGCAATTGCTCGGAGATTTTATATATGGCTTTGTGGTGATCTCATTCTGATCACAGCTGTTCCTATGGGTTTGACAAAGCCAAATGCCGATGATCAACTAAAGGAAAATGCTAAGATAGAAAGTCTATGGAATGAAAGAGTTACTGAATTAGATTTGAATCCAAGTTGGAAACCCTACTTCCTTGAATAGGTGCCTTTCCGGCCGGAATCCGGTGATCGGAGTTGATCCGATCCCAAAATATGACGAGCTGGAGACTCTGGCCTTCTATTCAACGACGAATCAGGAAGTGGCAATCGCTGCGGTAGAGGTGATAAAGACCGACGGTCGGTCTGCACTGGGGACGTTCTCGCCTTAGCGATGGAATCCGGTGACGGCGGCGGCGATAGCAAACGACCGCGGGAGACGATCTGTTGTTCGCTGAAGTACCGAACCTTTCTGAGAGAGAGAATAACAGAAGAAATGAGCAATTCAGGAAATGTGAATCAATCAATCACATGAAAATCACGAGTAGTTCAAGAAAAAAAATGTCGGAGTCGGAGCCTCACCTCCGGGTAGAAGAGAACGGGCCATCTCCAGGCGACCCGGTTTGATGACCCAGCTGGTGGCCCCAATTAGCACCCGCGGATTGAAGCCTCCTGTGCAAATTTCGCCGCGGCAAAGGTAACGGTTGGGGCACCGGGAAATACCGCCACGACGAATTACCCGACCCGTCTGCAAGAGATGACTGCTTCTGCGGGGGGACTCCGGCGAAACCGGCTGCGAATTGGAACGCCGTTCACTCAACATCTTGTCAAGCTCACTGTCGTTCAGGTGCCGCAGCTTCTTCTGCCGGGTAAGCCTCTTCTGGGTAAAAGACCGTCCACGGTGTGCTATAATCGGATTCCCAACTGAATTCCAGGTTGGAGCAGGCAGGGAATCGAAATTCGGCAGCGGCGTAGACGAATCCATGGAATCCATGGAAGCCCCAAATCTTCTTCTCACAACCTGCAGCTGCTTCTTCTTCTTCTTTGAGTTCTTTCCTCCCGGCGACTCCCTGCCTCCAACTTCATCGTCGACGACAGGGTCTTCCAGCCGGAGACCCGGAGAGTCATCGTCGTCTTCTCTCGCCATGTCTCATGTGGTGAGATACTCGGAAAGCAGATTGTGTTTGGGTTTTGGGGGAAAAACAGAGATCATTGACTACAAAAGGAGAAAAAGAATTGAATTGATGAAATTAAATACGAACGAGCTAGCTACTACGACTGTGTCTAAGTTGGTTGACAGTTGACACAATCAAATAAATCAACTCCCTCCCTCGCCGTGTACTACTGATAACATTTTATTCGACAATTCCCAAAACCAAACCGTTGTTTGTTTATCCATCTTTGTCTTCTCCGAAATTGTGCTTTGTCTTGTTCTTCCTCCTTTGCTGCATTTTATTTGTTCCCAAAATTATGGTATTTTCTGACTACTTTTCTTATGTTAAATGGCCAATTGATACTCTTATGTTCATTTCCCTCAAATCAAAATTATTACTATATTTCAAGCTTTTGCTTTGGATGAAATTGGTTCCATGTTTGATGCATATATTTAGTTAACAGATAGTTTTTTTTGGGGAGAATACTTGTTTGACATTTAATAGCTGAAGCTATATTCTCTACTTAACCATATTATATGGTGCCAACAATCTATGATATAACCTATAAATATTTTAACTTATCTATCTCAAAATATATACATTTTTAACCGTGTCTGAATTACAACAAAAGGAGATCCAATTAATTAAATTGTATCAGCCACTCTAAAATTTCATTTCATTTTTTTAGTTTATTTCACTAGGGAATCTGATAGTTTCATGATAGCGTCTAAAGAAAGAAAATGATTCTTCAACCTCAGTTAACACTTAAAACTAGTTACGTAGGTATTCGACAAACCCACTAAAATATGTAAGTCGAGCAATCTATCAACCCATCTCAGTTTATAAGTTGGGATAAGATAAGTATTGAGGAGGACCGATATGAGACCAGTCTATTAATAATGATCAACTTGTCGAGAGGGTGGTGAATATTTCATGAACACCACCATCACTAGAGTAGGTTGTCATCAATTCTAACGGACTCCATCATTCCTTATACTAGATGTATTAGATGGGTGGCAGTAATGATTGATGCCTTGCAATATATAGTATGAACTTGGAATTGTGCTCAATTATTAGGGTTGAGTGAGGAGATGTGATAGATTTACAGATCGCTTGGGAGATAGGATACCAGAAGGTAAAAATGTAAATAGATTCGTTCGTTACGGTTTAACTCTTGTTGGGGGTGAGTGAGATCATACACCAACAATCTTCTGAAGTCGTCGTTTTTCGTGAGGTGTTGGATCACAACTGGATGACCAAAGTTGAACATACTTGCCAAGAGATCATACACCAACAATCTTCTGAAGTCGTCATTTTTCGCGAGGTGTTGGATCACAACTGGATGTCCAAAGTTGAACATACTTGTCAGGAAGGACCACTTGCCATGTGGTTCGTTCGATGGAGGAAATCGGAGTATTGTGAACATGTCAGGAAGGGTTGGGCCAGTCGACCCAAGCAGGCAGGCCCAAAATGCCATTCCGTATTCAACATGTCTAGAGATATCATATGGGCCAAACTTTTTTCTTACTGACTAACATTGGGCCCAATCTTTGGAGACCATAAGCCCTGAGAGATGGAGGCTGTCAAATCAAATGACTGTCGTTTCCTTCCATTCGTAAAAGTAAAACCTCGCCGTTGGCAGCCTCTGGACTACTACAGTTGGCGTTCATTCATGAATCATGATCAAGGCGCGCCAACTCGGGTCTCGATTCTCCATCCGAAACCTAGCCGCTTTCTCCTCCTGGTCCACTGCAAACTCTAGATTGCCCAATTTTTCTACCGACGAGGACGAATCTGTAGACAGCGTCGGAGTCAACAGCAGCAGCAGCAGCGAAGTTCATCGACGAGCGGTCACTAGCAAGCGGCCAGCCACCGTGAGATGGGCTCCTCGGTTGGCTAACTCCGTTCAATTGATTGGTTCCGTTGAGCGTCCCGTCGAGACCATCAAGAGTAAAACTGGCCAGTTTGGAGCTTACACTATACTCAGAGCGAAGAATCCTCTGGATTCCAAGCAGCTCACTTACAAGTCCGTTTTCTTTGTCCCTCTCGACTTCTTTCGATTCTATAGTTATAATAACTGCTTGATTGTTTGGCTACAGTACTTCCATATCTGCTTTTCCCTGTTGGATTGTTTGCAAAGCTAATAAGGGTTCTTTCCAACTTTGGCTAGCAGGATTATGATAGTGGCTTGGGAAGACCTGGCAGAAATATGCATTAATCATGTGAAGCCTGGTGATTTTATCTATGTTTCAGGTCTCTTGGCATTTTACGATAATAAAGACAATTACGGTTCACAGTCAAAGGTTTGTAATGCTTATTTGAGAAGTGTACTATCAGTTTGCATTTTGTTCTAGTTTGTAAGTACTATCTTGATATAATGTGTTTAAAGGGATGTTACATTACATTGTTATGCTTTGTAAGCACATGAAAAGGTGCTGGTGCAACTTGGAACCTGCTTACTGATGCACTTTCATGATCTTATTACCCAGGCCTTTGTCTACTGTTTATTTTCTTATTTGCTTTCAATCAAGTATTGAACAACTTCGCGACTTATGTTGTGTGTGGATGTTGTCTTAATATGTATGCATTATGATCAGTGCCATCGCTGAATCTCTATTTACAGTCTAAGCCGCTATGATTAGTGTTGAGTTGATAACAGTGGATTCTTCTCATCCTGTGCATTACGATTTTTACCCTGATCCTTTCTCTTTAGTCGGGTGTATGGAGATTCACTTTCAGTTAGTTTTCTGTTTGTGTAACATTGTGTTTTGTAAGTAACAACTTTAGTTTGTTTGCCCCTCTTCTGACAGATAATTGTGAAAGAATTGAATTTCGTTGATGTGTCGTTGTATGGAATTCACCCTACTGCCAAAAAAGCAGAGTTGCCTAATTCGGGAGGCCTTCAACAGAATGATGAATCTGTAACACCTGGTATGTTCCTTTGTGAAAACTGCGCTCAGATGTATTTCCACCAAATATTTCTTGTGGGTTTCCTTAAACACTGATCGCTAGGTTGTGGGGTTAACCTAGCTTGCTGCTTCATTTGGGTCCATTCTTTCGCATTTACTGCTTTTACCCACTTTAACTCTTCTTATGTGGTCAATCAGGTCAAGCTGAGATGCAAGTCTACCAAAACCATCTTTGGCAAGCATTCTTTTCCGACCCAGACAGATGGTGGGATATGCGTAGAAACAAGAAACACCATTGGTCCCCAGATTTTATTCACAAGGATACCCGCGAAGGACTATGGCTGAGAGAGGGTGTTCCATCGTGGGT
This sequence comes from Linum lewisii, assembly GCA_034768395.1. Classification (NCBI taxonomy): domain Eukaryota; kingdom Viridiplantae; phylum Streptophyta; class Magnoliopsida; order Malpighiales; family Linaceae; genus Linum; species Linum lewisii. The sequence goes on along the minus strand of CM068303.1, from coordinate 48,840,216 downwards.
GACAACACAGCTCCAGATCGTTGACTCAAACAAGCCAGAGGGGAATATTGGATCTGCATCTCAATTCAAAGGGTACAAGAATGACCTCTACTTGTGGCAAGTGTTTTTCCATAACCCCGACGAGTGGTGGGATAACCGGAGGGATAAGAAGAACCCGAGATCCCCTGATTTTAAACACAAAGATACCGGTGAGGCTCTCTGGCTTGGTCGGGATGATCCACCATGGATCAGAAAACAGCTTCAACGGTTGGATGATGAATCCGCATAGTCGCAGTAGAACACAGGAGAGGAACTTGAACGTGGAGGAAGGCGAAAATGATACTCGTTATTCTGCAGGTGATGAGTTGATTGTCATGGTCACGGTAGTGTGGGGAGTTGATATAGTTTAGAGCGTGAATATAGTTGATTTTGACCGTTGCAGGACATGCCATGATATGTAAATTAGAGATCATCAGTAATTCAGAATGCTGTAGTAGTGTTTTTCCCGCGTCATTGACAAATCTTTGGCTAGAACTATACTATCTTATCTTAGAACGAAGTCTTTATGATAGAAACATTTTCAAACTTACTGTCACTCTTGTCTCTCTCATTTATCCAGTCCGTATCAATGGCGGAGACTCTGAGACTGAGAAGTGTACCAGAAAACAAAAGGCGAAGACTTTGTGATACATCTGTACCAAGGGAGTCTTGAGAATCCTTAAGAGTAAGACCCGAAAAAAACGCGGTAAGAAATGGAGGGGCCATGGACATGAATCGTGGGCCACTCAGAGATTCTATAATTTTTGTCAGCTTGTTTGAGGTTAGGCATATCATTTCAATCAACGTTAGACATGACATAATTTCAATAAGAAAAAAGGATTCTATGATAAAAGGGTAAAAGGGAGAATTAACAAGTCAATGAACCTTCATCGTAGTTTCTTCTTCTTCTTCTTCAATAGTGTTGTCCAACCTACCAGCCACCATTATCACTCACAAACGTCCACCTCCACTAAAGAGTCTTGTTGATAAGGAATTTTGATGGGCCCGGCCCGACGAGGCCCAAAGGCCCACACGGCGGCCCATGAGGCGGCCCACACGGCAGCCTGAACACAGCGGCTAGGGCTGGAGGTCCGGATTTTAGGCAGTAAGTCAGATGGGCCGAACAGGCAGGCCCAGGAAGTGGAGTAAGGCCCAAAGCGACGGCCCAGCTCGGCGGCCTCCTAGGGTTACTTGGCGACACTTAGGGTTCCAAGACAGAGCAGACACGTGTCAACATCCTACGGGGGCTACAAACGAGTGGCTAAGATTCAGCCTTGGCGACCAAGGCAGGGGTACTATAAATACCCCCGTATACCCTATTAACCAGCGGACAACACTTTTACTCAGCGGACAAAACGCTCCGCGGTACGTTACTCGCCTCCCTCTCCCATTCCTTAAACTGATCGCCTCCCCTTTTCCTTGAACTAACTTCCCCCCACGTTGCTTACGAGGTACACCACTCCCGGAGGACCAACAGGCTTGGGCTTCCATTATTGGGCCAGGCGACAAGGCTGGAACAATTGGCGCGCCAGATAGGGGCCGATCAGGCGACTTTTCAAGGCGAATGGCTTCATCAGCGATTCCCACTTTGATGGGCGAGGATGGCGAAAGAGGAGATGGAGTAACACCTGTCAAGTATGTCAACCCAGGTTCTCGAACAGACCCAAGCCTCACTAGAAACATGGAGCGCGAATTCGAAGGCGACTCAGAGTCCCAGAGTACTATTCCGACCGGCGATGCCTATGAGCTGTTGGAGCAGCGATTTCGGTCCCTTGAGCAACAGAATGCTGAACTCACACAGATGTTGAAAACGGTGATCGCCCAGCAGGCTCAAGCTCTCAGGGCCAACACTCAGGACAGGCAATCGCCACAGGACTCCCATTTGGAAGTGTTACAGCAATTCCTCCCGGCTACTCAAATCTCCCCCGCACAGATGGCGGTTCGTCAACCTCTGTCCAGGGCGATACTCGCCGAGCCACTACCTAAGGGGTTGGTTCCGCCCAACCTAGATAGGTATGTAGGTACTGGCGACCCGGACGAGCACTTGCAAGCCTTCCAGATCGCCATGCAAATGCAGCAGGCTGGTGACGCCGCATATTGCAGAGCTTTTCCGGTGACACTGGGAGGGCGAGCCAGGGAGTGGTACATGAATCTACCGGAGGGCATCATAACATCGTGGGAGGGCTTTGCGAGGATCTTCTCACAGAAGTATGAGTGCAAGAAAACAAGGACGGTCCCGTTGCAAGCGCTGGTGAGCCTGAGGCAAAAGCCGAACCAGTCGCTGAAAGAGTTCTTTGATGAATGGACTGGGGTCGTCCAATCCATCAAGAGGGTAGATCATGAAATCGCTGCGGCAAGTTTATTCCAGTCGACTCATAACGGCAGGCTACGGGAGTCGCTGCTGCAGGTGGCTCCGAAGTCGCTGTCCGACTTGGAAACCAGAGTACACAAAATTATTTTGATTGAGGAGCAGTTAGCAGAGCCTGTCGGTGGAGCGGCGAAGATGGAAGAAAAGCCCGTTACAGGGAACAAGCAGGCCAAAGGGCAGCCCTTCGAGACACGGCCATACGGGAAATATCGCCCAGGGGAGCAAAGGCGTTACCAGAGAGAGGATACCCTGGAGAGCAAAGGGGTTATCAGGAGAGAGGATATCAAGAGGAGAGGGCAGATTATACACCCCTCTCAGAATCGCGAAGAAAGATTCTGCTGTATATGCAGCATAAGGGACATCCCATCAACTGGCCGGGGCCAATGTTCACTCCGGCGGATCAGCGAAGTCGCCAAAAGTTTTGCGATTTCCATGACTCTCATGGGCATACCACTGAAGACTGCAGGGAATTGAAAAATGAAATCGAAAGGTGGATAAACGAAGGACGTCTCAGGGATTTCATTGTCAGCTCAAAGCGGAAAAACAAGCCGCAGGAAGATGATCGCCGTGGACAAGGAGAATCACAAGACAAGAAGGGTGATGTCTTCGCCCGACTTAAGGAGCCTATGGACAATGAAGATGGCAAGAAAAAGCCTCGACCTGAGGTAAACCACGTTTATCAAACCATTTTCGGTGGGGAAAGTTGCCCGACAAAGAAAGTCAGAAAGGAGGAAACAAAGGAGGTGATGATGATAGACCAAGTCAGTCGCCCAACGTTGGGATTCTCGGAAGAAGACATGGCCAGGGTAGGAGGCCCAAGTTTGGAAGCGATGGTGATTCAAGTAATCACACACAATAGCCGAGTGGAGCGAGTGATGGTTGACGAAGGGAGCTCTGCGGACATTATTTTCTGGGAGCTGTACAAAAAGATGAGCCTGCCAGCTAGCTTGCTCAGGCAGACAGAAACTACCATCTCAGGATTTTCAGGACACACAGTTCCCATTAAGGGGATAGCCACGATGGCAATAACCATTGGGGATGGAGACTTGCAGGTCACCCGATCCATCGACTTCCATGTCATGGATTGTCAATCCACGTACAACATGATCCTAGGGCGACCTGCACTCGCCGCCTTCCAAGCAATCTCCTCCCCAGTGCACCAAGTACTGAAGTTCGCTACTAATGAAGGGATAGGTTTTGCCTGGGGACACCCGGACATCGCCAGAAGGTGTTACAGGGCGGCGACTAAAAGCACGTGTCTCACCATAAGCTTGGAGGCGGAGAATGAGGGAGAAAGAGTCGTACCAGCAGAATCGGACGTCCCAATACCGCTGTTCGAAGAAGATGAAAGTAAGATAGTTCGAGTTTCGTCCTACCTGAGCGATAACAAGAAACAGGAGTTGGTCAAGTTGCTCCGAGAGTTCTCGCACCTGTTCGCATGGTCACCAAGTGACATGCCAGGAATTGCTCCAGACATCATCAAACACTCTCTAGCGATCGAACCCGGGAGTCGCCCAGTCCAGCAAAAGCGGCGGAACATCTGCAGAGAAAGGCAGCAAGCGGTGGCAAATGAAGTGGACAAACTTTTGAAGGCAGGGTTTATCAAAGAGGTACAATATCCTGAGTGGTTGGCTAATGTAGTTCTTGTCAAGAAATCGTCAGGAGCATGGCGAATGTGTGTCGACTTCACCAACCTTAACGATGCTTGCCCCAAGGATCCGTACCCCTTGCCCAACATAGAGCAGCTGGTAGACGCAACGGCGAACAATGAAATGCTGTCCTTTCTGGACATGTTCTCAGGATATCATCAAATACCTTTAAGCAAGCAAGATCAAGAGAAAACGGCTTTCATGACGCCCACGACGAACTACTGCTATCGAGTGATGCCATTCGGGCTCAAGAATGCTGGCACGACTTACCAGAGAATGATCGACAAAGTATTTGTCAAGCAGCTCAGCCGAAACTTGGAGGCGTATGTGGATGACCTGCTGGTCAAAAGTAAGAGATCTAATGACCATCTTGGCGACTTAAGGGAAACCTTCAATACACTGCAGGAGTATTCGCTCAGGTTGAACCCTTTGAAGTGTGTGTTCGGGGCAACATCAGGAAAGTTCCTGGGATACCTCATAACCAGGAGAGGAATTGAAGCTAATCCAGCGCAGATCGCGGCGATTACAGCGATGGCCCCTCCAAAGACTGTGAAGGAGGTTCAGGTTCTATCTGGAAGACTGACGGCAATCAATCGATTCATTCCCAGGATCGCCGACCGCTGCGCTCCGTTCTTTGCGACTTTAAAGAATGCATCAAAGTTTGCATGGAATGACAAATGTAACAAGGCTTTTGAAGAGCTGAAGCAATTTTTAATTACCCCTCCTGTACTTGCATCTCCAAAGTCAAATGAAGATTTATTTCTCTATATTGCGATCTCTCCAAAGGCAGTTAGTGCGGTCTTAGTTCGAAGAGAGGACAAAGCCGAACACCCTGTTTTTTATACAAGTAAAACCTTGGTCGATGCTGAAACAAGGTACCCGGCGATAGAAAAAATGGCATACGCTGTGGTCTGCGCGGCCAGAAAGTTGCGACCATATTTTCAGGCACACACAATACATGTGCTCACGAATCTTCCGATTAAGAATGCGTTAAGATCTATGAGCATGGCAGGGCGATTAGCTAAGTGGGCGATCGAGCTAAGCGAGTATGACATTCGATACCAACCGCGAACGGCGATCAAGGTCCAAGTCCTTGCTGACTTTGTAGTCGAAGGTGCAGTACAAGAAGACACCGAGGAAGGCGATGAATGGACGTTATTTACAGACGGCGCCTCGAGTAAAGGAGGGTCAGGCGCAGGGATAGTCCTAAGGTCTCCTGGGGGGATCCTCCACGAGGTCGCATTGCGATTTGCAACTAATCGAACCAACAATGCAGCTGAGTACGGGGCATTGGAGGCTGGCTTGCGAATTGCTAAGAGTATGGGAGTTACTAACATCAAAGTTTTCTCAGACTCGGCGATAGTAGTCAACCAAGTTAATGGGAGCTTTGAGGTAAAGGAGGAGTCGCTCCTCCTTATTTTGATGAGGTAAAACTGCTTATATCGGAATTCAAGAAGGTGGTTATATCCCAGATTGCTAGGGAGGAGAATTGCCACGCGGATGCATTATCGAAACTAGCAATGGCGACAGATTTTGAAGAAGGGCGAATGGTCACAGTGGAAAAAGAAACAAGGAGGAAACAGTGTTTTCACGTGATTAACGGAATTGGGAAAAGTGACTGGCGAACGCCTATTATTCAATACTTGGATAACGACACTGTACCAAGTGACCCATTAGAAGCGACCAAGCTCCGGCGAAAAGCAGGGAGGTGTACTATAATAGGGGAGAGCTGTATCGAAAATCAGCTATGGGTCCATACTTGCGATGCCTGGGAGAGGAGGATGCAGCTTGGGCCCTAGAGGAAGTACATTCAGGAGTATGTGGTACTCACTTGGGAACAAGAAGTTTGGAAAGGAACTTAATATACCAGGGCTTCTATTGGCCAACAATGAGAAAGGAGGCTGGCGACCTGGTGAAGAAATGCCACAAATGTCAGGAATTTGCAAGTTATCACAAGTTGCCAGCAACAGCGCTCCAGGCGAATGTCAGCCCGTGGCCATTCGCGAGGTGGGGGATGGATATCCTAGGCCCATTTCCGGAAGCCTCGGGGAAAAGGAAATTCCTCATCGTGGCGGTTGATTATTTCACCAAGTGGGTTGAGGCAGAAGCGGTGGCAAGTATCACCGCCAAGCAGATACAGAAGTTTGCATTTAAAAGTATCGTCACCAGATTTGGTATACCAGAAAGTATTATATGTGACCATGGAACTCAGTTTGACTCACAGGTCTTTAAAGAATTTTGTGATGACCTGAGGATAAATCTGAGATTCGCTTCGGTCGCCTACCCACAAGCTAATGGACAAGCAGAGGCGGCTAATAAGCTTATTCTACAAGGATTAAAGAAAAGAGTGGATGGTTGTAAGGGCGTATGGGTCGAGGAGCTTGATCATGTACTATGGGCTCACCGTACGGCTTATAAAACGGCGACAGGGGAGACTCCCTACACATTGACGTACGGGACTGAGGCGGTCCTTCCGGTAGAAATCTCAATCCCATCTATCCGAATACAGGAATACAGGGATGAGGTCAACGAACAAGAATTGATGCTTAACGTAGATATGATTGAGGAAAAAAGAGAAAAGGCACAGATGCGGCTGATCGCTGAAAAGGAGCAGTTAGCCAGGCGGTACAATTTAAAGCTCCGACCACATCACATCGCGCTCAATGACTTAGTGCTGCGAAAGATCTTCAGGCCGGCGGTCGGGGCGGCCAAGCTCAACCCCGGATGGGAAGGCCCATACAGAGTACGGCGAGTGGTAGGGGCCAACACCTTCAAACTAGCAGAGTTAGATGGAGCAAAGATCCCAAACTTGGAACTCCATGCATCTCAGGCGATATTATGATTAAAAAGACACTTGTAACCGAGGCTAGTTTTTAAGGCAACTAAGGGCCCTAATGATTGAATCTAATATATGTCTTCGCGCCATCAAATTTATCATGTAAGACCTAAGGGCATTGGGATCGCTATGTAAGACCTACGGGCATTAACAAATCGCTGTGTAAGACCTAAGGGCATCAAATTTATCATGTAAGACCTAAGGGCATTGGGATCGCTATGTAAGACCTACGGGCATTAACAAATCGCTGTGTAAGACCTAAGGGCATCAATTTTATCATGTAAGACCTAAGGGCATTGGGATCGTATGTAAGACCTACGGGCATTAACCAATCGCTGTGTAAGACTAAGGGCATCAAATTTATCATGTAAGACCTAAGGGCATTGGGATCGTATGTAAGACCTACGGGCATTAACAAATCGCTGTGTAAGACCTAAGGGCATCAAATTTATCATGTAAGACCTAAGGGCATTGGGATCGCTATGTAAGACCTACGGGATTAACAAATCGCTGTGTAAGACCTAAGGGCATCAAAATTATCATGTAAGACCTAAGGGCATTGGGATCGCTATGTAAGACCTACGGGCATTAACAAATCGCTGTGTAAGCCCTTTAAGGGCATCAAATTTATCATGTATGACCTAAGGGCATTGGGATCGCTATGTAAGACCTACGGGCATTACAAATCGCTGTGTAAGACCTAAGGGCATCAAATTTATCATGTAAGACCTAAGGGCATTGGGATCGCTATGTAAGACCTACGGGTATTAACAAATCACTATGTAAGACCTAAGGGCATTGGGATCGCTATGTAAGACCTAAGGGCATCAAAGTTATCGGTATAACATCTAGTTAATGATGAAAAAAGCAAAGCGATCAAGAGAGGTGTAATAAGATAAAAGACCAAAGATTGAAAATTCGCGAGGAAGAGTTTAATAAAGCAGTTTTTACAAAAAAAGAGAAGGAGAAAGAGAGGAAAACAACAACAGCACGCAGAAACATGATGATTGTCTGAAAAGATAGCAATAATAACAACAGGTTGAAAGCGGGATCATGGGTCTTTAGCGCCGGAGCCCTTCTCGCCAGCCTTGGAAGGGTCAGCGGCGGAATTGAAGCCCTTGCCGCTGGTCGAGGGGGCTTGATCAGATGATGGCGGCTGAACCTCTGATCCATCGAGATTCAGAGCAGGCAGGCCACGGCTGCGGCGAGTGGCCGCCACATATTCAGCATCTGCCGCCACTATCTCCCGCTCCAAGCGAGCAGCATCTCGAAAATAAGTCTCCTCCTCGGCATCAGGAAGGTCGGGAACCCCCAAAGTTATAGCGATTGAGACCTCGGAGGACGGCTCGAACCATTTTTCGCCTCGGCCAACCCTTGTTGGGAAACAGCTCGTAGAACTCATTACGACAGCTGCGCATTACTACACGCATACTCTCGCCGAGAGCATGAGTGTAATAAGCCACAGTCTCATCATACTGAGCCTTGGCAGCGGCAAGATCACGATCCACCGCCGATTCAGCCGCCAGAGAGTCATTAAGCAGCTCCTTAGCTCTGTCCCTTTCGGCGGCTATCTCCTCCACCTGAGCAACCTTGACACGAGCCTCATCCAACTCGGCTTCAAGGGCGACAATGTGCTTATTAGCAGATTGCAAGTCCTCCTGGACGCCCTCCATCTGGGAGATCCACCCAGTCGCCTCAGCCAGGCTTTCCTTCAGAGACTCAGCAGCAGAGGTCGTTGCATCTGCCCGTCGCTAAGATAAAAAAAAACAAACAACAACGTGCGGGTTTAGCAAGGATCGTAAGGTGACAAGCCGGAAATAGTATATATAAAAGGGGAGAAAGAAGAGGCAGATGAGTAAATACCTTCTCCTCGTTATGATAACGGGTGAGATCCATGCGCAAAGAGCGCAGATTCTCAACATCCTCCTTCAGCCTCCGATTCTCCTCCTGCATGTGTTTACATGCAAAGGAAAGATCGCCGAGCTCGGCCACGGCCTAGGCAGCAAAACAAAATGTAAGGGGTAAGAAGCAGCGAGCAGAGCTAAGGTAATAGGACAAAGTAAATAAATGACGCATTCCATAAATACCTGAAGGAGGCGGCAGGAAGTTGCCCCATGCAGGTCCGAAATCTCCGAGCCCTCACCAGGAGCGGTCACCCCCTCGTAGACACCTCGAGAGAACTCCTCCGTGATATCACTCGCCATCCGGGGCGATATGTGGGATGCCACCGGATGAACGACAGCGAAGTAGGGAAGGCGAAAGGGACCCTCGCCCTCGCGACCAGCAGGAGCACGGCGATCGAAGAGAGTGTTAGCTCGCTCTGTCCAGCTGGCCCGGCGGGCACGGTCGGTGTTGACAGGAGGCGGGCGAGAGTGGTCGCGAGCAGGCTCGGTGGGACGAAGATCAAGCTCCGCAGCCGGCGCAGACTCGGGATGCTCCGGATCCCGGGGAAGAGGGATAGGTTCGTCAGGAAGATAGGAGTCGTCATATGAGATGACGTTCTCGTCAGCAGGATGCTCTAAGGGCTCCCTCGCAGAAGGATTGTCATTTGCCAGAGGCGATTGGCGACGAGAGCGGCGGAGGGGAGTTTCAGTCTCAGCATCGACATCCTCCACCTCTATCACTGGTGGGGGCGGCGGCGGTGGATTGCTGGAGCCCTCACCTGCCTTTCTCCTCGGCTTGGAAAACCCCAGCTTTTTTCTTCCTCTTTGAAGAAATGAGGCTTTCGTCCGTCTCAGCCGCCTTCCTCTTCCCCTTAGTTTTGTCAGGCGAAGGTTGGGCAGAAGCAGGGGCGACGGGGGCAGCCTCAGAGCGGCTGGGACGAGTCTCGGTGACAGGACCACACGCGGTGGTACTAAGGAGGCACCCAGCGAGGCTTACGGCGCCTAGGAAAAGTACATCCAAAGATTAGTATAAAAAAAGGAAAGAGAAGAGAGCACAAAAAGGCGATAATATAAAGGTTATACATTCTAAGGGTTTGGCTACGACGACTCAATTACGCAAGATGAACGGCGACAGCTAGGAAGGGAGGAAAACAATCAGCACCGCCTAAGACATAAAGTATACCTCCTCGTATCCCCGCCTGGGCAGTCCGCAGGCCAGAAGTGGTCGATAAGTGATGGCAATCAAGAAGGATCTGGCGACGTAGGAGTATTTCATCAGGAGTAGGATCAAGCTCGGCGTTGAAAGAACTCACGTCACCAGAAGACCAGGATGAAGGGAGCAGCGAAGCCCAATGGTGATCCGTGTCGCTGGGGCGGAAGTAGAAAAACGAATGGTACCATGTAGGGCGAGGTTTCGGTGATGAGTAAGTGCCCTTTTGAGTAAGATCAGCTCGGCGAACGAAACTGATGCCATTGGAGGTGTGTTTGGCATAATGAATTAATTGAAACAACCGCAGAGTGGGGCGATCTTCTTAGTCACGCAGCTGCATTCAAAAGCAGAGGCTGTAGCCCAACACCCGACGTTAAAGGCGCCAAGAGAAGCGCCAAAGCACCCAAGCAGGGCGACTGTGAACGAGGATGGCGGAAGGCGAAAGACCATTGGTGAAGGCCTCGGTCCAGACGCCGTGCCACCCTGGCGGGCAGTTGCCAATAGTGGAAAGCCGAGAGGCCACGGCGAATTCCCAGGTAGACGGCAGCATGGCGAATGGAAGAACGCGGGCGATCTTCTCCACCGACCCTGAAGGAAAGTAGCCCGGGCCGATGACCGTGCGCTCGTCACAAGTAGCTCTTCCCCACATAGACCGCCAGTTGCCAATGGAGTAGGAGCCGGTGACTCTAGTCGCCTCAGGATCAATCTCGACCCCATGACGGGCCCGCTCGAATCCTTTTTGGTGGGGACCCCAAAAAGGCAGGGCAGGAGATTCATCAAAATTCTCCTCTGCTACGTCGGAAATTTGGGCAGACGAGGTTTCGGCCATAGATGGAGGATTTAAGGACACTGGTTCAGGAGACTGGCTGGAAGTTGAAGGAGGGGATGAAGGAGAGGATGAAGGAGAAGGTGAAGAGTCGGTACCCGCGGAGTAGGAATGACTTTGGTTTTGGCTATCGGAATCGGAATCCATGGTTCAAGACTAATATCAAGAAGCAGAAAAGAGAAGGAAACACACGGCAAGACGACAATGAGAGTGAGAAAGAAGGGAGGAGTCACGTACCAGGTGGGCGTCGGGGAGCTCCAGACATCTGAAAAATGGCAAAGAGAGATGAACGTTTTCCGGTGGTCGGAAGAAGGAAAAATGGAGCGTTTTCTGATCGGCGGAGGAAGGAAGAAGCAGGGGAGGCGAGAAGACTGTAAAAACAGAGAGACAAGGTGGCAGAGAAAGAGTAAAAAATGGAGGAAGACGGTAAGAATGGGGTTTATATAGGAGTGCAGTGAGCGGGAGTGGAACCGTCGCGGTGAATGAGTGAGGCACACGTGCGGTTAAAAGGGCGTGTTGGCGGGAAGTTGAGCCGTCGCGACGTTTCATTGGGGGCACGCGCGGCTGAGGTGACGTCTGAAGGGATAAGGTAATGATGGCTTTCTGGGCAATTACTGAAATACCCCGATTTCCCCAACTTCTCCAGCAAGGTAGGGAGTGAAAGACCATAATACCCTGAGCGGTAGAGAGGTGCATGAAAAACTGGAAAGAAGGGGCGCGATAGAAAGCAGCGACAAAAGAGATAAGGCGATAAGAACCAAGACACCAAAGCGGCAAAACAACAAAGCAACAAGGCGATAGGACAGCAAAGCGATAAAGCGACACAACATAAGCGATCCGAGTTATAAGTAAGCCCTCAGCCAAGCAAAGCTCGAACTAAGGGCTCGGGGGCAATTGATGGGCCCTCCTACGGCGATCACAAGACAAGCGATCCGAGTTATAAGTAAGCCCTCAGCCAAGCAAAGCTCGACTAAGGGCTTGGGGGCAATTGATGGGCCCGGCCCGACGAGGCCCAAAGGCCCACACGGCGGCCCATGAGGCGGCCCACACGGCAGCCTGAACACAGCGGCTAGGGCTGGAGGTCCGGATTTTAGGCAGTAAGTCAGATGGGCCGAACAGGCAGGCCCAGGAAGTGGAGTAAGGCCCAAAGCGACGGCCCAGCTCGGCGGCCTCCTAGGGTTACTTGGCGACACTTAGGGTTCCAAGACAGAGCAGACACGTGTCAACATCCTACGGGGGCTACAAACGAGTGGCTAAGATTCAGCCTTGGCGACCAAGGCAGGGGTACTATAAATACCCCCGTATACCCTATTAACCAGCGGACAACACTTTTACTCAGCGGACAAAACGCTCCGCGGTACGTTACTCGCCTCCCTCTCCCATTCCTTAAACTGATCGCCTCCCCTTTTCCTTGAACTAACTTCCCCCCACGTTGCTTACGAGGTACACCACTCCCGGAGGACCAACAGGCTTGGGCTTCCATTATTGGGCCAGGCGACAAGGCTGGAACAAATTTGGTCAATGATTTAGAGAGAATTTGATGACACCCACAATTCAATTTCATTACGTTATCATTTTTCAACTTCATCATTGTTACTTTTTTTATGATTACCGGTTCAATTCACAAAAAAAAAATCCCAGAAAATAAAGGAATCAAGAAAAAGGGATGCACTTGTTTGCAGATGCGCGACAACAATATTATAATTTATGAAAAAGTAGGTATACAGCGTGAGTTGAATAATTCAGATTTCAGTGAGTTGGTTTATAAATATGAAAAAGGGAACTGGGGTTGATTCCAATAAACATTCTAATGATGGCCAAATTGAAAGATGGCGCCAACTTAATGCTGAAAATATAGGCATGCTCTCTCTATCTCTAAACATATATAAGCAAAATAGAACTTTTTCATTCATCCACGTCAGATTTTGGGGTGCTCTCCGCACTTCTAGAGCCACACCCAATCATATTATTTTGTCTTAATTTTTTAATTTGTAAATATAATTGGATCGGGGCTGTTTAAGATTAAAGTAACTTCTTCTTTCTTTCATCAAAATAATAAAATAATAATAATAAAAAGAAGGTAAACATAAACAAGTGAATAACATAAGCGGAAAAAAATGTATCTCTGACTCATTGGCTCCCTCCTCTCCCGTCCCGATTGAAGATCAATGTTGATGGTGCCGTGCGACATCCATTAGGTGGCTCCGCTGGTTGGGTCCTTCGAGATTCGGATGGTGTTGTCCTCCGAGCAAGGGCGGCGACTTACCCAGGTATTTTGGATCCCTTTGTCCTAGAATTGCTGGCTTTCCGAGATGCTTGCACCTGGTGTTTGTGGGCTGGTGTTTTGCAGGTGGATATTGAGGGAGATGCAGAGTTGGTCATGACAAAGCTTTTAGCAGGACTCATTCGAGCGAACCCGGGTGGGGCAATTATTGAGGAGATTCTTCAGATGTGGAGGGGAGCTCCTTCTTGGCGTCTTATGACGGTCCGACGATCAGGTAACAGGGCCGCCCATTACGTGGCTCGCATGGCCCTGGCTAACCTCCCGGGAGTCATGGAGGTAGACATGACTTCCCGGGTTGGGACTTGATGTTTTTCCTTTTTTGTCTGTGCGTGCTGTCTTCGTATCTCCGTAAGGAGCTGCCTTTGAAAAAAAAAAAAAACATAAGCGGAAAAAAAATGCCACATCGTCCATTTGTTATAGTTGGTTCTCTAATTGTGTTCCACCAAATAGTTAAGTATGCAATTGATTCTTTCAAAACAAATTAACTCAATTATTAGTAACAATCAATCAACCATTCAACTAATATAACACATCAAGAATACTTAATATTTTAACATTAAACCAATAAGCTAGATACTAATGATCTCAGTGGATGCATTGACCAGAAGTTAGAACTATATATATAAATCTGGACAAAAAATATATTTATAAAAAAGATAATTTTTCTCCTACTGTAGAACTCAAACCCACAATCACAAAATTAAAAGTCTTACAATATACCAACTAAGTTAGACACTAAAATATATTTATTTAAAAAAATTAAAACACACAACTCAGAGGTCACAATACGGTTACGATTAAAGATCGATTAACTGATCAACTATAACCAGTCAAAGGTTTAGCAAAAAATAACTTCACTGATTAATCAGTTAAGAATTTGAATTTTTAAAACCGGGTAGGTTTTTAACCTGCTCTCTTCATATTTCATCATAATTATAGCTATTTTGACAAAAACTGAATTAATCGGTTGAATTCGGTCGGCCAATTGATCAATCTAACACTAAGCCAGACAGCTAACGGTTAAGAATTTTTTATTTTATTAATTGACTAGCTGACCAACATTCATTGGCTATTAATACAATCGACAAACTCTCACGTCCATGAGATTGCTTCTATGGGTTAAAGACAATCAAGCTAATGTTGTATTTTAGTAAGTGCAATCGTTAGTGAGGTCATAAGTGTATAAGGGTATGAGTCATGAGACCATAAGTAATGCGGGGTACAAGTCCTTAACTTTTAACCAACTTATAAATAGTTGTAATTTTGTTTTTCAGTTATCTTGAACTGACTTTTGTTGGTGAATTATTTGAAGGACTCCAAGTTTGGTTAGTCATTAATTAATTTGACCAAGGATCAAACTGCATAAAATTTAAAAATTTATGAATATTTAACAAAATTATTTTTTAATTAATATATTTATTGGTCTAGAGAAAACTATAGAAATAAGGTTGTACTTAGTAAGATCAATGGTGAGTGAGGTTATGAGTGTATAAGAGTATGAGACATGAGATCGTAAATAAAACGGGTTACATGTCCTTAACTATTAACAAATTCAGCATTTAGAGTATTGATTGAGTTGAGTCAGTTTGAATTGGTCATATTCATTAAACCTAGATACATTGATATAACATGATCCTTATTTTCAAATTCTATTAAGTTTTAATGGGCCTATTGAGGTTTTATTTTTCATTATGTTTAACTATTACTCACAATAATTCTTTTTAGATTGAGTCACGACTTTATTTGTTTGCAAATGCTTCGAGAGAGTTGCAATTTTTTTTCATTTGTCTTAAACTACTTTTGTGGTAAATTATTTGAAGGACTCCAAGTTTAGTGAGTCATTACTTCATTTGATCAAGGATCAAACTGTATACATTATAAAAAATTATGAATATTTAAGAGAATTATTTTTTAATTAATATATTTATTGATCTAGAGAAAATTGAAAAAAATAAGGTTGTACCTTAGTCAGATCAATGGTGAGTGAGGTCACGAGTGTATAAGAGTATGAGTGAGATCGTAATGTCATTAACTATTAACAAATTCAGAGTATTGACTGAGTTGAGTTAGTTTGAATTGGGTATATTCATTAAACCTAAATACATTCATATAATGTGATCCTTATTTTCAAATTCTTTCATTTTAAGTTTTAATGGACCAATTGATGTTTCATTTTTCATTATGTTTGACTATTCCTCAATTGTTTTTTAATTAATATATTTATTGATCTAGAGAAAATTGAAAAAAATAAGGTTATACCTTAGTAAGATCAATGGTGAGTGAGGTCACGAGAGTATAAAAGTATGAGTCATGAGATCGTAATGTCATTAACTATTAACAAATTCAGAATATTGACTGGGTTGAATCAGTTTGAATTGGATATTCATTAAACCTAAATACATTCATATAATGCGATCCTTATTTTCAAATTCTTTAATTTTAAGTTTTAATGGGCCAATTGATGTTTCATTTTTCATTATGTTTGACTATTCCTCAATTTTTTTACAGTGATGGTTTCTTTAGTCGGTTTTATTTGTTTGCAAATACTTTGAGAGAGTTGCAATTTTGTTCTCCATTTGTTTGAATTGAATTTTTTTAAAATTATTTGAAGGATTACAAGTTTGGTAAGTTGTTAATTAATTTGATCAATGATCAATGCATAAATTATAAAAAAAAATATGAATATTTTATGATAATTATTTTTCTATTAATAATTGATCTAGAGAAAATTGAAGAAATAATGTTGTACGTTAGTAAGATCAATGATGAATGAGATCATGAGTGCATAAGAGTATAAGTCATGAGATCATAAGTAAAATGGGTTACATGTCATTAACTATTAAAAATTCTAAGTATTGATCGAGTTGATCAGTTTGAATTGGTCATATTCATTAAATAAAAATACATATAACATGATCTTTATTTTTAAATTCTTTTAAGTTTTGACGGGCCAACTTAATTTTCATTTTTCATTATGTTAATTATTCCTTAAAATAATTTTGGTTTCCTAAGTCTCAATTTTATTTGTTTACAAATGCTTCATGAGAGTTGCAATTTTTTTCCATTTGTCTTGAACTGGTTTTTGTTGGTATATTATTTGAATTCATATTGGTTTAGAGGACATAACTCATTTGAAAAAATTTGTTTGAACAAAAAGTATAATTCTTTATGTATTTTATCCTTTGCACCAATCATAAATGGACCTATTTTATTTTAATATATAATTGAACTTAATTAATGTCCAAAATATCCTATAATTAATCACATTATTAAATTTTAATGTTATTTAGTTTTTGGTATTGTACAAAATTTATCTAGCTATTATACGAGCATTTCAAATTAAAGAAATGTGATTTAAAACTCTCTCCTTAATAATAATAGAATACTAACCTATCATATTATTTTGTTTCTTCTTATTTTAAATTATGTATTAAATTTAGTAATTAATGAATAAAATTACAAATATTCTTTAAAAATGATGAAGTTTAGGAAATAAATAATTTTCTCCTTTTAAATTTGTTTAATTCAAATTATTAATGTATATTTTAATGTGCAACTCACTTTTTAATTTAATGTACTTTTATATTTTCTACTTTAAACTATTTAAGTTCTCAATTATGTAACATGTTAACTAATTTGACCCACTGAGTGTTACTTTAATTTTACATCCAGTTTATAATTTCAGTTGTTTATTTTTTACTAATTATATTAAATAAAAAATTGATATATAACATATCGGCCAACGGGCCGAAAAAATGCTAGTTATTTATTATTTGGGTTGGCTATTGAATTATTAATTTATATTTGGTATAGCTAGTGTTATATGGAAGTTGATCGAGTCTTTTTGGTGGACAATAGAATTTATATGGGAATAGATTCGGAGTACTAATCGACCGTCTTCTAGGCAATGATCAAGATCTGCAAAATTGGACAAACTTCGGGTAGAGCTCGGTTTGTCACGGGAGAACATATGTATGAGTAAATATATTTTAAGTGTTTCATGAAGTATGAACTAAGAGTATAAGGTACAGAGTATAAGACTGATCTCAGCCGTGACCGCTGAGTGATAAGACATGATGTTGGGTGGGCACTCGGCTCGGCGAAAGCTGAGAGGGTGCCTAACAACTGAAGCGCCAATGCTGGACGGCCGCCCGACGGCTGAAAATTAATGAATGGGCGGCTCTCCAAGCACCCTTGCTCGACATATTCTCTGAGTTATGATCTCTCAGGTGTTCTACAAGTGTCCCCTTAATGGGGTGATATCTTGGACTAGGGTTCATCAATTAGGTACTAGAAAGATCATTATAAAAAAAATTGAACAAAGAATACAACATATATTTATGTGGTTTGTTGATGTGTGAAACTGCTATTAATGTTATTTGTTGGCTTGTTTTACAATAACATATTTTATAGGCTTAGATAAGGTGACTATAATTTACACATATTGTTCGGCAATTTTTTCAGTTTTTTCAGTGACCAAATACTAATTTGGTCCATTAAACCAAATCAACCATAACCAATCATTTAATATTAAATATTCAATCAATCATTAACTTGTCTTAATAGTTATTATAGGATAATTAAGTATTTAATCCGGAATATTATGGAAATTAATTATTTATAGAATATTTTTTTTTTCTGGCGTTTATTATCTTTCCCTAAGAATCCTAATTCCAATATAATATTAAATAAGAATCCTTAATAGCTGCATCAAATCTCTTTCTTCTCCAGCAACACATCATCCCTTCTCTCGTCAATCAATTTAATTTTGTTTATTTCTCCGGCCTTATTTCTCTCTGGCCGATCAATTCAATTTTGTTTCTTTCTCATCATCCCTTCTCTGCCCTTATTTCCATCACAGTAGTTCACTACAAGAAAAAATGCATTTAGTCACGGTTCTTTAGTCACGGTTTTTTGAACCGTGACTAATTGGTCACAGTTTTATGAAACCGTGACTAATTAGTCACGGTTTTTAAGAATCCGTGACTAATTGGTCACGGTTTTATGAAACCGTGACAGATTGGTCACGTTTTTTAAGAAACCGTGACAGATTAGTCACGGTTTTTAAGAAACCGTTACTAATTTAGTCACGGTTTTTAAGAAATCGTGACTAATTGGTCACGGTTTCTTACAACCGTGACAGATTAGTCACGGTTTTTATGAAACCGTGACTAATTTAGTCACGGTTTCATAAAAACCGTGACTAATTTAGTCACGGTTTCATAAAAACCGTGACTAATGATGTTCCACGTTGGCAATCCGGAACTTCTTCCCTTCTCTCTCTCTTCTTCTTCCCCGACGACTTCTTCTTATCTTCTTCAACTTCACCTTCTTCCTTCTTCCTTCACCTTCATCAACCAGCTCGACTTCTTCTTCTCTTCTTCCTTCGCCTTCCTTCCCCTTATCCTCTGCCGAAACACTCCCCGTCGCCGACAACCCTCTTCTGAAACATCGGCGCCGCCGAGTCTTCTCCGGCTTCCCCTTCTCCTCTGCCGAAACAATCCCAGCCGCGGACATCATCTTCACTCCGATTCCACTCTTCCAAAACACCGACGCCGCCAAGTCTTCTCCAGCTTTCCGTTCTCCTCTGTCGAAGCAATCTCCACCGCGGCATCAATCTCCAGATTCAGTGGGAATCGAAGAAGACAGTGGCGTTGGGTTCTGGGAAGCAATGAAATCAACGGCGACGACGGCAACGGCAACGACGGCAACGGCAACGACGGCAGCGGTAACGACGGCAATGACGAAGGATTGCAGCGGCGAAGGATTAAATTGTAATTTTTGTTAATTATATCGACAAAATGTAATTTTGCCATTTGACACAATTAATAAATTCAGTGACTACTTCGTAATTACTCGGGACGTTTTGTTAACATTTTAATTTTGTGGATCATTTTGCATAACTGAAGGAGTTCAAGGTCTGGTCCTATAATTCGATGAATTAACAAATGGGTCACTGAAATTTTCATCATAACAGTTTGGTCACCAATTTTGTCACGGTTTTCTTATGAAACCGTGACTAAAATTGGTCACGGTTTTATAAGAAACCGTGACTATTTGGAACAAATTTTGTCACGGTTTCTTTGAAAACCGTGACTAATTTTAGTCACGGTTTCATAAGAAAACCGTGACAGAAAATTTGTCACGGTTTTCAAAGAAACCGTGACAAAAATGGGTCAAAATAGTCACGATTCTTTAAACCATGACTAAATTTTTTAGTCACGATTAAAACCGTGACTAATTAGGCCCAAAAGCCGTGACTAATAAGCTTGTTTCTTGTAGTGGTTCAACACAATTTATTCAAGTACCCCCATTCACCATTTATTCGGCCAGCCTTTTTAACTTCTATCAGTTCAATTCAATAGTTTTATTATTCTAACTTTTGCAATCCTAGTGCAGGCAATATAGTAATCAAGTTTCTGACGAAAGGTGGATGTACTAGGATACAAAGGTGGTTGTACTAAGACATGCAAACACTAGTTGGGTGTACTAGGACATTCAGTTTGTAATGTGTCTTGGCAAGTGACCCTAGTGCGCGATTGAAGTTACAAATACAAAGTTAATGTGTTCTACAATATTCATCTATAATGTGTGCTTGAAATTACAAATAGCTAGAGAGATACAATGTAATTCTAATATATTGTGCTTTGTAAAGATATCATAGTGCAAGATTGATGTTAAATTGGAAATTGGTAACGACATTATAATGAACATGCTAAAGTTGCCTAATCTAATTCTCCGCTCCAAAATTGCATCATGTTCATCACAATTCTCCGCTTCAAAATTGCATCATGTTCATCACAACCTACAAGCGACACATCGGAAAATCCTAAAACATCCTGCTATCCAAATTCTGCACAAGCAACAAACAACATAATCTTGCACTAGCAACACATACTACAATCCAAGCATCAACCATTATCCTAGAACAATTAACAAAACCCGCAACCAACATAACACATATACTGCAATCCAAAGCAAAAAGACAGTTGATTGTCCTAGTACAGGTATATAATAGGACTAATAGACTGTCCTAATGCAATTATATAATAGGATGCCCTAGTGCAATTATATAATAGGTTGTCCTAGTACAATTCTCTTTTCATAAACCTATGTTAGCTGTGCTAGTGCAGGTATATTACAACAGATCCTGCAACCCTAGTTGGGTGTCTTATTACAATCCATCGTAGTTAAATGTCCTGGTACAAACATGAATCGTAAAAACACACAACAATCCTAGTTAAATGTCCTAGTACAAGCAACAGATCATGCAATCTAGACCAAAATTATCCTGCAACAGATCTGCAATCCAAACCAAAAGGCATACTTCAATCCAAATCAAAACCATAATCTCTCCTTCTCCTATTTCTCTCCATCACGTTTGGCTATGGATTCCATCACGTGTAGAGTGTTGGAGGCTGTGCGGCGCGGAAGTCGAAGAACGACGAAAGGGATAGAGAGATCAAAAGAAGATGGCGACGCTAGGGTTGTAGGGTCGGAGAAGTCTAACCCCTGGTGGACTCGTTTGGTGAGAGCTTCAATGTTGTCTGTTAGCGATTGAGAAGGAGAAGAAAGGTTGATTGGGTAGCTCGAACTCCAGGAGAAGAGGAAGGAGTTTGATGATGCTGCTCGTTTGACCACGCCGATCATCGTAGTTTCCGTCTGGGTTCTCGGTTCGAGAGAAAAGGTAAGGGGCAGAGGTGAAGAATGATCGGAGGTCGGTTGTGGTTAAAGAGAAAGAGATTTCCAGGAAGTTCGAAGCTCGCCGGCAGCGGCGACAACACTTAGGATGATCAGCTGAAATTGTTTAGAGAATTTTTTTAACTGTGGTGGCTAGGTTGAAGGTAGGGTTTTATTGTCTATATATAGGTCTAATCATAACCCTTAGATCTAAAACCCTAAAATCTAATGGTTATTATTAATTTGGTTTACTAGACCAAAGGAAGGGCTTGGTCACCCAATATGATCCGATATTGTTCAAGTGAGTCACATTTGGAATTTGTTGCAACTGTTTGTGGAAAATTACATATATTTAGTATCATCTTATATTTGTTCATGATATAAGCTATCTTATTGTCAACCTCTTCATTTTGAGAATATGCAAGAAGAATGTCAAGCTTTCCAAATAGCTTCTTGATTCAAACCTCGTCAAGCATGATATGATGTGTTGAAATTTTCTGAATACTATCATTTTTTTTATAAATACTAGATTGACATTCATGAGCCAATTATTTATGTTATATTTGTCGTTAGAAGATCATACAAGTCTTACTTCAAATATAAAAAAGATCACACAAGTGTTAACTCTTTTAATTAGTTAGTGAATATTGGTAAAAAAAAAGCTCCCAAAATGATCAACTATCCAATAGAGCTAACTCCACATTTGGATGATCTTGGCTTTGGCTTTGATCTTAACCAAAAAAAAAAAAAAGCTTTGACTTCTACATAGTTCATAGATAGAAATAACAAATCATTGCTTATCAAAATGAGTTGGACAATTATATTAATTTCTTTTGACTTTCTCTTGTATGAAAATTGAATGATGTTAAGTTCCCAACTTTGCTAGTTATTGCAAGAGATATGCTAGATGTGAGATGTCCTACTAATTAATTTGGTGTCATATGATTTTGCCTTAACGTTGTTTGTTTGTTGTAGAATTCACATTGTAATAGAATTCATTACATTACAATGAAATATAAATATGATGTGAATGAGGAGGTGGGGTTTAAGGTGAGCTCAAAATAGATATATTATTTGTTTAACTTATTTTTTGGTTTAATTATTTGAATCACTACTTTGATTGTAATTGAAATCATAATGTTTTTTTTTTGTTTGAACATGAGGATATGTCGATATGTTGTCAATATGATTTGAATTCTCTTGAACGTTGTTTTTTCAGAGCTAACAATTAATGGATCGGTGGTGAATACGGACGCAAACATTAATAAAGATGAGATGTTAATTTAGTAGTTGTTTATTGATTAAAATGTTACAGTTTGCTTGTTTACTAAGTTCTGAGTTTTTTGTTTTATTTCGGCACATGATCCATTGGGGTAAAGTTGTTGTTAGGTGTTTGGAATAGGGTAGTCTTTAAAAAGGTTGAGGATCAAATTACTAGGGTGTTGGGCAGGATTGCAGTTTTGGATGATCATGAGGAAAGGGATAATTTGGATGAGGAGGCTAGAGCGGAACGGTGCAGATTGAAGTGTACCTTAATCCAACTTTGGAAAAAAGAATTTATTATGTGGAAACAGAGATCAAGAGAGCGTTGGCAGTTGGATGGAGACAGGAATTCGAAATTTTTTCACAAGATTGCAAGCCATAACCGTCGATGCAATAAAATTGAGAGATTAACGGTGCCAGGGAGTGTGTTTCAGGGTCAAGGGGAGTTATCTAGGGTGATTCCAGAATTCTATGCTCAGCTTTACTCTGAAGTTTGTATTGTTAGACCGTTCCCTCATGCTCTATGTTTTTCTCAAACTTCAGAGAGTGATAGAGCCATTATGGTTCGACCTTTCTCCAAGCAGGAAGTGTGGGAAGTTATCAGAAAGTCTTCGGGAGAGAGAAAGCGCCTGGACCGGATGGTTTTCACATGAGTTTCTTTAAAAGGTTTTGGGGTCTAATTAAAGGGGAGTTTATGAAAGGTATGGAGGAGTTTCATAGAGCGGGGACCCTACCGAGAATGGTGGGTAGTACTTTTCTCTGTCTGATCCCTAAAAAGGAGGCGGTGGAGGATGTTAAAGATCTCCGCCCTATTAGTCTCGTCAGCAGCATCTATAAAATCCTTAGTAAAGTGCTCATGGAACGTCTAAAGGTGCCTCTCAAGGGTTTAATCTCGAAGTTTCAGTGTGCGTTCGTGGGAGATAGACAAATTTTGGACGCTTCGCTGATCGCGAACGAGGTAATTGATTCGAGGATGAGGAGTGGAAAGTCGGGTCTAATCTTTAAGCTTGATATTGAGAAAGCTTATGACCATGTGAATTGGAATGCCCTTCTTGTTGTTATGGAGAAAATGGATTTTCCAGAACTGTGGATTGGGTGGATCAGATCGTGTGTTTCCTCGCCACTTTTCTCGATCTTGGTTAATGGTGAAGCGGCTGGTTACTTCCCGAGTTCACGGGGGCTGAGACAGGGTGATTCCCTCTCCCCATTCTTGTTTATCATGATTATGGAAGTCCTTTCCAAAATTCTCAGCAAGCTCCAGGAAATGGGTTTACTTAGAGGCTTCTTTATCAATGAGGCACAAGGTTTGGGGGAGGTATCGCACATTTTATTTGCGGATGATGCCATCGTCTTTTGTGATGCAGAAGAGGAGCAGGTTCATGTCCTCTTATCGGCCCTGATTTGCTTTGAGAACATCTCCGGCCTCAAAGTCAATATCCACAAAAGCTCTCTGTTTGTCGTGGGGTCAGTGCCGGTTGCGGAAAGTTTGGCAAGCTGCTTTGGATGCGATCTGGGTTGTTTGCCGTCTACTTATCTGGGGTTACCTTTGGGTTCGCGGACAAATATTTATAACATTTGGGAGCCGGTCATTGTTGCATTTAGGAAAAGATTGGAGGGGTGGAAGGCTCGAATGCTGTCTTTCGGAGGAAGAGTCGTGTTCCTGAAAAGCGTGTTGTCTAACCTTCCAACGTACTATTTTTCTATCCTAAGAGCGCCGACAGCAGTTGTGTCAAAGCTGGAAGGTATCCAAAAACGTTTTCTGTGGGGAGGTTCGGAGGAGAAGAGAAGAATGCACTTAGCAAATTGGGATTTGGTGAAAACCCCGATTAGCAGAGGAGGGTTGGGAGTGTTAGATCTGGATAGTTACAATAAAGCACTACTAGGAAAGTGGGTTTGGAGATATGCGAGGGAGAGGCATGCGTGGTGGAGGGAGTTGATGATGTTGAAATGTGGGAGAGGTCGATCGGAGTGGCAGCCAGAATGGAATCTGTCAGGAGCAGGGTATTCGATGTGGATTTGGATTGTGAAAACGGGATTTCTATTCTGGAACTATGGTTCTGTCGATCCAGGGGGGTGGGTGGGTTTCGTTTTGGGATGATTTCTGGGTTAAAGGTGTGAGATTGAGAGATTCTTTTCCTAGGGTGGCAGCAGCCGCAGCCAACCAGAGAGCTTTGCTTTGTCATGTTTCTCCTTCTTCTTTCAGGGAAGCATGGAGCTCTCATTGGTGGTGACTTTGCGGAGAGGAGCTCTAGAGGAATGGCAACAATTGATGGGCTTCCTGGCGCGGATCCCGGTCGAGACTCTCTCTGAAGGGCCCCCCTCGATTACTTGGTCATTGAAAGGTTCGTCCATTTTCTCGGTGAAATCTTTCAATGATCAGTTGAGAGGTGAAAAGTTTTTGGGGTTGATTTCTTTCCCGGCATCCACAATCTGGTGTAAGGCGGTGCCGACAAAGATCCAGTGTTTCCTTTGGCTTGTTTTCCACGACCGCATCTCAACGCTGGATAATCTGCAGACAAAAGGGTTTCAGCTGCCAAATCGATGTTCACTATGCTGTCAGGAGGAAGAGTCGGTGGATCACATGTTTATTCATTGTTCTTTCATGGTTCAGGTTTGGAGCAGAATTAGTTCGAGACTTTCCATATCCGAACCGTTACCGAAAACGACGACCGATCTCATTGTGGGATGGAAAGGGCTGAACTGTGGAGCTCCGTTTGAACCTATGAGAAAGGTGGTTTTGCACAGTTTGCTCTGGCACGTGTGGCTTGAGCGAAATGATGCAATTTTTCGAGATAGCAGAGCGTCGACTTCTCGGGTTTTCTTTTGAACCTTGTTTTCATGTTTATCGTGGCTTAAGGTTTTCGCAATGAATTCACAGCACGACTTCGAGCTGTGGATGAGGCAGCTTGCGGCAACTTAACTGATATCTTAGTTATTGGTTGTTGGGTGTTCCGTTTTTTGGGGATATAATTTTGTTTTTTGGTGGGTGTCTCTGTTTTGGTATTCCTCTGTTTGTTTTGTACAGGGATAACGTTTGGCCTTTGTGGCTCTTTGTTTTCTGTTTTCCTTTTCTTTTATATATAATATACAAACTCACTTATCAAAAAAAAAAACCGGAGGGGCAAACTCATCATTTCATAAACTATATTAATTAAATCATAATTCTGCTCCACTTCCGACTTGCTGCCGTTCACCTTTCGTATGGACCTCAACCGGGAAAAATCCCCCACCCAGAAACCTACCGCCGCCGACTTCAAGCCACTAGCCTCCACCGTCGTCGGCGCTCTTCATCATCGGACGGCCGGAAAACAGACGGGAAAACTCGTGGTGTGTGGATTTCGAACCGTCGGGAAACGGACGGCAGTCATAGGCCCAGATTCAGATATAGAAGGGAAGACTCGGCCATCAGCGACACTGCAGAAGGTGGAGCCTCATCGGAAGAGCCATTCCGAGCAACGTCGGAGGAACGACGGAGCGTCGTCGTCGGATTCTAAGGTTGAAGACGATCTGGATTTAATTAGCAATTATGGCAAATTACAATTTAGTCACTCTATTTTAAATTATAGATATTTTGATTGTTTAGTATTAATAATTACAGTTTTAGTCACTACATTTTATGTTGTTAAAAATGTTAGAATAATCTTTGGAATATATAATTGATTGGTTAACTAGTTAACTCGATTAAATAACTAGTTAACAACTTGTTAACTAGTTAACTAGTTAACAACTTAATAACTAGTTAACTCTTGATAACTAGTTAACTCTAAAATTAGATAAATAGTTAACAACTTGATAACTAGGTAAGTAATGATGATAATTTGTTAACTAGTTAACTAATTTTGATAACTAGTTATCAAACTAAAAATATTGTTAACTAGTTATCAACTAAATATGTTGTTAACTAGTTATCTTAAGCATGATGTTAACTAGTTAGCAACAACATACTAATTAGATAACCTATCAACAAAAAAATCATCATGAAAATTAGTTAATTAGTTATAAGTGAATAACCCGTGAACTAGAGCAGATAACTAGTTATCAGCAAAAAAACCTGTTAACTAGTTAACAGTTACAATAGGTATTAAATATTTAAAAAAATTAAAAAAAAAGTGTTAACTAGTTAACATGTACTTCGCCGGAAAAAGCCACCGGAGCTTGGTCGGTTGCCGGAGTCTCACCGGAGACCGGCGGCCGGTAACCGGAAAAGTCACCGGAGCACGATGGCCGGTCGCCGGAAAGTGGTCAGCCGGTCACTGGAGATATATTAAATATTTAAAATAAAATAAAAATTAAATTAAGTGTGAAATGTCCTAAATAACCCTAACAAATTTAGACCATTAGATTGGTCAAAAGGTGAGAAAGGTGGTCAAAGAATGATCAATGACTAGAAAAGGGTTGGAACAAAATCCAACCCTTGGAAAAGGGTTGGCTGCCGATCAGCTGCCTTTTATTTCATAGGGTAGAACATCATTGCTAAGTTTTTATTTTTAAACTGAAATGATTTCAAACTTAATTTTATTCTTAGCAGAGAACTAATGTTATTACTAATTTAGAGATATTTTGTTTGTCGTAACTGCAGTCGTATTTCAGCCTTTGGGATGCTAACCGCATCCCTTGGGGTAAAGGCAAAGAAGCAAAATTTTATTTTCTCTTTAGCCTCTTCGAAAATTACAATTGTTTATTCATCCAAAAAAAAAAAATTACAATTGTTTTAACCATGAAAGAGGCAAAATCTCATGTAAACCATGAGGGATGCTAACTACAATTGCTTTTGCCCCTTTTTTCCATGATTGGAGGTTGACTGGGGTAGCAAAAAATGCCTAGCTCCCTTTGCCATCCTGGGGACCCCAAGTGCCTAACTACAAGTGACTATATATTTCGAATTATGGCAATATATTTACCTTGATATTAGAAACTGTCCCAACCATGAGACATACAAAATGCTTTGACAGTGTGCACAATTTAATATATCTAACTTATCACTAATTAAATTAATATTTTGAACTTTAATTTTTTAACAGTTCTTCATAATATTTGGGTAATTTTGGTAACATTCATAATATTTTTTAACGATATTGAACGAGAAATGAATAAAAATAGTAATTAAATTTAGAAACATAATTAAAATAACATTTTGGTAGAAAAAAGATCGTCCTTGGTACACATGTCTTCTTCTTTTCCAGCCACCAATAAACTTTGTAGGTTCTTTTTTTGCATGTCTAAATATCAATTGCTAGCTTTTCCATGTTTAGTTTTTTTTTTTTTTACAAAAGGGTTGAAGATTTAATTGATTTGCATTTTAACAATTTAGAAATTTAGCAAGAGGGTTGAAGAAAGTCTTGGACATTTAAATTTCTGTAATTTGTATGCATACTGGATTTTAATAAAGAATTATAGTTATTGATATATAAAAAGTTAAAATATCCTAGTATAGTAGAAAATATTAACTATCTATTGTAACAAAAAATATATATATTAACTATCTATTGTAAATGATATTCTCTCCCAAAACCTCAAAATAAACAAATAACATTTTTATTCTTCATTTTCCCAAAAAAAATGGCGCAAAGGCATAATAACCGTTACCTCAGCTCGTTAACTTCCACATTTCCCACTATATAAATATCATCACTACTCAATCGAAAGAAAATATCATCACTACCACTCAGCTCAACACATGCTATCTATATCTCTCATGCCGGTCACGGAGCTTTTCGCCGGCGAGATAGCCACCGAGCTCCTCAAAACCTTGTTCACAATCTCCCGGCGAGCCTGCCTATGTAAATCCACCGCCGACTCCCTAATTTCAAGCATCAACGAACTAGTCCCAATCATCCAGGAGATCAAATACTCAGGCGTCGAGCTTCCCGCCTTCCGCCAATTCCAGCTCGACGGCCTCTCTGAAACCCTAAGAAATGGCCTCGAGCTCGCTCGTAAGGCCCTCAGTTGCAGCCGATGGAACGTCTACAAGATGCTCCAGCTCGCCAGGAGGCTGGAGAAGCTGGAGAAGCGGATCTCGATGTTCCTCAAAGGGCCGATCCAGGCTCACGTGCTCGCTGACGTTCATCACCTCAGGTTCGATTCTGTGGAGCGGTTCGATAGGTTGGATAATTCGCAACGGCGGCTGGAGGAGAGGCTCGAATCGATGAAGATTGGCGGCGGCGGCGGGGGAGGATGGGTGGAGGAGGCGGTGAAGAGAGTGGACATGGAGGAGCAGAGATGGGAGGGTAATTTGGTGAATGCATTGGGGGCTGGTATGGCGGAAGGGAAGAAGAGAGTGAAGGAGATGTTGATTGAGAAGGATGAATTAGGGATTGTTGGAATTTGCGGGATTGGAGGTTCTGGGAAGACTACTCTTGCTACTGATGTGTGCAGAGACGATCAGATTAAATGTAAGTTCTCAATCTCACATCTATTATCAGATTCCGTTTGGAGAATGGATTGTTGCGACGGCGGTGAATGATTTTCTGTCAATTTTGGTGGATTTTAAAATCAATTTAGGGTAGAATTTCATCCTAGTACTGGATATTTAAAATCCTTTAGGTTGATGAACTTAATGACTGCTTTTTTACAAAAATTCACGATCTATCTATTGGCCAGAAGTCAGTAAACTAACGAGTCTCATCTGCAAATGTTTTGCCAGGCCACTTTAAGAACAGGATACTATTCCTGACGGTTTCGCAGTCTCCTAATGTGGAGCAACTGAGAGCTAAAATTCAGGGGTTTATCACAGAAGGTGATGATATCAGTTTTGAATGCAATGATGGATTCTCAGAAGCTGGATTCGGAGTAGGAGGTCAAGTTTTGATTGTTCTAGATGATGTCTGGTCTCTCTCGGTACTCGAGCAGTTGATTGAACGGGTTCATGGATGCAAAATCCTTGTGGTTTCGCGATTCAAGTTCCCTAGTGTGCTTCAAGCTACTTATGAAGTGGAGCTGCTGAAGGAAGATGAAGCAATTTCATTGTTCTGCCAATCTGCTTTTGAACAGTGTTCTATCCCTCCTGGTACTGATGCAAGCTTGGTCAAGCAGGTAGATACCAACAATTTACGAAAAATTAAAGCTTATGCTATTAACTTAGTAAAAGAAGTGACGAATAGTTGTTTGTATGTTTAGATTGTGAGTGAATGTAAAGGCCTTCCCTTGGCACTCAAAGTGATCGGAGCTGCACTCAGAGGGCAACCTGAGATGTACTGGGCAAGCGCGAAGAAGAGGCTGTCGAGAGGCGAACCAATTTGCGAGTTGCACGAGAACAAGTTGCTTAATAGGATGGCAATCAGTGTTCAGTTTTTACCCAGGAAGGTCAGAGAATGTTTCTTGGATTTGGGATCATTCCCGGAGGATAACAAAATTCCTCTTGATGTACTCATTAATATGTGGGTTGAGATCCATGACGTTGACGAGGAAGAAGCGTTTGCTATCCTTGTTGAGCTTGCTGACAAGAATCTCCTCACCCTCATCAAGGATGCAAGGTTCGCTCAATTCGTCAACTTTCCGAATTGACTTTTGTGTGTTTTATAAGGTGAAAGTTTGTGTTGATGTGATAAATTTTGTCACAGGGCTGGAGATCTGTATAGCAGCTACCATGACATCTCAGTCATTCAACATGATGTTCTGCGTGACCTTGCAATACATATGATGAATCGCGGTGATATTAATGAAAGAAAGCAAATGATCATGCCGAGAAGGGAAACAGAACTTCCAAGAGAATGGGAAAGAAATGCAGACAAGCCATTCAATGCGCAGATTGTTTCAGTTCATACTGGTATCTATCTCTTGTACTGTTGAATTTTCAATTGCAGTTTCTAAATTTAGAGAAGTTGAGTGGTATAGATTTCCATTTTCCACATTTTGTTAAGTTTTGAACCCTCTACTGGAATATCATGTGCCCTCTCGCTTTCTGACCTTGCATTATGGTATTCGATTTCGGGTTACAGGTGAAATGAATGAAATGGACTGGTTTAGCATGGAATTCCCCAAGGCTGAGGTTCTGATCATCAACTTCTCAGCTAAAAGCTACTTCCTTCCTCCTTTCATCAACAACATGCCAAGGCTCAGGGCGCTGATAGTAATAAACCACGGTCACGAAAATGCCACCATCAGTAACCTGTCACTACTCTCCAACTGGAGCAGTCTGAGAAGTCTCTGGCTTGAAAGGATTGTCCTTACCAGATTATCAGAATCCAAAACTCCTTTCCCCAACTTGCGGAAATTGTCTCTCGTCTTATGCAAAATCGACAACGCTCTCGACGAATCCATGGCAGACAACCCAATCTGTTCCCTTCCCTATCAGAGCTTGCAATCGATCATTGCGATGATCTAAACCATTTACCATCCCAAATCTCTGAACTACATTCCCTGAAGAGCCTCAGCATTACAAACTGCCACAATTTCAGGCAGCTGCCCGCTAATCTGGGAAACGTGAAATCACTACACATTCTACGGCTATATGCATGTCCAAGCCTCAAACTTCTGCCCCGTTCCATCTGCGAACTTTCAGAGCTGAAGTACCTAGACATCTCTCAGTGTGTGAACTTGAGATCCCTTCCCGATCGAATAGGGAAGATGTCGAGGTTGGAGAAGATAGACATGAGAGAATGCTCGCAGCTGTACAGTATCCCGGACGCAGCAGCGTTACTAGACTGCTTAAGAAGCGTAGTTTGTGACGAGGAGATATCGTGGAGTTGGAAGAGCTTGGAAAAGATTGGATTACACGTTCAAGTTGCAGAGAAACATTTCGACCTTGACTGGCTCCATGGATAGCAGCAGCAGACACTGTTATTATTACGTGCATAGTTGTGTTTTATTTAAGGCCAGTTGTAAATATTTTGAGGCTAATTATGTAACAGTAAAGGCTTTTCAACTGACGAATAGTGGGAAAGAGGAAAGTTCTGAGTTTGTTTGAGTCAACTGGAAAACGATGAGATTGTGATGGTTGAAAAGTAGGAGTGGGGGCATTAAGGTTGACAATGGCGGATCAAAGTCCCCCAAATTTCACGTCTTCTTTGTCGTCCTTTTCTGTACCAGAATTTTGGGATGGCAGACAGGATATTACTATCATTCACTTATTGACGACGATATCTCGTTTTGACATTTTCCTCCCAATGCGATGAATCTAAGTAATCCGCGGCCGCCCCTGTCCCCATGGGGAATAGATTATTCATTATCAGATTTTTCTGTTCACCACCAAAAATTTTGGACTCGCTGATTCCAAATCATCAGAGTGGTGCCAACTTGTTTGTTTACTTGCCTTTTCTTTCTGGAATTTGAGTGTGAATATATCCTAACTTTAATTTATAATTAAATTAGTCTTAGATACATTGAGTTGGTCATAAATCAGAATATAAGTAATGAGATAAATGAAGATCAATATATTCATTCATGTTTCACCAACCAAAGAAACTGTCTGATCCTGTAGGATCATTTTCATGGTCGTATGAGCCTCCATATTCCCCATTACCCTCCTTGTCTGCAAACATGCATCCGATATATTCATTTCACTCATCAACAAGCTCTTTGGGATGAGCTTCATCCACATGGTATTCCTACAATAGATACAGTTGTGATCTTTATCAATTCTTGATGGGTCTTAACAACACCCCAACTAGTCCTATCATTCAAAATAGTGTTCATCTCTGCATACTTCACTTATCAGCAACCCTTATGATCAGTTGCGTGATAAAAACCTTATGATCAGTTAATGGTTATGATTAACTTTCATTAAAAAAACAACCATTTTCTTAACCAGATTAGGAATTCTCAATATCTACTCATGATTCAAAGCCTTTTTACCCTATTCCGTAAGCAACAAAAGCCCAACTATGAAATCAACCCAAAGAGAATAGGAGGTTCCTTAACACTTGCACCCTTTTTTTCCTGAGACTATCCCATCCCAAACCTTGCTCGCCAAGACATCTGCCATTTTTAGCTAACCTCTCCAAAACCAGAAGAAGCTGAGTTTATCGACAAAGAGTAGTCTTAAGTAGTCAGTCATATACACTGTATGAATTCCAGATTAGAGATGGGGGATTATCAACGAAAGAACCCTTCACCAGAAAGATGTCATATTGTGACCCTGGAGAGTGGAGACCATTGAATTTATGTCGTCTACGTATAACTCCTACCATTTGGCCTCCGTAAAAATTGCAACAAAAAAAGAGACTTCCAGTGAAGATATAGGAAGAGAAAAACTTGCAAAAATTAAAACCCCCAAACCAACAACCCAACTAAACTAAAACCTACTACATGCCTTAAAGCCTGTGTCTTCAACATACAACAACAACAACAGAAGCGCAGGTGCCTCACATTACATATATTAACATGTAATCTTGGTCCTTCTTGCTTGGGTATATTGCCACAGTAAATAATCTACACATACAGACCACATGTAGTTTTCATTCAACGAAACCTCGTAGGCAGCCATTCATGTATTCTCAGTGGAAGGCTGTAGAACTCTTCTGTCCTTACATCTCCCTTCCTTTTCTGGAATGGTTTCAACCACGGGATTCCTCTGTCGTTCACTGCTTCCCTCTCCAGGCTGTTGTCTAGAATCGTCGCTACTATTATGGCCACAGCAGGAGCCGACGAGAACACCGTGTTCAATATGTCATCGAACTGCAATAATAATAATAATAATCATAATTAATTAGCTCACATTATCCATCAATGTTTAAATGAAACAAGAATGACATGATGAAACTTGGATTCATATCATATAACTGACTACTTACCCATCCACCATTTGTTCTAACGGGTCCATGCCCGTCCAGCGAGGTGTTGCCTACGAAATATTGAGGGATGGATATCCCAAGAAACAGAGACAGTCCTAAGACATAGTGGTTCCTCAGGGAGTTGCTGTTTGCAAATTGCATGAATGAGATTCCAGTGGCAGCTGCGGAGATAAAAAAAACAAGGGGGTGAAAGAACTGAGTTCAAATGTACGTAATGAGGTATGGCATATGATTTGATCACAAGGGGTAGGAACACCTACAAACTATTCCAAACACTACACAGTAAATGGCAGCGAAAATTGGCAGCGGGATGGATGCGAACAAGGCACCAAACTTCCCTGAGATATTGATATCATTAGGTCAGAAAACGGGACCAACGAAATCGAGGGTGTAAGTAATGTTCTGCAGGTTTAAAAAACTGACCAAATATGGCAAAAAAGAACATGAAAGCAGTTGAGAGCTGCACCACTCTACGGCTTCCTATTGTGTGAGTCCGAGAAGGCCGACATTTTCACTGCAATGTGGAGATAAAACAGATAAAAACCAACATCACGAATTAGCGATAACCTACTAGAACCAACTTCATGAATCCCAAACACTGATGGGAAAAAAATGAATCGCAACTACAAGAAAAGGATCTGGTGCTTACACAGATGCTGTGGTACCAACAAGAGTACCAAAGATTCCATCAATCAGCAAACTTACACCCTATACAAAGAACACGATAACTACGTCAATTTCTAGAATACATAAGCATAACTACTCCAAATGTGTTTCTTGCTTCTTTCTCTTGATTCAATATTTTGACATACCGCTGAAGAAAATTCCGAACAGAAAAAAAGTGAGAGTACTAATTGTCACCTGGAGACCAATACTTCGGCTGACAACGTGTGCAGGAGTATGGGTTGCTCCTGCTAGTCGCGATGCAGCAAAGAATGTCCCGGTTGACTGCATCCACAGAACATTCACAAGACATCAACAAACGGAACAATACAGGTCATTTGATTATTTGGATTCTGACAGCTAAGCTCAATGGAAACCAGCCTCAAAATAGTAAAAGCTTGGTTATGGATGCCAATTAAACCTCTGCAGCTGTAACTAGTGAAGCTCCCATCATCCCAAAGACGTGGCTTGCTTTAAATATGGGAGGACCCCATTGAAATGGATATGGAATTCTAACCCTGAGTTAACAAACAAAAATGAAGAAGTCCATGTCATTAAAGGAACAGCCTCAATCAAATTTATGTATTGATGCACAAGAAAAGAAAAACAAAGTAGCAGAATAATACCATGGAGCAGATGATATAAGAAACGTACGATCAGTGCGGCAACTACGCTGAGTTATGGGTGCAACATTGTTGTAAGCACCTGCAACAGTAAGGATAGCAGCAAAAGCCCAAACAAGTCCAACACAGAACAGCAAGTGAAATCTCTCGAGTATGGGATGAGCCCTCGAATGGAGGTGCTTCAAATACTGCAAGCAAAGACGAGGATTTTCACAACTGGAGTTTTCATATAGTTCTTCATATTATAATGTGAACAAATTACACTTACCTGACAAAAAACTAGCAGAAGGAGCATAGGCAGACCAATCTCCACACAGTTAGCAAGCTGTACAAATTACTACCAACTGTTATTGAGGTCACAGGCAATGAGTATCATATACACAGGCCAACGGATATCCATGGTCGAAAAAATTACCAGCGGGAAGCCCCTAGCAAATAGACCGAGGCCAACAACACCAACCACTGGGACAATAACTATGGCACTAAAATGCCTGAGGAAGTTAAAACCATAGAGGAGACACGTGAGGCCAGAAACCAGACCACCAAAATTTCTACAGCAAGTTGGAATCACAAGTTGTTAAGGAGTGTGCTCAAGTTACTTGGTCAGATTGCCGATAATCGTACTGTAACCCAAGATGATGTTGACGAACGAAGAAACAATCAGCGATCCTTGAATTGTTCTCATAGTGTGGACAAATCGCTGCCAGCAAACAACAAGACATAACGTTAAAACCAAAAATGACCAAGACATTGTAGAATCAACCTTGTAGGGTAGTTATCAGAGTGTTACATCATGCTCATCAGGGAAATTCTCATCAGAAAGATCCTTTATGATTGAAAGCACGGGTAGAGTGTACGCAAATGATGCTCCCATCACAGTCGGGAGCCTCGTACCAAAGAGCGTCTGAAGCAGCGTATTAATTCCAGCCATAAACAAGAGTGTCTCAATCACACGGGCTTTGTCACCCTGCGAGAAATTACCAGCCAATAATGTGGTGAAAATTAACCATTTGTTTATGAGTTTGTGAAGTGATGAAGTTTAGGGTTTTGATTTTATTCACTTACATGACTACCTCCCATTCGTGGCACAAGATCACTAGCTATTATGACTATCGTTCCAAGCATCACAATGTAGTGCTGGAAAGCCAAGAAGGTCGTCTCAGCTGTGAAATTTCCCTTACATTAGTCAGTATAATCAGCTGATGCAAATGGGCAAAATATCAATGAATAATTCAACCCTAAACGTTCCTAAGTTACCAAAGATGGATTAACTTTTGAAGAGTTGAAGTTTTATGAAGTGGATGATGAACCATATGTTAAAAAGTAGTCAAGGCAAAGATTCCGGATGAAGTAAAGGAATAAAAAGCATATGATCTAAGATCCGGATTTCCAGCTCATAACATCCTCAACATTCAGAATCAATCAGAATCCACATGAGTTGTTTACAAACAAAAAAGAATCCACGTGAGATCCTAAAGGCTAAATAATCAGCTCATATTATCTATCATCAACATAATATTTCTTAACATCGTCAGCTCATAATCAGAATCAGGGAAAAGGGAGAAAAGTTACAGAGTATCTAAGAGCTAGCAGACCAGAAAGTATCAATCTCTTAGCATAGCTAAAGGCTAAATCTAAAAAAACCCCTCTAACGAATTACCTGAAGGTCAAAGAAAGAATCTTTACAAAAATCCAAAAAGACCAGAGAAAGAGGAACAAACCCCAAGAAGGGTTGGAGTGGATGCAATACTGAAGCTGCTGAAGTTGCTCGGCGGGAGTCCAAAGCGGGCCCTTTGACATGGCGAGCGGTGGAGGACCCGCCGGCTGTGACGGCGGCGGCGGGTTGTGGCTGTGACCGTGGTTATGCCCTGTTTCCACCATCTCTAGTTATTATCCAATACACAGGAAGAGAGACAGAGATAGGGCGGTGGTTGGGGACTTGGGGATGAAGAAAGACAACAAGTGTTCTTCCTTTAGGGATTTCTGAGGTTATTAATGAAAGGGATGATGGAAAGGAGAAAATGGACAAGTTTTTTTTACCAGAAAAGGAAAAGGGTGAAACAGTAGGGATCAACAATTACAAGCTTTAGTAAGCTGAGCTCAGATGAGATTTGCATGAATAGAGAGAGAGAGAGAGAGAGAAAGAGAGCAGTGAGATTGAAATTTGAAAAGCTTCTGAGGAAAAAAACAAAACCAGAAGGGTTTAATTAAACAGAGTCTGACAAAGGGAAACAGAGTAGGCGGAGAGAGAGGGAGGAGTGAAGAAGAAGAAGAAGAAGAAGAAAAAGAAGAGATTAGCTCATTCATTAGATATCATTCGTAACATTAAACATAACGTATGGGATAGATGAAGAACTTGTGGGGTCCTTCAGTTTTACGAGGTGAGATTTCATTAAAATATAAAATATGAAAACGAAGAAGACGACTCCCTCATTTTTTAAACCGGATTCATCCTTGTTATTTGCTTCTATTTACACTTATTGCCCCTCTAATTAATTAAGTGTGATTACCGGTTCAACCCATAAAAAACTTATCTATTGAGCATGTAATGTAACAATCTAAAGTAGGACTCGACCGATTTGGCACCAGTTCTCAGTTTTACCGGTCCGGTTCTAACAACATGGGATAATATAATTATTGTTCCCATACCAACATTTTTCGGTTACGAATACGGTTTGTTTACGATTCATTGAACATTTTTTTACAATTGATGAGATATTTAATAAAAGTTGGTTACATTATTTATGGATCGTTTGTAGAATATGGTGATAAAAATAAATCCAATTAGATTTTGAAGTGTAATTATTCAATGGTACTATTTAGTGATGTTTTTTTTTCCCTAATTTGAGTGAAATTAAAATATTAAAGGTTGTTTATTGGCTGAAACGATTTAAGACACTCATTATGAATAGTATATAGTATAAATTGGTCATTTCCAAATTATCGTATTAATATTAAATAAAAATAATTTGTCAATTCATCTTATATATTTTTTTGTTGAGGTAAAGCCCGTGGAATACCAGAAGATAACCATATATGCGAATTAACTATCCAACCAAAAAGGTTTACCACTTCCCTGATTGGAGGACATCAAAGAATTTGATGTGCCACACAGTGGGCAACTTTGTTAATCGATCGCGAAACCATATGGAGTGCAGAGAAAGAGACATGTAGGTAGGAACAAATATCTAATGGCATTTCAAATTTTGTTTTGATCACCAATTTAACTCAAATTCTCATTTTACCAAATCAAACATTTCATTAATACTTTCAAATTACAAAATGTGAAACTAATATATTTTTATTTTCATTCAAGTCAGGAAGGTCCACTATCTTTACATGTTAAGAGTTCTGTGACACAAAAAAAAAAAAACTTAAAGGGGGAGAATGAATTGTGTCATTGTGAACAATTTGGTTGGCTAGTAGTATTAATTGGCATTATCTAAGCTGATTAGAAGCACAATTATTAAAATAAGAGATATGTTTGTTTGGTATATTGGTTTTATTTGGATTTAACAAATTCATGTTTGATGTACATATATAATGTTGATATATTTGTTTATTAAGGTGTTAAAGTGACAATTATTATTTCATATATAAAAGTAGGAATAGGAGGAGGTGTTTACTTAAAGGAAATTGTCCAATTTTGTCTCATTCTTATGGTTGAATTGAGTAATGGTGGCTGAGACGTAGCAATATCTATTGTGTCAATTTCTGAGATTCTCTATCGAAAACTACTATACATAGATTTAAAACGTTTTTAGTCGATATTACTCTACCACCTGCAGCTCAATTCGGTTAGCTTCTAGGTCCAATCGGCCCTGATGTCAGATTGTCAGGTAGCTGCATCCATTTTGACTCAGAACTCCATAAGCCCCCCATCATGGCCCATATTCCTTCCATACACATAACCTTTGAATGCATTGAATTGTACGTATTATAGGTGGCCCATGATCTAATACTCATCTCATCTTAATCGAACGCTACTTCAGACTATCCTCTACAAATAATGTGTATCAAGTATGTTTAATACTCACTGTCAGCACAATTTTCAATTATTTGATCAATTTCGTTCATTTTAATTTCTTCATGTCTTCATGTGCTATATTTAATTAGTCAATTACACACTACATGCCGTTTGATATCCAATTTATTAGATAACTAGTTATTCGAAATATTCTTTAACCAAAAAAAGTTATTCGAAATATCACGATATTTATAAATATTGCAGGGGTCGTTTGGTTGGATGATATCTACATATCATGATATATGAGATATATTGATATATTAGTATATTGATATTGGTAAAAGTGATTCTTTGATATCACTGTTTGGGGTAGTGATATTTAAATGAGTGGTGAATTGTGAGTGCATGGATGAATGTACCAAAATACCCTCATTTGATTGAACAAAGTATAAAAATAGTCATAACATTTAATTAAAAAGCATGTGTGTTTATAAATTAAAATTTGTAATCTCTCTTTTTTAATTTGTGAATGTATTTATAAATTAATTACTCGAGTTAATTATACTTTTATAATAATAAATGCTCATTCATTAAGAAAATAATTAGTATTATATTTACCGCTAACACATCTCCCTCTTCTAGCAAAAATATAATAAAAAGTTAAATAATTTTCATGATGAATTCTAAGTCTAACTAAAAATATTATAATTAAGTAATTAAAAACTAAATTATAATTATTTATCTTAATTAATAAATAAATATAAAAATACATAAACATGAGACAATATAAAATGAGAAAAAATAAATTGGGGTAATGGGGTTGATTACATTATAATTGTGAAGGTTGAGTGAGGATAGAATTGTCCAAAAACTGTGATATCAATATCACTCTGAAGATATTCACCTCCCCACATGAATATCTGTTGAGTGATATTGATATCACTTTTGGCCCCAGATATCATGATATTCGGGACAGAAAAAACGATGATATCTTGAATATCATGATGATATCTGCAGTTATCAATATCAATATCACTGCAACCAAACAACCCTCTGTTTGATTGTGGGGTACTGAGAGGACAACAATTTTGATATGCAATTACAAAGATAACCCTATTTTTGTTACTTGTGTTCTTTACAAACATTCTATAACTTAAAAAGTGAGATATTCTTAGTTCTTGTCATCATTCATCCACTCTGGATGATCATCTCTGCTCGAAACTCGGGCTTCCTTCTTATTGACTGGATTTGGGGGGGGGGGGGGTTGTCGTTACATTAGTTGTCGTTACATTAGTACTCATCGACGAAAACCTCCAATATAGAACCTTCAATCTAGAAAGTAAGGAATTCGATTCGAATAACACCAATATAGTGATAGACATTCACAAGAGGGAAATCCTAATTAACCAATCTTAATATCAAGCAAGAAGTAAGATTAAGTCAAGATTTTGAAAAAAAAATGTAGAGAAGCAAAGTTAAAAGCAGAGTTAGAAGTCGAACCAATCAATTTGAAAAATTATTGCGATTATCAAAGAAACTCAGAACATGATTAAAGCGCATGAAAGAGACTGCATATTTTTTTTTTAAAACAAATGAGTGTCTCTACTCTGCAAAGTCTCAAGAGGGAAATTATGCACTAATACTTCACAGAAGAGGTAAAAACACAATAAAGACAAGACCGATCGAACACAAAAATTGCAAGAACACAATCCCAGATCACAACCACAACAAAGAACAATAAGCAAGATGTAGGGTTGAGAGACCTAGATGCCAATAAAGCAACAACATAAGCTTTAAGATCGTAGGAGATCGACAATTGGGAACTCTTTCTCGAACCCTAACATGAACAAAAATCTCATTTCTAAGTTAAATGTTTGGTCAAACAAGTCACTATTCCATAGATAGAAAGAAAAAATTTGGCATAATACCCTCAGATAGCACCAACTATTGCGTAATCCCGAGAATATACACTTCGTTTTACGAAATACTCAAATAGCACAACCTATCGTGCTTCAAGTTCAGAATAGCACGCCGTGAAGTTCCATCCGAAACGTTGCCACGAAGGATAACGGAGTGTTCTGACTGGGTTTTTTTGGCTGACGAGGATACTAATGACGTGGCTGTTAGTTGACGTGGAATTTCATTTAACATTTCGGCTTTAGGGTTTTTGAAATTACCCCCTTATAATATGCCCTCCTCTCTCTCATTAGCCCTATCGCCGTCAACCCTCTCTCTCTCACGCCGCCAACCCTCTCTCTCGCTACACTCCTTCTTGCTTTCAACCATGTCCGTCGGCAGCTGAACCTGTAGGGTTTGTAAACTGCTTCCTCTTCATTCTACCCTAAATCGCATCTTACTAACCCACATCTTCTCGCAGATAAGCTCTCGTCAATAATGGCCTCCGATAACACCGCCCCCGGTTCTTCTGCCTCGTCGAAGATGTCCGTAGTTGATGGGTTCGTATGCCGTCATAAGCGCGAGGTGATATTGAAAACAGCCGGCACTCCCAACAATTTCGGTCGAAGGTTCTTTCGATGTCCGTATTGGAATGA
This sequence comes from Linum lewisii, assembly GCA_034768395.1. NCBI lineage: Eukaryota > Viridiplantae > Streptophyta > Magnoliopsida > Malpighiales > Linaceae > Linum > Linum lewisii. Next base: position 48,799,664 of record CM068303.1, on the reverse strand, counting down.
TAAGAAAGCAGACTGTGGATTCTTCAAGTGGGTAGACGAACGGCCCAGAGAAGCTCAGGCAGCCACTGGGGATGACTTTACTAACAAGACCGATGAACTTGGTGCCAAAATTGGCGATTTAGAAATTGCTCTTACTGAGGCTACTGAGATGGTTCGTAGCTTGAGGAGTTTGCTGGAACAGGGAGGCAGCCATCGCGATGGAAATCTTGTGCGTGAGTTTTCGAGAGTTGCAGACAAGCTGGAACTTGTAGATAGTCGAATGAGTTATGTAGTAATTGTATTGGTATGTGTTGTGGCAGTTCTCATGGTTGTTGTACTACAGAACCACCAAATGTTGTAATTGGACCATGTTATGAGAAGCAGAAAACAATATGAGACTTAACAAGGCCACAACCCTTCTTACTTCATTGTTTACATAAATAACTAAACATTAGCTGGATTCGACATTGCATAAACATAACCAAACTACAAGTTTGCCTGATCAGATCACAAAATAAGGGAGTTTGTTCAAATACTACTGAACCTGAAATGTAGAAATCGTCTATGTCATATCATTGCACAGACATAGCAACACAAAATACTGCCTTCTTCCGGACACGCTGCATACAACCTACTCCGGCTGGGTTGGCTGTGTAGCTGGTGCGGGGTTGGTTGTGAGGTCCCAACTTCTTCGCGGTTTGCATGGCGGATCGTCCCTGCCATAGCCCTGAAAAGATTTAAAGGCCACTGTTAGCGTTCTATGGTATACACTAAGCAAGATACGAACTACATGTCATATAGGCTTCATCCCTGTTCCACCAGCTGGCGTATACTCTCCATTTGCATTCAGGTTTGCTGCATACTGCTTCCTTACACTTGCGACTGCTTCGAACCCAGTTAATGTCTGCCCCCACCGCAATTGAAAAGTTGGTAATAGCTTCTTTGAATTGTTGCGGGCTCACGAACCTCGGTGATGGTTTGATGAGTAGTTGGCTATGGTCACAGTTTGGATCATAATACTCGACACCGGCGAAGGAGTTAACCTCTTCACCATCAACCTTGTCTACAATGTCGTGGTTTGACATGGACGACGCCCTGTAAGAAGATATTGGGGAGCTCAGTAGACTTCCAACATTAGGCTCGAATAGTGGGTCATCGTCCGATTCTTCTTCAGAACCTTCCACGGACTGCTTGTCCGATCGTTCGTCGTCGGCGTCGGATTGTCCGTCAGGAGATCTACCATTCATGAACTCCATACCTTTTAATCCCTCATCCTGTATTATTATCTCCTCTTGTTGTGCACTCTTATTGACTGTCACCTCATTCATCTGGTCAACTTCGACCCCATCGGTATGGTACTGTGTCCGAACCCTCCTCCGGTAACCGGTCAGACCGAGATTGGCCATCGCTTCGGCAAATTCTGGGTCGGAGGTACGATCAGAGTCGTCTAGTAGGTGGATTATCCCTTCATCAGCCCTAATACCGGAACCATCTGCTTCCGGATCACTTCCACCGTCCGACCTCTCAGAATCTTCTCCGTTGTCCCTGAAACCACTCTCGTTCTCGCCCACTTCCATGTACAGCGATACAACACCGCCTGCAGCTGCTCTCCCCATCTCCATCGCGTCACTGTCATTCCTTATGGGATGTAGCCCATCCACAGGTGTGAGACCGTGTTCAACGTACCACATTCTCTCCACGGCGTGATAGTGAAGTTCTTCGGTGGCGATTTTAATTAGCTGGAAATAACAGAGGAAATCCCTGTATATTGAAGCCTCAACAGCCGCACCTCCTTTATACTCAGGTCCTCTCTCCGTGTTTGTCATCGTGCCGCCGTAATAAACTATCATCTCACCGGATCCGGTAAACTGCAAACAGAGATATTGTATTAGTACTAAACGAGAAAAGCGCAGACGTCACTAAACCCTAGAACGACATTAATGACCAACAACAAACACCCAGAGCTTCCAAAAGCAAACTTTGCTACCAATGGAACCACAGACAGAAGCATCCAAAATAAATGTCGGTGTTAGGGTTTCGGACCACGACCAAGAATAGAATATATCACAATCCTTAGAGTTTCGCAATCGCGAGGACTCAGAAGGAGAATCTCTACCTAAACCCTATCTAGTGGAATCGACATTGGAGTTGAAGACAAATTACTTTTCCTGGAATCGGAGCCCCGCCGCCATATTTCTCACGTGTTCAGCCGGGTCCAGGTACAACTTCGCCGAGCAGATTGGAAGACAACCAGGTGAGAAGACTGAAAGAAGTCAAAACCTAGGAACGAATTAATGACATACTTGGTCAACTCCGCTGTCCAAGCATCTTGTGCAATACCAATGGAGCCGTCAAGCAGTTGCAGCAAAATAAATTCTTCGGGAGTAAGGGCTATTATCTTGAACCGACCAGTATATCATCACCAACCTCAGAGTATCAGAGGATCGACAAGGAACAGAAAGAGAATGGCTTACCCTAAGACGCCTAAAAGTGCGAACATTCGAGTTGAAGGACAACTTACTCTATTCTGGAATGAGAGCCTATGCCTGATTCCGGTGATTTCGTCAGGCAAACGAGTTGTATTCGTCTGCTGAGTTCGAGACTGAAAAATAGTTGAGTGAAGAGACTGAAGAAATAACAGCTGGAAAGAGAGTGGGAGTGACTTGTTCAACATTCTTCAGAATCTTGGGAATAACTGATCGTTTCATGCATGTTGAAGAAAATGAAATTCTTCGGGAATTATAATGACCCATAAAACATCAAATCAAAATGAAAACTCATTCTTGAACCGAGCCCTAAATTCGTCACCTGAATTTACTGGTCAACTACAATATTTCATGGAAATTATGCTATCGACTTGTTGTATTGATATTTTGAAGCAATTCGGCAAATAGTGTATATTGTATAATTTAACTCATGCATATGAATGTTTCAAAGTAATAAAATCAATTATAAAAACCAGTTCAATGACCAGTAATTTCTGAATTTACTGGCAACATACCAATATTTCATGTGAAATATGCACTTGTCAAATTTGACACCCAACATAGTGTAATTTATAACTCTGAAGCAGATATGTTGTTAAGAGTTTGGATATATAAGCTTCTATTTTTCAGTTTACCAAGTGCATCACCAACATAATATCAAACTATAAAGCCAAAAACAAATTTGTAGCTAAATTTTTTCCGAAAATGTCAAACATAGCCAAAATTATCTATAATCTCAAAAATGGTAATGTTTTGTTTTCCGTTAACTTTTCCGTCCAAGTTAACGGATATTTAACCCTCATAATGATGTGTCAGCTTGTGTGTCCAACTTTTGCCACATAATTATTTATTCTAATTAAAACTATTAAAAAAATCCTTTTCCCTAACCTTTCTTCTTCCTCCTTTGTTGACTCTTTCTTCCCTGCAATTCCGCCGCCACACCACCACCAATATCCCCTTCAACCGAATTACTTTGCCCCTTCAACCGAATTACTTTGTCCATTCATCAGTTGCTTCTATTTCCCTTCAACCTAATTTCTTTGCCCACGCATCTTTTTCTTAGCATCTTCGAAAGACGTTTCCTCTTGCGGTGCTGCCGCCGAGCAGATGGAAAGCTCCTCCAACCCTTCCTGGGCTTCGGTGGTGGCTGACGCTAAGTCAGATCTTCGCTATGGTGGCCGAAACTAACTTTTCGGTCTTCTTCCTTGCTATTGCTGCTGCTGGGCGCGGTGGACGGAGGTTTAATGCGGAGGCGGCGACTGCGACGATGGCGTTCTGCCTCGACTTCCTCTGGGATGGAGAAGGAAGGAATCGGACGGCGACAACCAAACTTTAATTTGTCCTGAATTTCGATTTCTTCTCTGAAACTTCCGTGGGAAAGGCTTCTCTGCAGCGGGAAGGTAGTACTCTGTTTCGGAGCTTCGTTATCATCAATCGGCCGGAGTAGATACTGGCCCGATCGATCGGACCGTAGCAAAACCCGCGCTAGATTGGATCGGAGAGGAACTCACGATCGATCGGATCGGAACCGGGAACGAGGCTGGCGGAGAATTGAAGAGGTTGGCTTCTCGGGACGGGCTGGAGAGGGATGGAGGCAAAAGATTCGGAGCTCTCGAAAGTGGAGGCCCGATCAAGTCCGGAGCTGAAGGTTGAGGTGAAAGATTCGGTGAGGACGATGGAAGGAGCGGAGGAAGCGTTGGCGCTGACGGAGGCGCCGGAGATTGATCGGAAGGTGGTGGTCTCGTCGGACTGGATGGTGGTGGGTGGGGTTGGGGTTGGGGTTGTGGTGGTGGGTGGGTTCGGGAGTGACGGTGGCGGAAAATGGTGGTGGTGGAATGTGAGGGCAAGCGACAAAGTTGATGAGAGAAAGTGTTTTTTTTTTACATTTTCAAATTTTAATTTTATTCTATATTAATTAATTAATTTTTAAATTTAAATAATGACATGGCATATGACGTGGCATCTTGTTGACCGGTTAAGTGGATGCCACATCAGCTCCGTTTGCACTATCATTAACGGTGTTAAAAATTTAACGAATATCAGCTATATTTGTCGTAAAAAATAAACATTTGGTCACGAATAGTTTTGGCTATGTTTGACATTATCGGAAAAAGTTTGGCTATAAATTTGTTTTTGGCCAACTATAAAAACTAAAACCCTCCGTAGGATCGACCCATGATTCTGAACAAGGAAATTAACTTCACCTTACGCACAAACTTGTTTTGAGCCGTCCAAATGTCAAGTCATGTTTCCCCGCTGTCTTCTGTTTGCAAGTAATCAAAACAAACCAAACCCCCACTTATTAAACCCAAACTCAATCGATAATCATACATAACTATATAATAAGCCAAACAAAACCTAATTAAATGAGTGAGTCTGAATTGGAACTAGGCATTACCAGCTTATGACCATTACATCTCATCTCCTCCCCAATGGACGATTATCAATTCTGTAATTATGATATCTTACTGTCAAATCAAGTTAATTTGTGTAAATATCAATAATTCAATGGGACTATTGCTTAGTTAAGGGAAGAGTGCCTTTTCTGTTTTCCTTCGTGTGATGTATACTCATTCATTGTATCCAAAATTCTATCTTTATTTTGAAACATCATCAATTCGTTTGTAAATTTAATTTTCTCGTCGTCAACCCATCTCGAAATCCTTATACCATTGCTCCACTCTCGTTCTTCTTCCTTGACTAGACACAAATTCTCAGTCATGAATCCACTTATCTTTCCATCGAAATCATGGAGCTCCACCAAATGGGTATTATGCCATTTCCCCCAAAAAGTATTACGGGCTGCCCGAGTTCATAAACTCAGTCTCGAACCATTTAGGTACAATCAGTACTCATTCATTCTCATTGCATGACAAGATGTGTATGGATTTTAATCGTATACCACTATTAAAGGTACACCCTAATCAGATTCTACTAAAAATATTATTAAACATACAACTTGCAAATTAGTATCAATTGGTCATAGGTCATAGCTTGGGCGAGAATGTAAAATTGGGAAAAGAAGAGGGCCATGAATGGAAGCACAGGGTCAGGCTGTTTGAATGGATCCAACCGTGGGAGTTTAGTATTTAGTTTCAAAATGCGCGCCGGAGGTCCAAGCTGCTCCATGTGCTCTCCACACGGTGCGGTGGATGTTGTTCCGACTTACTGATAAATTAAGCAATAATAAAACTGTAATCAGTGATGTAAGTGCAGACTTCAAAATTTTGTACATTTTCTTAGACAAGTTGGGTAATTGATTTTTTTTTTTAAGTTTGGTTTGATGGAATGAACTACAAAAATCTAAAAAAAAATTATCCGTATTTTTTGGTCAGGTCTTTATGATATGTTAACACAACTTAAAAGTGAAATGGTGATTCATTTCATGACCTATAAATATGAACTATAAGTTGAACGATCGTGAATGTTAAATTACTATGTTCGTTGTGTTTTGTTTTGAATTGATGTTTATAAATATGATAATTACCTTTTATTTGATTTTCATATAACAATAGTGTAACGGACTCCTTGAACATATTTTTAGAGGTTCGATCCCAATGAAATCTGTAATCCTTGAACCTCTCGCTCATCTGATTCAATATCTGATTTTATTCTAACAACACCGATTAAAACCTAAAATTGTATTTGTCATCATGCTAGCCTGACAAGTTGAACAATACTCTGTTAGTTAAACTAGATTACGGTGGCCGCGCGATGCCGCGGGGTTTTAGATAGAATTGGAAAGATACTACTCACTCATAGGTTAAGCTATAAATGTATATACTATTAATAAGACAATAAATAATCAATTCATTAAATTTAAAGCAATAATAATTCATTCAAAACACAAAACATGACAAATGTATTTGATATGATACTAATTTACCTTCAACAAAGTTAAGGGGAGGCTTCAAGTTCTTAATTCCATAACTAAATTTTCCATTCAAAGAAATATGAGAAAAAAAGTAATAAAGAATTTCAATGCAGAAGTAGTACTATCTCCGGAAATCATCAATGAAGACAAATAAGCTAGTAGGCAAGGGTCATTCATAAGCAAACTTGATGATACATTCGCAGTCTGAGTTTCGTTGGTGTTGAGATTTACTAATCATTCTTGTTTCCACATGAATCGTCAATATATGTAATGAGCTTTGAAGCTTCCTTAGCTGAAGCCTGGAGCTGGAACTGCATTATCTTCGCTTGTACCAAGATCATTTCTATGATGCTCTAAGTTTGTTGGTGAGCTTGAAGTAGGGTCTATTGCTTGCTTCACTTAACAATGCAGATGAAAATACCAAAATAATGCAGCTGGAAATCAAAGAGAAACCCTGCAATAAAGAGTTATATAATTATGAATATAAGGTGATGAAAATCGATTCAAAATAGAGTACAGGTCTCTGCATTGGACTCTTTCTTTGTCTGTATGTGCGTCTCCGACTCTTTGCTTCCTCCCGAGGCTTCTACATAGAATGAAAAGGTATATTTGAGCTACTATTTAATAGCAATACATAAGAAAGGAATTATAAAATATGAACCTCTAACACTATAACAATAAAATCTATGCAAATCAAACAAACCAATCTACAAAAAGAGTTGGATGCTTATAGAAATATTATAAGCAGCAATTCCCAGTTTATCATGTAGCTGTAAAAGTTGTCCACCTAGCTAATCCAACCATTTGTCAATTCCAATTTGGATGTATCATAGAAATACAACTCTAGCATGAGATACATGGCACCCTTGTACCAGAGAGCATACCTCAAGTGAAGCAAAGATCAGAAGTAGGCATGAATTCTCATGACAAAGTATCCAAGTAGCATCATGTCACGTTAGTTCTAGTTTAGAGGGTTGGAAATTAGCTATGAAAGTAAGTTAAATTAAATGTCTTTTTTAAAGGTACACAAGTGGTTGACTTACACAGAACCTCATCCGTAGTATCAGGTACTTGAAACGGTGAAATTGCTGTCATTGCAATCCCATTGACTCCTCCTCCTTGATGCTACTGATCTACTGCATTGTTTTGCAGAAGGAACAACCTTGTACTATTCACACCTACGGTCTAGCAAACCAAAGAAACAAAGCTCAGAAACCATAAAGTGATCTTACTAAACCTCTATGAATCTAGCCATCTTCAATTTCTTTAATTGAGCTAAGTTTAACAGGAAATCAACGTATCTCAGTCTTATGGTTTGCTCTATTAAAGACCTGAACTCTCTGTCAATAGCCATAATGATGAATTGATGATCCATAACAACAAAATCACAATAGAGAAACATTAAATGCACATTGTTATTTGACTGACTGAAAATATGTTGGGATATATTGGTCTGCAAGCCAAGGTACAAAGTAAAAAAAAAAATATGTTCATAGACTTACTCACTATGTAGAAGGAACTAGCAAAGCTGCTTTGTTTTAAGTAGCCAACATTTCCGTCCTAACACTCTGCAAAAGCGAAGATTTTCTCCAAATCGTGCTCTACCTCACCGTTTGGGGAGATCTTTGTCCCTCTGTCCATCAAGACGTCAACAACTTCGCTCCTTTCTTTAGTTACTGCCATCTCAGATGGATAGATTACTCTAAGATAAACTCGGATATTTCCTAAAAAAAAAGAAATAAAATAGTCTTAATAGTTCCAATAAAACCTTTCAAACAAAGAGTGAACTATATTATTGAAATTCATGAACGTTAACCAACCTTTCAAAGCCTGGACTATATTGTACATAATTATGTTTTATTTCATTACCTTGTGATATACTTGAGCAACTCTAGACATCTCCTGAACCTGAATGGCTGTAGATATGCTAAGTAACAAACATTGTTAATGTGAAGCTCAAACGTATAGTTATCCGACTATTAGGTCTTTGATTGTGAGGATGGACTTCAAGGCTACTACGAAATATCATCGTGAATATATTGATGCTTTCTTGGAGTACATTCATCCGTGGCAGCCCTATTAAAACATAATGTCACTTTTTTCCATGTTTAAACTTACTGCATTCAAAATGGAAGAATAACTGCATCTGATTTCATTGATAATGCCATAGTAGTAGGAATCTCAAAAGTTGAAAACAATTAGCAGTGCCTAAATATACCTTCCACCACCTATATAAAATAGAATAGAAGCATTGTATATAGTACTTACCTAATAGAATTGGTTTATGTAATGGAGGAACAAAGAACCCTTGATAACTATTGTTGTTGGAATCCTCTAATTCGCTGCAATTCCAAAGATTCAATCTTCAGCAACAACAAAAATGTGGCTTAAAACGTAAAAGCTATAAAAGGCCATCCAAGGGTAGGTAAACTGAACATGAAAGTTGAAGTTAACACTGGTGAATGATTCTTGATATAGGAGACATCAGCCCCTCTGTGAAAATTAATCATAAGTAGGAATTGAGCCTTCTTAGCACTACTCTGATGCCTGATCTTCCATCGCCTTAAAAATTGCTTCATTAAATTGCGAGAAGTATAATCGGAGAATCAAGCCAGCACATTAAGAAGACGTGAAACTCGAAGGAACATGTTTGCCTTTCTCGTCTAGAATATCGGTGGAATACAGTGGCGAATGACAAATAGGGGATCGAAAGAGAAGCTATTTAGGGGCAAAAGGTAACCTGAATTTATACCCTAGCAAGCCTCACCGAGAATCCAATTTTCCAATAGCTAAAGCAGTGCAATATAGTGCTATCGGCCGCCCGTTGTTCCCTTTTTCCAGTTGCCCTGCTAGTGCTACTCAAGCATTGACCTTAAAGAACATTTCTCGTTAAGAAACCTAACGCATTTAAGCAAATTGGTACTGTGGTGAATAAACGGAAGGGCGAAGGAGAAGTGATTTAGGGATCTGAAGTTAACGAAGTAGGGGAAAAGAACCCAATTCGAAGGAGGCGACAAAGTAAAATAGCAATGGAGGCAAACCAAATTTTCATGACCGAAAGTGAAATCGAGAAGGAACTCGAAGGGAGGAGAAAGACGTTGGACGTTGTAAGGTTGGGGAAACTGAACTGAAACGAAATGGGGGAAAGGAGAAAGAAAAAGAGTTCTAAATCAACTAAAAAGAAGGAACCAAATGGAGAGTGGGGACTTAAAGTGGGGGGTGGCTACTGTTCCTTAAGGAACAGTAAGCGACAGTGGATACCCTACGCTATCTAGGTTTAACAATCAGTATGGGTGGCCGCGCGATGCCGCGGAGCACTAAATTGATTATGATTAGACAGTGCATACCCGTAGGTTATAAATTGGATGTTAATTGAAAATGTGTTAGTAAAAGTATTACGATTAGCTACACCTAATTTCATTAAAACTGAAGACGTACAACTTATAATACAAAACGAAAGGCCGTAGATTACAAAATTACAAAACGCAGTGCACAAATGAAAAGTCATGGAACATGAGTCGACTCCTGCAAGTCTTCAAAAATTTCCTTGTAGACAATGTTGCGTGTGCTTGTTTCAGGTATGTTGGCATCATTTTGAATGCTGATATGTACACCTTCAACGGATCTTGCATGGGATAGTGCAACATATAGTTGACCATGAGAAAAGACTGGGTTTGGCAAGTAGATTCCAATGTGCTCAAGAGTTTGACCTTGACTCTTGTTTATTGTCATTGCATAACATAGGCGCACTGGATATTGGCGCCTCTTCAGAGTGAAAGGCCAATTTGGGTCGGTTTTATCAAGCACTATTCGTGGAATAATTGCTATTGTTCCTTCAAAAGACCCGCCTATGATTAAGCCTCGGAGGGTATGCTCGCCCAAGTGAGTAAGCAGAATTCGTGTTCCATTGCATAAACCAGCTGATGGGTTGAGGTTGCGAAGGAGCATGACAATTGCATATGGTTTAAGGCGTAATTGATGTCCTGGCATGCCGTTGAAAGTTAATGCATTTAAGAACTCGACAGGATATTCAGCTTCAAGTCGTGTCTGATTCGGGCCAGGAGTTGTCAATGTGTCTGAACTAAGGTAAATTCTTTCATCTCCAGGAATTTGTGTCAACACATAGTCATTAATACTTGAAACAACCTGATTTGTCGGTGTGACAATCGCTCTTGTTCTAATATATGCAACAACTGATGATTTTCTGCCAAGTCAGGATAAACACGGGCAACCAAGTCTATAATTGGGTTTATAGATTTGGGGATTAGGAATTGTTCTGGAATACTGATCCAATCCATTGTTGAATGGTTTATATGGGCTGTTGGGCAAATTTTTCCATCACCAACAGCCAAAACCCATTCTGGAAAATTTAGACCTTCAGAGATGGGCACCATATTAATACTTGAGCTGTTGACACGCATGTTTGTTCTTAACTCTAAGAGTGTGCAGTGATTCCATAAATAAGAACGTGTCAAGCTTGCATTAAGATTATCTTCTCGGCCACCGTTTGGAACTATTGGTAATGTTTGACGAAAGTCTCCACCGAGTATAACAGTCTTTCCACCAAAAGGTTTGTAGCATGGGCCTTCAGAAGGCATATTCATGATATCGCAGAGTGTTCTATCTACAGCTTCAAAAGATAGGCGATGCACCATTGGGGCTTCATCCCAAACAATCAGAGAAGCACTTTCCATCAACCTTGCTAGTGATGTACCCTTTTTAATGGCACATGTTGAGGTCGCGTCAACTTCAAGCGGAATTTTAAATCGCGAGTGAGCAGTGACGCCGCCTGGAAGTAGTGTAGCTGCAATTCCAGATGAGGCAACAACCAATGCAATTTTTCCTTGGCTTCGAACCTTTGAAAGCAAACAATTGTATAGATATGTTTTTCCTGTGCCACCATGTCCATAGAGGAAAAAAAGTTTCCCGGTTGTAGAAGCTAGTGCACCTAAAACTGCATCATGGGCGAACTGTTGGCAAGAGTTAAGTGAGACTCGATAAGAATTGTATAAGTTATCTTCATGTGATGCATCATACTGAAGTTGTTGGGAAATTAAATCATCAGTCTGAAGGTGTGTATCCCATATTGTAGGCAGAGGTAGGCCAAAATGGGATAGACTGCTTGAATAGTTTTGGAGCAGTCCTTGCAAATTTTGGAGAACTTCATCACGTAGGAGTTCAGGCGGAGGTTCTGAAACTGGATTATTTGAAAGACGTTGAATCCTTCGCTTGAAATCGTCTGCCATTGACATCCACCATGATGCAAATAAAGCAGTTGGTGATGTCACTTCACAAAACACAAGAAGAGCAACAAAAGTAGTACGAATCAATGGAGGCATTGCCCAGCGAGTAACTTCGGCCATCACAGAGTGCCATTCATCATCATTAGATAATAATCCAAGAGCCTGACATGCAGTCTGATAATCTTTACATAGTATCCCGTTTACTGTTCGAAGATGTTCAAAGCTTAGAGCACCTGGAATTTTACAGAGTAGCATTCGTAAGTAGAAGACATCTCCTCCACGGGGTGGGATAGATCTGACCCTTCCATTTGCAAATCCTTTTTTTCTAGGAACCCAATAAGAAGCTTGTTTGTCCCAAGTAAATGCATGAGTTATCTCAGAATAAGTGTATTGCCTTGCAGATGGGCATGTTCTGTTCAATGTAAACCATTCAGTTAACATTGTTTTTCCAATATCTGGTCTGTTAAGAATCTCATTGACTGGTTGACTTTCATGCCATGTTATCATCTGTTGACCAGGTAGATGAACCGCTAAACGAAATACTGAAGGTGTTCGCTCATGAATTTTATACTGGAAAAGACGCCATACAGCTTCGTAAGAAGAGATTGATCTACAGTCAAGATAGTTTGCAATCTCATCTCTTGGCTCTTGTGGATTCTGACTTGAGGAAGCTTGTGTCTTTGATGCATTTTCAGCACAAACATTTGATCTGTCTGGACCTTTCAAAATGTATTTGAAAAGATATTTAATCAGTTGACCTTTGTGGCACACCTCGACATTCATATGTGCTTGATATTTAATAAGCAATTCCCTGTGGTATGGAACAACATATCTATTATCTAGAATTGTTCCTGCTTTCACAGATGTTATGCCAGTTTTGGCGTCGACGGTACGTGACATAACCATTATCATCAAAGGTTGTTTCAGTAGCATATGACTTTGGGAAAAATTTTGAGCAGTGCCCTTCTTTCATGCATGGAGAAGAAGGATGTTCATGACCACACGGTCCATGTATCATAAATTTAGTGACTGCAGCATAACCATTAGGGTCAAGTTCTGGATCAGGCAACTCAGCTGAAATGATTTTATCAACTTTTGTCGCAGTTGTTAGTTTATCTGCCTTTGCTAACCAAAGTACAATATGTGCATGTGGAAGTCCTCTTTTTTGAAATTCTACGGTGTGCATACCTGTGAAAGTACAAATAAGTTATGTTCATAAGGGAGAAAGTGTTGACAGTTGTAGTGAAACTTGTAAAAGACTAATTATTTCTAACCTGCCACATAATGACCAAAGTATTGTTTTTTCTTAAAATCTTCTCGTAATAATGAAAGCCGCATTTTGAAAACACGAGCAACTAACATAGGCTTATCTTCACTCCGTGAGCCAACAATATCTTTGAAAGCATTCACAAGTTCAGGCCACTGAGCATTGCATGTGAATGTGATAAATAGGTCTGGATTCCCATGAAATTGACAAATAGATATAGCGTCTTGATAGAGTTGCATCATATAACGAACTCCACCTGTCAACACATTGATGACGTTAGATTTACCGCGTTTATATCGCCACATTTGAACGACATTCCCCTTATTTGACTCCGAATTGTGATGAACTTGAATGACTTTTATGAAAAATATGTTTTATCTCCCGTTGGCCCTCTTTTGGGCAATTTGATGTTGTTTCGAGTTGTTTTTGTTGAGATTTCAGGTTACCACGTTATGGATGACTTTTCTACGAGCTCGGCACTTCAAACGGGGATCAATTTGGAGTTCAAACGGAGCGGGAATCATCAAAAGAGCTGAAGGTCATTTCCAGGGGCAAAAGTGCGCCTAAATCCATGAAAAGTGCGCCGGCGCACTTTTCTGGTGCTGCCAGGCGCACTTTATTTTTAGTCTCCTGGAATTTTTCCATCGGCCACAAAAGTGCGCCATTTTCATGGAAAAGTGCGCCGGCGCACTTTTTCCCAGGACGGATTTCGGAGAGTAAAACAGGGTTTTCAAGGGAGAGACGGGGAGACTTCATTCTTCATTCTGATTTCGACGAACCAGACACTCTCGGAGGAGGATTTTGAAGCTTTGAAGTGACGATTAAGCGAGGAGAAGCGAGGATTAGCTCAGGAGTTTCTAGGATTCGACAGGATTAGGTTTACTCGGAGTAAGATGTCTTCTTCTCCAGTTTTCTTCTTCTTTGTTTCTGTGATTGCTTCTGCGATGATGTCGAGCTAAACTCTTAGTTTGTTCAGATTAGATGAAGTTCTAGCAAAGCTTTGTATGGATGATGTCGGGTTTCTAACCCGTTTATGTTAATTGAGGTTTATTCAGACTTAATTTAGATTTTTCTAAAACCCTAATTTGAAGCTCTTGAATTCGCAGATTGACCATATCGTAGAATTTGCTTCATCTTTGTCTTGCGGTTCTGACCATGGACGTGAGTCATTCTAGGGTTTAGAAGGTCATTAAGATTACCCGGTGTCTTGACCATAGGGCCGGTGAAATTAATCTCTTTGCATTTCTGTGCGGCGTTTCATTGTTCTTCGTGCATTCTTGGAGATTTATGAGTTATCTTGACCATAGGAACTCATAGGTTTGCTAGGATAGTTTCTCTGCGTCCTGACCATGGAGTAGAGATTGCCAAAGGAAGCGTCGAGGAATTGAGTCTGTTAAAACCTTAGTTGCATTGCATCATCCGTCTTAGTCGAGCTAGAGCGGATTCGAGTCTGGACAAGCGCCTTAGTCAATTCTTGAAGCTCCATCTTGTTTGCCTGCTTGATTGGTTTAATTTGCATTTCTAGATTTTTAGTTCATTCACCACCATTTCCAAACCAAACGTTTAAACCCGAATAGCTTATTCCACATTAGTTGAGTAATAGAAACAGAAAGACCCTTGGGAAGTAACGATCTCGCTAGAGCGATCTAGTGAGTAAAACTAGTGTGCATTAATTTGCGCATCAAGTTTTTGGCGCCGTTGCCGGGACCTTTTCTTTTTCTAGGAAAGGCATTGTGCGTCTAAGCTTTTCATTCACTCTCTTTTCATTTCTTATCTCCCACATTTTTATACTACTTGGTATTTCTTGTTTTTGTTGTTTCAGGCAAGATTGCAGGTACGGAAGAAAGAAGACAGAGTAAGCGCATAGCTGACAAGGGCAGAATTTTCTACACTCAGTTCGGCACTACTCCTGTACCTCCTCCTCCTGCCAAGACACCTAAAGCAAGGAAGAACCTCTTCACATCTTCATCTACATCTTCGCCTTCCCCATCCACCATTGATACTACAGATCCTCCCACCGATCCTCCTATCCCACCTGAGATAGAGATTATGGCGGCGGAAAGGACATTGAAGGATTATGATCGTCCAACCATAGATGGGACAGCTTCGTGCATTCAGATTCCCAACACGGGAACTCGGAATCTGCACATTCCATCTCACTTGATCAACATGATTCAAGCAAACGGGAACACTTTCTCTGGAGGTGTTAATGAGGACCCGAATGCTCATGTGAGGAACTTCTTGAGGCTGGCTCATACAGTCTCCAACAATGAAGCGGATCATAATGCAGTCAAACTTCAGCTTTTTCCTTTCACTCTGAAGGGTCAAGCAGAACTGTGGTTGTATGATCATCCTGCGAATCACTTCACTACGTGGGATGGTCTGGCTAAAACATTCCTAGAAGAGTTCTTCTCCCCTTCCAGAACCGATGCACTCAGGGCATAGATAACAGGTTTCACAAGTGGTCCGGAGGAGAACTTCTATGAGGCTTGGCAAAGATTTCAAGGGCTTCTCCGAGCTTGTCCTCACCATGGATGGGATGACTATAACAAGTTCTCTATATTCCTCCGAGGCTTGGATTATGAGAAGAGGAAGGATTTCTCTTTACAGTTGAATACAGACTTGGATGATATGACCGCAGCCGCGGCTTTGGCTGCTTGCAAGGTCTTTGCCATGAGGATCAAGTCTCTAATGCAAGCTAATCCCTTAAAGGTGGACGACAGGAGTCTGGGGCAAAGGAGATTTTCTGCTGATGCCCAATACCCCGTTCCCACAGTTCCTGCACCAGTAGACCTTGTTCAAAGTCAGTTGGAGTTGGAGAACTCGAAATTGGAGATGGAAGTGCAAAGATTAAAGCATGAGCTGGAAAGGGCTAAGATAGCTCCTTCACCGGGTGTTCCTACAGCTCCACCGCCAGGGTTCAAGGAGCGTACTCAGACAGAGAATGTATCAGCTGTATCCACTCCGTGTTTGAATTGTGGTGGTGCAGGTCATTCAACAGAGGGCTGTACTTGGAAGTTTGAGAGTAACCAAGACCAACAACAAGAGGAGATTGCTTATGTGGGTGGCCCAAACCAAGGGAATAACCAGAACCAGGGAGGATATCAGAATCAGAACTCCCAATGGCAGTACAGAGGGAACTGGAACAATAACCAGAACCAAGGGGGTTATCATAGGAATAATGGGAATCAGAATCAGAATTCCCAATGGCAGAACAGAGGAGGCTGGAATAACAATCAGAACCAGGACCAAAATCAGAACAATAACGGTGGTTCGAGCTCTTCTGCGCCTAAGTCCTACTCCGATATCATGTTGAACAAGATTCTTGCTGAGACTCAATCCAATAAGAAGGACATTTCACTCACCGAGGCCTCTGTCAAGAAGCTAGACGATCGAGTGACGGCAATAACCAACTTTTTGCAGGAGAAGGTAGTTGGTCTTCTTCCTAGCACAACTCCCTCCTCCTCATCTAACAATGCCGGAGGAGGCAAAACTAAGGAAGAATTCTGTGGAGCAGTTTCTCTTCAGGATGGCACGGAGGAATTGGAGAAGCCAATGGAGCAGTTGTGTCAGAAGGAGCAGCAAAGAAAAGAAGCTACTCCACCAGTTGATCCTTACCGACCAAAAGCACCTTATCCTGCAGCCTTGAACAGACCTGTGCTAAACAAGGAGAACTTGGGGAAGACTCTGGTGACAATTAATAACCATAAGATGGGAGTTGCTTTATTGGAAGAGCTTCTTGCAAACTCGGATTATGCTAGGCATATGAAAGAAATTCTCTCCAAGAAGAAAAAGCTCAAAAATGCAGAAGCTGCAGCTGTGGTGGAGGAGCTGAGAAGCGTGATTCCTGACAGGAAGAAAGACAAAGCTGTCAATCCTCTTCCAAAGAACTCCTCTCAAAAGAAGAGAGCAGACGAGATAGAGGAGATAGCCTCAGTTACCCTCCATGGAGCTGGCGAGTCTGATCCGAAGCAGAGCCACGTGGTGCCAAAGCAACCTGATCCAGGGAGTTTTTCTTTTCCTTGTTCTATTGGCACATATTTGGTTGATAGAGCTATTGCGGATTTAGGTGCTAGCATTAGTGTTATGCCTTACTCATTGTTTGAACGTCTAGGACTGCCTAGACTAACTCCTACCACCATGAATATCAACCTAGCTGATCAAACTGTTAGACATCCTAGGGGTATTGCTGAAAATGTTGTAGTTAGGGTGCATGATAGCTACTTCATGACTGATTTTGTGGTTATTGATTGCATGGAGAGTGTTAACATTCCCCTTATCTTGGGACGACCCTTCCTAGCCACTTCTGGTGCACTCATAGATGCAAAGGCTGGGAGGTTAACCTTTCGGGATAAGGAAAAAGTTATTATATTTGAAATTCCTCCACCTGATCCTAATGTGCACTCTTCCGCTAAGAAACCCATGTCGTTAGTGTTTGAGAATGCTTCAGTTTATACTGTATTTACCGACATGGATACTCCTTATTCATCTTCACCTTTGCAGGATCAGGTAGCGGCGATAGTATCTACCCAAGATACAGGTGGAGTAAAGAAGAAGAACAAGCCTCCTGAGAAAGCTAAGGCGCCGCCCCATGAAAGTACTCCTAGTAAACCCCCAGATGTGGTCCTGGACAAAGTGGAGCTATTTGGACCCTTTGAGGTAGCTGGATTGCGTGGCGACGGTTCATTGGAGCTTTACCATGCTAGCGGGAAGAAATTTGTGCTTCAGAGTGGAGCGATGAAGGTATTCTTTCAGGATACGGATGCCAGTCTGAAAGAAGTTCTGAGCTGGGATGCGGCACGTTAGACCAGGTATCGTCTAGCTCAAAGACGTAAAATAAAGAGCGCTTCTCGGGAGGCAACCCGAGCTTGAGTCTTTTATTTTATTTATTTTGAGTCCGTGGTAGAGTCGTGGAGTCCGTTCTTGTGTGTGTGTCTGTCCTTGGGTGTAAAATTTTTGGTCCTGGTCGCCGAAATGAATTTGATTTTCAAAATTTTCACCAAATAAATTCTCTATTTTCTGCTTCAGGTAAAAAAGTGCTCCTTTTTGGTCGAAAAGTGCTCCGGCGCACTTTTTGGGTGTTGTCAGGCGCACTTTTTCAAAAGGCTTCTGGAAATTTTAAAAATTCGTCAAAAAGTGCTCCTTTTTTACCCAAAAGTGCTCCGGCGCACTTTTTAGTGTTTCCCGGGCGCACTTTTGGGCACTCAGGCAAAAAAAAAAAAACAGAAAAAAAAACAGAAAAATTTGGAAATTTGAAAAAGTGCGCGCTCTTGGATAGTCACACACGCTTTTATTTTATTTTAATTTTAATTGAGTCAGTCTATCTTGTTTTGAGTCAGACATCCAGTTGGTTCCTAATTACTCTAATCTTGTTGTGAGGTTCTCTCCTGTTTCAGGCTATCCTCAGCTCCCGCCATGACTGTCCGCCGGTACTTCACTCTTGCCTCCACTGGCATCCTCATGATCTACTTCTCGGTACCCCTTACACCTTTCTTCACCTTTTTGTGTGGTCCATTGAGGACAATGTCCAAATTTAAGTGTGGGGTGGGGTTTTTGTTTGCATGTTTTGCCAAGTAATGGGCGGTGATTGTGCCTTGTTTTGTCACTCTTTCACAGCTTCCCATTCTCGGTAGCAAGTAATTTTCCACATTGCTTAATAACTTCTTGGATTGCCTACTGTCTTCCATATGGTGAGATTGATGTGGTGCTTCGGCTTTAACCAAATGTGTGTGTGAGAACCTGAATTATGACCATCTCCCATTCTTCTTGCTCTTAGTAGTCTAGGAGCTTGCCCTTATCGTGTTAGTGAATAGTTGACTTGTTAATGTGTAAGACTTGGTCTGTCTGACGCTCGAATTCTCTAGTTCAATGCCTGGATCGAGTCTAGATAAGGGATCTGTTAATTTCGTGCTTTAAGTTGTTATTGATTTTTCCCAATCAAAGAAAATCTGAAAAATGAATGGTTTGGTATTGAAGTTGTGGGTCGATTCACGAGCTGGCATACGTGCCTGCCCATTGCTGTAGTCCCAAAGGGAAGTCTCAATGTGGCATTCTTCTTCTAACCTACTCCCGATCGTGGCTGGGGTCTAGGATAACGCGGAATTCCAAAGGTTTCCGGCTGCTCCGTACCCGGTAGTATCCACACTGTACCGCCCATTCGGAAAAAAAAAAAGAAAGGAAAAAAAAAGATGAAGAGAAAAATGAAATTCTCTTTAATTTTGTTCTAGTCGTGTTCCCTTATCTAGCAAGTGTCCGGTTGCGTCCTAGAGTAAGTGTAGCGGAAGTAAGCGTTGTCTTGCCTTTACCAAGTCAGGTTGTTCACTAGTTCGTTAAAGTCTTGTTCCTCTTTCACTCTGGCAAAAGTTTGGTTCCTAATTGTGTGGTTAGTTGGGTAATCCTCTTGTTTGGTTGAAGCACCGTATACATCTTTCTAGGAACCAAGAGGTTTTCGGTTTGCTCATTCAAGTTGGTGCATTGTTGTGGTAAAATTCTTGTTTGAGGACAAACAAACGTTTAAGTGTGGGGTGATTTGATGACGTTAGATTTACCGCGTTTATATCGCCACATTTGAACGACATTCCCCTTATTTGACTCCGAATTGTGATGAACTTGAATGACTTTTATGAAAAATATGTTTTATCTCCCGTTGGCCCTCTTTTGGGCAATTTGATGTTGTTTCGAGTTGTTTTTGTTGAGATTTCAGGTTACCACGTTGTGGATGACTTTTCTACGAGCTCGGCACTTCAAACGGGGATCAATTTGGAGTTCAAACGGAGCGGGAATCATCAAAAGAGCTGAAGGTCATTTCCAGGGGCAAAAGTGCGCCTAAATCCATGAAAAGTGCGCCGGCGCACTTTTCTGGTGCTGCCAGGCGCACTTTATTTTTAGTCTCCTGGAATTTTTCCATCGGCCACAAAAGTGCGCCATTTTCATGGAAAAGTGCGCCGGCGCACTTTTTCCCAGGACGGATTTCGGAGAGTAAAACAGGGTTTTCAAGGGAGAGACGGGGAGACTTCATTCTTCATTCTGATTTCGACGAACCAGACACTCTCGGAGGAGGATTTTGAAGCTTTGAAGTGACGATTAAGCGAGGAGAAGCGAGGATTAGCTCAGGAGTTTCTAGGATTCGATAGGATTAGGTTTACTCGGAGTAAGATGTCTTCTTCTCCAGTTTTCTTCTTCTTTGTTTCTGTGATTGCTTCTGCGATGATGTCGAGCTAAACTCTTAGTTTGTTCAGATTAGATGAAGTTCTAGCAAAGCTTTGTATGGATGATGTCGGGTTTCTAACCCGTTTATGTTAATTGAGGTTTATTCAGACTTAATTTAGATTTTTCTAAAACCCTAATTTGAAGCTCTTGAATTCGCAGATTGACCATATCGTAGAATTTGCTTCATCTTTGTCTTGCGGTTCTGACCATGGACGTGAGTCATTCTAGGGTTTAGAAGGTCATTAAGATTACCCGGTGTCTTGACCATAGGGGCGGTGAAATTAATCTCTTTGCATTTCTGTGCGGCGTTTCATTGTTCTTCGTGCATTCTTGGAGATTTATGAGTTATCTTGACCATAGGAACTCATAGGTTTGCTAGGATAGTTTCTCTGCGTCCTGACCATGGAGTAGAGATTGCCAAAGGAAGCGTCGAGGAATTGAGTCTGTTAAAACCTTAGTTGCATTGCATCATCCGTCTTAGTCGAGCTAGAGCGGATTCGAGTCTGGACAAGCGCCTTAGTCAATTCTTGAAGCTCCATCTTGTTTGCCTGCTTGATTGGTTTAATTTGCATTTCTAGATTTTTAGTTCATTCACCACCATTTCCAAACCAAACGTTTAAACCCGAATAGCTTATTCCACATTAGTTGAGTAATAGAAACAGAAAGACCCTTGGGAAGTAACGATCTCGCTAGAGCGATCTAGTGAGTAAAACTAGTGTGCATTAATTTGCGCATCACACATGCAGTCATGAGAATGAATTATAATTATGCAAACATATTGAAAACATGATCAGAGTAATGAAGAAAGGGTACCTGTAAAGGTTGCAGGCAAAATGATGTTGCCTAAATTTTGAGAGTTAAGATCTCCTCGATTGAGAGCATCTTGCAGTCCATTATATAAGTCTGCACGTAATTTTTTTTGGTTCAATCGAAGATATATTAAGCGATTCTGTTCAATTGTTGTGAAGGCATCAATACAAAAATGTTGAAGTGCTTTTCCCGATCTAATCAGCGTCTTGCCCTCGACTCTTCTGTACTGTAGACGGAAATTGTAGTACTCGTTTTGGGAAACGAATCCCCTTTTCCGATTTGGATCAACGCATAAAGGATTGTATCGAATCATTTCATGATACCCATCATTACCATAAGGGAATAAGAGAGGAAAATGAAGCGAGTAAAAAAGTGGGTTTAAACTCGTAATCCGTGTTAGTCCAGTAGATTTGTTGCTAACAATGATATCACGATCACCATGATCCGGTTCAAAGTCTCCAGGAATCAGGCCAGCCAAATCAGTCCCAGTTGGTAATTCATAACTTCTATCATTTTCAACTCGGGTTCCAGAGATGCGCAAGCGTAAATTTTCTTTTTCTGGCAGTTGGAGTGCATCACGAACTTGTCGGAAGCTTTGTGTCAGGACATTGTATTCATCAAGCATGTCTTTGAGGTCAGACATAAGTTGTGCATTTAATGTTCTCGTGCTAGAAGAAACATTTGATAACCTATCATCAACTTCAGAAGCAGGGTCAAAGACGTAGAGTTGGGAATATCTAGGTCGTTCTCCATGAACAGGAAGTATAGAGCCCATGAAGTGGTAGTTTTCGCCACACAAAACTAATGAGTATGGGCCTCTAGAGTTCAGTATATGCTGACTGAATTTTGCTCCAAAAGACGTCCATGAAAATGCAGCATTGTAGGAGCGTATGTGTTTTTGGTAATGGCGCGATAGCTCGTTTCCATCTTGTGATAAGAGACCATCAAGTAAAGCTGGTGTCTCTTGTAGTAATGGCAGCTCAACTTTCCCGTCTTGGCAGCATAAAGAGTAGGCAGGGTTTGTTTTTCGACGGGCACGATGTAATGCTTCTTGATGCCAAAAAAAAGCACCGCAATATTTGCATTCGAGAGTAGGGAGGCCAAGATCAAGTATATCAACATGCAAGGGGCGAGTTGTTGACAGAGTAGCATTTGCATTAGAAGTTGTAGGGTCTAAAGTTTCAACACAGTTTGATGTGATATCCTTGTCTGGTTCAATTTCTCCAAGCAAAGAGAATAGCCTAGAACGATGGTCAACGCGTGATTGATGTTGATTGGTCCGCCGTGGAACATAGTTATTCGAGGCATTTTGAGGTTCCATATGAGGCATAGTTGTGGCCGGATGTATGTCACACTGCCAAGAAGAACACAAAGGTTAAGTGTGAATCATAAATGAAATATTATGTTGTTCAATGTATTTGCACATTTGAGAAATGGCGTGTGGAGAAACCTGTGATTCCACGTGAAAGTTGGGCTCAGTGAATTCGGGAGTGTTTATTCGGATGGGTTGTGTTGTTTGAGTCGTGTGAGATCCATCATGGTGTACCGTGGTACTCGAGATAACATGAGAGGCAATTTTATTTCTTTTTACCGAAATGGGTTCGTCTTGCAAGGAAAAAAATCTAGAACGTCGACCAGTGCGTGAAGTACTTCTAATTGGCTGGATAGGTGTTCTGCTTGGTGTAGGTGGTGAAGTGTCTCTGACGGAAACAATAGCTTTTCCTTTGTCAACCATGATATGAGTCCACCTTATATAGTCCTGCATAGATAAGAATAAATGTAAGTGCATAACAAAGCATCTTGTTACTGTGATAAAGAATGCACCGTGAACGTGTATGTGCATAATGAAGGTCTTGCTTATTTGTAAGGACAAAGTGCATAAGGAGTTAAATGTTTAAGGTTCAAAATAGCACTTTGAATTGGCAAACTCTGACAAGGAGCAAATCACATATAGATTCGTTTTTGGAACTACCATATAAAAATAAAACCATTTTAACATATGGACAAATGGGGAAAAAAAAGGTAATGCATGTCTGGAAAGATTCATTCTATGACATGAGAGTTTCGATTTAGTGTTGGAAGCACAACATGATCTCTATGAGATAACAATGATATTTTTGAACATATGGCTAAAAGACTTATATAAATACTGTTGTAAGGAAATAAATTGAACAAAATGAATGGGGCACTGGTCGGTTGGCTTTAGCAGTCATAGAATTCATATGTCAACTAGTATGAGTTTTCGATTTGTTGGTGGTTTTTGGAGTAATCTGTAATGAATAGATCGTTTTGCTCTCATGAATTCAATTATTTCTTTGGTACCAGTGCAAAGCTCAATAGATGATGTTCAATAATATAAAATAAATTTGTAAAATGTATAGCAAATAAATGTGACACACGAAAACATGATATCTGATGAGAATGCATTTTTGATCATACGTATCGAGGTCTTGCGTTTGAGTTGGATTACAGTATGGTTGAATGGCGAGGTTGAATTAAGCAATGGTAATGGCGTTTTTTTTTTCAACATGGATTAAATGTAAGTGGAGTAAAAAATGATTAATAATTAAAAGTGAAAAAGTAAATATTGTATATTTAATTTCAAAGTATAAAGAATTTCATGATAGTGTTACATGATTAAAGTATGATTTAATGCATAATTGGGGTTTTGAAATATAAAAAATGAAAAGTTAAGAGTAAATGATCATATAATATCGTTTTCGATATTACGTTGGTTGTCATAGTAATCACAACGTTTATGAGTGTTGATCATATACAAATGAGAATGGATCGGTTTAGTTGGAATTTTACATGATAATTTTTTGTTCACCGTAACAACAATGATTAAAATTAAATTATAGTAAAATTGGTATATTTAAATTCAAAGTAGTACCAAAGAGCACTAAATTGTGTACCTATTATGAT
The DNA here is from genome assembly GCA_034768395.1 of Linum lewisii. Taxonomy (NCBI): domain Eukaryota; kingdom Viridiplantae; phylum Streptophyta; class Magnoliopsida; order Malpighiales; family Linaceae; genus Linum; species Linum lewisii. The sequence continues at coordinate 48,775,871 of CM068303.1, read as the reverse complement.
TTTTTGGCACAATTGGCACTTGAAAATTCAAATCATTTTCCTATTATGAAAAGTTCAGGAGCTAAATAAAAAAATCGGTTTCATATATTGTTGTCAAGTAACACCACTAATGAGTGTTGTCGCCATAGTCTATCCAGGTTCAAACTGGGTTTGAGGACAATACAGTCATAGAAAGCTTAAGCATGTATAACCAGATGAAATAGGATTGTGTGGCAAAGTGCATTACGAACTTGTACTGGGAGAGATAGCAATATAATTATGGTTTTAGGGTAAAATTGAATAATCGAGTAAATTAGTTTAGTTAAGGGCTAGCTTTAAAATAAGTTAGAAGGATTATTAGATAAGAACTTGTTTTTTTGAAGTGCGTAATATTTTGTTCATGTTCGAGTTTGGTGAATTGTCGATATCACGAACATATTTTGTTCATGTTCATGATCGATATCAATATAATTGGCCGACAATGGTGAATGAGTCCATGTCTTGATACTATATCTACTCCTGCTATTATTAATCATCAGACTCTATTCAGCTAGGTGCATCTCATTATTTATCCGAGTCAGTAATGATGCATTTTGTTAGGTGAAATATACTACAGAGGAAACTACTGCATTTATGTGGCAATGGCATTTTTCAAAACTTCAACATAGAATAGAAGTAAAAGTAAACCATTTCCCAAATTTGTTTACTCAACATGTATTCCTTTGGTCGGGTCAGCATTTGCGGTAGCTTGTATGATGGGTTTGTGGATCTGATTTTCATTGGTGGAAAAGAGTATACACCCTGTCAAGTGTCAAAGTATACTTGAGGGGGGAAACGGGACATCGTGACTACATCTTGTCGTGGAAATGAAATCAACGATTCCCCAATTTAAAATGATAGAAATAATAATAAGGCACAAACAACAGCAATTACACAAGGCACAAACAGTGATAGAATAAGCATATGTAGTCGCATCAATACATTTAAGGCACAAAATAAGCTTACGAAGAAGCCATAGTGGAAATGAAAACCTGGAGATGCTAGGTATGTACATCAACAAAAGTGCAAAACAGCATAGTTGGCCACAACAGAAGGTGGTACGATCATTCGTTTAAAAGTTGTGCATGAACAAAAGGGTGTAAACGGCACAACTGGGCACAATAGAAGCTGGCGCGATCACTCGCCAAAAAGGCGTTTCCGTGTTTGTTTGCGCTTGCCGCGACCAAGATCTAGCTGGATTCCATCTCCAAGTGCTGATTGTGGAGTCGCAGGAATAGCAGTAGAAGATGACTGGAGCTTTTCAAGTTTAACTTTTGCCAAAGGAATAGTTAACCTAATAAGTTTGAGCAATTAGTATGGGAGGGAAACAATTTAAGGTGGCAAGGAGCAAAGTACATAATGAAGGAGTTAAAAGCTAACTTGGATTTAGAAGAGATGTCTACTGAAGATGGGACATGTTGAAGCACAGGTGGAACTTGCAACTGGCTGGGAGAATTAGGGTGATAAAAAGGAAGATGTTAATTGGCATTAAAAGTGATAAACACCTATGGAAAAGGAACGTAAACCATATAAGTGTAATGTTTACCCTTACCTTTAATTGTCGCGCATATTAGCATGGAGGGCAGATATTTTTTGGCGAAACTATGGTCCTGTGTTGGCAGAGTAAAGGCTTCTGCAGAAAGATTCCTGTATATAGAGTAAGTGAATGTAAAAAGTGTGTAAGAAAATGAAACATTGAACAAAAAAAGCGAAAGATAATGCTATGACCATTAAAAAATTCTGGCGACCAACCTTGATATTTGGGATGGAGGAGGTGTAGCAGAAGCACCAGACAAATGCACCTGGTTTGTTTTTGAGGCAATAGGCGAGCGCTTGGTGAGGAATACATGTGAGAGGGGTTGGTCATCATCAGAAATCGGAAGCAATGCAGGCGAAGCGAGATTCATTTGTTTAGTTGAGCTATGTGGGAAAAGAGGGAAATAACAAAGTTAGATTCGAACTTGTACTGTCAAAATGCAGATTGTATTTGTCTATGCAACTGGTGAGAAAAATCTGAACCTCCCAGGCTTTTTGGAAATTGGTTTGTCAGCAGGCTTTGTAGATGGGGTTCCTTTGGCTTTGACAGGGGCTTATTTGGTTTTGCTTGTTAGCTTGCCAGGGGTTTCTTTGGCCTTGCTTGTCAACTTGACAGGAGTTTCTTTGGCTTTGCTTGTCAGCATGACAGGGGTTTCTTTTGGAGACCTAGACCTACAAAGGCAGCAAAACAATGAAAAATGAACAAAGCCGTAAAATAGAAACATGGAGGAGACTAACTTAGTTCCTGGTAGGTGCAATGACTTGTCAGACTTGGACGAAGGCGACAGTTTCTGATGTGCAGGTTCAACAGCAGATGAGGTACTGCACATGGAAAGTGGAAACACACAAAAATTCAATAAGCATAGCAGCTAGAAGTTTGAAAAGGAAACATAAAGGTTAAGAAAGTGGACAACAAACAATAAAATAAATCAAACCCTTCAGAAGCATGGGACGGTGATGCAGCCGGTGAGACGTAAGTTGGCACAGGAGCTACATATGCCGGATCACCAGGCATAGGTGTGTTATGTGTAGTTGGAGGGCTGTAAGAAAAATGAGCAACATGATCACGACAAAAGTACTCAGAAAATATATTAAGAGTGGAAGTATATACAAACCTTAGTGGTCTAGGTGCAATTGGAACTGGGAGATTGTCGATTATCTCAGCACGGGGAATAGCTAAGCCCGAGATATTGCAGATTTTAAAATCCCCGAAAGGGTTTGAGTGGCTAAACTTTGGTAATTGGACTTCAAACTCAACACGTTGGCCTATCAAAAATTTAATCGCTGGTGGGAAGCTTCCAAAATCATGTGGGTATGCACGGACCAATTCAGCAGCAGAAATCGGGAGGAGTTTTTCTGCTGTCATGCCAAGCAAAATAAACGATGCCTCGGTAGTTGAATCAGACACAATAAGCTTCAAGCGATACCTAAGAAATGTATAGTCCAAGTCACAACACAAAGTAAATGCAAAAAAGTAATAGATGAAACCCGACATAGTTTGAATAAGATGTGGAAGAAGCATATAATTACAAAATGAACCAAGACAAATAGGTAAGTGGTCGAAGAAAATATGTAGATAATTGAGAGGTAAGCACACTCACTTATACTGAACATCTGCAGCAAGAACTGATTCATGGACAGTGCACCAAAAATTGTCATGATTAGGAGCAACAGCCTTGAAGCAGTGTGGGCAAGCTTGGTACCACCATTTCGTATGATTTTCAAAATTCTTGATAAGTGCAGTGCAACGATAGCGTGGCTCCTACAGGAAAAGGCATAGTAAGTAATAATAAAGTCATTAAAGGAAGGTAAAATCAAGGACGATGAAGGAATATACTCACTGAATCGCCACCAGCTGCATAAAGATCCACAAGGTCCTGAAGCGATCGATAGGATTCACGAACATGGTGTTGTAGTTTTTCTGGGGTGTCAAACTTGGGTGGAACATAGTTTATCGCGCGAGGAGAAGCTATAAAACTGAGAGATTTTGAGGTTTGGCATGAGACAGAATTCACAGAAGCAACAACGCTAATCATGAAATAAAAATGAGGACCATACAATGCACGAAGTTGCTCTGAGCGATGGTCAGTAGGACGGAGGGAAATCCTGCTCGCTGTGCAACTCCTTGCTTCAATCTGACCTAAAAGAACGACAAAAGAAAAGTGATGGTTGGGTTTGAGTAAGTTAAACATAATTATGACGAATGCGATGGTTGGGTTCCTTGGAAAAAAGATGACAAACCTGAAAAGGAAGTGATTCGGAGAGCACCAAATGCGATTATAAGTGGGTTTGATTCGTCTTCAAGAGCAAACACAGTAGCATCAACAACGCGAGAGAGGTCAGCCCAAAGGGACACCTTAACCTCAAACCCCCTACGAATAAAACACAGCCATGAGACGTAAAAGGGTTGAAAGGCATATAAACCAGCATGGAACAAATATTTATATGATGAATAAATAATGGCATTAAGGCTGTGTATTTTATTTGAAATTCAGAACAAAAGTAGTTGGATTTAAGGACATAATGACATTAAGCACATAATGACAAACATGAATTTGGAATGGGAAATGAACAGAGCTTTCTAGCTTTCTTGAACACTAACTATAAAGTAGTTGGCATTTGACTTCCACTAACTATAGATTTACCGATGACAATCAATCCAAACAAAGATGAACAACTGAAAGCACCAAAAAATTAGAGGGCAGAGGAAACAAAGTAAATGTGGAATGGGAAAAGAGCAAACCTCTCATTAGTCACAATTAGATTCTGGGACGGAGGCAACAAAGGTAGGACGTTGGACATGATTTGGCTGACCGCCACCAATTACCTTCCCCACGAAGTCTACATGATGGAAATTCAGAATGAGGGAAATTGTAAATTCTGTGATACAAAGGAGGAAGAGGGCGGGAAATGTAACCTGTGAGGTATGCAGATGGTGGGTGAACTCGGGCTGAGAGCTCCTCAAATTCAATATAACCCAACGAATCAACACAAAATGGAGGTGTTGTTGGCGGCTGTAGATGGAACTGGGTAGTCGGAGTAAGATTTAGGCAGTGAGGGAACGTACTGGTGCGAAAGCTCTTCCGAGGGGGACGAAGACCAAACCCTGTTATTTTGTAGACGGACCCGACCTCGATTCGAGACTGGAGGATTACAATAAAGTTTTTGTGAGACTCTCCTTGAACTGTAGTGCCCTGTGACAGTGGAAGAGGGACGTATGAACAAACTGACAAAGTTCAAATAAGCAAGAGGCAAGATAAAACACAAAGCAAATCAGAAATAGAATTAAGTTGAAGGGGAAAGAGAAACCCTGCATCTGCTGCACGTATCATTAAGAGAAAGAGGTAAAATGGTGTTCCACTAAGCAAGTGGCAAGCACAAAGCAATCAACACCAACAAACAAACAAATAAACAACAATGAACACCCTCGAAACAAACAACAATCGACATGAGGCAGCTAAAAACCAAAAGGGGGAAGTTAAAGGCAAATGAAACCGACATCAGGCTAATTAAACATGCAACTATAATTAAACGAAAGAGAAACCCTACAAACCTCATCATCGACCCAGTGCGTACCGAACCCGAAACAACTACCAGGTTTCGAAGGATCTTCTAACTTCCAAGCATGAAGCAAGCGCAAGTGAAGCTGAACGGAAAGATTATTCGGGGCCAATGCTCGCAGAAGTGTGGAAGCCATGGCAGATCTGGACGAAGCTTGTGCAGAACAACTGAAGCTTTTGGAGAAGAAGAAAAGGCAAACTGGAAAGAAGGAGAAAGCTCGAAAGGAAGGCAGGAAATAGGGGGGAGGGACGACCTGCCGGCTCTGCACGCCATCGGGAACTGGGAATGAGATGACGCTTGAGGCAGGGATAAGAATTGGAGAACGATTGAAGGGACAACCTCGCCGGAAAGAAACTGAAGAGAGCTTAAACAAATTAGATAGGTTGAAAACAAACTATAAGACCCTAAGATTAATTACAGAGAAGCTGAAACGGTGGCGTAAAGGGGAAGGGTGTACTGTTCCTAAGGAACAGTAAATTCCCCCTGGCTTTTTTGGTTTAATAATGCCTACAAGTACTGGTCCCTGCTGTTTTCACAAAATTAAGGTTTCTCTGGACTTGTGCAGTTAGCTGCGTCCCAGATTTAAGTCTTTGAAACTTTAATGTAATTGTAATTGTTAGTTAGTTATTGTATAGTACTATTGGTTTCTATTAAATCAAGATCCCAGGTTGCCAGGTGTACTGTACAATACAAATACAAATGACAATACTACGTTCCACAAGATTGGTTCGAGAGAAAGCCACTGGCACAAGTTCCGGGATTCTCTCTACTGCCGCCATAGGCTAACACGTCGGCACCGACTTCCCTATTCTTTCTGAGTCATTTTTCAAGCTTATTGACTGACTATTTCGTATTACCTGCATATATGTGGCGAGACTAATTTGTGATTTGTATCGGTGATACATAATTTGAAACAAGTTATGAAGTATGGACAAATCATACATGTCCATTTTGTTACACCCCGAATTTCGGAACCAATTTTTTTTTTTTTCCATACGGTTGAGAAATGATCGTAAATTGTTGATTTAATGATTTCGAGTCAAGTTAAGTTCATTCACGGAAGTCAAGAATTATGCTTGACCGAGTTGGTTGAGGAACGGAACCAACAACCCAAAAATCTCAGGTTCGAATCCCTATTTTTTTCAGATGATGACGTCATAGTGACGTCACCACTATTCATCATCTTCTTCCATAAAAATGAAACCACTGTTGCACCTCTGTTTCCGGCAACTCCTCCGGTGAGGGCTCAAACCTTCATATTATTGATGTTTGTCGGGTTTTGATGATTGTAAATCATCACCCCGTGAATCCACAGCTCTCCAACTCCATTAATGGCCGAGTAACGCCAAAACAGAGTTTCACCGTCAACATCACTAACAACCGACCAACCACTCATTTCTTTCTCGTGAACTTGACTTTTGGGTACTCCACAGGGCAACGAGAGGCTTCGGAGTCGGCTATAAAAGCCAACAAACCTTCGACCTTGAGTAACAAAAACCTCACCGTCGAAGCTCCGACGAGAGTTACGGCGGAGCGTTCCAAACATACCCAACCCTTGAAAAATACATACCCGACATCGTTTTAAGCCTGGGAATCTTTTCCAACCTTCAAAAGATAGTTTCGTGCGAGAAATAGGGGAATCCGGAGCTTCACCGGAGTTTCACCGAAGGAGAGCTTCTTCTCCTGCAAATTGGAGAAGAAAATGGTAAATTACCGGTGCAGTCCCTTCTTCTTTTTCCTCTGTTATTTCGGCGCTTGAAGTTTTCCCTTGTGATAGTTTGATCCTTAACAGTCAACCTGTGACAGATTTGGCCCAACTAACTTTTCAGTTAGTACAAATTGGCCCGGAAGTTACGAAAGTTCGTTAACTCCTTATTTCCATCCGATTCAAGCTACGGAACCGATTTCCAAGTCAACCGACTCGATTTATAGGTGGGTTGGTTTAAGGGGGTAAATTTCTTGGATTAATTAATTCCTTAATTTAAATAGCTATTTGGTTAAACTTTGTCACCAACCAAATATTGTGATTATTCCGAATTAATCGTTTGACGGGAACCAGATCAATGAGTGAGGTACTCGGGCCTTATTTTGGACTCGTATATGCTTAAATTAAGGTTCTTAAAAATTCTCGTGGTAATTTACTGCTAACCGAGTATTAACCCATCTAAGTTAGTTTTCCGATAGGTTAGATACTAAAATTGTTAAATTAAGTATTTCCATTCCAATTATTTTGGAAATGAGCTCCGGTAATTCCCTTGACACGGAACATTGGATTTATCGGATGAATAGAAGTGTTGGATTATGGGATAAGTATTATACTCCTTATGGAATATTAATTCCTTAGTATGACGTAATAATTGTTATGATATTATTACGAGGACTTATATATCACCATAACTCCTATTCAAATCAGCCATCTTCCGAGGGTTAGATTTAACTCGGAATAAGATCGCATGATAAACGATGTGGCTTCGATTGCTTTGGTGGCTAATTAAACCAATGGATGACGTGATGGATTGTTAAATCCATATGAACTATAAATCTATTACTTGTAGGTACTATAATACCTTGATGATTTGATGACTAACTGTTGTTTGTTGGTTATTCAGAGTAATGAGTGACGCGGATCCTCATTATTTCCGGTTTATAAAGTTATGATACCTAAGGTTAGAGGGACTTAAGTAGTCCAAGTGACTCCCCTACTTACCTGGAAATTAAGACGTAAAGTCTTGGTTTTGACAACAAGGTGTCGTTTCTACGGAAAGTTCCATCTTTCCGGAACCATCGGTTTTATACCTAATTATGTTTGATTCGACTATGGTGTTATCTGATGATGTTTGGCACCTAGTGTATACAGGTGGAAAGTAAAGCCTCGCTAGCTAGTCCTCCGCTGGGAACATCGATGGATACGGTTCCTACCGGGTGATGGGAGTTGGGTATTGTTAGCCCCAATCGATTCACGGTAGATGCGTACGGATAGCCCAACGGATGATAAGAATTGGGTGGAATTAGCCTCGACCAGATGATGGGAGTTGGGTATTGATAGCCCCAATCGATTCATGATAGTCGGGAAGAATAGCGACTCTTGCGAAGTCCCTATTACAGGCTCAGAAGTAAGCCTTAACGATGATGGCTTAGAGGTTAGCTAGGCGGGAAGAGGGGACGCCCTGTCGTTTGGTGAAAGTTGATCGAGTTGATCTCGATGTGGTTGGTACTATTGGAATAGCTCATGTGATGTCTTATTGACTTGTGATTTTGTGTGTTAATGATTCACATATAGGTCGTGATTGGAATATTGGATTAATATTCCTTGTGACAAGTCATTCGATAAACAGTAACGGTAATCTCCGTTACGGAAGGATGATTATGGAATTATTGGTTTGCGTTGTTAATTCCATTAAATGTGTTTATTCATGTTTATACCACTACAAAAAAAGGGGTTTAGCGTCGGTCGAAACGGCAATTTAGTGTCGGTCATCGACCGCGCTAAATAATTTAGCGTCGGTCAAAAGAAACGACGCAAAATGTAGCGATGCTAAATTTTAGCGTCGTTTCTTTTGCGACCGACGCTAAAATAAATCACGACCGACGCTAAAAATGGTTGACCGAATGGTGGCCGATCAACCCAATTTTTCATTTTTCATTTTTGTTTATAATTTTCGCTTTTTATATTCTTTTTCATTTTTAATATTCGTTTTTCATTTTCGTTTTTATTTTTTATTTTTTCCAGATCTGGGTTTTGACCGGTGAATCTGGAGAGATTGCTGACGGCGGATCTGGAGAGTGCGGCGGACAGTTGTGGATCTGAGAGGGTGGCGGTTCGGATAGGATTGAAGAGAGGTGGATGGTGCTGACCGACGGATCTGGAGAGGAAGGCTGGTGGTGGGAGGAGCTGGTGGTGGTGGAGGGGTGGTGGAGGGCTGGGTGAGGCTGGTGGGGATGCTGGTGGTGAGGGTTGGTGGTGGTGGAAGGGCTGGTGGTGGTGGGAGAAGCCTTGAAGGAGGAGCTGGTGGTGGGAGGATCCTTAGAGGAGGTGTTGGTGGTGGTGGGAGGAGCTAGTGGTGATGGGAGGAGTTGGTGGTGGTGGGAGGGGCCTTGGAGGAGGGTTTGAGAGGGTTGAGAGAGTGGAGAAGGGTTTGAGAGAATTGAGGGGGACAAGAGGGTTGAGAGAATGAAATTTCCGTCTGTTTGGGGGGTTTAAATAGGTCCGGAATTTAGCGTCGGTCGATGACCGACGCTAAATCATGTCGGTAAGCGACGCTAAATCTGGTTTTGGGCAAGGGCTCCGTTTCTGACCCAAAACCAAATTTAGCGTCGGTTTTGGTCAGAATTTAGCGTCGGTCAAACGCGAGTCAAGGGTTTAGCGTCGGTTTTTGGTCGACCGACGCTAAGCCCTTCCCCTTCAAGCGATGCTAAACCCCTTTTTTGTAGTGTACGGAATAATCATGATAATGGACTGACCCCGAGCCACCCACCAGTTTTGCAGGAATTTCCTGAACAAGCAACGGACCACCGGAGTTTCTTAAGGCATGTCAGAGCAGTGGATCATGAGACGGTGTAATGGCGACTTGGAGGGTTGCTCTAAAGTCGTTGGGCCCACTTCCGTTGTAAATGATTTGACGTTTAATACCCTGATTTTATGGTTAGTTTAAAAGTAGTAGGTCAAAGTTATTTTTTTTAACCTTTAAGTCATCGTCTGTCCCGGGACTAATTGTCGTTTTTCATGTAAAAAAATTGGGGTGTTACACATTTTATGCTCTGCATCTGATCTAAGAAGCCTGGGATGGATCCAGGATGTGGCCGCTGAGAACCGTTCCGGTTATGTCTTCTTTAATGAAGAAGAGGAATGGATGATCAACTACGAAGATCTCAGGTTCAACATAACACATCAAATCCTTTCCAAGAGAACTTCAGTCCTTTCCAAGAGATGGATTAAGTTGTGGAAATTTTCCGATCTAAGGCTCGACTTTGAAGGCATCAAGGGCTGGAATTAATTCACCCCCTCGACCATCTATGCTAAGTGGTTCAGAAATTGGGTGAACGGAGTAATAGCGCAGCTAAAACAACACAGATGATAACAATAGCAAAGGCTCCAAACTCTAGAGTTGCATTCCTCTTGACTGATAGTGAATGCAATTTGGGACGAGACATTGATAGATGGTTGGAGTTTTTTTGGCGTAGCACTCTTGGACGGGAGCGTGCTATAGATCGTGAACCAACCTAAGAGATAAAAATAAAAAGAAAAAAAGAAGGGGGAGAGGAGGGGGTTTGGGGGGTAGGGGGAGGGGTGGGGAAGTGATTGTGAACTCGATCAGTTAAAACCTTAAAAAAGTTACATTCATGGGAGTTCCAGAGACAAAACTTGAAAGGGATCTAAATCCGAAACTTTTGAGCACCGAGCTTGTTCACATATAAACTTGAATCGAGCAATGACTTATTGGCAACTTCTTCCCCACAATAAAGTTCTCTCTCTTGTTTCAAAAAGCTCTGACTTCTCTCTAGAGAGTTCTTCCTCTTCCTTTGTTCTTCGGCTGCCGCCGACATCTGGTAGTGATCGGCGACAGTCCTTTTTTCTTTCTCATGGATGATTTTCGCTCTCTTGTTCCTTTTTTTTGCTTTCCCTAAGTGATTTGATCACATTTTCTTCCTCTTGTTCTCGGATTTCTCAGATCTGTATGTTTTCCCCCTTGTGGGCTTGGTTCTTTCTCCATATGGAGCTTGTTTCTTCTACCTTTGAGTAGCCTTTGTCTTCTACCTTGAGTAGCCTGTGTTATCATAGTGTAGCTTTGTTTTCAAAGAGAGCTATAGAGTTTCTCTATGGTTTGTTTCTTCCTCCTTGTATCTGTTTATTCCTCCTCCTTGCTTCACTCGATTTGCGCAGTGTTTCAGAGATGCATGACGTTCATTATCGTCAGGAGTTCAGTGCTTTGAGTCTTGAAACGTGGTTGCTCTCATCAGCCATCTCTAGGTGATTTGTCTCGAAGATGAACTCGTGAAGACCTCCTTGGAGCTTTGGATCTACCAGGAGGAGATTCTTCTTCTTCATTGTTCCCAAGTTCAGCAAGTTTGTCTTGCCTCTTTTTCTTCTAACAGGTCGGCGGCTGCTGTTGGTTTGGTGAGGAAGAGATTAGGGTTTTGCTCCTTCATGTTGGCTGGGCTTTTTCTGTATTTTCATATTTTAGGTTGGGCTTTTGTTGGGCTTCCTTTTTTATCTTTCTTGTCTTTTCCTTCTCTTTGTTAACTCTTGTAAGTTTGATTATATATTAATGAAACTTACTTTCCCTGTCAAAAAAAAGAGCAATGACTTATTCTCGAATCGAGGATAGCTATTATTATGCCCTAATCGGCGAGAATGAGCCCTTATTGGCGAGAACGCGAGCCCTTATTGGCGAGGTTATGCCCTTATTGGCAAGTTTGTACCCATATGGCAAGAGAAATATTTGTCATCAGCTCTTCTGTCTCCTTACTTACTGTATGAAAATAACAAAATATGGTTGGAGTTTGCTATATCTAAGAGAGTCGAATTTCTTCATTTAGCATTTTTCGTCTTTTTCGTGTACGGGCAGAAATACAGGTTACATTTTTTCAAAGGATTGTTACAATTACATCAAGACTCCAACGGGGCGGTCTCAAATCAAGTCGTTGAGATCCTTGCATTTGAGTTTTGTCCAAGTAAGAGCCGAGATTGTTGAACATGTGGTTGCTAATTGCCCTTTGCTTGAAGAGTTGGTTCTGAAACACTCGAGACTCCTGAAAACGATTTGGGTTGTTTTTCAAGACAACGTCGTTGTAGTTAAACATCTGTCTGAAATCGCCTTCGTCATCGGTCATCGTCGCAGTTCATCCTCCGTCTGAAAATCGCTTTTCATTCATCCTCATTGGCCGCCGCTGCATTTCCGTTCTCTCCGGTTAGTTCAACTCTCGCTACAGTTCAGTTCTCAAAAAAGTTTCTAAGATTATTCGAGTAATAGGCTACTGCTCCGATAAGGAGCAATTATTTTTGTTGATTTTTTCTTTGTTCTTCCATTGCAACCAAATTTTTTTCCCCTGTTGTTTATGACAATATTTCTTGATTCTTAATCCTTGCTGTTTGGTCGAATGTGAACTTTTTATCGGTCTTTGGTGCAGTTAACTGAAGGAAAATGTCGGTTCCGTCATTCACATGCTCTGCCTCTTCCAATCCATGATTCGTTTGTCCTCCCTCTCCCAGTCCATTACTTGTCTCTCCTTCCTTTCCCAATACATCAACAGATCGTCATAGAAGGTTGATCCTTGGCAATTGTTGTTATTCTTGCTCTTTTTGTTGTTTTGTACCAGAAGAGCCGCCAATGGACGATATCTCTAAAGACAACCATGACATCAACTACAGTCTCCCTCTAAAACCATTAATTTCTTACTCATCGAATTTCCATCGGACGATCGAAATTTTTCAGAAATTACTCCCAAAAGGTACACACAACAAAATAACACATTTATTTAAACTTTTTCCAAAAAAAAAAGTAGTGGGCCCCGCAATTATGACGTCCCACATTTTAAAGACATAAATATCCTCTTATTATCCTAGATGACACTTTGTTACTTATGTTTTTGCATGTTTACTATTTGGTTGAAGACAATTTCAACGGCATTTTTTTAGCTCTTTGTTTTTCCCCCTCTCGGCTGAGGACAAACTAAGTAATTAAACTAAGCGCTATATATTTTTCTTCAAATATTGATATTTGAATTCTATCTCTTACTCGTCATAATTTCTATCGGCCGATCAAAATTACTCCAAAAAGGAAGAACACAACATAATCGTTATTTTGATTCTCTGATATATAATCTTAGCACTTTAATATAATATTTGAATTTATTTTTGACTCGTCGAATTTTCATTGGACGAACAAATTTTTTCCATAATTACAAAAAAATTACATATTTTTAATTCTTCGAATGGCAACCGAGAATTTCTCGGAGAAAAATGAGGTAGGTCCTGGTGGATTTGGTGGTGTCTACAAAGGAGTTCTTCCGGATGGCACCACTATAGCCGTGAAGATGATGGAAATCCGTAATGATACTGATGGTACTGCCATTCTTCAGATACTTAGGCACCCGAATTTGGTCTCACTGTTAGGCTACTCCACTAATGGTCAGGAACGAATCCTTGTGTACGAGTATCTGCCTCAAGGAGACCTCAGCAGGCATCTATTCCGTTGGAGGGACAATAACTTGAGAGAGCTTGGTTGGAAAACGAGATTGAGCATTGCCCTCGACATTGCTAGAGGAGTGGAGTATATACATATTTTTATCCTACATAGAGAGTCGATCAAATAGCACAACATTTCGCCCCATATTGTACATTGAAAAAACCAAAATTCCAAACTGGAATTAGAAAAATTACCATTTCATCATTTTTGCCATTAAATCCCACCCAATTTAAAAGTTTTTTTTGTTCATTTTGCATTTTTTGTTATTTTGCATTTTTTTTTTGTTATTTTGTTATTTTGTTTGTTTTATTGTTTCTTTTTTTTCATTTTACTTTTTTTTTTCATTTGATGAGTTGCCTCTCTTGCTCAAGACTTCATCCACGGAGATCTCAAACCAGCATAGAACCTACTTGGGGATGATTTTATAGCCAAAATTGCAGAGTTTGGACTCATGAAATCTGCCCGGTTGATAGGAAACCTATGGTAGCCACCACCATTATTGGAACTCATGGATACATATATGGCACATGATTATGCTTGTAAGTAAGCTATATAGCTATGTTTTCTTTCCCATTCAGTGTGATATATCAACACCAATATATTCTCTATTAGGCTATTAGCTCTTGTTGGATTACGTATATTATTATTGAGTAATTTTTTTAGTAATATATTCTTAGTAGAATAGCTGGAACCAATGTAGTCAAAATCCCGATTTTAATCTTAAAATCTTACGGTTTTACGATTTCACTAGTCTCTAGCGATCTTGATTTCACGCAAAATCTACGGGTCGTAAAATCTAGTAAAATCTCGATCAAAATCTTAGAATCTTATAAAATCAACGATTTTTCTTGTATTTTACGATTTTACTTTCTAGGGAAAATTACTAGTTTGTACAACTACATATAAGTTAGAACAAAGACAATTAAATTAAATTGTTTTTTTTAGATTTTGATTAATTAAGTTAGAAGTTATTACTAAAAAATGTCAAAAATATAATTATTACTTCCTCGAATGATCGCTTAAGAGTCGGCATTCTCTCTTTTTTCTTATCCAGACTTTTCGAAGTTGGGTAATGATCTTCTTATTCTTAATATGTTGTTGACTTAAATTTTTCAATAGTAGTTCATAAAATCTTATGATTTTACGATTAAAAACTATGATTCCGATTTCACCCATGTTTTTGATTCCACGTAGAATCCCGATTTTGACTACATTGGCTGGAACTAATTGGTAGGAATGTTAGCTTGATTATAGGAGAAGATTATTATCCCGAATTTTCAGGGATTGAGATAAAAACATATTTGAGGCTGAAACTACGCCTCTATTAGGGTAATCTATTGTATATATATATCATATAGCTCTGTTTTCTTTATTTCTCCAATGTGATGTACTAACAGTAACAACTATATAACTATATACTAGCTTTTGTACCAACCGCCATGTGGGCGGTGCTGTTTCAGCAGTTTGTTTTATAATAACAAGAGAAAAAATTAAATGCAATCAATTATTTTTTCTTTTTTCTTAAATTTCTAATATTTTTGGTTGCTCATTGTTATTTAAGAATTAAAAATATGAATTAATATATCAATAATCTTATTAAGAAACCAATTAATATTTTTGAGTGAAAATATCAAATTAGTATTTATCCATTGTGATTTTTAATATCAAATTTTGTAAATATATATGCGCTTTCTTAATTAATTTCTTAAATTTAGAATATTTCTTATTTATAATTAGTGTGGTATATACCAAGAGAAAAATTATGTTTTAATTTAAAATCCTTTAATTTTTATATAATTAAAGTTTATACAAATAAACTACTTCCTTAATAGGTGTAAAATTTATTTTCTTTATTTTAAAATCCAAACTATAAATTTTTACAAATCTAACAAAAAATTTTTAACAAATCTAACACATTATTTTTACAAATATAACCCATAATTTTTTACAAATCTAACACAATTTTTTTTTACAAATATAGCCCAAACTTTTTGAAAAATCTAGAAATTTTTTTTACAAATCTAGCCCATAATTTTTGACAAATATAGGCAAGAATTTGTGACAAATCTATCCTAAAATTTGTCACAAATCTATCCTAGAATTTATGACAAATCTAGCCCAAAAGTTGTGACAAATCTATCCTAGAATTTGTGCCAAATCTCACCCAGAATTTGTGTCAAATCTAGCCTAGTATTTGGGTCAAATCTACCCTAGAAGTTGTACCAAATCTACCCCAGAAGTTGTGATAAATCTAGCATAGAAGTTGTGCTAAATCTAGCATAGAAGTTGTGCCAAATCTAGCCCAGAATTTGTGAGAAATCTATCCCATAATTTGTGTCATATCTACCCTAGAATTTGTGCCAAATCTACCATAGAAGTTGTGCTAAATCTAGCCCAAAAGTTGTGTCAAATCTAGCCCAGAAGTTGTGTCAAATCTAGCCCAGACATTGTGGGAAATCTAACCTAGAATTTGTGTCAAATCTAGCCCAAAATTTGTGACAAATCTAGCCCAGAAGTTCTGAAAAATCTTGCCTAGGAGTTGTGACAAATCTAGCCCATAATTTGTGACAAATCTAGCCCAAAATTTGTGATAAATTTAGCCCAGAAGTTGTGGAAAATCTAGCCCATAGTTTGTGAGAAATATAGCCCAGAATTTATGCCAAATATAGCCCAGAATTTGGGCTAGAATTTATGCCAAATCCAGCCTAGAATTTGTGTCAAATCTAGTCCAGAATTTGTGCCAAATCTACCACAGAATTTGCGCCAAATCTAGCCCAAAATTTGTGTCAAATCTATCCCAAAATTTGAACAGTTTCAACATAAAATTTTAATGAGTGTTTTTTTTACCTTCTTTAAAAAAAACACTTTATATGTTAAATCATGTATTGATTTAGAGATTAGTTTGACTATGATTATTTTATTATGTATTTTTACATTAAAATAATATATTTATATTCCCAAATTTGTAATCAATGGTCAAATGTATCTATCAGTATTTTGGTTTAGACTTTGGAATTATATATTTTAACGGTTAATTTTTTAAAATAAACTTAGAGTTTATTAACTGAATATTCTATTTAATTTAATAAAATAAAGTAATTTCAAAAACCAATTTAACCTTATCCAGACTTCATTTACTCAACTAGTTTGTTATCAAACTCAATATTCATAAACTTCATTCATATCTTAAAGGTTGCGTAGAGGTAAGTTGGTGATGAAAATCCTAAGACGCTAAGTTCGGAACAATAACTTGCTTAGAAATACGTCATTCAAATATAGGAAATGTAATATTTGAGGATGAAAAATTTCATTATAAATAGAAAGCTCATATGTAGTCAGCAAAACGTCCTGACAACAAATAATTATGATCGTAGTTACGCGCTTACTGGTATAGCGCGTCACCAAAATAATATTGCTACAAAGGACCTAACTGATACTGATTAATATATATTGACAAATTTATGTATAAAAATATTTTATTGTTTAAAACTAGAATAAATGGTTGATATATAAAGGGTTATTATTTCTAAAATGCTCTAACTTTGGCGATTTATTTTAAAAATGCACTAGGTTTTGGAAACCCCAAATCTATCCCAGACTTAACACCGTTAGTCCTGCTTTGTAAAGTTTTAAACATTTTGAACTAAGTTGCTAACGGAATTAATTTTTAAGTTATTTGTCTTCTAAAATTAGTAACCAAGTTTTCCGAAATGCATTTTAGACCCTCATTCAATTCAATCCCTTACAAATCCTCCCAAACCCTTCCTCTTCTTCGACTCCAACCAACTCCCGCCGCCGGCTTCCACCCATCGTCGTCGTCAACCTCTCGTTCTCTAAATCCTCCACCCCCACCCACATCCCTCTCGCTCACCGAAGCCCAACCCCTAACTCTGACGAATCCGACGACAAGCCCCGCGAAGAATGCGGAGTCATCGGCGTATACGGCGACCTAGAAGCCTCCCGCCTCTGCTACCTAGGCCTCCACGCGCTGCAGCACCGCGGCCAGGAAGGCGCCAGAATCGTCGCCGTCAAGGACCAGGTATTCCAAACCATAACCGGCGTCGGCCTTGTCACCGACGTCTTCAACGAATCCAAAATCAACCAACTAGCAATCGGCCACGTTTGGTATTCCACCGCCGGCTCCTCCATGCTCAAAAACGTCCAGCCCTTCATCACCGGGTACCGATTCGGGTTCGTAGGAGTCGCCCACAACGGAAACCTAGTCAATTACAGGAAGCTCCGAGCCGAATTGGAAGAAACCGGGTCAATCTTCAACACTAGCTCCGACACCGAAGTTGTCCTCCACTTAATCGCAATCGCCAAAGCCAGGCCGTTCCTGTCTCGAATCGTAGAGCTTGCGAGAAGCTCGAGGGAGCTTATTCAATGGTGTTCGTCACCGAGGATAAGCTAGTTGCAGTCAGGGACCCTCACGGGTTCAGACCTCTAGTAATGTGGAGGAAGAATTGCAATGGTGCTATAGTGTTCGCCTCTGAAACCTGCGCTCTTGACTTGATCGATGCTGGTTGGAGTCGGGCGGCGGTTGGCGGCGAGGGTCGGTTGGCGGCGCGGGTTGGTTGGCGGCGGCGGTCAGGTGCGTGGGTGGAAGCCGGCCGCGGGAGTTGGTTGGAGTCGAAGAAGAGGAAGGGCTTGGGAGGATTTGTAAGGGATTGAATTGATGAGGGTCTAAAATGCATTTCAGAAAACTTGGGTTACTAATTTTAGAAGACAAATAACTTAAAAATTAATTCCGTTAGCAATTTGGTTCAAAATATTTAAAACTTTACAAAGCAGGACTAACAGCGTTAAGTCTGGGATAGATTTGGGGTTTCCGAAACTTAGTGCATTTTTAAAATAAATCGCCAAAGTTAGATCATTTTAGAAATAATAACCCATATATAAAATATAAGATAAAATTTTTATATAAACAATATATATGAACTATTAGACTTATCAAAAAAAAATATATATGAACTATTAGTTAAATAAATGAGATATTATAGTTAACAATACTTACAATCATATTAGACAATATATCTAATAGAGTTCACAAATAACCATATATGCACTATACCATCAATGCATCCATAAAACTCTAGTCATCTTCGCCCTCTAGCCACGAAGGAGGTGAAATCATTGGTCATGAAGCTGCTAAAGTTGGTAGTGGCTCTTGGAATTGTTGGTACTCTTGATTTAAATGGTTATCCACAAATATTTTTGTTTACAATTCCATGGAGATTGATCAATGAACTCATCCACTAATTACTGCAAACCCAATGGAGTCATTGTTGCTGCCTTGGACGCGATGACCGAAACAATATAAAATAGTAGTATTGTGTGATGGACATAATTACTCGGTCTCTCTCGTTGCAGAGATTTGAGTTACCAATTTTAACTCGTCATAGATTGTAATGGTTGATTCATAAAAAAATAGATTGTAATAGTTGGAGATGGGAGAATGATAAACGTATTGTTTTACGTATTAAGCTCGAGAAGGAATGGAGCCTACTAAAGATGAAGAAAATAGAGGAAATAGAATCTTCAATCATGTTAAAAAGGGTTTGGTTGGATCGAAATGAGTTGGATCTAATGATTGAGTGTTTGATGGCATGAAATTTTAAAATTATTATTTTAGTTGACGTAGTTGGTCGTAAGATTTTGGATGGAAAATTGAACAAAAGAGGATAAAATATCGATCTCTTACTAGATCAAACTTGAGTCATTGATGTGTTAAAGATGAAAGTTTAATTGACCAATATGATGGATTGTCTTAACTTGAATGACCAAAAATGTTATTAAACAAATTATTAATTAGCTCTTAATGTGAGAGCATTTATTAAGAGTTGATATAAATTTTATTTTTGATTTAAAATTTATAGATGAGGTGGAAAATTGAGAAAATAACATTGTCCTATGTGGCAAAAAGAATGTGATGATCTCCCATAGATTATTTTAAAATTTAAATTTTATATTAGGCTATTAGCTCTGTTTTTTCTTTCTTACCTCTGTTTTCTTTCCAGTCACCTTTATTAACCTCTTAATTGTTACAGGCTATGGAATAGTCACAACCAAAGTCGACATCTATAGCTTAGGAGTTATCTTGATTGAGCTTTTGACCGGGCTAAAGGCTCTTGTGATCCGAACCGGGAAGAAGCAAAGCGGAATTTAGCTACTTGGTTCCCGAGTGTCAAGATGGACGGGCAATCATTCAAAGATGTCATTGATGCTTCACTCGACAAAGAAAGTTGTGAAAACATGACGGGCATGGCAGCCATTGCAAACCTTGCAAAGCTTTGCATAGAGTGGCAACCTGATCGAAGGCCAAAAATTGGCCATGTCTTGAACGTGACAGGGCAACCAATGGGCGACGTCAACTTCAACAAGGCCTAGCTTTAGCAGAGCTTCTCTACCACTGTTGGATTGTAGCACTTCGAATACAGATGAATTTTTGCTTTCATGTGTTAGATTTTCTTTGACTTGGAGCATTGATGTAATATGCAGTGGATGTTAGCAATTTACTCAACTCTTTTTTTCCCTATATCACATATACTTTCTGCTCTATGTAGTGCAATTTGTTCTTTTGAGTTTGGTAATGAGCTGAAGCAGGTTTGTACTGAATCTAGGATCAGTTTACTCATTGATTTCATTTGCAAATTGATATGTAAATGTGGTTTTCGGCATCATGGTTCAGCATCATTTTAAGTCCATCAGTTTTATTTCGGCGTTTGAGGGTTGTAGTTTAGTGTTCATGGATTAAGACATAGTGTTAGGGGATTCAAGTTTATTATTGTGGTTTATGATTTTTTAATTTGGACTTATAGTCAAATTTAGAGTTTGACGTGTGATTTAAGATTAAAGTTTATGATGTAGTTTTTGAGGGTTAGGATTTAGTGATCTTTACTTCTATATTCTTTTAACGTGTCAAATGAGACTTTAATTTTTTTTTTATGTTGAACTACACCTGAACATACTTTTGTTTAGACAGATGATGGTTTCTTTAGTCTTGACTTTGTTTGTTTGCAAATGCTTCGAATGAGTTGTTATTATTTATTTGTGTTAAATAGACTTTTTTGTAAGATTTTAGGATTAATTAAATTAATAGGTAACATGAGACCTGCATATCCTTTGTGATTAATTAAATACAATGTAACAAAATTTTGGAAGTCACATTGGTTTAGAGGACATCACTCATTTGAAAAATTTGTTTGAACAATAGGTTTGATTGTTTATGTCATTTCTCCTTTACAATTTTAATGGTCATAAGTGGACCTTTTTATTTTAGTACGTAATAAAACTTAATTAATATTTAAAATATCCTTAAATTTATCACAACATTCTATTTAATAGTATATATTTTTTGGTATTGTATAACTCGACCAACGGGGCCAATAATAATATACATATTATATAAGAACTTATAATTAGAGGGGGTATTCCCCTTAAATTGAATATACTTACCAATAATATTATTTTATTTCAGCTTATTTTAAATTAATTATTAGACTTAGAAATTAATAAATAAAATTTCAATATCTTTGAAGTGCTGAGAGTTTATGAAATTTTTATTAAAAAACTATTTTTCGAGCAAAGAATTTTAGTGATAATTTTTTTTCTATTATTTTTATAAATATTTTTTAATTATTATTATTTATCCATTACTATTTAGTACACATTTTATAATATTTAATTGATGCGTTTAATACATATCCAAATATAATAATAATAAATAGACATGAACACTTAATAAAAATAGGGTAATCATAATAATATAATGTTTAAATAGAGAATAAATAGGGACAGGATCTGCGTCCAAACTATTTGGTTTGGACTCATTTCCAACCAAAAATCGGAGGAGTATTTTCGGGATTCTGAAAATATCATTAACCCTAATCTATTTCACAAAAACAGCGCCTCCTCTTTTCTTATTTCACGCCGCCGTCGCCTTCTCCTCCATCCACATAAGCTATTTCCCCATGCTTTCTTGTTCTCCTTTCCAAGCCCCTTTCTCCGATTTGATCACCCTCCTCAAAATCTCTCTCTCCGCCAACCAGATCTGGTATAGATAGGATGTCTAACAACTGTGTACTAACCACTGTGTGTAGAAAGGATGCCTCCAGAGCTCTAGATGTCAGCCGAAGACGGTCGCCGGTCTTCACCACTTTTTTGCCTCCACCTGCGTCGGTTCTCTCGAGTTCCGGTCCATCGCCGAGTCGGTGCGTCGGATCCAACCCGACATCTCCTCCGAGCCGAGTCCTACTTCTTCCTCTCCGATTTCAAAGGGATCGGCCCCCTCATAACCATTTGGTAAGCTTCAGGTTGGTTATTATTTTGGTACAGAGGAGGAAGCAAGAGAGGAGGAAGAGGAAGCGAAAAGAAGAGGATGACCCCCTGCAATTGGAAGTTTGTCCTTGCTGGAAAGAGACCAAGGTTGAAGAAGAGTGACTGATTTGTCACATATTCAAGTTTAGTGATTGATTTGTCATGTATTCAAAGTTCAGAGACTCATTTGTCACATACTAAGTTCAGTGCCTCATTTGTCACATACTAAGTTCAGTGAGAGACTTGTAGCTACCAAAACTTAGGTGATTGTTTAGCAATTATTAACAATTGTAAATTTCTGTCATTTTTAAGGAAACATTATTTCAAGAGATATATCAATTGATAAGTTATTAGTTAAATTAATTGGTTAACTAGTTAACCATTTGGTAACTAGTTAACTCGATTGGTTAACTAGTTAACTCGATTGGTTAACTAGTTAACAACTTGATAACTATCAAGTTAACTAGTTAACTCGATAGGTTAACTAGTTATCAGCTAATTCACATGTTAACTAGTTATCTAATCATAGATAATCATGATGTTATCTAGTTATCAAATAATCTTGTTAACTAGTTAACTAGTTATCTAAATTATGACGTTAAATAGTTAACTAGTTAACTCGAGTAGATAACTAGTTAACAACTTGATAACTAGTTAACTCGACAAATCATGATCTAATCGAGTTAACTAGTTAACTAATTACAAATAACATAACTAGTTAACTAGTTAACTCGATTGATTAACTAGTTAACTCATTTTCTAAATCATGATGTTAACTAGTTAACTAATTTTGATAACTAGTTATCAACTAAAAATCTTGTTAACTAGTTAACAACTTGATAAATAGTTAACTCGATTAGATAATAACATGTTAACTAGATAACTAGATAACTATAAAAACTCAGGTTTACTGGTTAACTAGTTATCAATAAAAAAATCTTGTTAACAAGTTATTAGTAAAAATCAGGTTAACTAGTTAACTTGTCATCGCCGGAAAAGTTACCGGAGTTTGGTCGGTCTCCGGAGCCTCGCCGGAAAAGTCACCGGAAAACATGTTAACTGTAAAAATTCAAGTTAACTAGTTAAGAATAAAAAAAATAATGCTAATAAGTTAATAGTAAAAATCAGGTTAACTAGTTAACTTGTCCTCGTCGGAAAAGTCACCGAAAAAAATCATCGAAAAAAAATTGTCTGAAAAAGTCATCGGAAAAGTCACCGGTGACAGGTCGCTGGTGGCCGGCGACGGTGGCCGGTCGCCGGTGGCCTGGCGACTGTGAACGGCGACAGTGCCTACTGTAACAAGATTTAATAAAATATTTATTATAAAATATAATTATAAAATATTTAAATTAAATATAATAATTAAATTTTTTGTGTAAAGTCCTAAATGCCCCTATCAAATCTGGACCATTAGATTGGTCAATGGGATAGATCTAATGGTTGGAGTTGGGTTTGGAACTTTCCAAACCCTCAAAGGTTTGGACGCTGATCTGCTTCCGAATAAATACACACTTTCTATGAATAAGATATATAATAATACACGTACAAAACATGCAATTTTCATTTGCCTCGACCAACCATCACTTAGTCAAAAACTTTTTTTATTTTGCTAAACTCTTTAATAATGCTCTCTATAGGGTCACTTATTTTTTTCCATCATATTCTACTATATTAAAATAAAATATTACCTTATACGAGAGCTACTAAGCTAAGTAAATAGAAAATGACTTGAAGATGTTACTAAAATATATAAATTTTGACCCTTGAGTTTTTAGTTTGATTTCAATCTTTTGATTCAAATTCTTTTTGTTGGTTTTCATTTGGCTAAACAAAATTATGAATTTACTAATTTACATAATTATTATTTATTTACTAATTACACCGAATAAAGTCAGCCAACGGGCCGAAAAAATACTAGTTGATAATATAAAGATATGTCGTATTATTTTTTAGGTTTCAAACATCTAGAAAACGTTTTAGTAATTTCAATCCCGTGTCGTAAAATCTATTTTACAAGACTTGACAATAATATTTTAATTATCTTCTTTTGTAAACAAAATAAAAAACGTATAAAAAGAAAAAAAATCCAAATTAGTAACAAAATTGAGACCAAGCATCACGAGATGGTTCATCTACTACGATATCCGCAAGTACACCAGGAAAATGGATCGATGAGGAAAACAAAAGACAAAGCAGATTGGGAAAATTCGGACAAAGTGCTGCTTGCGAATATTAGGTATCAAGCCTCCATCCATCTCTTGTATACTGATTTGTCAATGATGACGTACGTCCAAGGAGAATGCATGGGTGGTGCATGGTTAATTGGTTACTGCATGCGCTGGGCTTGCGGTAGAGACAGAAAATAGCCACGACGTTAACTTAACGTAGGGGTTTGTTTGCGAAGAGCGATTGGATTCCGTTAATTACACCCAAGCAGGTAGGCATGCAACCTAAATAAAACAGAAACCAAATTACAGAGTTCCTATACGCCACTTCCCTATACCAACTTATTTCTGCTACTAAATAAATAGTAATTATAATCTATAATAATTGTTATTCGAGTTCTCATCAAACTTGGAATACATTTCACTTAAAGTTCTGGTTAAGCTCTATATGCAAGAAGCAAACAAATCGGTCAAGCTAGGTAGTATGGTCCCTACTCTAACTAACCAGTTTAACACCCCATCCCCATGCCAACATGGGTTTGAAAACGAGGACTATATTATAAAATAAAAGGTTAAAATGGAATTTGATGTTGCTTAGAAAAGGAAAGATCACAATAGAAAAAAAATTCCAACCAATTCAATCAAAGAGATTGGAAAGATATACCAATTCTAGTAACTTTGAACTTTCCGATGTCGTCGTGAGCATACAAGTCTCAAATGAGAAAAACTTACAAATTTCAAATCCACCTGACATTTCTTCAATTCACATAGGTCTATTGAAAGTATAAATACTCCCCAAAAGTACTAGCTAGGTCCCTTCATTCCAAGGTTGACAATACTAATCAAATATCGTACACTATGATGAGGATCATCAACTTCACGTTTGCAGCTATTCTTCTCCTATTCGCCTTCCCATGGAACCACGTCGACGTTCTTGCTTTGTCCATCCATGAAAACTTTATCAATTGTCTGTCCATCTCCTCAGCCGCTAACGTCTCCAAAATAACCTTCTACACTCAGACCGATCCTTCCTACTTCTCCGTACTCCAATTCTCCATCCAAAATCTACGTTTCAACACCTCATTTATTCCAAAACCCCTTGTCATTGTCACACCGCTCACCACCTCCCACGTTCAGTCTACCGTACTATGTTCCAAAAAGCACGGCCTCCATCTTAGAATTCGAGGTGGCGGCCATGACTACGAGGGTTTGTCCTACGTGACTGCCACCACCCAACATTTCTTCATCCTCCTCGACCTTATCAATCTCTCCAGTGTCACTGTTGACGTGGCATCCAACTCAGCATGGGTAGAGGGTGGTGCAACCATTGGCGAACTCTACTACAAAATCGGGACGAGTAGCAAAACCCTGGCATTCCCTGCTGGGGTGTGCTCTACCGTGGGTGTGGGTGGACATTTCAGTGGAGGAGGGTACGGTGTTTTGCTACGTAAATTCGGTCTTGCTGCGGATCATATTATTGATGCTCAACTCGTGGATGTGGAAGGTAGAGTCCTTAATCGTGCCTCCATGGGTGAAGATCTCTTTTGGGCTATTTGTGGTGGTGGAGGGAACACTTTCGGGGTTGTCATCGCGTGGAAAGTCAACTTGGTTCCCGTCACCCCAACCGTCACGGTTTTCACCATCACTCACACTACAGACAAAAACGCCACCAAAATTCTTGACAAATGGCAACGAGTGGCAGATACTTTACCCGACGACCTATTCATCCGAGTCATCCTAGACAGGTCATTCGATGCTAGTACTGGAAGAGCAAGATTTAACTCATTGTTCTTGGGCACCCCAGATGCCCTCCTCCCATTACTACGACGTAGTTTCCCAGAGCTTGGTGCCACTAGGGAAGATCTCCTAGAGCTAACCTGGATACAGTCTGTGCTTTACTTCGCGGGATATCCAACCAATTCATCGCTAGAGGTATTGCGGAGTAGGGTCCCACTAGAACCAAAGAGAAACTTCAAGGCCAAGTCTGACTACGTTGTGGACCCCATGCCTAAACACGCATTGAAGGGGTTATGGAGGCGGATCATGCGACCCGAAATCGAGGGTCCTGAAATAATATTAAGCCCGTACGGTGGGAGGATGAGCGAGATTGCGGAGTCGAGCATTCCTTTCCCTCATAGGGATGGGAACAAGTTCAAGATCCAATACTTGATTTACTGGGTGAAGGAAGGACGGGATGCCAAGAATCGGCATATTGGTTGGATCAGGGAGTTATACAGTTTCCTTGGCCCGCACGTTTCAAAGAACCCTAGGGCCGCTTACTTAAACTACAGGGATCTTGACATAGGGATGAATATTGGTGACCAGGAAGAGGAGTGGGGGGTTAAGTACTTCAAGGGAAATTACAAGAGGCTGGTTGCGGTCAAAACTGTTGTTGACCCAATGAATTTCTTCCGAAATGAGCAGAGCATCTCCCCTTTATATGCCCACTAGTATGTTAGTGTTACGTGTAATCTTATAATTATGGTTTTTTCTTTGTTCGTTACTTGGTTTATTAATTTGTCTACATTAGAATTTGTTTTAATAATTAATCAGTTTTAATAAGACTGTGAGGTTATGCTTTCCTGAATATAAACGATACATTAGACCCCCTTTTCGCAATTCCAAAACTGAGAAGAGAGATGCAGCAACAGGAAAGGCCACAACTATAACAGTCAGCTCTGCGCAGCTATCAAATGACAAGCACCTTTGTAGAAACAAATATACTCCAATTAAGTATGAGTTTCTAGCTAAACAGGTGCATCAGAGAACTCAAATAAGCTATGCAGAGATGAAGATAGATGGGAAAGAGGCACTTGTTATCGAGAGTCTGCGACAAAAACAATACACGAAACCATCTCGAATCGAAAAAATTATGAAGCTCAAATCCATGTATTCAATCCAACTATACTTTATCTTGGATGACTTATTCTCATCCCACATAATGAATGTACGAACTCACTATCCTTGAGAAGACACCACTACATATCCTTCTCTGACATAAAGGCCTTTGATGAACGTCTCAAGCTTACATATTAATTATAGCAATTGCATCATTTTTGTTTCAATTACTGTCTAGCATCTTGAATTCAAAATCTGGAAACTGTGATTGCTAGGTCACAGTTGATTGATTGGGATCTTTAGCTTCTACTAGAACTTAGCATGGAACTGAAGTGAAGAAAGTAACGAGCTGAAGTTTGAGTTACCGTCTGATTGATTTTGATCATGAAACGATGATCACCGATATGCTAACTGCAACAGTTTATTGATTCAGATCTTTAGTTTCAACTACAACAGTACAACTTTGAATTGTAGCAAGGAAGCAACAAGCTTAAGGCTTTAATTACCATCCAATTGGTTGATCTGTTGAATTTGATTATGAAATGATGATGGATATGCTAATTGTTACAGTTGATTAATACGTTCTGTTTCCTTATTAATACTGCTGTAGTTTCTAAATAATACTCAGAGTCGGAGCATGTGTTACATAACAGTACAACTATTTCAGAACCTCGCTAATGACCAAAAGAGCAAGGTGGTACATGCTCTAAACCAAGTACTACAACAAGTCTAATACAAGCGACCCTGACTCAGTACTATGTCTGTTTGAACTTTACAACATCACTCAAACACCAAGGCAAAGCCAGTTATTAAAAACAAGCTAGCAAATAAGCGATAACACAAAATATCAATTATTTCAAGGAGTGGCATATACTTGTGTTAGGCACGGAGCTGCAACACCTTCACTTTGTTGTAAACAACATCTTTAAGAAGCCTGCGATGGATCAACGATGTGGCCGCTGAACAGAACAACTCCGGTCAGATCTTCCTTAATGACGAAAAGGAAAGGATGATCAGCTACAAAGTCAACCTTCTCAGGTACACGCAAGCTTCTCAAAGATATGACACCAACAGAGGCAGCTCCAGCTTCCGTGCCTTCTTCATTTACTTCGATGAAAGATTTGTGAAATATGCTTGACACGCTTAGATTACTGCCTCCAACTGAGGACTCCACCATCTCAGTCAAGTCTGCTTCATTAGAGAAAGGCAGAACTAACCCTAATCCCTTGAGGGTATTGGAAGCCTCGAATCCAAAGGAAATTTTGAACTTTGGAATCTTGAAATCACCCACTTCTACCTTCTGCTGTGGAAGGTGGCGACTCAGGAAACCAGACTCAGAGCCGAATTTCTCGACCAATGCAGGCAACCCATCTTTAGAATCAGGAAGGAAGATGCACATGGAGAACCGCCGCTTGTCTTCACCTTGCTTGTAAGGAAGGGACAAGACCTTGAACCCATTGGACTGTGAAACAAATTGCTTCTTCTTGCTGGTCATGAATGGCACTTTGACTGAGCTCCCACTCAAGAGGTGGAAATCATGGTCCTTGGTAGCTGATGCATCAAACTTATCATTCCAAGCACCTTTGAAATAGAGGGCATTGGCGAAAACGAGCCTTGTTGCGTTATCAACTGCACCAGAAGGAAGCACTTCCTTGATAATCCCATTTGTCTTCTTCTCAGCCCAAGCATTTACTCCATTAGCTACTTCAGCTGCCTTCATCACCATTTTAGCATCAACATTAGCAGTAGAAAATTACAAGAGTTCTCTACCACACTAAATAGAAATCGTATTGAACGGGCACAATTCCTCTGAGTTCAATTCAATTCAAGCAGCAAATTTAGTAATTCAAACAGCATATCGGCATAACCCTAGGCTACCAAATTGAATGCTTACCTTCGATTGGAAATCCACTTGTTCAGAAGCAGCCTTGTAAACATTGTCGACAACCTGTTTGAAAGTTTGCTTCATGGAAATGGACTTGTCCACCCAAACCCCATTAGCCAAAGACAGAGTTGGGCCTCCAGCAGAGCTTCCATCGGCGAAAACCACAGAGATGAGCTCGGAGGAGAAGGCGTTGAGATGATCGCCAGACTTGGCCTTGAGGAAAGAGAGGAGCTGATGCTGAGTGGGGCCCTTGGAACCGGCGGCGATTAGGCTAAGGACGACGTGGATGGAGAGAGGGGAGAGCACCGTGTTGGAGCTCTTGGCTTCGGTGAGCAGAACTTGCTTGGAGAGGATTGAGGCGACATCTGGTTGGCTTCCGATCAACTCACGGAGATCCATTCTCAAATTTCACGAATGATTATGATTGTTGGAGCGGAAGAAATGATCGGCGGAAGTATAAGTGCAGTAAAGTAATAAAGTATTATGTAACTAAATATCTTTCTTCCTTGGGACTTCGGTGGTCAAGCATCCATGAAGAAACGCGGAAACACCGTGAGATTGGGGGCACGTCGGTGGGAACGAAACAAAAGAAGTAAACGGAACTGCCTTAACGGTGTTTGGTTCTGTGAACGCGTGGCGGATGTTGGGAACTTTACTTTGACAGCAAGCACCGTAGAAAAAGTGGGCCCATTTTAATTCCATGGGCTATCCTATGAAGAATTTGGGCTTTTGGCAGATTAACAGAGCATTCAGCTCATTTCGGATAAAATGTGGCAATGCCATTATAGTGCTATCACAGTAATGTTTGTGTGCACTTACCAATACCATTATAGTGCTATCATAGTAATATTTATGTGCACTTATCGAATTTTGTAGGTTTCTCAAATTCTAGTAGTTTACAAGTTGATGACGTGGCTTAAAAAATGTAGTAATAATATTTATTTTAACATTTTATTTTTTCCAAGTGACAATTATCTTTCTAAAATACTTTAATATATGTTAAATAATAATTTAAATGTAATAGTAATATTTAATTTAACATTTTAATTTTTCCAGGTGATATTTAATTTTTTAAAATACTTTAATATGTTAAATAATAATTTAAATGTATAAATAATTTTTATTTTAAAATTTTTATTTTTTCTAGGTAAATGTTATTTTTATAAAATACTTTAATAATTTAATGATAATATTTATTTTTAACATTTTAATATTTTCATGTGACAATTAATTTTGTAAAATACTTTAATATGTTAAATTTCGCACAGAATTTCCCTAGCCAATTTTCCATTTCTTTTATAAAAGGATAATCTATCAAGTTTGGTACTAATCTTATTTTAGACAATCTAGAAACTTCCATAACGTTGGTGTTAATACTCTTAAAGGGAGTTCTATTTTCCTGCCATGATCAAGACATTTAGCTGAATCCCGTGAAACCATTTGATAGAAGTTCCTTGATATTATATATTTAAATTATTTAACATATTAAAAAGTATTAACTTCATATTTGCTTTAGTTCATATGACAGCAAAATGTAAACAGAAGTATAGAACAAGTCTTCATATAAGACAAAGTATAAGTTGCAAGTTAACTCACCAACCTGGATGCACTCTACGACGCTGAGAACGTGTTTAGATTTAATGTTAAGATGAAGGTAGTTGGGATGAAAGGACCCAAAAGGCAAAATGGTTGAAATATGAGAGGGCAAAAAGAGCGATTTATAGTGTAAGGGGTTATCTGTTAAGTTAGCAAAGTAGAGGGGGTAAAGTGCTATTTTCTCTTTTTATATTACTAATTAGGTAATCATTTTTTTGGCTTAGAGTAATCATATATTTGATATTCAAGAATTATCACTTTATATAACTAGTAGGTTTACCCATTTAATTTTTGAAAATATTTACCTGATTAAAGTGATTGGAGACTAAGTTATTTAAAACGAATAATGGTCAAGATGAACCCATATAATGTTAGATAAAAACAAGTATCTTCTTACATCTTTACTAAACGATCATGAATATTCATAATTTTATTATCATTCTAATATAATGATAATATTAAGTAGTAAGGTAGTGTTACAAGTTCTTATCATGTTGTTTATTTTTCTTAAAAAAAATACATTAATGGACAAATAAATTTTATAACATTTATGTAACTTTTAGAACATTTTAACCTTTTGTACCACCTTTTCTAAATGTTTAGTTCAATTTTTTCCTCACAATTACACTATTTTAATCATTATAATGATGCATATTTAAATCTAATTCTTCAAAAAAATAGTATTCAATAATATTTTTCGTACTTTAAATTCTTAAGTCCACATAAATTCTACCATAGAAACACATATGTTAGCATATAAATAGTAGTACTTGTTTATATTTTAAAAAAAAACTATGATTAGTAAAACACAAACCAGCCAACGGGCCGGCAAAAGACTGGTATATATGTATAGATTTATATTTCCAATTAAATAGTGAGTCAAATTATCAATTAAAAAATGTATAGTCAGCCAAAACAATGATTAATGGAGATGATGTGTTGTGTTGAATGCACATAAATTACCGTCAAAAAGACAAAAAGGACCTAAAAGACAAAGTGACTAAAGTAGGAAAGGAAAATAAATGAATTTTCCCTCTCTACTTTTGGAAAAGCTCTCACCTAGCCTTCAAAGTTTCTTTTCTTCTTAGTGCCGCCGGTCCCTTAGGGTAACTGGCGGCATAATGTTTTCTTCTACTTCCCTGCTTGTTTGTTGGACATTTTTCATTTCTCTTCCCTTTTGTATTTTCAGTTTCAGTCGTTCCGAGCTTTGTCTCGCTTTGCTAAGAGCTTGTCTCTTTTGATCTCCTCTTCAATGGGGCTTTTCCTCATCCTTATGGGTGCTTTTGTCTCATATCTGTTGTTCAGATTATGATGTGATTCATCGGATTTCAAAGAGAGCTGCTTGCAGTTTGCGTCTTTCTCCTCTTCTTTGTCATCTACCTCCTTGTTTCATCCATCATGTTGATGATTTGGAGATGTTGCGGTTTCGACTAGTAAATCCGTCTGCAAGTTGTTTGAGTTGGATGCATGGACACTTCTATTAAAGGACGTGTTGGCTGCTTTTTCTTCTTTGGTCTCTCTTGTGGTGGCTTTTCCAGTGAAGTCGAGTGCTTTTCAGGAGGTTGCATCAGCGTTCTCATGGAGAAAGAAGGCTAACGGCTACTCTCTTTTCTTAGTTGGTTGATACATTAAGGTTTTTATAAATCTGTTATTGGGCTGAGCCTTTTGGCTAGTTTATAGAACATATTTTATATTAACATTATTGTATTGTGTCTTTACTTAGGCTTGGCCCGAACTTTGTTATCCTCTTCAATTCTTTAATGAAAACTGGACCGTTCAATAAAAAAAGATTGAAGTAGGAAAAATGTAAGAATTATGTTACAAAGGGTTGTTTTGTTTTCGTAATTAAACCCATTCTAAAGTCTAAACTCGAAAGTTATAGCATAATTTCTCAAAGAACAAAAATAGTTAAACTACTGGATCCCAACCCAATACGGAAATTGCATATATCCAAAATTGTCCTTTTTGACTATTAATTCCCTGAAAAAAAGTAATAGAAAAAACCCCTGAAGTCAACACCAAATAGACATTAATAAACCCCTAATTGTTTTCCTAATTACAACCTGATTTATAAAAAGCATGAAGCAACTCTCATAATTTAGTACACCAACATTTTAATGCACAAGAGAGCTGGAGTCGGGATCGATAACGTGGATCTCGCTGCCGCGACGGAGCATGGCTGTTTGGTTGTGAATGCTCTGACGGCGAACACCGTCGCAGCTGCGGAGCATGGGATTGCTCTCTTGGCTGCCATGGCGAGGAACGTCGCTCAGGCGGATGCCTCGGTGAAAGCAGAGTACTACCACCCGTGACAATCCAACCGTCGAGACTGACATAAAGTTATCCGATGGTTATCTCACAAGAGCCGCTGTTCCAAGTGGTGCTTCCACCGGTATGCTGCTTCTGTACTTGGAGTCTTATGTTTTACGACTTTGAAAAGTGGCTTGTATTGGTTTTCCATGTCTGTTGATTGTAACTTTCTCCATTTGAGTGTAACTTTCTCCATGATGAGTCGGTGGTTCCCCTGCTCCGGCAGGCTGCAGTAGACTTGCCGAGGAAGATGATGATCATTTGTGGTAATTATTTAATTTGCAAGGGTTTGTTTTTATTAATTAGTTAATTATGGTATGTTGTTTAATTTTCATTCAGTGTTTTTCCCCTTTTTTTCTTTATTCTAGCGTAATTTTTGGTTATGTCAATATTGATGATTTCATGCCCTAATAATGACATTAATTAGTTGTTTGGAAAGATTTTTTGGTTTCCTTTTTTTTCTTTTCCTTTTTTCTTTGACGGGTGGACTTGAATTTTGAAAAGAGCGTTAGTGTGTATTATTATTTTTTTTTTCAGGATATCTCCAAAAGAGATATCGTAGACCGTGAACCATCCTAGGAGCTAAAAAAAAAGAAAAAAAAATGGAAGGGGAGGGGGAGGGGGTTTGGGGGTGGAAATTTATCCACCAACTATTTAATTAACCAGTGATCTTAAGTTAATCAGACCTAAAAAATTTGGGAGATAAGCCAATGCCTCTTTGGCAAGATTGTGAGCGATGATATTATGAGCCCTTGGTATAGTTTAGTATTTTACGTAGTCAAAGTCATTAATCAATAGTCTTATTTTATTAATAATTGCTCCTGCTGAGGAGTGTAAGGTTTTACTATGTGCAATTTTATTTTTAACTTGTTGTGCATCCCCTCCTATCACTACACTTTTAAGGTTTGTTTCTAAACACTAGAACATGGTTTCTCTAATCGCAAGACATTCAATGGTGAATGGGTCAGTGATTCCAACGAAACACCGAGCCCCATAAATAGTAGTATAAAATAGGTATCATATTGCTTGAAACTTTCCCCAAAAATTACTTGTTAATTATTGTCCAATCCCGTTGATTGTTAAGTTTTTCAATTACTATAAAAATCCTTTGATTACTCCTACTTATACCGTCTTACCAAACACCAATAACTGTTCGGTATCCAATAAATATAAAGAGGTAAAATGGAAAGTTGGGAAAGATTAAATCACAAAAGGAAAAGGAAAATCGATATTACTGAGTCAAACTTAAATCACGCTTCAATAGAGTAAAAGGAAGGTTGTTAGCACTTAGCAGGCCCAATAAAACCTATTAAAGAAAACGGATATAATTTTGACAGCTCCTTTAATTAATGAGAATAATGGGGAGTTATTGCAAATCTGAAATTACGCTAACCAATAAACTATTTTTAATTCTAGCGACAAGTCCGGAACAGCAATGAAGACGGCTTCGCCGGAATTTCGAGGTTGCCGTCGGTGAGCAGAAAACTAGAGGGAAGTTTTTTCTGGAGGACAAGAACCACCGCATAAACAGAAAAACGAAGAGAAGCTAGTTCCAGTACCGCCGTATTCTTCAATCGAATTAGTACATAATCGAAGGCTTTCCACAGCACCGTCAGTTCTTGGACAGAGTATCCTCCTTCTGATATTGGACCAATTTCAATAACCCCACACTGAACTAACCGCAGTTCTGATAATAATAAACGCAACTGATGAAGACCACAAAGCTAAACTCAGCTCCAAAAAAATCAGTTCATCTCACTTTACTAAATCTCAGGAAGAAACAAAGCTTCCTCTAGTTTTCAATCTGGGATTAAGATCCCTTTTTAAAAGGGTAAAACCCTTTTCAATCTGGGATTAAGATCCCTAAAAACTCTGGGATTAAGATCCCTTGAAGCACCGTCGGGAAGACGGGCCAATAACTCGGGTTGGGACAAACCCAACCTCTAGAATATTCTTCAAGTCGACGAATCGACAGAGGAAAAACTGGATAGCCGGAAGGCCCCAACTGCTCACCAACACTGCTTCGGCTGCTCCGGCTGCTCACCAAGGCTGCTCCTTTGATTTGATTCACTTTTGAACATTTGCTATCTGTCTTACTCACCAAGGCTGCTCCTTTGATTCACTTGCAATAAAACTCAATTTTTTTTATAGTTTAATGTCATGTATTGTTAGTATTGCTAATTTGGATTTAATTATGAGTTAATTTTAATTTCCTAATTGTCTATCATTAATCTCTCAATTTTGTACTTTCTGCATTTTGCAAGTGTATTAATTGTATAGTTAATTTCATTTAAATTTAATTATTCTTATTTCCTTTTTACACATAGAGTTATTTATTTAATTTTTTTAATTAGATCCAACTAATCATGTTGTTATTTTCATACAGTAAGTAAGGAGACAGAAGAGTTGCTGACAAATTTTCTCTTGTCATATGGGTACAATCTCGCCAATAAGGGCTCATTCTCGCCAATAAGGACTTATTCTCGCCGATTAAGGCTTCTCGCCAATAAGGGCTCATTCTCTCAATCAAACCCCACCCCCCCCCTCTCATTTCCCCCTTCTTTTTTCCTTTTTATTTTTAGCTCCTAGGATGGTTCACGATCTATAGCACGCTCCCGCCCAGGAGTGCTACGCACAAAAAAAAAACATTTTAATGCACAAGAAAAAGAGAGACAGGGAATGATTAAGAAGATTTAGCATTTAATTCTTCAGAAAATGAGGAAGGTCCCCACAAGCGGATCAGGAGTGGTGACAAAATTATGGATTATGTCTATAAGACATAATCCATAAGAGCCATTAGATCTCCATAGAATAGATCTAATGGTGGAGGGATTATAGTAATAAAATAATGAGATTCCCCTATTTATTGTGCCATATTAAATATTTTTATTACCCCAAATTTCATTATACTACTTACCTTTTCCATTTTCATTCCTCTTTTAACCGTTGCCACAAAAAAAACCGCACCCCATTCTCTCTCAAATCTTCTCTGCAGTCAAAAACGAGTCTGCTCTTAGTCGCCGATTGCAACCACCGTCGCAGGAAGAGCCGACTCAATCTTCTCGTTTAGGTAAGCACTATCGAGCGACATTCCCTCTGCCGATTCATCCCAACTAATTTCGATTCCTGATTTGGTGCAGTTGTTTGGTGCAGCCGCTGTGGTTTCGTGCAATCAGACGTTTTTGGGGTTTCGATTGCGTTGGGAATTAGGTTTCTTAATCAGCATTCATCGCGATTTTCCGTTCTGCTGCAATTGTTTGGGAATGGTTTGGGTACTATTATTAGGTTAATACTAGTATCGCATATGAATCTTGTTTGAAATGTCTATGTTTTGATTTCTCGTTTTGCTGCAAATGTTTGGGAATGGTTTGGAGAATACTATTATCAGCAGAAGTTGTTGTTTCAGATGAATGATTTGTGTTATTGTGGTTTGTTTGATTCCTTTTGTACGAGAATTCTTGTATTTAGTTGATTGACTCTGTTTTTGTGTTCTATGAAAGGGTTGAAGTGGTCCTAGATGAAGTAATAATAGTATTGTAGCGTTACTATTATTGATTTCGTAAGCCTGATGAACATCAAAATTGATAAAATACTATTATTAGATATATAACATTATCGGTTATTTGAAACTAAAAAGGAACAATGAACGAAATATTATTATGAACACAAAACATAAAAAATAAATCATTTATTATCGTATTGAAAATCGAGTTGATACTGAGTAAGTAAAAAATGAAAGTTTAGAAATAATAGTATTAGCTGGATAATATTATTAGCTGCATATTGTGTCCTTGCAAAATTTTGAGATTGTCTGCCGATGGTACAATATTCTCAGTCGTTTCTGAATGATTTTCGTCGATTGGATCATCGGGTATGAGATTAAGATCAAAACCTTCGCTCCTAGGCTGTTGGTTGGCTTCATCGATTACAACATGAGACTCCATGAGACAAGCAAACAACCGCAAGCTAGGGAAATGAGAATAAGGACTGAATAATGAAAAAATAGCAAGTAAGATATAGGTTTAATCTCGGATTTGAGCAGGAATAATATTAGTAAATAATTTGGTAACAAAATAAAGGATTGATTACAAAGAATAAGAATAATATCATTATATAAATGCCTTCCCAAAATGACTCAAATATAATCAATGAAATTAATTAACTAATTCCATAATTAATTAGTCCAATCCGATCAGATCCTATGGCTTGTGAATCCAACGGCTGTGAGTGGATATTGTTTGGGTGACATAATTTAAATTATGTCACCATCCTTTGGCCGCCCCACAAGATCATCATCCTTAATAATGCTAGCTTTTGCAGCAATGGTTATAATTATTATGTCAGCTGGTACCTCGAACGGCTACACGGTCATTGTTGTCAGCAACATGACCAGCAACCTCGATTTGATAGTGCATTGCCATTCGGGAGACCAAGAACTTAAGGTGCACGCTGTTCCTGCTAGGCCGGACTACAGTTGGAGCTTCGATATGAACTTTTTGGGTACTACACTTTGCTGGTGCAACCTCATTGTGCAAGATAAGCGACTTAGTTTCGATGCATTCAAGAATAAGTATTCATATCCCCTCTACTGGATGGTTTTGGATGACGGGGTTCATGGCAACTACTCTATTCGTGCTGGAGATCAAGAATTCTTTACTCGTTGGAACTGATGATTAATTATAACATCGATATGATGATGCACCAGTTACCTGGGGAGTAAGTTTTTTTTCCTTTCTTGTATCAAGTAACATGTTGTGTTGTTTACTGACTTTTGTGCCTCGGTTCATATGCACAGAGGATCACATCGGCCTGACTTGAGTAGTTTTGGCCGATTGAGAAGTTTTGGCCGGCAGAACACAGCTCTACAGTTAATTGCATAAATCTGATAGCAACATCATTAAGTAATAGTTAAATAAGATCAAATGTCAAGCTTGCAGGCTGATGTTGAATAACGTTAGAAGGAAGAAGTACGATGGAAATACCAATGTCAAAGGATTACTCTTGTTCGCAGCTCAACAAATAAGGATAGAAAACCCAAGTCGCAATCTGACCAATTTACAGAGTCATAAGAAAGAGAAACTTAGCTAAGGACACACTAAAAAACGACAGCTGACTATAACATAACATAACATACAAGTCCCACCACAAATCACAAAACAACCATCATGATGGGAACTTAATTCGAATTCGGATTGCAAGTATGTTATTGGCTCTAATTCTTTGGTGTCGTATGGTTTACTTGTTGTTTATGTGTAGCTAAAAGAACTCAAGCTGTCACATGCCACTATAAAATTGCCATAATCTTGCTTACCAGTTACCAAATCGACGCCTTTAAAATGCCCACCAAAATTGTTGCAGTCACTACTAATTTGATCATTCAAATACAAAGGAAGAAGACCATCAGTCAGTGAGAAGAAAGAAAGTTCCTCTGCCAAAATGGTAACTACTAACTAGAACACGTAAATATAGCTGCTGCTGGTATCTAAGTTCTTGGTTGTAACTTGTTTGTTCCATAATCTTTTCACTGGTTAAGAAGTAAGGTGTTGTCGGCCGTTGGTTAAAAGAGCTGATGCTGATTTTGTGATATGATCAGGATGGAGTGCCGACGAAGCAACAAAGAAGGCTTGGGGGAAACAGAGCAGTGCTTTCTGTGTTTGGTAACGTAACTAATGTTTTCTTTTTAACCTTTCCAAAATAAGGTTAGCTTCTGCTGTTAATTAACTGTGTGATTTGGGATTTTATGTGTCCCAGCAATGCAAGGATTGGAGAACATGGCATTCTTGGCAAACTCCCTCACCCTGGTGACGTACTTCTACAGCTTCATGAACTTTGGGCTCACGAAATCAGCAAACACACTTACCAACTTCATAGGAACTGCATTTTTGCTGTCACTCTTTGGTGGATTCATCTCCGACACCTATTTGTCCAAGTTCATGGCTTGCACACTCTTTGCATCCTTTGATGTCTTGGTATGTAATATTTATTTCACCATTGATAAAGAGCACATACCAACACTTCAGAGGACGAATTACTGAATACTGTAATAATGCAGGGATATGCTACGTTGACATTCCAAGCACATTTTCACCAACTAAGACCCGAACCATGTAACGGCGCTCAACTGACCAATCCGAGCCAATGTGAATCAGCAACAAACAGCCAGTCTGCCATCCTTTACGTTGGACTATACCTCATAGCATTTGGTGCTGGCGGCATAAGGGCAGCATTGCCAGCGTTGGGTGCCGACCAATTCGACCCAAAGAACCCAAAAGAGGCTCCTAAAATTTCCAACTTCTTCAATTGGTTCTTCTTCAGCATGGTTGTTGGAGCCATTGTAGGTGTGACGTTGATCGTATGGATAGGCGAGAACAAAGGATCGGACTTGGGGTTTGGTGTCT
Source organism: Linum lewisii (assembly GCA_034768395.1). Taxonomy (NCBI): domain Eukaryota; kingdom Viridiplantae; phylum Streptophyta; class Magnoliopsida; order Malpighiales; family Linaceae; genus Linum; species Linum lewisii. The sequence goes on along the minus strand of CM068303.1, from coordinate 48,737,062 downwards.
CTGCTTTGGCTGTATTGATCTCTGTGTTCTTCATTCTGATGGGGAAGCCATTTTATCGCATTGTCCCTCCTGCCGGAAGTCCTTTTGTTCGAATCGCACAAGTATGCAACTCTTTTTATGTGTTTTGAGTTGGAGTCGTTACGGATTATTAGACATGGGTTGTAATGGAAATGTGTGATATTTCAAGCAGCTACAAAAAGGTTGAAAAATTAGATGTATCTAACATATCTCTTTGTTCCTCTCAGGTGTTTGTAGCTGCAACGAGGAACAGACATTGTAAAATCCCAGAGGCAGAAGACCAACTGTATGAGAATGAAGGATTCAATGGTGAAGTTCTTAAAAGGACGAATCAATTCAGGTAAGTATTAGCAAGAGTTGTAGCTACATCTACCATGTTCACGGAGCTGATCGAAATTTCATCTCAATGCATTGCAGGTTTTTGGATAAAGCAGCAGTTCTGAGAATCGAAACCTGCACAACCCCAAATCCATGGAGACAATGCACAGTGACACAAATCGAGGAAACTAAAATCCTAATCCGAATGCTCCCAATCATTCTAAGCACAGTCTTCATGAACACATGTCTAGCTCAACTGGAAACATTCACTACCCAACAAGGCAACACCATGAACAGAAATATTGCAGGATTTCTAGTACCAACAGCTTCGGTCCCAGTAATCCCCTTACTATTCATGTTCATACTCATCCCCCTCTATGATCGAATATTCGTCCCTTTAACTCGTAAATTCACTGGGATCCCTGGTGGAGTTCGCCACCTCCAAAGAATCGGACTTGGCCTGTTTTTCTCATCCGTGTCCATGGCAGTTGCTGGGCTAATCGAAACAAAACGAAAGAACGTGGCAATTGAACAAAACATGGTGGACTCACTACTACCATTGCCTTACAGTGTGTTCTGGCTTGGGTTACAGTATGCCATCTTTGGAGCAGCAGACTTTCTAGCATTTGTTGGGTTGTTGGAGTTCTTCTACTCAGAGAGCTCTGCTGGTATGAAGGGATTAGGGACTGGGATTTCAATGTGTTCAACCTCGTTCGGATATTACTTGAGCTCGGTGATCGTGGAGATTGTAAACAGAGTTAGTGATGGATGGTTGGGTAGCAACAATTTGAACAGAGTGAAGTTGAACTATTTCTACTGGATGCTAGCAGGACTAAGCATTTTGAATCTAGGGGTTTTCTTGATCTGTGCTTCCTGGTACAGATACAAAGATGTTGAAGTGCAGAAAGAAGAAGGAAGAGACATGATGATGGTTTCTGTTTAAGATTTAAATTAATATTTATCGTTTGTAAAAATAAGACAAATAGAGTAATGCTTAGATGTTCTATTAACTTCATATTTGCTTTAGTTCATATGACAGCGAAATATAAACAGAATTGCAGAAGTATTGAACAAGTCTTCATATAAGACAAAGTATAAAATTCCTAACAGGTTGGAAAGTTGACTCACCAACCTTGATGCATTCTACGACTGCTAAGAACTTGCCAAAAGGGGATTAATTATCCCCCTTACTAGCTAGTTGCTAAATGATGTTCTTCCAATTGATAGATGGACATACCCAAATATTTGGTCAATCTGAAAATAACAGTTGGCCAGAAATATTCGACCCATGACGGTTGCACTTGTGTTCTCGGCCATTTTTTAATAGTTATGAGGATATACTGCCATATGGCTTACTTCTACGCATATGTGCAGTCCTGTGAACTTAAATTTGCACCAGCGACCAAGTCCCATGAAATTGCAGACCAAACTCAGCACCTATATTAATGTCCCCTCAAACTTCTTGGAGTGGAAATTAATCCGACAATTCTCTTCACCACAGAGAAGACGCAAATCAGTGAGAAGAAACAACTTTCTCTCAACCAAACAAATGGTAAAACACCTCTGTACATATCTTTTGTTGCATTAACGTATTCGTTTGGAACATGTCATTAATCGAGAAAAAGAAACACCAGTAAAGCTTGGTATAGGGAACTGAAGTTGGTTTTTGTGATATGATCGATCAGGATGGAGCAACGAATCAACAGAGGAGGCTCGGAGGAAACAGAGCCGTGCTTCCTGTTTTCAGTAACTTCATCTTTAAATTGCAACTTTAACTTGAGATTGGTTTTTGGTCTGAATTCCGTAATTCAAACTGCAGCAATGGGAGGGCTGGAGACCATGGCATTTCTGGCAAATGCGCTGAGCCTAATGACATACTTTTATAGCATCATGAACTTTGGTTTAGCGAAATCAGCAAACACACTTACCAACTTCGTTGGAACTTCATTTCTGCTCGCACTCTTTGGAGGATTCCTCTCCGATACCTATTTTTCCAAGTTCATAGCTTGCACACTCTTTGCGAGTTTTGAAATTTTGGCATGTAAGAATCCAAGCATTTTATCTTCTTTCTAAAGATGTAGCTATTTTTGCAACAAGGGTGAATGTTAAAATTTGCAGGGTTTTGCTCTACTAACAATCCAAGCACATTTTGACCAACTTCGACCAACGCCATGCAACGGAGCACAACTCATCAACCCCACCCAATGTGACTCAGCAACCAGCGGCCAGTGTGCCATCCTTTACACGGGACTGTACCTCATAGCATTTGGCTCTGGCGGCATAAGGGCAGCACTCGTAGCATTGGGCGCCGACCAGTTTGACCCCAAGGACCCAAAAGAGGCTCCCAAGATTTCCAACTTCTTCAACTGGTTCTTCTTCAGCACCACCGTGGGAGCCATTGTTGGTGTGACGTTGATCGTGTGGATAGGGGAGAACAAAGGATGGAACTTGGGGTTTGGCGTCTCCACTTTGGCCGTCTTCCTTTCTGTCATTTTATTTAGCATCAGGAAGCCTTATTATCGCATCATTCCCCCTACTGGAAGCCCCTTTCTTCGGATCGCACAGGTACCTACTTGTTTTAATCTCATTCTCTATTCTACCTACAGCGCTCCCTAACCTCTGTTTTCTGTTCTTCAGGTGTTCATAGCTGCAATGAGAAACAGACACATTCAACCCCCGAAGTTTGAAGACCAACTACACGAAAAGGAAGGGATCAATGGTGAAATCATTGCCAGGACTAATCAGTTCATGTAGGAACTTCATCTTTTCATCTCAGGGAAATGAAATAAGGATGATGATGATGATTAAAATCTCTATGCATTGCAGGTTCTTGGATAAGGCAGCAGTTGAAACAAGTGGAACTCACCCGATCCAAAGTCCATGGAGACTATGCACAGTCACACAAGTGGAAGAAACAAAGATCCTTGTCCGAATGCTCCCAATTATCCTCAGTACCATCTTCATGAACACCTGCCTAGCTCAACTCCAAACATTCACAATCCAACAGGGAAACACCATGGACAGAAGTCTTGGTGGATTTCTTGTGCCAGCATCTTCGGTCCCAGTGATCCCCTTTCTGTTTATGATTATACTCATCCCTCTGTACGATCGAGTAATCGTCCCACTAGCTCGTAAGGTCACAGGAATCCCTAGCGGAATTCGACCCCTCCAGCGAATAGGGGTTGGTCTGTTGCTCTCAGCAATGTCCATGGCAGTCGCTGGGTTGATAGAGACGAGACGCAAGAATGTGGCAATTGAACAGAACATGGTTGACTCAGTTCTGCCTCTGCCTTACAGTCTGTTCTGGCTCAGCTTCCAGTTTGGCATTTTCGGAGCTGCAGAGTTTCTAACCTTTGTTGGAATGGTTGAGTTCTTCTACTCGGAGAGCTCAGCTGGGATGAAGGCTTTAGGGACTGGGATTTCAATGTGTTCGACCTCGTTTGGGTTTTACTTGAGCTCGGTGATTGTGGAGTTTGTAAATGCAGTCAGTGATGGGTGGTTGGCTGGCAATAATTTGAACAGGACGAAGTTGAACTATTTCTACTGGGTGCTAGCTGGGCTGAGTGTTTTGAATCTAGGGGTTTATGTGATGTGCGCTTCTTGGTATATATACAAGGAAGACAGAATGGAAGAAGAAGAAGAAGACGAAGAAGAAAAGATAGAAAAGGTTGTAGTTTAGCACAGAATGTCGCATTAAACTTCATGATTTGTTGATGTCATCTTTAACTTTGAAAAATATAAATGGAAGAGTCTACATAACAAAAAAAGGTATCATATTTCGCAATACACTAAAGACCAAGTGGTAACTGTATTTTCAAGGAGATTATCTACAGATTAACAGAAGAAAGCTTAGTTACAGAATTGATCGTATAAAGGGCATGGCGTAAATGACAGAATTGCTTTCACAGACCAAATATAAGAGTTTTCAGTGGGACTCTATTTACAGGTAATTCATACTACCATTTCACATCTAGTGTTAAGGCCTCAGGAGGGACAAGTATAGAAGGGAACTGTGTAAAGGAGATATTCGACATCAAATTACTCCAGGAAGCTGTATCAACTGAAATGAAAGGCCTAACCTTCTTTACCAAAATGGGTTTCAGCTTCTCATCTTCAGCTCTGGCTGTTACCTCGAACCAGAGTCGTTCAACAGAAGGCTTTGTCCTCCACTCTGCGTGGTTTGTCTTGTTGTTGTTCTCTGGAGTCTTCTCGAGCTCCAACTGAAAGCGGATAATGGGTGATGCTTTAAGAGTTGCTCTGATAAATCCCCACAGGCCATCATTCTGGACTCTGTCACCGAGATAAGTGCTGAAAACATGTTCTAGCTTGGCTATTTTCAAGTCTAAAGACTGAATAGGGTGTGCCTTTGCCTTGTAAGCATTCCTACTATAGCACTTCTCCGGAAGCAACTTGATCATGTTATCGGACGAGAAAACTGTCTTGATGCTGTCACCTGGTTTCTTGGTCTTGAAGGCTTTCAGCGATGCAGACCCAAGAACACGTATTGGAACTAATGGCTTGCACAAGGCGTAAAAGAAGTCACGAAAACCGTTCTGATCCTTGTTTCTGATGACAGTTCCATTTCCCACGAACCCAAAATCAAATGCATGAAAAAGAGAGACCTCTTGAGCTCCTGTAACTTCCACAGTTATACCCTCGCCAACAACTACATGTTTCAGATTACTGTGTGTAATGTTTAACTGCATAACAGTGAAAAACATGCTTCAGCTCATTACCAAACTAAAAAGAACAAATTGCAGTACATAGAGCAGAAAGTATATGTGATATAGGTAAAAAGAGTAGAGTAAATAGCTAATACCGGCAATGACAAGGAGAGCTGTTCGGCGCCAGCTACCCACAAATCGAATGGGCCTTGGAGATTCAAAGAATTGAGCAGAGGCGAGGAACCGACTTCCTTTACCAAAACCCGGAAACCATCATCCTCGCCAGTAATTCTACTTCCGTTATCGAACTTATTGTTCCAGATATCAACTTCATCGTCAGGGAACTTGAAAAGAAAGTAAGTTTTCCCCAATCGGATTCGGAACTCGTATCTCCGAGAAGAACCTAGCCTAACTTTACTCGTTACCAATTTGGAAACCTGAATTCCTCCCCAATCCCAGTTCTGATTCTTGGCAATGTCCTTTACAACATCCTGCGTAGTTAGGATTTCCGAATTACGATTTCAGCAATAAAGAACCCTTCAAGAAGAGGAAATGGAGATTGGGGGAAAGTGAAGGATACTGGTGGGGGGGGAGACGTACCTGAAGGATGTGTGTTGTATTGCTTGTGAGAGTAAAGGCGAGAGTGGAATGGAAGCAGATGAAGAGGAAAGAGGGGAGAAACGGCAGAACTTCATTGAATACGGAGGAGGCGGCAGCTGGTGTGATCGGTGGTCGAGAGCGGCCGGAAGTTTTGGATCTGATGATTGAAGAGAGTTTGATTCATAGAGGTGAGAGATTAAACAAACTGAAGGCGGTACGGTACTACTACTACCATCGTTTTACGAGAGGTGTATGGCCCTCATATTTTATTTAAAAATGTTTCTCCGGTGAATCCAACGATCAAAATTCACCTTTTTTCTTAATTCGGTAAAAAATTAAGCAGTGAGAGTGGGCAGCACCCGGGCCAATGGTTTGGTTGTTAGTTCAACCCAGAACCTAGTTGTGGTCACCCTTGGTTGTGAACCGAAATCGCAACTATATTGAGTGAATAGTCGCGGTTCGAGCCTGAAACTACAGTTTTCTGCGACTAATCCCTTAATGACGACTTCGTCTCGTCCTCCTATCTTCTACTCTTTCCTCATTATGACCGGGTAGTCTCCACAGCCCCGGTTTGTCGGCCTACCTGTTGTTGTATTGTGGCGAACGACGATCAACTCATTTCTCGTCCTCTCTTGCCACTACTCAGCTGACAATCGGCAGCCCGTCATTGACCCCACAATCATCACCTCTCGTCCTCTATCCACTTCCATTTCCTCCTCATGACCATCAAGTTTCCACAACTCTTGGTTTCTCTTTCGATGTTCGTCTTCCTTCTTTGTTATGTCAACAGATGATCGCCGCCCCCCTCATCTTTTTCGACCACTCCCCAACACGAGAAACGACTACCATTGGACAACCCTACTACCACTGCCTCTCTTTAACCAATGATGCCTTCCTCAACAGCCCTTCTCCCATCTGTCTGATCAATAGCTTGTAGAACGACCATCTTCCTCTCATCCAGATCTTGGATTACAGGTTGTACAATAGTCTTCAGTTCATCTTACCTTATTTTTACTAATTTCCTGATTTTGACTACTTGTTTGCATAAGGATTTTGTGCTCAGTTCTGCTTTGCTTCCTCAATTGCCCCTCGTCTACCATAATCATTGCAATCAAGAATCATTAATTCATTATAAGATTGAGAGTAAGATAAAATAATTACATTGATCTTTGATTTCTGGTTCACTTAAAACTGTCTGATTTCATGTGTTTAGGGCTACAAAATTATTAACCTTTTAATTAGTTTTTAACTTTTCTGTCCAATTCAAATACTTTACATGGCACAGTTACAAACAATTTAGCATAGTTTCTTGTAGTTCCTATACTAATTCAGCCGAAATTTAACTGCCAACATTGAAGGACGAGAGAGCGAGAAAGAAATGCCAAACAACAAGTTCAGGTGTAAACAAAGTGATCAAATCATTGAAACATTCATTTCTGCGGAAAAGCTCCAATTACAACAACGCCTGCAGTCATCAATTCACCAGTCATGAATTATCAGCATCTTACATACTCTTATCTCCCCAACCCATCCCAAACATCTTACCAACTCTCTTTTGCGAGTACCTAATCGAATTTACCTGGCATTGGCAGGCCATAATGAACTTTGCCAACCCGTTAACAGATCGGATCCTCATTGAGTCTGGAGATAGTCTTCTTGGAGCACTTCAGGCTGTCTTCACAGCTTCTCCTTCTGCAGTTCCTCATTGCTGGTGCAATGACCTACATTTCAGGCCCAGAGCGATACAGAAAGATACACATCAACGGATGATCATAGACAACAACTTGACCTTTCATTGTTCCCACCAACTTGTTTGTACTAGTTTGGAAACTATCAATATGAAGACAAATGTGCTGTTGGCCAAGGATGAGGCCAACAAAGGCGCATACAAACTGGAAAAAAGAAACACACCCATAGGAATAAGCAACACACTCTGGACAAAGGGGTGAGATGGTGATTATAGCCCGATCGCGAGCCAAGCAAGTTCCAACACCATCTGCAGCTTCTCACATCAAAGATTGAGAGATTTTTCAAGTTACTTGATATCCACTTTCTTGAGGCAGGGTACAAAATGCTTCAAGAATTTGCAGCACAAGCAGTACCAACAAGGCATGGGTGTTCAGTACTCTTTCCTGCATGGGAGCCACAGATCATATTGGAGACTTTGGAAGGAGGCCAGTACCGGAACACAGATCTACCCACAACATTCTCGATAGGAAGTGGACCCCTGAAAGTAGATAAGAAATGCTTGTTTAGCTATAGATCAGATTACTTCTATATATCCATATCTCAAATGCTCAAGAAAATAGTTCTGTACTGAACCATTCTCCTACCTCACATAAATGTAATAAAGTTTCAACCCTATAGGAGGGAGGAAGGATAGCATCTTAATTACCAGTTATGAGAATCAAAGCTATTGTTTCGATTGTCCCCCAACACAAAAACATAGCCTTCTGGCACAAGCTGCAAACACAAGTACAGCACATATGTTAGTTAGAAAATCCCAGCTCATTCAGCTAAAAGAGACAGGATGCTTAGGCATGTGCAGGAGAACCAAACACGAGAACATTAAAAGCCAAGAAATAACACAATAGGGTAAGGACCTAGACACATTACCATAGGTTCCATTTCATAAGCAAGTGGTTCCATAACAAACTCTTCATCTTCAGCAACGCCATTGACATACAACTTTCCCTCACGGACCTGCAACCCATAATATCATACGTTTAACAAAGCAGAACAGTGTTTCTTCACTTAACTTGTCAATAAAACACAAATCAACAAGACATGAATCAGCAATGAACAAAGACCTTATTTCAATGACAAAGGAAAATCAATTGCAATAGGGAGTCTTACTTCAACAATGTCTCCGGCCTTTGCCACAACTCTCTTGATGAACACATCTCCTGAACTGTAACCAAATTCCTACAGTAATACATGAAGACAGCACAAGTAACAATCCGTTAACATCCTGAAATGAACGACAAGCTCTCAACCACAAATAATAAACCTATTAAAGCCACATTGTACCTGCAAAATTGGAGGTGCCTTGAATATCACAATATCTGAAACTTCAGGCTTTCTGAACAGATAAGAAACCTGAAAGAAAACCGGGCAGGGTTAACTAATCGCAAAGCTGCCGAAAATGTATAGGAAAAGGAGGGTATGCTTGATTGATTACCTTCTCTGCTAACACCCGGTCGCCTATATCCAGAGTAGGATACATAGAAGTGGAGGGAATTGATCTAGGCTCAGCGAGAGTTGACCGGAACAACAAACTGACAGTGGCGGCTGTAAACGCTGCCTTAGCATCCTCTGAAACGCGGGACAACCAGCTGCCAATCTTGTCAAAATCTTTGCCGTCAATCTCCACGGTCACACGAGTTGTAGCCTTATTCTCCGCGGCCTGTGCCGTCTCTATTTTATCCACCTCACGGCTCTTGGGCGAAACAGGAGGAGCGTTACATGGAAGCCACCGTGATCCTTGTAAAAACGGAAGGATGGAGCCGGCTTTCACAGGAGAAATCCCAAACACCGACGCCGACGACGAGGGAAATGAAATTCCGGCCGTTGACTTCACCAGCGAGATCAATCCAGAGGCGATCGGGGACCTGGAGCCGTCTCCGAGTGCCTCCGCGACAATCGTGCTATACATAGAAGCATGAGTCCGGTGACTCGGCTGGAAACTACCACGGGCCTTCTTAGGCTCTGAATCCACGCTCTGATTGGACGGAGTGGCGAAGATCCGAGAGCGAATCCAGCACTCCGTGAGCGAGGCCCGGCAGTTTCCAGCGCGAGCACCGGCGGAGGCAGCAATATTTTGGGCGACATAGCCCGAAAAAGAGAAGGTTACTCGGATAGCCATACATACGATTATGAATTGGAAGACGAATAAGCTGTAAATAGTGCGCTCGTTTACTAACGGTGTGATCTGGAGCAAGCCTACAAAGCAATATAAGACATTTCCAAACAACGAATCAGTATATCGGAGATGCCGAAGTTGAATCGGAGCTGAGAATTAAAGCCCGAGTCAAAATTGGGAGCGGAATAGGGAAGAATCAAGGGGAAGGGAACAAATCCAAGAATTCTAGGGTTTGGAAGAAGGGATTGGGAGAGGAAACGAAGAGGGATTCTGGGCGTTTCTCCGGCCTCCCCGGAGGAAGATGAAAGATTGAACAAAGCGACGTCGTGAATAATGATGAAAACACCGATTTTTGGGGGGCTGCTCGTTTTTTATATGCGGCGGCGCTGAAAAGAGTTGTATCAGTGGACTTGGTTTTTGGATTATTTACGACATTACCCTATCATTTTTTTTCAAGGTATTTTTCCAATTTAGCCACCCGGTTTGTAATAAGTAATAACTAATAGGGTTTTTATTTTTAAAATACTCCAACTTTCACGAATTTCTTTTGATATGCTCCAATTTTAAGAAACCCCAAATCTATCCCATTTTTTGAAATAGTTAACACTATTAGTCCTTGTTTGTAAAATTATAAACATTTTAAACCAAGTGGCTAACGGGATTAACTTTGAAGATTTTTGGCCACGTTTTCCTGCTAAGCAGCCCAATTCCATCGCAATTGCCCATTCCGGCGGAAACGGAATTAAGTACAATTCCCTACAACAATTCCTTGTTTTCCTGTCAAAAAGGTCACATGGAATTGAATATTAACTTTGGAAAAATGACGAAAATAACCCTATGCTCTTATCCCTTCCATTCGCCTCCCTTCTTCCAATCATCCCTTCTGATGAAACCCATTCCCCATTCTTATACACTCGCAGCATTATACTACTAACCCAAAGGAACTACTAACACATGTATAAATCCCAAAACAGAACGCTATCCACCTGTCACCCTTTGATGCCACCTGGATTCTGGAACATTGACGTGTTTCCTCCTCCTTCCATATCCAAACTCCCTTTCCTTTCCTTTGCATAGCTACAACGAGGTTTAACCTTTCATTATTTCATAGTTGCAAGAACTAAAAATTAACAACCACAAAAGAGCAAGATTGAAGAAGAATGCAAAAAGAGCAAGATTGAAGAAGAATGCAAAGAGAGATATGAAGAAAGCCCAAATTCGGCAGGGATACGAAGAAGAAGAAGATTGAAGAAGCCTGTGAATGAATAACATGGCTTACCTGCGGCAGACGGTGTTACGAGGAAGACGGCCGGAAAGAGAAGTGTCTGGAAGGTTGAAAGTGTTGCTGCTCCTCGTCGACCGAAAGCTCTGTGGAGAACGGCGATGTTGGCTATCGTGGGAAAACGAATGGAGAGAGACAGATGAGAAGATAGGGTTGGGGGTATAATGAGGGCAAATTTGTGATTTTACAAATAATTCCGCCGTAATTGTCCGATTCCGATCCGTTTTGGTCGGAATTGTTCGGCCGTAATTGGGCTCCCAATTCCGGCGGAATTGGGCCGCTGCTTAATGCAGGAAAACACGGAATCGCAAGTTTCCGCCGGAATTGCTTGATTCCAGCGTTGAATTCCCTGCAGGAAAACGTGCTCTTTGTCTTCTAAAATCAGTAACCCAGGTTTTCCCATGTTTCATTTTGGACCCTTGTTATTCCATCCTTGACCCTTTTTATTCCATCCTTTACAAATCCTCCCGAAGGAACCAGACCTTCTTCTCACTACCCACAATGTCCCCAACATGCATCCTCCTCCTCCTCCTTTGTCGCCGCCAGAACCGCCGCTATTGCACCACCTCCAACTCCCTCCCCAACCTCTTCCCCTGTCGTCGGCGGCTATCCCAAGGCAACAATCCCATCTCCTTCAACCTCAACTCACTCCACATTAGACCCCAAGCAGCTCAGAGCACTACAATCCCTCATCATCCCAACGGCTAAAGATCCATGCTTGCAGCCTTCCCCGCACAACGCCACAATCAGATGAGTAGATCGACGAGACTAGACTAGTGCTTCAATTTGAATGTATGTTGACGTAATTAGTTACTTTTCCAGGTGACCATCGTCCTCATTATCGGTTTCTTTCAATTCAATCAAAAATCTAACATATAGGCTGCCACAATATCTTTTGCTTGCCCAGCTTATTATTCTGCATTCTCGCAGTGTTAGAGAGAGAGAGAGATACAGAGATATGTAGTGTTTCCGTCGGTCGTCGAAACCGGCGGGCAATTCCAATGGCAGCCTTTCCTTGTATTGGGGCCTAAACCCACCTACTCTCCCTCCACCTCTTCAATTTCTCCGACGACGTCTCCCTCTTACACGGCCCTCAAATCTCTCTCCACGCTTCAATCCCTCTCCTTCACTTTTTTTGGTGCGAATCCCTCTCCTTCACTAACTGCCCCATTACCCCTATCTGTTTCCTCTCAGATCTCGCCTTATCTCTAACTGCCTTGGGAGAGCCGCCGACAACAGAGAGAAATCTGGAGGAAGTAGAAGACGGCGAAGGACTTGGAGACGGAGAAATCTGATTCTGGATGTTTCCGTTCGTTAGTTTAATCTTTACCGGAAGAAGAAATTATGAATCAGCTGAACAAAGTTTGGATGGCGGCCAACGTCGCCGTAGTCGAAGGCCCACACCAGGACCAAGGCACCAAATGGAGACCCGACATCCAGTCACTCCACCATGGGAAGCAGCGACTCTTCTCCAGTGTTCGATCCAAATTTGCCACTTCCGATTCTAACAGTTTCATGAGCATCCAGATCCAGAACCAATGAATTTGAACCAAAGATGGTTTGGAATCTGGATTGAAACATTGGGATTAAATTATAATGAACTGATTTTTTTTTACTTTGAACGAACAGACCGATTTGAGCTTCCAATCATAATGTTTACGGCATGAATCGACAGATAAAACAGAGGCAAAATAGGGGAGTTGTGCAACAAATGGAACATGACTCGATTTACAGTACTTGAGAAGGGTTTAAGAAGGATCGATTTGCTATGAGAAGGTGACGGTGAAGAGTACAGTTGTGGCGGAGTTGAAGCCTCCGCTTTGTGGCGGAGTTGACATGGCGGCGGTGGTGGTGCGGAGGGTTAACGAAGAGATGATCGGTGAAGGTTGGTTTGGGATTTGTAAGGGATGGAATTGAGAAGGATCAAAATGCAATTTGGGCAAATATGGGTTACTGGTTTTAGAAGACAAAAATATTAAAAGTTAGTTCCGTTAGTCACTTGGTTCAAAATGTTTAAAATTTTACAAATAAGGACTAACGGTGTTAACTATTTCAAAAGAAATAGATTTGGGGTTTCTTAAAGATATAGCATATTAAAAAGAATTCGCGAAAGTTGGAGTATTTTAAAATAAAAACCCTAAGTAATAAGGTACCCAAAACTCATATTTGATGAGTACTCATTTCACAAAATCTTAAAACTTTTTTCGCAATAGAAACTCATTTCAGAATTATGTAAGGTGAGAAATTGATGAGATTGTTTATATAAAAAATGGTTATAATACTATTTGTCGTTAAATTGTATCGTTCATTTATTTCATGAATGCTACAATTTATTAACGAATGATACCACACATAATAACATTATGATCATACCACCTACAAAATATGCAAAGACTATAATTTCAATAATCAAAATAATAACACAATCCTTATTAATACATTCGAACATGGATGGTAGAATTTCTATGTATACTGTAATTGCACCATTTATTATTAAATTGTGTCATTCATAAAATATAAGAATGATATAATTTCAAATGAATGGTACTATCACATAATATACAGAAGTATAATATACGAATGATGGTACAACTACGTGATGATGGTATCATCACATTGAATAATTTTTAATAAAAAAACAAGAAAGAAAATGAATAATACAAAAAAAAATAACTGTAAGAACCATGAAACGTGAGAAATGGGTGATTACTTTTCATTATTATACATTTACTAATATACTCTTTGTTACAATTAGTATCATTTTACTAAAGGTACAAATCCAATTGTCTACATTTTTTGATTCTCCCCTTAAAATCTCCCCATAATTCGAGTGAATCTCGTTTTCTTAATGTTAAAAATAATTTATATGAACCACGTTTGACTTCCATTTGTTTATTTGACAAAAAGTTAGGATTTGCTTAACTTAGTGGCTAACTGGGTTTGAAGTCGTTGGTTGTGGTGCTAACTTTTTTTGCAGTATGATCCCCCATCTTGCGACGGGAAATCAGTATTATTATATTATATAACTAGCTTTTGTGCCCGCCTGTTGGGGGCGTACGTTGAAAACCGTTATAAATAATATATAATTTTAAGTATTATTATTAGGAAAATTTATCTCTCCTAATCATAATCTAGACTATCATCAAAGTCTCAATGTTATTTATTTTGTTAATTCTCAAATTAAAATAAAAGAATGGTAAACTCTAAGTCATACTCAACACATATCTAACCATTCAAATTACAAAAGCTCGCTGCTAGAGTCACTGATTTCATACAATTAATGTTGAGAATTTTTTATTATGCAATTAGTTCTAAGTAAAAAAATTCATTCCATAATTAATAGATTATGGTGTTAATACATGTTTTTATATCAACAATTATTTTAATTTTCAAAAAAAATATATATATAATTTAACACTCAACATATATGCTACTATTATTAGACCTTTTTAACCTTATTGTTTTCTATCAAATTTTCTGACTATTATTTATTTATTAGAAATTATTATTATTTTTAATTTAATTCTACATCAGTTTTTGTTGAAGACATAAATTGAAAATAAATATAATTTTAAATACTATAATATAGAATATCATATAATGTAACTCATTACAAAAGTGAAAAACATATAAATTGAGGAGCTCAAGTGGTGTTGATCCGCCCTGATGGGCTCGTCAATAATGAGGAGATCCGGACTTGGGGAAGCCGAACCGATCTTAGCCTGAGTTCGCCTTGCCCGGGTAGGGTGTACCTTGCAAGGCGTATGGACAGGTGTTAGAGGTGAGTGAGGATAGGAATGGATATGGAGAGTGGGGGAAAGGATAACAGAGAAGTACGGGCGTGCGCCCTTGAACAGGGCGGATGACCAAGGCCTTTAGCGTGCAGCGTATGAGCGTGCAGTATCGGGCGTATGGTCTGAGTGTGTCGTGTCGTTCATTGTGTGCAGGACCTCCTATTTATAGCTCTAAGGTGGCAAGGGCCCAGGTGCCACGTGTTGCCAGCTTAGTGGACCGCGCATGTGAGGGTGACCCCTGTCTTGTCAACGGCGCAAGTGGTGTCAGGGATGTGATTGATTTTGACCAGGGCGGTTGCTGAGGTCGTCAGGGCGTGGCTCACTCTGACATCAGCAAGGCGCCTGTCAAAACCCTAATGGCCATTGGGCCCTTCTCCTGGGCTAGGGCCCATCAGGTGTTTATAGGTGAAGAGGCTTGCAATTCACTTAGTCAAATTTTAGGTCATATTAAAATATCTACTTTTAACAAAATAAACTCTATGTACATATAAATAAATAATTGTTACATGTTTTAAAGGTACTAATCATCTTAAAGAATACTTATGTTTTGAAATTAACTCGATGAATATATATAAAAAATAACTTTTACCATATTAGAAGATATAGTGATTATCTCAAAGAGTAAGATTTTGCATACATAATTTATTTGTGTGAGAGGATGGTTATTTTTAGAGTAGGCTCGACCAAACTAATACTTCACTTTTTAACTATATGAATTTTGGTGCAATTATTCTTAATTGTTTTCCATTAAACTATACAAATTCTGCATAATTATTAAACTATATGATAGCATTCATACAAAAAGAATATGAGAGTCATTAAAAAATAAAAATCATATGACAAAAAGAAGAATGAGATAAAGATAAAGTATGTAGGTTTGACAACAGTTCGATTCGGGTTCAATCCGGATAGTTGATATTCGCTCCCTACTCACTGTAGTTTCAGATATAGGTAATAACCACCTTAAATAGCCTTTCAGATAGTAAATTTCATACCGTACTCTCTCAGTTTTCGGTCACAACCATAATAAAAAAATTAATTTTAAACTTAAAACTTCGTATAATCTATCACTTTTCAAATACTTATTTTATTCAAATATTGTTTTTAGTATGTCTCTAAAAGGTGAAATACTTAGATTCTATAAGCATAATTTTTTCATAATAGAAGTATTTTTAAAGGAATTCAATTGACTGGTTCGGGTACAGTTCAGATACTTCAATATCCATACCTACTCATACCAACACATAATAATTTTTAGAGTTTACCCATACCCTAAAAATATTGGATCAACTCGAATTGTACCCTATTTGACCGGTTCGAGTTCTGGATGGATACTATAATTACGATTATAATTGTTATGCCTACAAAGGAGCAAATTACGATTTTTTAAATATTAATATATTTAATATGAACATTTCAAGGGGTTACTATACACACTCATTATCAATGCATGAGTAAATTAGTGATTTCACTTTTGAAATCATAGAATTAGGATACAATGGTTGGACTTAACCTTCTCATACGTGCTGTTCATGGTTCAACAAAGATTTTTAGTTAAATTTCATGATCGTCATTGGTGATTTTATGTTAGTGAGTAACCTAGAAGCGAATGTCTTAAATTATACATTGAAATATAAAATTCACTCATGTATAAGATATGATGCAAAAACATGCATATATGGGGAATTGCTAGAAAATCATTTTCTCAACATGTCTATTTGAGTATTTTTTTTTCTTCTCATTTGACAACAGTATCTTTCATTCATTTGTTTTGTTACAATTAAAAAATTAATAATATTTTATCAAGATAACTTCACAATATTTTTAGGGGTATTTTACCTTTTGAGATTTGAAATATCATGTATGTGATGAAAACTATGGTTTTGTGGTATCTTTGAGTATATAATTTCTTAATAAAAATTATTGTTTAGAATTTGAGTTTTATTTTCCTAAAACATGAAGAAATCAAAATCTAAGAAACGGAAGAAGAAAGATAATTGGCAAACAATAGTCATTAAACATTTTAAAAAAATAGAGAAGAGAGAAAAGAAAATAAATTAAGGAAACATAGGATTGCAGATCTTGACATGATTGTTCAGTGAATGCAAAAAATGTATAGTGAATATCTTATTTAACATAATTGTATTTTTCACAAATTTGTACTCACCTATGTAAAAGTGATTGCATTTGAAATTTTAATTAACACTATTTTTTTTACAATTTTTAACACTGTTAATAAGTACATGTAATTTATTCATACTCCTAAAGACGCATTTGAGAATGTGTATTCTTGAATATGAGTTTTTGTAATGAAATTTAGGAAATTCATCATTTTAATGACACAATTTAAATAAAGCATTTTATTGAATGAACACATTCGAGAATAAAAAATTCAATATTTTTAAAATAAAGATCATGCTAAATTTATGATATTTTTAGGTGCTAAACTTTCAATAAATTTTGTGTTGCATAGAAAAAAATCAGTTAAATTTATTTTATATTTGAAGTGTTGGAGATACCTATTGAAACGTACTTTAATTGTTTTTTTATACAAATATAGGGTGAACACTCCGGTGACGCGCGTCACCGGTTACGCTGAGACGTGGCGGCGTGTGAATGGTCCATAAAAATAATACACAAAAACTTCATTCTTAAACACTATACTTATTTTTATTACAATTGAATACTCTTATTATTTTAATTTTAATTTTTTACCTCGATGAAACACTGTTATATATCTCCCATCTAATATTTATCCCATTCATTTTACTTTCATCCTCTTATTCCTTCTGCGTCTTCTGAGTTGTGAGACCATTTGCAGCTGCCTTCTTCTTATTCATACCTCTCCAGCTTCCCTCCGTTTGCCGTCTCTTTCTGTTTATTCATCATCTCCACTCTTCGTAGCCGCCGTCTTCATCTTTGCCACCGTATGTTAGGGTTTCTGGATACTTATGTATTAATCACAAAAGATAGGAACAAGCTGTACAAATGGGAAGGGAAAAAGTTAACCCAAACAAACATAATAACTTATATCCCAAAAAACAATGGCCTAAAAGGCTAAAACACACGGCAGCTTAAAGAGCACTGCCACTGTACCAAAAATGCCCCAAAAAACAGAGCCTCCCAGGTGGAAGCACAAAACGCACCAGAAAAGATAACCCCAAGAAGGCAAGAATCACTCAAACCCTCCATATCTCCATGTGTCGTTGCTTCAGCGGGTTTATCGATTAGACAATACCTCCAAAACCTCATTTCTCTGCGCTTCGATCCCTAAGCGCAGCAACAAACGATTCACTCACTTCCAAACCCAAACCCTCGTGTTTTCATTTCTTACTGGCCCGTTTTCAATCAGGCCCTGCTCGATTAGGAGAGCACAGATTCACTAGCTTGGCTCGCTCCTGCTTGTTCTGCTGTGTACATAGTTTCGAGGGGATTTGGATGGGCATTGGGCGATTTGATGGCGTCTCGGTTCTCGTAGACTTCTCTGGCCGTACGTAGCATCCAATCACTACGACGACTACTGTGTATACTCATGGAGATGATGGAGGTTCAGTGGATTTGGCTTCACAGAGGAGAGAATCAGATGCTCCGAGTAGAGTAGTAGGTAGCAGCTATGCCAATGCTGGAGCTAGAGCCATTACAAGTATGGCATATTTGTCTCAGACTGTCGTCTTGTGCGAGCTTCGGCATGAGGCGTTTGAAGTCTCAATTCCTATTGGTCCATCTGTTATCTGACAGTGGTATTGTGTCTAAATGGTGACCTAAAGATCGAGTAAGCATGTATTTGTGGTTGTTATCGGAACATAGGTAGGGATATTTTTCGATCTGGGACCATCTTCAGCTGCCGATCAGTTCGAATAATTTCAGGAATCTTTTCCACTTTCAAAAGAGGAAGCAAATCAAAGAACCCTAACAAGCAAAAGATTAAATTGTATGTCGGCTATATCGTTTCCCCTTTTCAAATCTCACTTTCTCTATTTAGCAACCACAATGAGGAAGATAACAGTGTTTCATCGAGGTAAAAAATTAAAATTAAAATTATAAGAGTATTCAATTGTAATAAAAATAAGTATAGTGTTTAAGAATGAAGTTTTTTGTATTATTTTTATGGACCATTCACACGCCACCACGTGTCAGCGTAACCGGTGACGCGCGTCACCGGAGTGTTCACCACAAATATAGAACTTCATATTAAAAAATTGTGCTGGTAAGGAAAAATAATAGTGAAAATTATTACGTACTCTAAATGATGAGGGGGAAATGTTAAAATGTGAAAAGTAATAGAACGTGGGTAGTTTATTTGCAAATAATTGTAAAAGAAAAAAACAAAAAAAATTTATTGATTGGTTAAATCCCTACACTTAAGGAGAGAAGGAATAAAAGATGGGCTCTTTTATATTTGCATAATAATAGTAATAGATAGAATTATTATTCAAATCAAACCCCATATATTGATATTCTGTGACCGAATCAAACTAATCATATGATACTAGCATTGTTTCGGCCCGTTGGCCGATATATGATATTTTTTATGGTATAATTAGTAAAAAAATTATTTTATAATGATAAATTTAATATTATTTTTAATAAATTGTAAATTAACAAAAAGTTGAATTGAATGATTAAAATTAAATGAACACTCAGTGGGTCAAATTAGTTAACATATTACATAGTGAGAAATTAAACAGTTTGAAGTAGAAAACATAGAAATAAACTAAAATTAAAAGTTGAGTCGCACATTGTTTTTTCAAATATACTTTAATAATTTTAATTAAACTAATTTAAATAAATAATTTTACTTTTTCCTAAACTTTATTATGTTTAAAAACTATTTGGAATTTTATTTACTAATTATTTAATTTATTGAATAATTTAAAATTAGAATAAATAAAATAATATGATAGGTTAATATCATATTATTAAAAAGAGAGTTTTAAATTATATCTCTCTAATTTTAAATGCTCATATAATAGCTAGATAATTCTTTATACAATACCGAAAAATATAATATTTAATTTGAATATTGTGATTAATCATAGGATATTTTGGACAATCATTAATTTTAATTACATACTAAAATAAAATAGATCCATTTATGATCATTGCAAAGGAGAAAATACATTAAAATTTTAATTTTTATTCAAACAGACTTTTCAAATGAGTGAAGTTCTCTAAACCAAATATTAATTCAAATACTCTCCCAACAAAAGTCTGTTCAAGACAAATGAAAAAAATTGCAACTCTCTCAAAAAAATTGCTAACAAATAATCGAGGCTAAAGAAGTCATCACTATAAAAAAATTTGAGGAATAGTTAAACACATAAACAAATTTGAAACCTCAATTGTCCTGTTAAAATTTAAAATAATTTGGAAATAAGGATCATGTTATACGAATATATTTAGGTTTAATGAATATGCCCCAATTCAAACTAATCAACTCAATCAATACTTTAAATTTGTTAATAACTAATGACATGTAACCCATTTTACTTACGATCCCATGACTCATACTCTTTCATCATGATCTCACTCACCATTGATATTGCTAAGATACAACCTTATTTCTTTAGCTTTCTCTAGACAAATAAATATATTAATTGAAAACAATTCTCTTAAATGTTCATGATTTTTTTATGTTTTATGCAGCTTGATCCCTGATCAAATTAATTAATGACTTACTAAATTTTGAGTACTTCAAATAATTTACCAACAAAATTCAATTCAAGAAAAATGAAAAAAAATTGCAACTATCAGCGAAGCATTTGCAAACAAATAAAGTTGAGACTAAAGAATCAATCATCGTAAAAAAATTATTTTGTCGAATAGTTGAACACAATGAAAAATGAAACATCAACTGGCTAGTTAGATATTAAAATAATTTGAAAATATGAATCATGTTATATGAATGTATTTAGGTTTAATGAATATGCCGAATTTAAACTGACTCAACTCAATCAATACTCTCAATTTTTTAATAGTTAATGTCATGTAACCCATTTTACTTACGATCCAATGACTCATACTCTTATACACTCATGACCTCACTCACCATGATCATACTAAGGTAGAATCTTATTTCTTCAGTTTTCTCTATATTATAAATATATTAATTGAATAATAATTTCTTAAATATCTATAATTTATGCAGCTTAATCAAATTAATTAATGACTTACCAAACTTGTAGTCCTTCAAATAATTTACCAACAAAGGTCATTTAAAGACAAATGAAAAATAAAAATTGTAACTTTCTCAAAGCATCTCAAACAAATAAAGTCGAGATTAAAGAAATCATCACTGTTAAAAAATTATTTTGAGGAATAGTTAAACATAATGAAAAATGAAACCTCGATTATATTGGCCCGTTAAAACTTAAAAAAAAAAGTTGAAAATAAATAAATGTTATATGAATGTATTTAGGTTGAATGAGTATGCCCAATTCAAACCAACTCAACTCGATCACTACTCTTCATTTGTTAATATTTAATGACAATTTTACTTACGATACACTCATGACCTCAGCACCATTGATCTTACTAACGTACAACTTTATTTGTACAATTTTGTCTAGCCTAATAAATATATTAATTGAAAATAATTTTATTTAATA
Source organism: Linum lewisii (assembly GCA_034768395.1). Classification (NCBI taxonomy): domain Eukaryota; kingdom Viridiplantae; phylum Streptophyta; class Magnoliopsida; order Malpighiales; family Linaceae; genus Linum; species Linum lewisii. The sequence continues at coordinate 48,715,916 of CM068303.1, read as the reverse complement.
TTCATAAATTTTAATATTTATGCAGTTTGATCCTTGATAAAATTAATTAATGACTTACCAAATTTGGAGTACTTCAAATAATTTATCAACAAAATTTTGTTGAAGACAAATGGAATTTTTTTTTACAACTTTCTCGAAGCATTTGCAAACAAATAAATTCGAGACTAAAGAAACCATTATTGTAAAAAAAATTATTTTAAGGAATAGTTAAACGTATTAAAAATGAAACATCAATTTGCCTGTTATAACTTAAAATAATTTGAAAATAATGATAATGTTATATGAATGTATTTAAGTTTAGTGAATATGCCTAATTCAAACTAAGTCAACTCAATCAATAATCTGAATTTGTTAATAGTTGATGACATGTAACCCGCTTTACTTACGATCTCATGACTCATACTCTTATACACTTATGGCCTCACTCACCATTGATCTTACTAAGGTATGACCTTATTTCTTTAGTTTTCTCTTGATCAATAAATATTTAAATCACAAATAATTCTCTTAAATATTCATAAATTTTAAAATTTTAGCAGTTTGGTCCTTGATCAAATGAAATTATGACTTACCAAACTTGGAGTCCTTCAAATAATTTACCAACAAAAGTTAGTTCAATACAAATGGAAGACAAAATTGCAATTCTCTCAAAGCATATGCAAACAAATAAAGTGGACACTAAAGAAACTATCACTATAAAAAAATTGAGGAATAGTAAACATAATGAAAAATGAAAGTTCAATTGACCCTCTAAAACTTAAAACAATTTGAAAATAAGGATCATATTATATGAATGTATTTATGTTTAATGAATACGCCCAATTAAAACTGAACACAACTCAATCGATACTCTGAATTTGTTAATACTTAATGACATGTAACCCGTTTCACTTACGATCTCATAACTCATACTCGTATACACTCATGACTGCACTCACAATTGATGTCACTGAGGTACAACTTTATTTCTTCAGCTTTTTGTAGCTCAGTAGATATATTAATTGAAAAATACTTCTCTTAAATATTCATAAATTTTTAAGCTTTATGCAAATCTATCATTGACCATTTAATCAATCACTTTTTAAAGGGAATTAATGAATGACTTAGTTATCTTGAATGTCTATTAAAAATTCATGTGAGCAAATATATTATCCAATATAATGATTTAATTATTCTACATGGAGCGTCGAGCCCGATTATTAAAAAACACAGAGCCATTTAAAAAAAGTATCATTATCTCAAATAAGCTATATTAATAAATTATTACCATAATTTCATTCACTCTGCTATCTATTCAACTTGTTAGTGTATTTCTACGATGAACTATTGGTAATTAATGAATGTGCTAACCATTAAGTGTGAAATGTGCTTCAATTTGTACAGTAAAATACATAGGAGCAATGTGTTTTAATGTTTTAATGTAATTATAAATTAGTTTGCTTAGCTTAGTTGGTAAAGCACATACTTTTATCTTTGAGGTTGTGGGTTCGAGTCTCATAGTTACTAAAAAGTTATCACCTTTATTAAAAAAATATTTTTAATAAATTTAAATTATATAAAATTCATTGATTGGTCACTTTCCTACAATTAAGTAGAGGCATGGAGAATCCTAGGTGGCAATAGAAAAAAAGCTAAAATGCTTATATATATTTGTAGATATGGATTTAATATTTAATAATATAAGGGCATTCCGTTTGGATTTGAAGTTTGATGCCGTGAGTGAGGTATGCGCTTCCGTCACTCAACTTTGTCATTTCACCATTCTATTCATTTTTAATCATTTCACCTGCTGCATAGTCTTTAGACTCGTTCTATAATTCTATTCTTGAAATTTGTAGGTGCTTATTCAGTAACAACTTTCTCTACGTGTCAGTGTTTGGTAATATGTTATGAACTTGGACTCATTTTTTAGCTTTTGGCGGTAGTTAAGTTTCCTAAATACTATTCTCAGTTTGGGACAGGAAGTTGTATTTTATGGATAAGAAATGAGTGACGAATTTGTCATTTTTATGGTATTGAGAAGTCAGCTGAATGTTCCAGGAAGCTGACAGGCAGGAGACCAGAAGCAAGGTGGGCGCGGCACCGTTCTGACTCAAACAGGTAACGCAATCTAGTCAAAATCGGAATTCCACGTGAAATCGAAAACATTGGTAAAATCGGAATCATAATTTTTAATCGTAAAATTGTAAAATTTTATAAACTACTATCGAAACATTTAAGTTAACAACATATTAAGAATAAATATGTAATTAAAACATTATCATGTTTCATATCTAAGTTATTTGAGTTGATGAGACGAAAAAAAGACCATTACCCAATTTTAAAAAGTCTAGATAAGAAAAAAAGATAATGTCGGCTCTTAAGTAGTCATTCGAGGAAGTAATAATTAGATTTTATACATTTTTTTAGTAATAACTTCTAACTTAATCAACCAAAATCTCAAATTAAAACCAATTTAATTTAATTGTCTTTGTTCTGACTTATATATAGTTGTACAAACTGGTAATTTCTCATAGAAAGTGAAATCGTAAAATATAAGAAAAATCGTTGATTTTATAAGATTTTGAGATTTTGATCGAGATTTTACGACCCATAGATTTTGCATGGAATCAAGATCGCTAGAGACCAGTGAAAATCGTGATTTTGACTACATTATACGGCCAGTTGATCGGCAACCAACCATTTCTAAAAGTTAAAATTTGTTACGATTTTTTCCTAACCATTAGTTCATTATTTGACTAATTCAATGGTCTAGATTGTTAGAGCTATTTAACACGTTTCTCACCTAATTTAATTTTTGTTTTTATTTTAAATACTTAATATATCTCCGGTGACTGGCCTCTCTAGTGATTTTTTCGGCGACCAACCACCGTATCCGGTTAATTTTTCGGCAAGACTTTTGTGACTTTTTCGGCGACCGACCAAACTCTTGTGACTTTTTCGACGAGGTGTATGTTAACTAGTTAACCCTTTTAACAATGTTTTTTACTGTTAACAAATTTTTTGCTGATAACTAGTTATTTGCCCTAGTTCAAAAGTTATTTTACTTATAACTAGTTAACGCTCAGTATCCTTAATAAGTCGACATACATTAAACCCTAAAAACCACAATTTTTTCTTAAAAAATGAATTGAATCCTCCTTAAAAAAAGAATTGAATCCAAACCCTGACACTAGTTGCACTACATAGGGTTTCGTAATGAATCTAATTTGGTTTTTGAGTAGGATTGGAAGTGAACCGTGTGAATTTGGAATTACTCAAAATCGTGCAGAATTATGGTACCCGAAAATTGTTTGAGTTCGGGGTTTGGATAAGAAATGAAAGAGATAGTGTACCCGAAACCAGTTCGGGTTATACCCTAACTACACGACCTCCCCGAACTACCTCAATCACGTCGAATTACCCCAAACCCCAACCCAACATTCTAAAAACCGATTGAACCTCAATCACGTCGAATTACCTCAATCGGCGGCCCACACTATGCCTAGGCACTCGAGGCACCTTGCGTCCCCATTATGGGCAACGCTTCTCCTTCTTGGGCTTATTGATACTCTGAACGATATTTGGTACACTTGCTGAATTAATAAATGATGATTTTGGCTGTAAAAAAAAACGATTGAAACTATAAAAAAAATTAACAAAGAAACAAGTCCAAAGACCAAAAGTAAGGCAACCCAACGCCCAACCCGCAACAGGGCAAAGGATCTAAGAAACTAAAAGTCGAAAGAGCGGCTTATTATCCATTTTGATCATTAACGTATGGGTTTGTAACAAACTGGTCATTGACCTTTAATTTGTAACCTACTTGTTATTAACCTATAGTGCTTGTAACAATTTGGTCATTCCGTCAACTTTCCATCCAAAATTTTTGTTAAGTGCTGATATCAACACGCCAACTCAGCCTTTTTTCCACCTCACCCCTTGCCACGTCACCTAATCCACTCATAACTTAACCCATCCAACCCAACCTAACCCAACCAACCCAAACCTACTACCCAACTCAACCTCTCTTCTTTTGCTCGTGATGATTACCCTGGAGAATGTGAACATTCATCTTCTTCCCTCTCACCGTCGACGACGCCAAGTCACAAGCTTGTAAGTTATTGGAAGCTCTGGAGAAAGCAGTGGTGGAGAAGGTGATCGGCAGAATGAGGAAAAGGGTCGACGTTTTGGGGAAGGAGAATTCGTTGCTGAAACGGGCGGTGGCGATTCTCCATGAGCGGCAAAATGAAGGAAGCTGAATCGGTGGCCTGAGGAAATTGGTGGCCGATTACCAAGAGAGGCTGAAACCCTAGAAGCTAACAATTACGCCCTTCTTGCCCACTTGAATCGTGCTCTCTGCGGCATGTCAATCTCCGTCCACTGTCGTCGTCATCTGATAGCTTTTTGTGTCCTGATTTTCTTGTAATTTGAATCGATTAGTTAATCTGAAGAATCCTAATAGATCTTCGGTTCTTTCCTTGGCATATTTATTATTTATCTATCCAGTGAGCTATGACCATCAACTCTTCTTCTGTTACTCTAAAATCAATTTTTTTCGCCATGGAAGCTTATTTGACAGTGAGTTTTAATTCGCGAGGTCCTTGCCTGTGAATCCTTAATATAATCGCTCAAGCGCCATTGTACGTGCTGCCTTAATCAATCCTTTGAACTCCCGACCTATCAATTTGTTCCTCTCGTTTTGTCTTCTCATCTCTCCAACCCATTGCGAAAATGTGCTAGGCAGAACAGTCGAAGTTGAAGTCGAAGTACGGCTTATTTCATTGGCACCTAGCTTCTAAAAATGACATCAATGGGGAACGAAGTCTTCTGGGACCAAAAGATCCGGCAACGACGGTGGTTTTGCTAGGCTGGCTGGGAGCGAAGCAGAAGGATCCACTCGATTACCTTCGTTGTTGAGGTTGGCGAGTTGCTTCGTTTCGATCTGGGAGAGAGTGGAGAGACGGGTTTCTGCTCTAGCCAGCGAGCTCATTTCCTGAGTCGACGACGAGACAAAAGAAGGCGGCAGATGAAGAAGACTAAGTTGCATAAGAAGAAAGGCTGAGTTGGGTAATGAGTTTGGGTTGGTTGGGTTAGATGGGTTGAGTCATGAGTGGATTAGCTGATGTGGCAAGTAGTGAGATGGATAAAAGGCTGAGTTGGCGTGCTGATATCAGCACTTAACAGAAATTTTGGATGAAAAGTTAACGGAATGACCAAATTGTTACCAGCACTAGGTTAATGACAAGTAGGTTACGAATTAAAGGTTAATGACCAGTCTGTTACAAACCCATACATTAATGACCAGAATGGATAATAAGCCCGAAAGAGCCGAAGGCAGCACCGCAGGTTCGCAACAGTCGCAAGTCGGCCGCTCAGCTCTTCTCTCCTCCCTCCCGGAGTAAGCTCCAGCCAACGACGACGTTTGGGCATCCTCCATTCTCCGATATACCTCTGCTCTGCTTCGACCTACTCTGCACCGGCCACCCTTTTAGGTAAATCTAGAAATTCCCGTTAGGCTTAATCGACTTAATCGATATTAGGCTTCTTGCCGATTTTAATTTCAGGTGTCTTCCTCTCTTTTTTTATTCGTAGAACTAGCAGTCACTTACTCCCTTTTACGGCTTTATTTATCCATTTGTAGCACTAGCAGTCCCATACTCCACTGTATGAAATGTAAATATGCAGATTGTAGCATATTGAAAATCCCAGGATGAGATGTGTTTCCTGTTTATGGGAGATATTGGTTAGATGATGCTGGTTGGTTGTATATTTGATGTCTTTGGTACAACTCTGTTTCTGCGAAACTGCTTATATGTTGAATTACTCAGAAGTTCTGCCAATATATAAGGAACTTCAAATAGTTGCAAGATGCTGAGTTGCAGAGTTGGGATAGGAGAAGTTCTGCCAGTCATATATTACTACTACCATATGTTCGGAAGAATCATATATTATATTATGTTATGTCCTATTATCCTCCCCTGTTATATTATTAATTACAGTATGGATTTTGCTGCCATCAGCCCTCCCCTGTTTACGTTCCTTGACCTTGAATCAACATCAACAAATATTATTTTTTGGTGGCTATAATGCAATTGAAATTTTGTTTGAATTGGTATATATGCTGCTATAGTGTTATTGGAAACAATAATGTGAGGAAATAGGAATTCGTAATTGGGATGTTGTATTGTTGTTGCTTTCTTGATTTGTATTCAGAAATCAGAAGTAGACGGGAAAGAGAAATGCTTGGATAATTGTATATGTTTTGTTTGGACAGTTGGAAGTATGTGTTTAATTGTTTTAGTTCGGGTTCGGTACCCGAACCCCATTCTCCAGCCCTATTTCTGAGAGCTTTAATTTCAATGCAGGGTCATTTTCAACAGGCGACGAGCTCTTTTCTAAGCTGAAAAAGATGTTCAATTTTACGTCGAGGCTGTGCCGAGGCTTAAATCTGAAGGATTTGGTCACTAGTGCACCTGTCTACGAAACCTTCACCGGTAAACAGAATTAGTTCCTTGGAAGGGCAACCTTGATTCCACTAAGTCCTTTCTGTTTTGGGTCGCCATGTTTCATTCTGTTTGTGATGAAATTCATTTGCGGTTTTCAGACGGGTCTGCCGCCGGGGACTGAATGTGATGTTCCGGCGTTGGGCTACGAAGAAAACAGCTGGATCCACGAAGAACGGTAGAGACTCCAAGCCCAAGTTCCTCGGGGTGAAGAAATTCGGAGGGAGGTTAGTTTTCGAACTTGCCAAAAAGAAAAGATTCAACCTTGCTCGACAGCTTCATCTTGTGATCAAATTCTGGGGAAATGAGGGTGTTATGCTTCATTGTTTGCAGAGAGTGATTCCAGGCAATATCATAGCGAGGCAGCGAGGGACGAGGTTTCATCCTGGAAACTATGTGGGAATAGGGAGAGATCATACTTTGTTTGCATTGAAGGAAGGGAATGTCAAATTCGAGACTCACAAGCTGAGTGGCAGGAAATTTGTTCATGTCGTCCCCAAGGAAGGCTATGAACTTCACCCTGTCTACGCTGATGGGAGTTCTGCTTCAGCGGAGGCGGAGATGGAGACCGCCTCTTGAAATGTTTTGAATTCCGGTTCCTGGGATTTCTACTTGGGTTCATGTGGTATACAATGGCTATCTCTGTTCTTTTGGATTCAATGTGTTGTCAATTATGGTTACGTTTTCCGGGATGAAATTAGTCCCATGTACTTTGACTGTAATAATGTTGAGCAATGATGCAGGAAATCTGATTAAACAATACACATTTGATACATCATACTTAAAGAGTCATTGTAGAAGCATTCAGTTACAGGGAAGTTTTGCAGCCTGTTTGGAAACTAAACAAGCTTTCAAAATTGAAGGAATCTGGATCGATGGTGATGCTCTCAGTTTGCAACTTTGCTTCGTTGCAGGGTTGCAGGTCCATCTTCTATCCCCAGGCCATGTTCATTAATACCCATCAGCTTGAGTTGAGCTTAATCAACCTCATGATACCTGATTGTCGAAGTTATGGATTGAATTCATTGTTCTGTTCAGATTTGATGCTTCAGTGCTTTTACAATCGCATTCAAGATTGTGGGTCAAGGAACATTCGTCGTAACTTGCAAGGAACAGTAACATGATCTCAGACAGCAAGGAATCACATTATTGATTATACAAGATGCAGCATCTCTTCTATTCTTGATGTTGCTTTTTATTATACAGACCGTAACTATGACACTTGAAAGCTTTCTGGTGTCCTGCAGCTGGAAAATGCCACTCTTTATTTACGACTTGTCAACTTCGAAGGGGAAGTAGCAGAAACATGAAGCTACAAATAGTTGTAAGTTGTTACATAACATTCATTGGCCCGGAGTTTCCATCTCTTTCATCACTATCCACAGCTTCTCTGGTGCCTAGGATATCCTCCTCTTCCTCTCTTATTCCGTTTCTGTCTTAGATGCTCGAGCTATCGCAGCTTCAAGCCTCGCACTCACTGCTTCCCATGACACCAGCTTCTCAATAAAGGTTGATATATAGTCAGGTCGTCGATTCTACGGGGAGACACAGCGAGTTAGAGCTCAGTATAAGTCAGAATCTGAAGAAATTGATAGAGGCTTATATCTACCAAGTTGTACCTGAAAGTCAAGGTAGTACGCGTGCTGTTGAAGAGAGAACATGAGTTGAATTATGTCAGTTGGTGATGTACACATAATCCAGAAGATGAACAAGTATTCCAAATCAAGTTAATAAACAGAGAGAAAAGTGGTAAGTTTTGATCAGTACCTCCCAAACATCAATTGTCAGAAGAGGCTGCAAAGATTTCCCAGAAGTTCAGACAGTAAGCATACAAGATCGAGATCAACAAAGCAACAATTATGTGAACGTGAAGTAACAAATGGTACTTTAGTTAAAGGCACCTACATCATAACCCCAAACGAGTGGATTTACAGCATTTGGACTCTTCACAATCACAAGCTTGTTGTCCTCCTCTGATGGACGAGGATTTACAGCATTACCGACGTCAAGCTTATTTGCTTTGTCTAGTTGAAAGCCAAACTCATGTCAATTTGGCACATGAAAGGAAAGGAAAGAAAAGGGGAGATATATAAATGGTTGGGTTACTTACAGACAAGCCAAGCCCATCCAGAACCAAACTGGGTCGATGCAGCTAACTTGAACTCTTCCACAAACTTATCAAAAGAAGTGAAGTCTCTTTCAATTAACTTGAGAAGCTCTCCAGATGGTTTTCCTCCACCTCCAGGTTTCATCGATTCCCAGAAGAATTCATGGTTCCAAGCCTGTGCAGCATTGTTGAAAGCTGGTAGAAAATCCCCCTTGTTGTGGGTAGCAACAATAACATCCTCCAGCAACTTGTTTTCTAAATCTGTTCCATCAATTTGCTTGTTGAGGTTGTCTACATAAGCCCTGTGATGCTTTCCCCAGTGATAATCAAATGTGTCCTTGCTCATGTGTGGCTCCAAAGCATCCTGTCACGACAACAAAACAATTCAGAAAAACCACAAACAACAACACTACATGTGATGAAAGAAAGTATTAAGCTAAGTATTGGTTACCATGGGATATGGAGGAGGCTTGAGTTCAAATTTTGCGGTTATTGTGACAAGACCAGCCATCCTTCTTGACGGCCTCTGCATAACAAAACATCATTGATTGTTCAAAAGGGAAGAGAAAATAGAAGAAGCTAGCTTAGCATTTTGTCGAACACCATGTATGCATATCAGGTTAAAAAAGAGGGGGGAAACCAAATCAAGCTTGGTAATTGAAATGAACACAAGTTCACCTCCAAGTAAGAATTTTTTGGGCAGATTGTACTGGTAATTTTTTCAAGCAGCCAGAAAAAATAAAGATAAGTTGGCAATAGAAGCAAGGGTAAAGCGAATCTTTACCTTGTGTTGCCACTGCGATCGACGAGGTGCAACATTCAGTCCTGTAATCGATGAAATGGGATGCCCCACAGAGATTGAATTAATAAAAAAAACTGCAAGGATCTTGCTAATGGAACAAGAGAAAACGGGTTGCTTCGAAAAAAAAATAGAAAAAACATATACCTGGGAACAGAGAACATTTGAGAACAGGAGCAACAGCAGCAGGAGTAGCAGCCATGTCTGTGTTCTATGAAGCCGTTTTCCCCTGTTGTTATCCGCTTTCATCAATTGTTTGATAGATAAGCTGCCGCTGCCCACTGATTAGCGCAGGTGTTTTTTATTTAATTATGAAACTGCGCCGTTCTGAAAATTTTTTAAGGAACCACGGTTTTTAATGATCCGCCCGGTTTTCCGGTTCAACCGCCAGCCTGATCTGGAAGACTGGAACCAAGGTATAGAAGATAGAGTCTTGACTCTTGAAGCAGCCATCCTATCCACCTCTGAATATTCATTTTCTGATGCTGCTAGCTTTTTCTGGCTTGCCATCATATTCATTGATAACCTGTTCTGTTTCTTGGTCTATTATTCTCATCCATTTGCAGCAAGTTGGTTTGGGATTCTTTCAAGCTAACCTGTAATGCCAGTCAAACACACTTCCTTTTGAACCAAAAATTATATTATGATGATGTTGTGCTGATTTAATTTCTTCATATCTTCTTCTTATAAGGAATCCAATTGTACAAGATTACCATGGAAATTAAGCTTCTGCAAGTGCATTCCTACTTGCTGGCAGACAGCAAGTTCTTTGCCTGGTATCATAGCAGAAAGTAAGTTCCCCTCCCACACATAATGAAAATTTAAAGCCTCCTATGTACTCGTTGTGTTGTATGGAATGTGAAAAGTTATCAATAAGCAAAAACTGAAAAAGGAGTTGATGACATTTACAAGAATGGCAAGTAAATCATTGTTTTGTGTTATTGGCAGTTCCTTAATTGTTGATTGGTACTCTCATAGGTAACTAAGACCTACTTACTCGTAAACTTAGAAATGAATTATTCATAGAAAGCTGTTTGAAATCTCATATTGGTGTATGGTGTCCAAGTGTGTGTTTTACTCCATTGTGGCTACTTTCTTCTATTGACACTTTTCTGTGGTAGCGGATATAACGGTGGAGTTGTTCGGGCTACGTTCTAGCTCACCTTTGAGTTCATACCTACAAAATTATATATAGTATATCATATGCTTAAGCTGGTTACTGTAAAGATTGTTTTTTTTTTTTTCAAATTTAATCATGTGTATGTTTTGATTTGACATGTTGTAATATTAAAAGAAATACATGACGCAATTTAATTAAAATTATTATTAGATAAAATAATGTAAATTAGTGTACATAATTTCTTAATTTTGAAATTGCTCAGTGCTTGGATCGGCCAAAGGGCCCTTTAGAGTGAGAAATATGAAAATGATGAACAATCATCCCATAAAATGGTAAAGCCAATTAAAAGGAGAAATCAGTAATCATGGTGAAGTTCAAATATTTGGTGCAAAGTCTTGCTGGCAGACAACAATCTGCTATATTTTGGGAATTAATGGAAAAATGATGAGCAGAAAGAAACCAAATGATATTAGGACTTCCTCTGCGTGGCTTTCTCTAATCATATCACATAACATTATAACAAACTATTATTCATTTTACTTTAAAACTGATGATTTAATATTAACCATGTCATCAGATAAGCATATCACTAAAATAAAATTAATTGGATGAGTTATCAATTATCATGGGGAGTATTGGTCATGAGCTGACCCGAGTTTTTATTAAGCTTAATCTCGGCTCGATAAAATTTATGTTAGACTTGGGTTTGGATGAAACTCGACTCAAGTTTTCATATTTGATCTCAAGTTTGGCTCGATAAAAAAAATATTAAGCTCAAGGCTCGTTTACACTAGTAACGAGTTCGGCTAGCGAGGCTTAACAAGCTCAACTTAACAACCTTTACAAGCTTGACTCGATGATCATATTTTTGAACAAAATTAAATCACAATTCACTAATAAAAATGTCCATTCACTAATAATAATGTCCAAATGAAGAAAATGTTCAAAATCCTAACCTTCTTAATTCCTACAAATACAAATAAATGGAATGGCATGACTACATAAAACATTAACTTAAATGCCTCGAGTGCAAAGTGTAAACTCTAAACTGTTACTAACTTATTATTACACCCTAAATCCTTAACCTTACTCATAGAGTCTAAACTTAATCTCTAGAGTGTAAATCAAAATTGTTATTTTTAAATCATAAACCTTACTAATTTAAATGTATCAGAGTGCAAACCTTGAATTTCTATTAACCCTTAAAACCATCGAGCCATTAATATATGAAATAATAAAATTTTCGTTATATATATTTTTATACAATTATTATTTCTGAACAAATATTACATACCAACAACACATAAAGTCATAAATAACAATTATTATACCACACAAATAATTATCCACCACCACAGCTGTAAACACTGAAACTGGATAAATCAGAACTAGGAGTTTAGACTTGTAAGATGTTCAAATCCAAAAATGACTAAAAAAAGGTGGAAAAATAGCCATAAAATCCAACTGAATAAGATTTGCCAGTTTTGGTTGCGCAGCCTACGAAAGACGACGCCGTACCATATTCCCTCCCTTCTATAAAACGATAGGAACGAGAGAACAAAGAGACAAAGCAAAGCACAGACACAAAACAAAACCCACTCTTTCATTTCATTTCATTTCATTCATTTCCCAGTCAAAATCATATCACACGAAATATAAAAGCAGTCAACTTCATCACTTAAATCAAAACAGAACCCAAGACACAGAGCACTCATCGCCACCCTCCGTTTGCTAAATTATCATGCAGCTTCAACGGCCACGATCGCCGATGTCCAAACTCTCATGACCAAGGTGGTCCCCACCACCTACAGAGATTCCCACTCTTGAGAGAGTTGAGTGGCTCCCACATTCTCCCATTCTTCACTCACTCACTCACTAAACAAAACCCTCAGAAAACCTCACTGCAACTGCAAATGTAAATGCGAACTCAGATTGAACCATAAATAAGAAAAAACTATACACCATTTATAACCCTTTCCTTCCCCAACAAGAAGAACAAAGGGCGGCCATCAATAATGGAGGAGAGGCCAGAGACTGAGCTGATATCAATCCCGGCGACGCCACGCGCTTCCACGCCGGAGATACTCACGCCGTCGGGACAGAGGTCTCCCGGCCGGCCGCCGTCCAAGGATGCCAAGTCGTCAAATGCGTGGACGCCGACTTCGTTCATCTCGCCGAGGTTCCTGAGTCCGATAGGGACGCCGATGAAGAGGGTGCTTGTTAATATGAAGGGATACTTGGAGGAAGTTGGGCATCTGACGAAGCTCAACCCACAGGACGCTTGGCTGCCCATTACTGAGTCCAGAAACGGGAATGCTCACTACGCCGCGTTTCATAACCTCAATGCCGGCGTCGGCTTCCAGGCACTCGTTTTGCCTGTCGCTTTCGCTTTCCTTGGCTGGTAAGACTTGATGTCTCCTTCTTGTTTTGCTTTTTGCTTTTTCAGTGATTAGTTGTGCTGCTGAAATTGCTTTTTATGTGTTTAATTGATTAAGCTGGGGGATGTCTGTTATTGTTGCACTGTTTGACGATGTAACCTGTTCGAATTAATGTCTCTGCTGTAGCAGTATTAATGACAGTTGCTTCTTTGGCCTCTTCTGTCTGTTCTTTAGATTCGTTTTAGTTGCTTCTTGTTTGGACAAACTCCTAATCGGAAACTTGTAAACCCGGTACTGAGATAAGCTTGATTTTAAGCTTACCGGTGTTCAAAACTGGTCATCTAGCTTTCTTCTAATTTAGTTTGAGTTTTGAACATGAAGGTAACATTTGACTTAGGATTGAAGCAACTAACTTGGTATTTCATACAATTTACATTGAAATCCTAACCTTTAACCTTAACAGACCACATTTAAGAGAAGTTCCAGCTAGAGATTTGGTTTGGTTTGTTTAATTTTGTCTGTAGTTAAGCAAAATCTACACCTACTACCATTAATGGGACCCTAAGAAAAAGCAGAAGCGGCTTTACTTTTTGTGCCAATTAACACGACTTAGGGAGGGACACATTTTGGTTGTTGTTAGCACATTGTGTCTCTTCCTTTAGTCTCTTTTGGACATTTTTGCTCAACTTTCGAAATCAACCCATGTTCCTGTCGGCGGTTTCCGCCATTTCTAGGCTGAAAAGTTCGAGACGATTTCCAAGTACAGGGGACAATTGTTTGAGGTCATGAACAGCCAAAAAGCTTAGTGATATTAACTGCGCTATTTGTGACCGTTTTTGGTGCAGGAGTTGGGGAATACTGTCATTAACGATAGCTTACTGCTGGCAGCTTTACACATTATGGATACTAGTTCAGTTACACGAAGCAGTTCCAGGGAAGAGATACAACAGATACGTGGAACTTGCACAAGCTGCATTTGGTGAGTTACTAACACATAATGGATACTAGCCCATATGTTCAATTTGGTTATGTTTGTGACTTGTTGTTTTGGGATGCAGGGGAAAAGCTGGGTCCTTGGCTAGCAGTGTTCCCAACTGTGTATTTATCAGCTGGAACTGCAACAGCATTGATAATCGTTGGAGGGGAGACTATGAAACTCTTCTTTCAGATTGTTTGTGGCCCACTATGTTCATCAGATCCCCTCACTACAGTGGAGTGGTACCTGGTCTTCACTTCTCTATGCATTGTTCTTTCCCAGCTACCAAACCTCAATTCAATAGCTGGACTTTCCCTCATTGGAGCAATTACAGCAATCACGTACTCCACAATGGTGTGGGTGCTCTCTGTTAGCGAGCAGAGGCCACCTTCAATCTCTTATGAACCTCTTTCCCTCCCATCGTCAACTGCATCAGTCTTTTCAGTTCTCAACGCTCTTGGAATTATAGCCTTTGCATTCAGAGGACACAATCTTGTTCTCGAGATTCAGGTATAGAGCTTTTTTCCATTCCCAACTTGATAAAGGCGATTACTTTCTTTACCTGATACATGGTTTTGATGGTCTATGGAATGATGCTAGGCAACAATGCCATCTACCTTCAAGCATCCGGCTCATGTGCCAATGTGGAAAGGTGCTAAGGTTGCATATTTCTTCATAGCACTGTGTCTTTTCCCTGTAGCAATTGGTGGCTACTGGGCTTATGGAAACCTTGTAAGTTTTTCCATCACATTTCAGGAGCTGAGGCTCTTCATTTTTTACTGGCATGAATGTTCTTCAACTGTATCATTTGCAGATGCCATCAGGAGGAATTCTGAATGCACTTTATGGATTTCATAGCCACGACATTCCTCGGGGACTTCTTGCAATGACATGCCTTCTAGTTGTATTCAACTGCTTAAGCAGTTTCCAGATATACTCAATGCCGGTCTTCGACAGCTTCGAAGCCAGTTACACCAGTCGCACGAACCGTCCATGCTCGATATGGGTTCGGTCAGGATTTCGGGTGTTCTACGGATTTGTGAACTTCTTCATAGGAGTGGCACTGCCTTTCCTGTCGAGTCTAGCAGGACTTCTTGGAGGACTGACACTTCCAGTGACATTTGCATACCCATGCTTCATGTGGGTTCTGATTAAAAAGCCAACAAAGTACAGCTTCAACTGGTACTTCAATTGGATACTGGGTTGGCTTGGGATTGGATTCAGCTTGGCGTTCTCGATTGGAGGTGTGTGGAGCATGGTCAACAATGGGCTCAAGTTGAAGTTCTTCAAGCCTAATTAACAACGGAGGGGGGTTTTCTGTACGTAATTCGCTCCCTCCCGAAGGCGGAGAATGTTGTTGTAGATTTTGGTTTGTTGTTTGCATTTGATTATTGTTGTTGTTGTTTGTAATCAACTTAGAGGACGGCACGATTAAGGCATGAAGTGTGTTTATTTGTGGCTGAGTTAAAGTTGAAGATTGTCTTCTTGTGTTGAAGTTGAAAGATCCGTATCTTCTTAAGTAATCAAATCGGGTCAAGATTTTGGTCATACTTGAGTACGATGGTCCCCCCATCCTCCTAGCAGATGCAGTCAGTATAAGGGCTTTTTGAATTGAAAGAGTTCCATTTACAGTTGTTTCTCACAAGTGGAGCTTTTCAATATTTTCACATTAATAATACAAATTAATTAACTAATTACCAATCTAAACTTATTGTAAAACTAATTACCAATCTAAACCTACGTGGCTCGCATGGTCCTGTCTAACCTCTCAGGGGTCATGGAGGTAGACATGACCTCCTGGGTTGGGACTTGATGTTCCTTTTTGTTTGTGTTTGTTGTCTTCGTCTCTCCGCAATGTGCTGCCTTTGCTAACAAAAAAAAAAATTACAAAACTATGGTTGACAGTGTAAGGTTGTATATCTTCATTCTAGCCTCTCTACAAGCCCTATTTGCTGCCCGAATGGGTAAAATCAACCATAGAATTGTAATTAGTTTTAGAATAGGTTTAGATGGTTAATTAGTTAATTGATTCATATTATTAACTAGTAATTTTTCGACCCGTTGGCCAACTTTATTTGGTATAATTAGTAAATGAAGAATAATCATGTAAATGAGTAAATTTAAGATTATGATTAGCCAAATGAAAACCAACTAAAATGTTGAATCAAAAGATTGAAATCAAACTAAAAACTCAAGGGTAAAAAAATTTATATTTTAGTAACATCTTTAAGCCATTTTGTATTTACTTGGCTTAGTAGCTCTCGTATAAGATAATTTTTTATTTTAATATAGTAGAATATGATGGAAAAAATAAGTGGCCCAACAGAGAGCATTATTAAAGAGTTTACCAAAATAAAATAAAAATTCGACTAAGTGATGGTTGGTCGAGACAAATGAAAATTTCATGTTTTGTAGGTGTATTATTATATGGTAAACGCTTCGGTGCACCCACTAAAAGTGGGTGCACCGGGTACACCCACTGACGTTTGTGCTATCTAGAGTGATATTTCTATTGAACTAATCGTTTATATCAATAGATTTAATCTTAATAAGTCTAAATTGAGCTTAATTACAATTTTTAGTCATCATAGTATAAGATTATACCTATTGTTCTTCAAGTTTCTTTCTACAGCTGCATTTTTTCTCAATATGATAGATTATCATCTCTACCAAATTAGTTTTTTGTTCAAATCGTCTTATATATCCTTTAACAATATGTAGATTATTATACTCGAAAAAAAAGATATTAAAAACATGTTTATCTATTAAAATGTTAGTGGGTGTACCCGGTGCACCCACTTTTAGTGGGTGCACCGGAGTGTTCACCATTATTATATATCTTATTCATAAAAGTGTGTATTTTAATTTCTATTTAAACATTATATTATTATTATGGTTAGCCTATTTTATTAAGTGTTCTCATCGATTTATTATTATTATATTTGAATAAGTATGATATGCATCAATTAAATATTATAAAATATTTACTAAATAGTAATGGATAAATAATAAAAATTAATAAATATTTATAAAAATAATAGAAATGCAAAAAACTAATTATCATTAAAATTCTCTACTTGAAAATAGTTTATTTGAGTTCATAAATAAAAAAAAATAGTTTTCTTAAACTTCACTCCGCTTCAAAGATATTGAAATTTTGTTATTTAATTTCTAAGTCTAATAAATAAGATAAAATAAAATAATATTATTGGTTCGTATCTTCAATTTAAGGGGAATACCCCATCTAATTATATGTGTTTATATAATATCTATATTATTATTGCCCCGTTGGTAGAGTTAATACAATACCAAAAAATATATACTAAATAAAGGAATGTTATGATAAATTTGAGGATATTTTAAATATTAATTAAGTTTTATTACACACTAAAATAAAATAGGTCCACTTATGACCATTAAAAAAATTAAAGGAGAAATGACATAAACAATCATACCTAATGTTCAAACAAAATTTTCAAATGAGTGATGTCCTCTAAACCAATGTGACTTCGAAAATTTTGTTACATAATATTTAATTAATCCTAAAGTCTTACAAAAAAAAGTCAATTCAACACAAATGACCAAATTAATAACAACTCATTTGAAGCATTTGCAAACAAACAAAGTCAAGACTAAGAAACCATCACCTGTCTAAAAAAGTATGTCCGGGTGTTGTTCAACATAACAAAAATAAAGCCTCAATTGACACGTTAAAAGAATAAAGAAGTGAAGATCACTAAATCCTAACCCTCAAATACTACATCATAAACTCTAATCATAAACCGCATGTAAAACTCTAAATTGTTCGTAAGTCCAAATTAAAAAACCATAAATCCCAATAATAAATTTGAAACCCCTAACACTATGTCCTAATCTTTGTACACTAAACTACAACCCTCAAACTCTAATATTCAAACACAGATATGAAAAAAATTTAGTGCTAGGGTACCGGTAACCCGTGGGTACTGGGGCGTTTTCCCGTTATATATATACTTATATTTCATTAATATGCTCAAGTCAAACTAACTCAACTCGATCAATAATCTGAATTGGAAAAAATTATTGACATGTAACCCACTTTACTTAATATCTCATGACTCATACCCTTATACACTCGTGGCCTCACTAACCATTGCTTTTACTAAGAATTCTTGATAGTTTTTTGGCATGTTGGCCAATTCAAGATTTTTTCTCTCACTTCACAATTGACAACCTAAATAAATCAACTGAATAAATAACTGCCAATATGTTCCTTAGTTATTCAAACCAAACAACAATAGTGAAATTATATATCTATGTATCATGTATTTTTAACTATATATGACGAACAAATTATTGTTCTTATGATTTTGAGGCACATGAACTCACTTAATTCTTAAAATCTTTCTACATGTCTCGAGTTAGATGAATGTTTAAACTATATTCCAACTCGTGTCATATACTATTTACTAAAAAAAGATGGAAAACAAACCATTCTAATGTAATTATTTATTTGAATGGAACAATATACATACATAATGTATTATTTACTTCAAAATCATGATGTATATTTATACCTTTAACATGAGAATGTTGGAAAATAAAATATTCTAACTAAATTTTATATTTGATTAATTATTTAATTCAAAGTCATTCTACCATCTTGATCATATTATTTTTATATGAATATATATTATATATTATAATTTATAACTACAAATTATATATATAAATATATAAAATATATAAAAATAATTTTGTTAAAAATGACTGAATATGCTTGGAAATCTAAACTGTTTTGGACGATTTAAAATTTTAGATGAAGTAACATATATTAGAACGATTTAGGATGGATTTAATTTTAAAATTATCATTGATTTAATATGTTGAATGAATAGTATGTTAGGCCCGTTGCCGATGTTAGAGAACAAATTTGTTGAATGCGTTTGGAAAAATTTAGTGTATAGTAGATTGTGAAATGATCAAAGTGTGTATTAGGGGGTGATATCTGGTCCTTTAATGTGTACATGTAAGTAATGCTTAATAACGACTTGGTTATCCTCCACATAATTTTAAAAAAAATATTAATTTTTTACTAAAATATATTAAGATTGATGTCGTTGGATTCGAAAAATTTAAACGAACAACATTAGTGAAGGAAACAATATGTTTTGAGTAACACATAAAATGTTATGAAAAAAAAAACTAATTAAAAGAGAAAAGAAATAGGGAAGAGAGAGTTTTAAAAAATAATTAAAAAATAAATGATATTTACCTACATTGAATGAGGAGCCTCCAAAAGCTTAAGTGTCAAACATATTTTGTCTAAAATGCTTATATATATGTTTAGATGTAAAAAATTCACTTTTCACGGCTAACCATAGTTTGGTAAGAAAATCCAAGTTATTCTCGATAAATCAGGAGTCCATTTGGTTCAAACATTTCAGCTGTTTGGTACTAAATAATAAAACAAAAAACTAGAGGGACACTAATGACAAATCTTGAAAATTATGCAGCTTCATGACTTCCTCATTTCATTGTTATTCATCTTCGTCCTTTGTCATCTCTTCGTTCCCTCCAATTATCGATCTTCAATCCGACAAAAGAGGAGGAAAAGACACTGGTTGTCATCTCTCGTTTGTAAAAATTGAGAATTAATTGAAAGAAAATTGATTTTGGAGACGGTTAGAAACCGAACAATGAAAGGAACAAGGTTATCGATCTGGCCGAGTCGCGGACTAGGTCTCTCTATTTAAGACGTTCGTGGCAGTGCCTCGTATTGCGCACAACAGACTATCAACAGGTCGCCTCTAGGATAAAACAACCACTTCAAATTCTCTGATTCGTGCAAAAATGAAGATCAATGAAGAGACTCTAACTCACTTAACTTAATTTTGTGTGAATCATCAAGGTTAGGCAACTCTAGGGTTTGTGAATTCGAATTAAATGATTTCTTCAAGATTATTCCTTTTTTTTGTTAGAGAAAAAAATTGGTAATTTTTCGTTTAAATAAATTGTATCTAAAAAATCAAAGTCACGACCCGTCAAATAAAACATATGTGATTCAAGGGTCACCTAGACTCTCACCCTTTCACAAAAAATGGGTGCACACAAACAAAAAACTTTTCACTAATGTGGTATTTTAAGACCTATTAATTTTGTACAAAACTATTCTCAACTCCAACAGAGACTTCGAATCAGCAGTGGAGTTGGAGGTATATGGTTCATCAGTTATGATTGGTAGGAAAATGAATGTGTTTTCAGCCCTCAATAAACCTGTCTCGAGGTTTTTTTTTTTGAAGGGAATGTCAAGCTCGTATTATTAATGAGTAGTGTCGGTGCACACAAAAGAAAGTGCACCCTCGAGCCACAAAGAGGTACATAACCTATACAAGGTGATGCTAAGGAGAATGATCGGCGAGCAAGCTCATGTGCGACCAAATTCCTGTCTCTCCTAACAAAAACAACATCAAAAGTGGGGTTCTCTTGTAAAAGGCGACGACATTTGGAAATGATAGTACCAAACTCGGTCATACTGACCGCCTGCCCTCTCACTGCAAGTGCCACCAGTTGCGAGTCGACCTCGAAGGTGACCCGATTCAGATTACAGCTCTTGGCCCACTGCAGCGCCTCTAGGAGACTCCACGCCTCACCTTCTTTCACCTCTGGTTGGCCTCTCTCCCAACCCGTATGATACGCCAGGCAAGAGCCAGCATCATCCCGAATGATTGCTCCCCAACCCCACTTGCGCTCGTTGACCCGAAAGCTAGCATCGACGTTGCATTTTAGAGTTCCGGACGGCGGCGGGTGCCACTTCCTGCAACTAGACATCACTGATTCAACGATCTGAGAGTGGCCCCGGTTGCCCGCACGTGCAGCTTTCCATTCCTCAATAATTGTGGTACCACCTTCGACAATAAGTCTTGGCGTACGCGCCTCGCCCTTCCAGACTCTCTGATTCCTCTCATACCAAAGGCTCCAAATCACCGTAGCCCATGTCTCAATACTTTGCGAGTCCCAGGTTCGAAGAACTGCATCTAATAATTGCGCGAAGTCCGTATGAGCTGCAAGGAGTGGACTAACCTTCTCCCACAGCTGCACCTGTCTCCAGCAGTCCTCCGCCGCTGCACAGTTACCGAAAGTGTGCATCGCAACTTCCTCGCCGGTATCACATAAACCACACGTCACAAGGCACATCAATCCTCCTTCTTCTGAGGGCTGTTCGGAGTGGTAAAACCCCTCGGCCAACTCTCCACAGAAAATGCAAGACCTTGGGAGGCAGAGAAGCTTTCCACAGTTTGCTCCAAGCACCTGGTTGGTTGAGGTGCTCCCTTTGGTAAACACGCTCCATCATGGTTTTATATGCCGACTTCACCGAATATAACCCGTCCTCGCCAAAATGCCAAATCCTCCTGTCTTCCTCTTCCAGACCTGCAGGTATTATTCGTTGAATTGCTTCAACATCGGCTGGGCAAAATAATTCCTCCAACAGCTCCTCATCCCAAGCCGATGTGCCCGGGATCCACAAATCAGCAACTTTAAGGTTTTCGAGTCTCGGAATCGTCGGCGATTCCACAAGGCACCGATTATCCTCCTTCAACCATGGGTCAATCCAAACATTGATGCTACGAACATTTCCAACCCGCCATCGGTAACCACGACGGAGCAAACTCTGAGTGGTCAGAATGCTATGCCATGCAAAACTCGGGTTACTTTTCAAAGTAGCCGACAAGAAATCCACCTTAGGAAAATATTTGGCTTTGAAGATCCTTGTGACAAGTGCATCCTGATCCGTCATGAGCTTCCATCCCTGCTTACCGACCATGGCCATATTAAACGCATGTAGATCCTTAAACCCCATACCACCTTCTGTCTTCTTAACACACAGTCTTTCCCACCTCATCCAAGCTATACCTCGATCACCATTAGAATTATCACCCCACCAGAAAGAGTTAATCATACGTTCAATCTCTGTGGCGAGAGTAACGGGGAGCATGAAAACATTCATACTATAAATAGGTATAGCTTGTAACACTGACTTCACCAACACCTCTTTACCTCCTTTAGACAGCATACGCCCCTTCCACTTTTGTATACGCTCCCAAATTCTTTCCTTAATAAAGATGAAGGTATCCCTCTTACGTCTCCCCACAAAAGAAGGCATACCCAAATACTTCCCTCGGTCGAACGGTTCTGACACCCCAAGGATTGCCTTCACGCCATCTTGCAACATAGTGTGTGTACTCTTGCTAAAGAAGATTCCAGACTTGGCAAAATTAATAAGTTGGCCCGAAGCTTGACCATAGATCCGAAAAATCTCCTTAACACGGCGTGCTTCTTAGATTTCCGCACGAAAGAAGAAGAAGCTATCATCAGCAAAGAGGAGATGTGTTACCGACGGCGCCCGGTTACATACCTTACCCCATGCAAGCGGTCATTCTCCACCTCCTTCCGAACCAAAGCCGAGAGACCTTCTGCACAAATGAGGAACAAGAAGGGCGACAAGGGGCAGCCTTGTCTCAGGCCCCTTCCTGGCAAAAAAGTTTCTGACTTGGAAGAGTTAATAAGCACTGAATATTCAACCGACTGGACACTGAGGAGCACCAGATCGATCCAGCCTCTATCGAAGCCCATCTTAACCATAACTTCCTCCAAATATTTCCACTCGACCCGATCATATGCCTTTGAAATGTCTACTTTAAGAGCCACCTCGCCATTTTTAGCTGTCCTGCGAATATTCATTGCATGCAAGGTTTCAAAGCCAATCAAGACATTATCCACAATTGATCTACCTTTGATAAAGGCTGATTGTTCCTCCGGAATGATATCTGACATGATGCGCCTCATCCAATTTGCAAGCACTTTCGCTACTATGCGATACCGAACGTTACACAGAGAAATAGGTCGGAGGTCGCTCATCCTGGATGCATTCTCTTTCTTAGGCAGCAACACAATGTTTGTTGCGCGAGCTTCGACCGGAATGTGTTTGTTTGCAAGCCAACTTCTGCAATCATTAATCACATCGGACCCAACAACATCCCAAAAACGCTGATAGAATGCTGGGTTAAACCCATCGGGCCCCGGTGCCTTGTCCGGATGCATTGAAAAACATGCCTGCTTGAATTCTTCGTCACTGTACGGGGCTAAGAGAATAGCATTATGTTCCTCTGTTACCACTCTTCGAACTGCTGTCACCACAGGTTCAACATCACCTGCTCCTGTTGTAAATAATGTGGTGAAGTAGCTAACTGCCAATCGACCCATACCACGGTCATCCTCCTCCCACGCACCATGATCCCATTGTAAACGAGTGAGTGTTTTATGCTTCCTTCTCCCGTTAGCACTTTGATGGAAGAAACGAGTGTTGAGATCCCCGTCTTTATACCAAAATTGCTTGGCACGCTGCTGCCAATAAGCTTCTTCCTGTCCCAGCAGATTATTAATTTTGTTTTTGCTGTCCTGAAGAAGCTGCACCGACCGATAATCATCCAGCTGCCGAAGCTCTTCCATCTTCGTTCTCTCGAGCGCGATCTCCTTACTAAACTGAACCCTCTTAGCCTTGCTCCAGTTAGATAAAGCCGAGATGCAGCGATTCAGTTTCTCATCAATACCTGCAGCACGCCCATCCGCCAGCTTTCTTCCACAACCTGACGAAGATCAGAGAATTGTAGCCAAGAGTTTTCAAATCTGAATTGCCATTGACCCGATTGCAAAACCGGAGCTGTCGTTTGTAACAGGAGAGGAGAATGATCGGACACTGTTGATGTGAGATTCGTAAGTGACGCCAAAGGAAACAAATTTTTCCACTCCTCATTAATCATTGCTCTGTCGAGCCTTTCTTCGACCGCATTCGGCTGACCCCTCGAACGCCACCACGTATAAGGATACCCTTCAAGAGGGATATCAAATAATCCACAATCCTCGGTGGCCCCTCTAAACCCATCCAAAAGAGCTTGCGGGTGAGGATGGCTACCTTTCTTCTCCGAAGCATGTTGGAGATCATTAAAATCCCCTATTACACACCAAGCATCCGTTCCCGACAATGATCTGAGCAAATCCCACGTTTCTGATCTCCTTGACCGATCAGGTTGACCATAATAGCCTGTCAACCGAAACTCCTCCTCACCATCTCCCTTAATATTCATATTAATGCTATGACGAGAGAAACTTATAATATCAATCTGCTTTCCAACTTTCCAAAGAACACTAAGGCCACCACTACGGCCAGTAGCATCCACAGTAAAACAACCTTCAAATTTCAACTTCACGCGAATTTCCTCCATTTTCTGTTTCTGCACCAACGTCTCGATTAGGAAAATCACGTCCGGTCTATGAACTCGCACGAGTTCATTTAAAGCTCGAATTGTACAGGGTTGACCGAGACCCCGACAGTTCCAAATGAAGATAATCATTGCGGTAAAGCCAGTTGACGGAGTTGCTCTTCCATATTGCCTGTCGGATCTGCCATAGATTTGCAGGATCACCAGCTTCGTATTCACAGAAGTCCAACCTCAACCCTAGCTCCAGAAGTTTGATTGCCGAAGCAATCGAAAACTAAGGAGGCCTCGCAGGTGCCACAGACTGAAGCACCCAACGAGCAGGGAGGAAACCCTAACGTGAATACGAATGAACGGCGACGGAAAAACAACCAACGGCGGCCGGAACCCTAAACCCTATTACGGGGTAGAAACCCTATTACGGGGTAGAACTCCTATTACGGGGTAGAACTCCTATTACGGGAGAGAAAAAGATTTTATTTTTAATTAATTACAGCAGGAAAATGGAGCTCTTCAGGAGGGTTTTACAGAGGGAAATCCGGTTGAAGAGATATACAAGCAAGCTGTAAATACCTGTCTCGAGGTTTAATTAGCAAAACCCTCTTTTATGTCGAGAACTAGAAGGGCCGGCTCTAAGGGTGTGATAATAAGCCCTACGGACCGCGTTTCTGGAGACAGCGGTTTATATGCTGTCTCCAAAACAGCATTAATCTGAGCCGTCTATTTAATCTACGGTCCTCATTTCTCACTTGTTCCTTTCTTCTTCACTAACTCGTATGAATGTGATCTTTTCGGTCAATTATTTTTTCGATTGAAGGAAGAGTTGGTTGGAGATAGATTAAAAATTTTGGGACGTTGTTTCTACTTGGCGGCTCCGTCGATGATGGCACGCTTAATTATTTCGTCAATATAGTCTGTACGAACTTCATACAGAGTGTACATTATATAAAGGTTTGTACAATTCTCATACATAATGTACGAATTTCATATAGAGTATATACAGTTTGTATGAATTTTTTTTATAATCCTACCGTTCGAAAAAAAATTGTACAAAAATAAAGACACAATGTACAACTCCAGTACAAAATGTATACAACTCTCGTATTGATTGTACAAAAATAAATACATAGTGTACAAATTCGTACGAAGGGTATACAGTTTGTATACAACTCCACTACAAACTGTACAAAAACAAATACAGAGTGTACAACTCATACAAAGTGTATATAGTTTGTATACAGCTTGTACAAACATCAATACGAATTGTATTCATTTTGTACGAGCCACACACAAACTGTACGCCAAGCCGTCGTAAAAATTGTCAGAAAAAATATTTTTTCCAGGAAAATATTTTTTTTCCATAAACATAGATCCAATTACGGTGATCACGTGGGTGAAAAAATTTTCGTCAACGGATGCTCGTGTTATCGGGAAATTCGTCGGGAAACTTTTTTGTGATAGAAAATGAGAGGAAACTTCAACAAACAAAAATAACTTGAAATTATAAACAATGAATTAAGACCACAAGATCAAACAACTAAGATTTAAAGGTGGAGATTGATTGTTGCATTGGATGCAACAAAAGTGACACATTGTCACCGGAATTGGAGTCAGCCCTACGGAACAGTGCCTAAAAATTCCGAGGGCCTCAAATTTTTCGGGTGGATCTCCCAAGTGGTTATCTTTGATTAATTTTGGGGAAGCCTTAGTATAGTGTAATTTTGCTGATTGAATTGTAGCTCATTTGGAGTTGGAAATTGAAGTATGTTGGGGGTGTAAACTCATTAAATAATTTATTGGAAACGTGAGACAATTCTGGATGTGGGGTTTGTTGTTTTGTTGGCAGGTTATCAAGAAGGTGTAGAAAGTTTATAAAGTGACTTGTTGTGGGATGTTCATAAAGGGATTAGAAAGAAGAGTAGCTAGGGTTGCATATGTCAAAGTTGTTTTACCTTATGAAGATGGAGGTGCCCTGGCAGGCAGTTGCTCCTGGTAAAGTCTTTAATTTTGGTACTTTGGTTTCTCTAGTGAAAATGCTATAATTTATAAAACAAGATCATATGGAAGCTTAAGGATTATGTCTGCTAATTTAAAATTAGTATGAAACCCAAAAGCCAATGATTCCCCTGAGAAATTGGTTTGGGTTTGAAAGCACCAACTTTGGTTTTTGTTTGTTTGAGTAGTAGTAGTAGTAATTAGTAAACAAATAGTGATGGGTGGTGGTGGGACATGGAAGCCTGGAAGGAAGGTGATGATGGTGACGAATGAAGATGGCGACACCACTACTCACTACTTCTTCTTCTTCTTCAAATCATTACTTTGGTTTGTTTATAGTTTTTGTTGAAAAAAGGAGAATAAGTTAGGTGGGATTGCTTACTGTCACAGATCATGCGACTACTAAGTCAACATTTGGATTTTTATAAACAAGAAAATAAACTTGTACAGCAGATTTAGAAACAGAAAACAGAGACAAATTGATATCCCTTTATCTATCTCTGTTGATGAACAAGGAGACAAATTCATTCATTATAAACCGCAGGAATTGGGATAATCAGAAGCCACCCAGATTTGTAGCCGCTCATCAGTCACTAAAGTAATAGGAATGAATCGAGTATTGTTGTTGGAAGCGTGAAACTGCTTCTAATTATATCGTCTGCGGGTCCCTTGAGGGTAAAAAATTTTGAGTATGATGATGCGTCACATTTCTTATAAGAGCATCCACACCAACACTTACAAAGTGAATTGCAAGGTGACATGGCAACACTTTACAATTGCAAAGTGAATTGCATTAGTGTAGGGAACTCCAAAAAATTTGCAACTTGCAACACTTGCAATTCACTTTGCAATTGCAAGTGTGGGCCATGGTGGTGTTTTTAATATTTATAATGTATTTATTGAATGATTAATGATCATTTAGATATAGTTGATTGAATGAAAAGAGTGTGTGGCCCCCAGAATGAAATTGTAAATGAATTGCATTGGTGTAGATATAATCCCGTGTAGAGTGAATGAAATTAAAAGTGAGTAGATTGCAAAAATGAATGAGGTGGCAGTGGGGACCATTTTTGCAATTGCAAGTGAATTGCATGAGTGCGGATGGTATAAGAAGACATAGGCAAATTGATGGCCGCAGCATCACGGTTTCACTGCTCAATTTGACCCAAGACCACTGCTTCAAATCTAGCATTGACCATTCTTCATATACAAGAATCTACGTTGACCAATGATGAAATGAAAGCTAAAAAAATATTGGTTTCGGGAAATTATTTCTTATGTTAGATTTGATTATCTCCATTTTACGATTTGAATATTTTTTTGTTGATGATTTCTTGAATCTTGAATAGTCTCGCTCAGAATGTAGTCAGCTTGCCATGTTGAGGCACTGGGTAAAAATACTTTACTTAACACTAGGTCATACTCTATTAGGTTATGAGGTCTAAGGTGAGCATTCACCCACCTTGCCAATTGTGCCTTCTCTCGACTAGTAGACATAAGTGTATATCATTCGTCATTTCTCAATCATCTCTGGATAACGCTCTTGTCAACCTAATCCAATTAGTTGTATCATAAGTCAAGTGTAACGTGTTTCTCCTGTGATAGGTATGTACAATGTCCTGTGTGCTAATGGAACATAGGGAAGCTCTTATACCCAAGTACCATTGGCCTCTTCCATTCACTTCTTCGACTCTTAACATATTAAATTGTCCATAGCCTACACATGTCCATTTGCATGTAGATATGCAACATAAGCTAAATGCTCGATGATTTTGTATCTTTCATAAGAACTTATGAAAGCAACATAATCGAGCTGTGCCATCATAACATATTATGATGTCCTTTCATATGCTAAATCTTGAGATGATGTTCTTTCTCATGAATTATTGAATTTGTTGTGTTATTAAGGATGCTAGAGTTTCTACCTCCATTCACTTTATAAAATAGTCAACAACGACAGTATATAAGGAACTACAATTTTTATGTGGCCTTTGAAAATGGGCGTAAAAGGTCCATACCTCACTAGTTAAATGGTTAGGGGTTGATTAATGATTGCACGGAGTTAAAAATGAGAGAGTGCTTGTTGGTGAATAATTGAAACTTATGATACTTTCTTATCATCTATTTTGCATCTCGACGCATGCTGGACCAGTAATATCCTTAACGAAACTCGTTTAACTATTTGTCTCAAGCGTGCATCCCGCAAAGATCTCTCTGAAGTCGTACCCAACATCTTCCTTACTCAGACCACATGTATAACTAACGAAAGATTTCCCTATTCATGTTTACAACAATGTTTCCATTAATATTTCCCTGGTAAACCAAACGTCAAGTCTGACTAGGTTACTTGAAGCTCTACTCATGAAACTCTCTTCAACAGTGGGATTGTAATGTAATGGATACTGGGTTGCTGTATGCACAACGCACAAGGTTACATGTAATGGCAATGTGAAACAGAATTGTAATTTGTAACGGTGAGATATTGGGAGCAGCGATTTGTCATTTGTGACTTGGCCTAGTAGTGTACTATAATTCATGAAATGTGTACTACTGTACTAGTTTTTTTGAAGTCAATGGTTGATTTCGTTTGAAGGTGGAAATTCCCCCATATACAATAGGAATATGGAGAAGTGTGGAAGCGGAAGTGGGGCTTAGGAGGCAGACTAGACTGCTCAGAGTAACATCAGAGTAGGATGTAGGTAGGTAGGTAGTGACTTGTCAGTAGAAGCCAAAACTGCAGCAGACATTGGGTTTTGTAATTTGTATACACGAGAAGCTGAGTGAGTGAGTCCTCTCCTCTCGATATTTGTATCTCGTCTCTTTTCCCACTGCCACCCAAAGGGATTAGTGTCTCTGTTTCCCTTTACATTCTTCCAACTTCCAAGTGTTTCTGTTTCTGTTTATCTTTCCCACTAAATATCCTCCCCAACTCAATTCCAACACCAACAACAGTTTGATTCAGCTCAACTAATTCGTTTCAAGGATATAGTTAGCCAACTTGGGGTCTAAAATGACAATTTTGTTTTATATTACATGTATGAAGTTTGTTCTGAGATCACAGGACAGAAGCAGACAATATTAAAGAAGGCTATTTTAAACACTAGAAAGCCAGAAAAGAGCTCCAAAAAATGCCAAAATCCACAACAAAGCTCATCAGAGACAGAGACCTCCAATCCCCCATATGCCAAAATAGATGATTCATTCATTCATTCATTGTTTCATAACTAAACTGAAGCTGGAAGGGACGACACCAGTTACCACCACACATATAGAAAAAAAAAACACCAGGCCATGTCTCTCTTAGAGCTCTGTAAGTATCATATAGTCAACTAACTCCAAGAAGAAGAAGACAACAAAAAGAACACATTACTCTTTTCCTAAAACCAGAGACACAACCAAACCCTGAATCAATTAATGCCCCAAAATCAAACTCTTATCTTAATTTCATTTCATCAAGCCTTTAGCAGGAGCTGGAATCACAAAATTGGGCCAACCAAACCCATCTGTATCCACATATGAACCCTCATTCCCTCCTCCTTCTCCACCTCTTCCTTCAATCTCACCCATATGCTGCCACGTGTTCATTCCAACACTCCCACCACCGCCCTCCACCGCCGATCCTCCTCCCACTCCATCACCGCCGCACCCACCTAGGTAGTCTGTCGTCGTAGTAGTAGGGTAGTACGGCCAGATTCCCCTCCCTCCACCGCTTCCGCCTCCTAATCCAAGCCCCATTTCGCAGAATCCATAACCCGACCCGTCAAACCCGCCCTGGTACCCGACAAATGATCCCGCTTCTCCTCCTTGGTTGCTGAGCAGAGAGATGAAGCTTTCGCTTCCGTTTCCATTCCCGTTTTCGGTCCCCGCCAGCTGCTGATTCTCCTTTTGAGTCAAATCGTCGGACTTCTCCGCTGACTTACAACCCGGAAAGACCGGGTCGGGAATGGCCGATGAGGTCGGGAATGACGGCTGGATCGGCGGCTTGGAATATTCAGACGACATACAAGGGCTGGAATTCGAGGACGAAGTAGTCGTTGTGTTGGTTGACGCCGAGGAATTGACGGTGTTTTTGGATGATGAGCGGTGGCGCTTGGCGGAGGAGGACTTGCGGGTGCCTCCGCCGACGGGGACCTTGCGGAGGGAGCCGCCCTGGGTCCAGTAGCGACGACAGGACTTGCAGAAGTGGCGGGGCTGGGAGAGGTTGTAGTTGTTGTAGTAGCAGAATTTGGTGTCTGCAGATTCGCACCTGGGGCAGGGGAGCGGCGGGGAGTCACCTGAATTGCTGAGAATTGAGGCGGCGGGAAGTGGAGGCTGAATCGCCGGCGTTTGGTTCTCACCGGTCTCTGACGGCATTCTCCTTTGGACGGATTTTTGTTTTTAAGTTTGGGGAGTAGGCCTACTACGGTGGGCGTGGGTTTATAGAAATGAAGGCGGCGAGGGATTGTGCTCCACTACTTTATATTTATATATGCCCTGACTTCTGTTTGGAGCTGAGATGTTGACACGTGGCGTTTACTAGGTCGAATTTATCTACATAAATTGCAATCTGGTACTTGACGAAAATTTTGACTAGTACTTTTTAGTCCTTTTCACTTCTAAAGTTAAAATTGGTGGGGAATCACTTCTCATTCGCTAGGGATTGAGTGACCAAAAATAATTATACATTATAATTAAGTGACCAAAATAACCATTTTAGAAAGTTGGTCAGCTCATTTAATATGTGGATTTTTTTTTTGAGTTTCGCTACTAATGAAGGATCCAAATTCCTATACAATCAAAGAGATCAAATTTAAACATACAAAAATGTCACAGATTTGAGACCTAAAAATACCAGATATCTTTATACCTACTTGTGAACAAATACATACAGTGAACACCTACAACGTTTGAGTGTGAACGAAGTATATACAAGTATAAAACTCAAAGGGTCAAATGTTTAATACATCCTGATATTTTGGGCCGAATTATAAAGTGATCATGAAACTTTAAAATGTTGCGAAATGGTCCCAAAACTTTGAATCGTGTTACGATTCAGTCCTGAAGTCGTCGACGGCAGCATATTCCGGTCATTTTGCCATGTCATCACTGACAAGTCATAAAAAATATAAAATATGAAAGACAGCTCCTGATGGAGACAGAGAGTTAGCAAACACAAGTCTAAAGAAAATCAAGTTCCTACCAGGAGGTCAAATCTACCCTGAGAGATTATTTAGGGACATACTTGTCACGTAACGGGCAATCTTGTTTCCTGGCTAAAAAGTGGAATACCATTTTCAAATAAAACTACAAGACCATCTCCGACAAGAAGGGTCAAATTACTAAATTGCTAAACTATAGCACCAAACCACCTATCATAAGGAAAATTAAAGTGTCATTCTGCAAAAAAGTACAAGTTGGGGTGTTGTGCTTGTAGAGTGACTTAAGAGTTATTCTTACAAGTTAAGTTAATGTTTTGATATTTTTAAAGTCCAATGACTTGCTTGTTAAAACAATAAAGTTCATTGATTAAAAATGTAATAAATCCAAGCTAATGATGATAATTAATTATTAAAAAAAACTAGAATCACGAAAATATTAATATAATTTCTAATAGATATCTTTGTCATTTAAATTGTCTGCAATGAACGATTTTTCTGAATTAATTGTTTTGACTTTTGACTAAACAAAATATGGTATAGTTGTATTTTTATTGACATTTCTCCGTCAGTTTCAATAATCGAAATTATAAAAAATCTAGAATCAAGAAAATATTAATATAATTTCTAATAATGGTTAGATATCTTTGTCATTTAAATTGTCTGCAATGAACGGTTTTTCTGAATTAATTGTTTTGACTTTTGACTAAACAAAAATATGGTATAGCTGTATTTTTATTGACATTTCTCCGTCAGTTTTCAATAACCGAAATTATATAATTAATGAAGTTGATTCTAGCAATAATGTATTTAGATTTGGCTAAACTTATAATGGTGAATGAGTAAGAGAAAAATTCTCATTATCATTTACTAGCTAAGAAGTGGGATACCATTTTCAAAATATAAAGCAATGGTTCTTGAGCAAAAGCGAAAAAAACCTCTTCTTTAGAATGATTCAAAAGTTTTTTATTATGAATAATTAGGTTATATTTCATAAAATATCAATTAGCTCATACAAGCATCTCACGCAAATCTAGCTTCTTACAACCAAGGAAGCATAAAAACAAGGAAATACAACAGACAACAATTACACAATCGAATACAAACAAGTCTTTAAGTGCTTCCTTTTCAAACATATGGTCAACCACTCTGCAATGAATATATTCATGAATCGTACCACCCACACAAACCATAGATTGCTATTTATCATCATAGAGTCTACTACATCATTCCTTCCAAACACAACTCACTATGCTATGCAACACCACTTCGTTCTCTTCATAGAACAGTCTAGAGAGTTACCCTTCCAGCTACAAGTTTTAGCAAAGTACTAGTAGTTGTCCCATCTAGTATCATTTCCCACCTTGAGATTTATCCTGCTCAAAACTCCTCTTGTGAAATAGCAGCTGAAGAATATATGTTTTTTTTTTACTGTCCGTACACAATAAAGATAATTGATATCAACAGTTGCAAACTAAGAACTCATCATCTCTTTAATCATGATCTTGGTCTTTAATTACGAGCCAAGCAATCACTTTAGCACGGGGAGACGAATTTTTCTTCCAAACCAAGTTGTACCAACCAGGGAACAACTAGAGTTGAGGGTTTAATATCACTCCACTCAATACTCACCTTATAAATCTTTTTTTTTTTTTTTTTTGATGAATGATGGTATATATAAATAAAGCTGAATTAGAGTTTATACAAAAGGAACCATGGGTGAGAATATACACCCCACAAGCTGCCCCAAAAACATAAAACCACTATCCTGCATTGAGGGAGCAGCTGCTGTAACAAAGAAAAAACAGCAGCAGCAGTATACCACCCAAACAGCTGGAACCTCAAGCAACATGTCACCCTTCCATCAACCCAAAACTATACCAAAGTCCGCAAACGCTATACCATGAACACTCACAGCCTTCAGACCTACCAGATCAGAGACAGAGCATCTGAAAATCATCAGCCAACGTCAACCGGAAGATGCCAAAGTCGCATCCAAGTCCCAAAATCATCAGTCGTAGCCTCTCCAAAGGCCCTCGTCCACCGTCCCATCGCGAAAGCAATCCTCCATACCAATATGTGCACGTCCGTGTCTACATCCCTAAAAATCCTACTGTTTCGTTCTCCCCATATACACCAAACAAAAGCATGTAGAAAAAACTTCCCAAACTTCGCAACATCATTCGAACAGTTCCTAGTTTGCCATCCTTCAATGAGAAGGCTCGCCTCAACATGAAAAGGGCCATGTATGACAAGCTTGGAACTGAACACATTCCAGACTGTCCGAGCAAAATTACAAGAGAAAAATAAATGCGACACCGACTCAAGGTCGGCTCTGCATAAAACACAGAAATTTGGACCAATGAAACCCCTTTTAGAGAGGTTGTCAAAAGTCGAAATATTGCCATGAAACAAAAGCCAGAGAAAGCCACAAATCTTAGAAGGCACATCTTTCCTCCAAATTGTGGAGAAAGGGAAGGAGATGGAACCTGGAAACTGCAAACCAATGAGATGCTTGAACCACGAGCTAACAGAGAAACAACCGGATGAAGCCAGAGTCCAAGAAAGTGAAGGCGGGCCCTGCGAAATCCACTCGTCTGGTACACTCTCCAGAAAGTTCAGCATCCTTATCCATTCTGCTTCTGCTCCTCCTCTGAGGGAGGTGGTCAACGGAACCTGCCACTCATACCTGTCAGTCACAGAAACACAGTCAAAAATAAGAGCTGATCTGTCCTGAGCTGCAGCACAAATCCTAGGAAACCTCACCGCTAAACTCTCCCCCAAAACCCAAGCATCAAACCAGAAAGAAACCCTCCCACCCCCGGATTAAGAAGAGCGTACTCCCAGAATCTAGGACTAGTCATCACAATCCCTCGCCACACTGACCATCCTGCATTCTGCAACTCCCAGTTTGGTTTCCAATCTGATTGTCCCACCCCGGTTTTGCAGACAATGAGCTGGCGCCACCACGAGTTTCTTTCAACGGCAAAACGCCAAAAACATTTCCCAAGGAGCGCCTCATTCATCAGCCGTAGATTCATAATACCCAAACCTCCTTTTTGCATAGGGATCTTTACCTTCTCCCAGCCTACCAAGTGCGGTTTCCTTTCTTCCGTGCTACCTTCCCAAAGAAATTTGTTTTGTATCCTCTCTAGCTCCTTCACCACAAAGATAGGGGCTCTGAATAGGGAGAGGAAGTAGACTGGGAGGCTAGAAAGTACGCTTTTGAGGAGGGTAAGACGGCCTCCAAAGGACAGAAAACGACCTTTCCAACTCTGCAATCTATTTCTTGTGTTGGTTAAGACTGGTTCCCAGATAACTTTGTTGGCGGCCTTGGATCCGAAAGGTAGGCCAAGATAAGAGTCCGACAAGGATCCCAGGGTGCAGCCAAGAGTAGCCGCCAGGCTTTCCCCATTCTGAACGTCTCCTACTGTGTACATGACTGATTTGTGAATGTTGATCCTAAGGCCCGACACAGTTTCAAAGCAAATCAGAATGGCTAAGATCTGCTGAACCTGATCCTCCGAAGCATCACAAAAAATCATCGCATCATCCGCATATAGAATGTGGTGCACTTCTCCAGACCTGTTTTGATCATCCATGAAGAATCCTTCCACAAGACCTGAAGCTCTGGCCCTATTCATCATCTGAGACAGTATCTCCATAACCAAGATAAACAAGAAGGGGGAGAGGGAGATAAGCTCCACTCCCTTCCAATATATATACAACTCGACTCCATCCTTCCTACAAGACATATACTGTTGAATTTTACCTCTAAACTTCAGTAATCGATTCCATAGCCATGATCCACTCCAAGCTTTAATCTTGTATTTATTCAACCATGCCACCCAAAGAGAATCGCTTCTAACAAATATACTCCAAATGTGTTGAATGACATTAACATAATTCTAGCTGACCATGTCTTTTTAACCTACCCTCCATCTTGCTTAGGCATATCCAAATGCTTCCAAGATACCATCATTCTTCCTCCATCAATCTTCCCCCAAATAAACATGTTACAAATGTTCTCCACTTCTGTAATTAAGGCTTTTGGAAGGACAAAAATCGACATCTAGTACTCCAAGATTCCACCATTAATAATATAATAATTCACAAGTTGTATTTTTCTAGCATATGATAGGCGTTTCACTTTCCAATTTGTAATTCTTCTTCATGAGCTTTCTTCCTTACCCCCATTTTTTTACCACCCATTACTACCACTTCTCTTTCTACCTTGTCAGGTACCCTCCAAAGGATACATTTACATGCAAACACAAGCCAGAACAACTTAACTCTTTTGTTTAGCACTCAGTTCTCTAGACCAAACTACTTATTATTGGTCTACCCAGTCTTCGGGATGGATCGATTTAGATTTTGTATTTAAATATAATATTATAAGGTAGTGATTTAAAATATTAAATAAAATATGAAATATGAATTAGCATATCATATTTCAATCTTTGACAATCCAAGCCCTACCAGATTGGAATAGCTACGTGGCCCAAATCAAGTTAGTTAGCGAAATTGTAAACTTTTCCATATTTGAAATCAATTTAATTTTTGAATTTTTTGTCTAATTTTGGAAACCCCACGAGTTTAATCTAGCATTACTTAAGTAGCAAGGTTGGAAATTTATTTCTAACCCAGATGCTCTCATCACCAAAATTTTACAAAGCTAAATATTTTCATGAGAGGAATTTCTTGTTAGCAAGTCTTTGTACTAGTCCGAGTGTGGTCACGAGGAGCATTTGTGAGGCTCAAGTGGTCCTGCAAAATGGATTTCAATGGAGGATTGGTGATGGAGAGAATATCAAAGTCTGGGCGTGGACCCTTGGTTAACGGTGAAGATGATCCCTTAGTTCATACATAATGTTTTGTGGGTTTTGAAGAATTTAAGAGTGAGTGACCTACTTATACATGAGACTTTAGAGTGGGATGTAGAACTTCTAACCAAGCTTTTCACACTTCGGGATGTACAAGCCATTACAAATATCCCTCTAGGGCTACCAGGGGGTGGCGACCGACATATTTGGCGATTCAATCGCAATGGGGATCACACGGTAAAATCTGATTATCGCTTGGTGATGGAACATTTAGTAGATCGACCTTTGTTGCATGTCCCAAATGCATGGCGGGAGTTATAGGACCTTAATATTCGACCGAAATTGAAAGTTGGTTGTGACGTCTTCCCAAATAGACTAGCGCTTCAACATAGGGAATTCCTAATATGAGGACTCCCTTAAGTGTCCTTATATAAGGACACTAATCTAGACCCTCCATTTATTTAGTAGAGATCTAATGGTTTATATGAAAGTGGGTATTTAGGTAATTTCCTTATTGGTACATGATTTTATTTAATTTTCATTTTGCTAATTTTAATATTAAAAAATTAACCAAACGGCTATTTTGTCATAATAGTAGATCCCTCTATTTGTCATGTGATCATCATTGGTTCAATGTTCCTTTTTATTTTATGGAACAATTTATTTTATATATTTTGCAGTTCCATTTTATATTTTCGGGCATAACCTCATTCTATTTTATATTTTTGGAACTCAATTACATGATTTTCTCGATGGTAACAATTCTCAGAAGCGGCACAAAATCATCAACTTTGTACTAATTTATCAGTTCTAAAATTCGGAGAGAGTAGAACACACAACTTAGTACCAAATCACAAGTTCGGATCACAAATAGAACAAGATTTTTAGAAGATGAAGATTAAGATTCTATTTAGCTAAACCACATATCTATATTCTTTTGGTTAACATACATACATATTGATATCTGGATCCAAATCAATAAACTAGTTAAAAAATAGAAAAAATAGAGAAAAGAAAAAGATAGAACAACAAGAAAGAAAAAGAAAAGAAGAAAAAGAAAAAACAAAATCGGCTATGAAGAAAATTGGCAGGACGTGCCGTTTTTCTCATTTTTTCCAGGATGCTTCTCACCTACGATTCAACATCTCTGTTTTTCTCCATAGTAAGATCATCATTCGGCGTCCCTCTTTTCCTTTGTACCATATCCCATCTGGACGACCATTGCTCCGTGCGGCAGTAACGGTTTGGTTTGTGCGGCGACGACGATTTGGTTTGTGCGGCGGCGGCGATTTGGCTTGTGCGGCGGCGGCGGTTTGTTTGTGCGGCAACGGCGGCGGTTTGGTTTGTGCGGCGGCTGAGGTTTGAGGAGAGCGGTTGTCGTTTGGAGATCGGCTCGACGGCCATTGGAGATGGACGGTGGCAGTTGGCGGCGGCACTAAGTAGTTTCCGGCGAGAGAGTTAGAAAGAGAGAGAGAATGATGGCTGATGGGTTTGTGTCAAAACCCTAATTCTTTTACTTTATATACAGTCCCTACTGTCAGATCTGAATTATTATCCAACGGTAATAAAGGGTGTCCTTATATAAGGACCTTTAAGGAGTCCTCACAATAGTAGATGCCAAATAGACTAGCGCTTCAACATAAAGGTATCAATGTACCAAAAGCTAGCATGTGGCACTTACGGTGGACAAATGGAAAGAAATTGACATCTTTTTTATACTTGTCATGTGTGTAAGGCTGAAAATCGGGCTGGACTGGGCTAAATCCGGACGAATCAACCAAGTATTCAGGCCACCCAAATGCAAAATTTCTAGCCCGAGCCCAAACTAGTTTTAACATCCGAGTAGCCCGAAGCCCGGCCCAGACCGAATACATACTCTTTTCCACCTGGTTTTCTTCCGTGCATATTACAACTGTTGGGTGCAACCTACTATTCGTAGGTAAAACTCTTCCCCAACTATAATTATAAATTTTTCATGAGTCTCTTCCTAGTTCCTTCTCATATTCATGAACAAAAATTCGCCCTTGTCCGATTTGAGCACCGATGGTGATGAGTTCATCGATTTAAAAGAATTCGTGGTGTCATAAAAATAAGGTGCATGGTCGAAGGAGGTGAAGGAAAAAAGAAGAAAGAAGAAGAAGAAAAAAGAAGAAGAAGAAGAAGGAAGAAAGAAGTGAACAGTTGAAGACGATAATGTTGATGGCGACTAATAGGTTTCTAGGTTGTAGCTAGGAGGTAAGATTTGGGCTTTTATCATCAATAGCCCATTGCCCTATAGACCATTAATAAACCGAATACAGTAGGTTTTTATTTTTGTCGGGTCCGGGCTTTACCCGAAGCCCGAAACTCTTATGTTCTACAGCCCGGGCCCGACCCGTTATAATTTTTACCGGATTTTGAACTCCCGAAGCCCAGTTTGACGGGGTCGGGTCTCCACCCCTATCTGGGTTGGTCCAAGATATGCTTGTTGTGACATGAAGTTGATGGAATGTTTGGGGCTATCATTCAGACTTGTGACCATTTGGTTCGTCCAAACTTGTTGTTACGAGTGTTCGGAGATCACAAAGTAAAGTTGTGCATGTATTAACTATGCAATCTCTCTTCCTTGTCACACCTTCTATAAGTGTTATGTTTTCTATTTAAACTTGGATAGCATTAATAATATGATAATACCTTACATTAAAAAAAAATACTCGAATATAAATGACAATTGAAGCAAATTTACATACTTAATGAAATAACCTTTAAGAGTCCAACATATTCATAGCATACAATGTTATCCCTTAAACACAAGTTACGACATAATCCCCAGGAACGACTGAGCTCAACACTGTAAAGATTCCCAAGAACATATTCCTTTATCTTCTAGCATCTTGGTTTGACGATTGCGTGCAACGGCTCAAGCTTTCTAGCAGTAAGTGCAACTGTATCCTCATTATCTTGCTCCCCTTCCCTAAGCCTCCACTCAAATTTCTGCACCATTCTCCCTATCGACGTGCAAACTATCAACATTGCTTGATAAGCACCAGCACAAGCCCTCTTCCCGCTTCCAAACGCCATCGTTTTGTGTAGCTCCATTGGATCAGATCCTCCGCTAAGAAACCTTTCCGGCATCCACTCTTCAGGCTTCTCCCATTGCTTCTCATCCATGTTGCATCCGTACAAGTTTATAGCTATCTGCAACCGTTAATTAAACATTGTTTTTTCACTTCAATGTCACACCTCTTCAAGACCTAGCTATAAGTGGTACAACTTACCTCTGTTCCAGCTGGGACATGGTATCCTCCTAACTCGGTGTCTTCATCGACGTGGCGCATAGGGATGACAGGAACAGGGCTGTGCCTTCTGAGTGTCTCATGGAAAATAGCAGTGAGGTAAGGAAGTTTGGATAAGTGTTGTTCCGACACATCTTCAGACCCACATTCGCTCTGTATCTGCTGAAACAGCTTCTCCTGTCGTTGAGTGTTTTTGGCTAGTTCAAACATTGCCCACTCCGCACACACCAGTATTGTATCAGATGTTTCAATAATCATCTCCCATATCAACATCCTGATTTGTGGATCCGTTAGGGTCTTGGCTTCCGACAATAAATGGTCGATGTAACAATCGATCACCTGGAAAACAATAACACATCATATGAGTAAACTATGCAATAATTCAATAATATTGATAATTAATCAAGTTTATCACTTTGTTAACTTACCTCGCCGGAAGCAATCCGTTGCTTCTGTTCCCTAATCAGAGCACTCATCAATGCGTCCCTACGAAAATGCATTTGCTCGATCTTGTTTTCGAAGCCAGGATTGGGAATCCAGCTCAGGTAAGGGAAGAACTCTCTCCAGTCAACCTCTATGGCGCCGTCCATGGGATCCAACACTAATGTCTTGAATATTTCATCCCTGGACAATGTAGTCCCCAATCCCTCAACATAGATAGACTCCACTTCCTTCCCAACTGACTGCCATTGATTAATTACTCAACCTGGTTAATCATTTTTGTTATGGAAAACAAAACAGAGTATATAATAGTTCTTCTTCAGACTTACTTGTCTCATGGATAGAGCGAAGAGTTCAGACTCGAAGATCTTCCTGAAATTGAAAGCTTGTCCAGGGTTAGCCTTGGCATGAGCATGCAACTTGCTTGCTATATTGTCCACCATAATTACTCTGTGGGAGCGATGTCTTTTCTGCCAATTCAAAGGGAACAAGTAAATAATCGAAACCCACTCTGTTTATTGCTGCTACCAACAGATATAGAGCTGTAAGTAACCTGAGCGGTTGGGCTCAAAACGTTAGTGAGAAGGTGGCGTTTGACCAACTTGTGGAAATCATCGTAATCGCTCATAGCAACCATGGTTTTGTCCTGTGTGAGTACGGTTAAAGCTTTTGGTAGCTTCCTTGAACTTATCGACGAGAATTTGGTCACCATGGCCTGAAACAGAGTTTACTTAAATTAACTCTGCAAATTTACTAGGCTAGCATATATGACTCTTTATTACCTATATACTCTTCCCTATACATTAAACTGATGAAACGAACTCTGAATGTCCGTCCAATTTATCAACAACCCAGAAACATAAACAGAGCAACCCAAACTTATTGAGGCAGAAACAAGAACACTGATTATTTGCGGATTCAGAATGATTCAATATATTGAGCCCAACTGTATACAATGATTCAATATGCACTTAATCACTTAATTACAATTTAAAAAATTAGTAAAGTAATCTATCTAATGAGTGGATGGTGAAGCAAAGTCACCATCACATTTTTATTGGATAGCAACTCCTCTTGGTGGGACAGAGTTGAATCGGATAAAACCCACAACCCAGGAAATATCCGGCTGAGTAATTAAGGATTTCGTAAAAGCATGTAAAAAAAACATAGAAGCCAAACGACGATTGTAACAATGGACAGTAGGGGGAATTGAAAAAAAACCAGACCTCTTTTGTGACGTCGGTGGTATTGAGGACGACGACGGAGGTTGAACCGGTTTTGATGGAGTAGATGGGGCCGTAAGTCTCAGCCCATTTGACGAAAGTTTTATGGGGTTTCTTCTCCTTCAGCTGCAGCAAGTTTCCGATCATCGGCATCCCTGGTACCTCTGTAAAAAATAATATTCGACACGTTAAAGAAAAAAGAAAAAAAGCGGGAGTTATTATTATCCTTATGATTTGAATAGCTACCAGGAGCTAGGCGGAGATTGGAGTTGGTCTTCTTGTGATCGACGATCAACTTTTTCATGAAATAGAGAGAGAAGACCAATCCACCCACAGCGGCGGCTGTCGGAGCGGACGTTTGGAAGCTGGGTAGAGCGGCGGAGATGGAAGCGGGCTCCATTGTTGTATAACTTTTTTGATGGGGGGAATTAAATTAGGAAGGGGAACTTTATACCTGTGTCTGCACAGTTTAAAGGCAAACAGATTACTTTTTATAGAGTGATGGGAGTTAACTTATGATTTATTGATTTATATAAATAAATATGAAAGCAAAGTATTTATTATATATGAGTGGAGATGGGTGGGGTGAATGATTATAATGACTGGGATATCCATGATAGATGATGTTCATTAGCTTTTTTACCTTTATTTGGGTATACTGTTGTTGCCAATTGACTCACTCATTTGGGCCTTCACGCCAAAGATCTAAATACCTTGGAAATTGGGGGATTCAGACTGCAAAAAAATTATGGAATTTGAAAAATGTATGTTTCCGGCTGGAAATTGGTTAGTGGTTATGGATTATATCAACTAATCACACTAAATTTTGCCTTTTTTTGTTAATCACTAACCGAAATATGGTTAGTAGTGTGATTTGTGGTTATCATTTGTTTTTAATGTAGTTAGTAGTTAACTACAAAACCAGAAAACAAAAACATAATTGATGACGTTAGATTTACCGCGTTTATATCGCCACATTTGAACGACATTCCCCTTATTTGACTCCGAATTGTGATGAACTTGAATGACTTTT
The DNA here is from genome assembly GCA_034768395.1 of Linum lewisii. Taxonomy (NCBI): domain Eukaryota; kingdom Viridiplantae; phylum Streptophyta; class Magnoliopsida; order Malpighiales; family Linaceae; genus Linum; species Linum lewisii. The sequence goes on along the minus strand of CM068303.1, from coordinate 48,673,870 downwards.
ATGAAAAATATGTTTTATCTCCCGTTGGCCCTCTTTTGGGCAATTTGATGTTGTTTCGAGTTGTTTTTGTTGAGATTTCAGGTTACCACGTTGTGGATGACTTTTCTACGAGCTCGGCACTTCAAACGGGGATCAATTTGGAGTTCAAACGGAGCGGGAATCATCAAAAGAGCTGAAGGTCATTTCCAGGGGCAAAAGTGCGCCTAAATCCATGAAAAGTGCGCCGGCGCACTTTTCTGGTGCTGCCAGGCGCACTTTATTTTTAGTCCCCTGGAATTTTTCCATCGGCCACAAAAGTGCGCCATTTTCATGGAAAAGTGCGCCGGCGCACTTTTTAAGTGCCGCCGGGCGCACTTTTTCCCAGGACGGATTTCGGAGAGTAAAACAGGGTTTTCAAGGGAGAGACGGATAGACTTCATTCTTCATTCTGATTTCGACGAACCAGACACTCTCGGAGGAGGATTTTGAAGCTTTGAAGTGACGATTAAGCGAGGAGAAGCGAGGATTAGCTCAGGAGTTTCTAGGATTCGACAGGATTAGGTTTACTCGGAGTAAGATGTCTTCTTCTCCAGTTCTCTTCTTCTTTGTTTCTACGATTTCTTCTGTAGCGATGTCGAGCTAAACTCTTTAGTTTGTTCAGATTAGATGAAACTCTAGTGAGATTTTGTATGGATGATGTCGGGTTTCTAACCCGTTTATGTTAATTGAGGTTTATTCAGACTTAATTTAGATTTTTCTAAAACCCTAATTTGAAGCTCTTGAATTCGCAGATTGACCATATCGTAGAATTTGCTTCATCTTTGTCTTGCGGTTCTGACCATGGACGTGAGTCATTCTAGGGTTTAGAAGGTCATTAAGATTACCCGGTGTCTTGACCATAGGGCCGGTGAAATTAATCTCTTTGCATTTTTGTGCGGCGTTTCATTGTTCTTCGTGCATTCTTGGAGATTTATGAGTTATCTTGACCATAGGAACTCATAGGTTTGCTAGGATAGTTTCTCTGCGTCCTGACTATGGAGTAGAGATTGCCAAAGAAAGCGTCGAGGAATTGAGTCTGTTAAAACCTTAGTTGCATTGCATCATCCGTCTTAGTCGAGCTAGAGCGGATTCGAGTCTGGACAAGCGCCTTAGTCAATTCTTGAAGCTCCATCTTGTTTGCCTGCTTGATTGGTTTAATTTGCATTTCTAGATTTTTAGTTCATTCACCACCATTTCCAAACCAAACGTTTAAACCCGAATAGCTTATTCCACATTAGTTGAGTAATAGAAACAGAAAGACCCTTGGGAAGTAACGATCTCGCTAGAGCGATCTAGTGAGTAAAACTAGTGTGCATTAATTTGCGCATCAAGTTTTTGGCGCCGTTGCCGGGGACTTTTCTTTTTCTAGGAAAGGCATTGTGCGTTTAAGCTTTTCATTCACTCTTTTATCATCTCTTTTCTCCCCATCTTTTTCATGATTTACTTGGGTAGTGCTCTTGTGTTTTGAGATGCAGGACTACAGGTTCGATAACAACCAAGGATGGTACAATAATGGAATGCCACTTAATGATTACAACCAAGAGTGGAGTACATCATGGCAACCATGTATGCCAAACTGGAATGAGGAACCACCACCCTTGCCTTCTTGGCCAGAGCCACAAGCTACACACTACTACCGAGATTACGAAGAGGAATATCTACATTCGCACCAGTACCAACAACAGGAGTCTTATACAGATTTTATGCTGAATAAGATCCTCTCGACTCTACGAGCTCCTAATGTTGTGAACGTCGAGATTGAGCAACAGTATCAACTGATGGAAGAAGATTCTCGAGAGCTGGTCGAAGAAGAAAATGATAACCTAGCCCATGACTGTTGTGAGCTAGAGGTACCTGATGAAGAATCTTTGACAATGGTGGTAGATGAAGATGTGGAGCTTATCCATCTCTTGATTGAAGCTGAAGATGAGCATCTGGATATTGAGGAGTTATCCTCATTTGTGCTTCCGTCGAGCCAGCCTGTAGTTCCAGATAGAGATGAGCACATGGATATCGAGGAGTCACCTACATTGGTAATTCAGACAACTGAAACTGAGGAGGGCAATGATTCTGAGGTGTATGAGCTCAACTTCCAGAGCAACTTGGATGACATTGGTGTGGAGCAGACTGCAATCATCGATTATAACACACCATACTATCTCTTTCCTCCTCCAGTAGGAAAGTTTGAGAAGAAAAGGTCATCCGAGCAGAACAAGGATCGACTTGAGCACCATCGACTGCATCTTGCTCCTTCTGACGTGCTATTTGGAACTAAACCGCCAGCCTTGAAGAAGCTGTTTGACTTCAAGGAACTTTTGAGTTGGGGTGCATAACCAGGTATCGTCTAGCTCAAGGACGTTAAAGGAGAGCGCTTCATGGGAGGCAACCCATGTCTGGAGTCTGTTTTGAGTTTTTGAATTAGTTGTTTAATTTTGAGTTTGTGTCGAACTGTTGTAGTTCTTGAGTCAGTGGTCTATTCTGTACTTTGAATACTCTAATCGTGTTGTGAGGTTCTCTCCAGTTTCAGGCTATCCTCAGCTCCCGCCATGACTGTCCGTCGGTACTTCACTCTTGCCTCCACTGGCATCCTCATGATCTACTTCTCGATACCCCTTTACACTTTTCTTCACTGTTGTGCAGTCCATTGAGGACAATATCCAAATTTAAGTGTGGGGTGGGGTGTTTGTTTGCATGTTTTGCCAAGTAATGGGCGGTGATTGTGCCTTGTTTTGTCACTCTTTCACAGCTTCCCATTCTCGGTAGCAAGTAATTTTCCACATTGCTTAATAACTTCTTGGATTGCCTACTGTCTTCCATATGGTGAGATTGATGTGGTGCTTTGGCTTTAACCAAATGTGTGTGTGAGAACCTGAATTATGACCATCTCCCATTCTTCTTGCTCTTAGTAGTCTAGGAGCTTGCCCTTATCGTGTTAGTGAACAGTTGACTTGTTAATGTGTAAGACTTGGTCTGTCTGATGCTCGAATTCTCTAGTTCAATGCCTGGATCGAGTCTAGATAAGGGATCTTTTAATTTCGTGCTTTAAGTTGTTTTTGATTTTCCCAATCAAAGAAAATCTGAAAAATGAATGGTTTGGTATTGAAGTTGTGGGTCGATTCACGAGCTGGCATACGTGCCTGCCCATTGCTGTAGTCCCAAAGGGAAGTCTCAATGTGGCATTCTTCTTCTAACCTACTCCCGATCGTGGCTGGGGTCTAGGATAACGCGGAATTCCAAAGGTTTCCGGCTGCTCCGTACCCGGTAGTATCCACACTGTACCGCCCATTCGGAAAAAAAAAAGGAAAAAAAAAATGAAGAGAAAAATGAAATTCTCTTTAATTTTGTTCTAGTCGTGTTCCCTTATCTAGCAAGTGTCCGGTTGCGTCCTAGAGTAAGTGTAGCGGAAGTAAGCGTTGTCTTGCCTTTACCAAGTCAGGTTGTTCACTAGTTCGTTAAAGTCTTGTTCCTCTTTCACTCTGGCAAAAGTTTGGTTCCTAATTGTGTGGTTAGTTGGGTAATCCTCTTGTTTGGTTGAAGCACCGTATACATCTTTCTAGGAACCAAGAGGTTTTCGGTTTGCTCATTCAAGTTGGTGCATTGTTGTGGTAAAATTCTTGTTTGAGGACAAACAAACGTTTAAGTGTGGGGTGATTTGATGACGTTAGATTTACCGCGTTTATATCGCCACATTTGAACGACATTCCCCTTATTTGACTCCGAATTGTGATGAACTTGAATGACTTTTATGAAAAATATGTTTTATCTCCCGTTGGACCTCTTTTGGGCAATTTGATGTTGTTTCGAGTTGTTTTTGTTGAGATTTCAGGTTACCACGTTGTGGATGACTTTTCTACGAGCTCGGCACTTCAAACGGGGATCAATTTGGAGTTCAAACGGAGCGGGAATCATCAAAAGAGCTGAAGGTCATTTCCAGGGGCAAAAGTGCGCCTAAATCCATGAAAAGTGCGCCGGCGCACTTTTCTGGTGCTGCCAGGCGCACTTTATTTTTAGTCCCCTGGAATTTTTCCATCGGCACAAAAGTGCGCCATTTTCATGGAAAAGTGCGCCGGCGCACTTTTTAAGTGCCGCCGGGCGCACTTTTTCCCAGGACGGATTTCGGAGAGTAAAACAGGGTTTTCAAGGGAGAGACGGACAGACTTCATTCTTCATTCTGATTTCGACGAACCAGACACTCTCGGAGGAGGATTTTGAAGCTTTGAAGTGACGATTAAGCGAGGAGAAGCGAGGATTAGCTCAGGAGTTTCTAGGATTCGACAGGATTAGGTTTACTCGGAGTAAGATGTCTTCTTCTCCAGTTCTCTTCTTCTTTGTTTCTACGATTTCTTCTGTAGCGATGTCGAGCTAAACTCTTTAGTTTGTTCAGATTAGATGAAACTCTAGTGAGATTTTGTATGGATGATGTCGGGTTTCTAACCCGTTTATGTTAATTGAGGTTTATTCAGACTTAATTTAGATTTTTCTAAAACCCTAATTTGAAGCTCTTGAATTCGCAGATTGACCATATCGTAGAATTTGCTTCATCTTTGTCTTGCGGTTCTGACCATGGACGTGAGTCATTCTAGGGTTTAGAAGGTCATTAAGATTACCCGGTGTCTTGACCATAGGGCCGGTGAAATTAATCTCTTTGCATTTCTGTGCGGCGTTTCATTGTTCTTCGTGCATTCTTGGAGATTTATGAGTTATCTTGACCATAGGAACTCATAGGTTTGCTAGGATAGTTTCTCTGCGTCCTGACCATGGAGTAGAGATTGCCAAAGAAAGCGTCGAGGAATTGAGTCTGTTAAAACCTTAGTTGCATTGCATCATCCGTCTTAGTCGAGCTAGAGCGGATTCGAGTCTGGACAAGCGCCTTAGTCAATTCTTGAAGCTCCATCTTGTTTGCCTGCTTGATTGGTTTAATTTGCATTTCTAAATTTTTAGTTCATTCACCACCATTTCCAAACCAAACGTTTAAACCCGAATAGCTTATTCCACATTAGTTGAGTAATAGAAACAGAAAGACCCTTGGGAAGTAACGATCTCGCTAGAGCGATCTAGTGAGTAAAACTAGTGTGCATTAATTTGCGCATCAGTAATCAATAATTCTATATACATAAATAAGAATAACTAAGAAAATCTTTAAAAATTATTATTTTTTAACTTTAGATGAAAGGAAATAAAATTACCTGTAACTATATATAGATAAAAAATTCCAAGGTATTGATGTAAACAAATCTCACCTCTAATTTAAGGAAATATAGGCTATTAGAACGTGGTTATGGTGGTGTCAGCCGTATTAATCTCAGCCATCTATTTAATCTACGGTCCTCATCTCCCACTTGTTCTTTTTTTCTTCACCAACTCGTATGAATGAGATTTTTTTCGGCCAACTACTTTTTTGATCGAAGGAAAAGTTGTTCGGAGAGAGATTTAATTTTTTGGGACGTCGTTTCTACATGACAACTCCGCCAATGATGGCACATTTAATTATATCGTCAATACAGTATGTATGAACTTCATACAGAGTATACATTATAAACATGTTGTATTATTCTCATACATAATGGTACGAATTTCATATAAAGTGTATACAGTTTGTATAACTTGCACAAACATCTGAACGAAGTGTATACAATTTGTATAGACCGCATACAAACTGTCGACGAAAAATTTGTCAAGAAAAATATTATTTTTCTGACTTTTTTTTCTTTCCCGGAATCATAGATCTAATGACTACAATCAGTGGGTGAAATTATTTTCGTCAACGGAGGCTCGTGTCCTCAGGAAATTCGTTGATAAACTTTTGGGTGATAAAATGAGAGAAAACTTCAACAAACTACAATAACTTGAAATTATAAACAACAAATTAAGACCACAAGATGAAACAACTGAGATCTAACGGTGGATGATAATTGTTGTATTGGATGCAAAAAAAGTGACACATTGTCACCGAAACTGGAGTCACTTTTTTGCCCGCGTGTTGGTGAGCTTATCCATTCCATTATAAATACATATACATGCAAATATTGTGTATTTTATTTTATTAATTATAAATATTTTATGCACAAACCTATATATTTCATAAGGGGGTGTTAGAATATATTGAAATAACAAATAAACTAATGAATAAATGATTAGTACCTTAAAAGAAGAGGCTATCTATAACATCTATTATCTAATATTATCGACAAAATATTGTATGCTATAACAAATTTATGATAACATATAACATATATAAATTAAATATTATATATAACATATAAAATGTTATATCCAGTGACATAAGACTATCTAGTCGTAGCCGTATATGATAACATATCTTTTTTTATTGTGATAATCAGGTAAAGTGAGCCCACCAACATTCTCTTGGGAAATGTTCGACTTTGAAAATCTTTACATTAATATTTAAGTTTCAAATGAAGATATTAATATTAAGTAATTAATAAATTACTTTTTGAAATAACTTGAACTAATTATTTCTAGTTCTAGAGATAAAAACTTCGCTTGCATTTTTTGTGTGACATAAACAATTTTTTGGAGTTAGGATAATATAATCAGGTGTGTTGGAAAATTTTAGTGGATTAATTAAGTATGTACAACTGAAGATTTTGAAGAAACCATAAATTATATTATAGTCTATAGAAACAACTATACTCCATATATTTCCCCAGAAATTTAAGATTTAGTGAATATTTTAGATTAAATTAGTACTCAACACAAATGTTTTGCAATGGCTATGAGATGTGTAGTTTGATACTCCGATTTGTTGGGGTTCGATGTTGTGGTTGTGGAGAGAATGTATCATTCCATCTAATCGACAAACAATTCGAAATGTATATTCTTGATATTTATATGAAAAAATATGTGTCGTACGATTTGAATTCTAGATACATGATTGAAGATTGAAGTTTTAAATTATGCATGAGAATAATATAAAACTTAGTAATGATTATTACAAAGGGCAAAAAGTATACATAGAATTCTACATAGCATGTGTTATAAATTAGGATTTAGGTCTTTAGGGTTAAAGTTTTTGGTATTTAGAATTTATTGATTTAAGGATTTATGGCGTACATGTTGGTAAGAATCTGTGGACACATACAGTATTTTATAATTTTATCTTGATGATGTCAAACAATAGAGTATCGAACTATTCGAGATCAGAAATTTATTTAGAAAAAACTTGAATCAACTAAACTTTTTTGTTTAGTTTCTCTGATATTCATTCGGCTAAAATTCATACAATCTTTAATATATTCTATTTTCGATGGTATCATATTTCTCCTGTCCACTGCAGATTTATTTTGTCTGAAATCCTCAGTGACCAATATACGTACCATCCTTTTGAGTTTTACTAATGAACAAGCATTTGAGTTGCGAGAGCAGACAAATGATATGAAGATAGGCGGTTGCAAAGAATATTCTTTCTATAACTGCGTAGAGAGATTAATGCTTATAGTTTATAATGTAGTAGGTAGTTTTCAAGGAAGGTGGGGAATTAAGTATAGTTTAGCCAATGAAAGGAAACTTGTTACAAAGTTTTACACTAGAACAACATTGATTAAATTAAAGTAATTGAAGGAAGAGGTTGAATTGAAAGAGACTGCAGCTGGTTCTGTTCTTGGACGGGGAGCTTAATGACAAAGCTGGCAGGCGGGGATGAATGTGAGTTTTGTGGATTGGGATCAGCAACATAAAGATCCACTTCATTCTTATGTTTGGATTCAAGTTACACTTTGTGATCCAATCAAAATATATATTCAAGGTAACTCATTTCAAATTCAAATTCAATATGTATACAAGTTGATGGAGCTACACTCAAAGAGAAAGGAGAAGCAATTGACTTTTATGTATACTAGAATTACCCGCGCGATGCAACGGAAATTTTCAAAAGACCAGTAATGGTAATTCCGAGTATTTTATTTCTGCTATGAAAGCTGATATGAACCATTTTGTTGAAAAATATAAATGTAGGAAAGACTATGCTAGGAGTGAAATTTGACAAAATGAAAATTAAAAAAATATATATATAAAAATTATAATTAAAATGAATGAAAAACGTCGACAAAAAGATGTTCAAACAAAATAAAAGGTTTCTACCAAAAAAATATATTCTACCAAAAAAAAAAAAAACAAAATAAAAGGAACATAAAATAGAATTAAATATTCTCTCTCTAGTCACCACTTATTTTTATTATAGTGTATCACCGTTATTCTCTCCATCTCCTCTTTGCTCATATCCAACCTCCATCACATGACATTGCCTATTATGATGTTAATTAGTTTCCATAGCGTAATCACTCTTCTTGGCACAATGATTATGCATTTATATACCCTAGAAAAAGTTTGGGGTTGATGATCTCTACTTTTATTCCAAGCAGAACTACGATAAAGTTGAAAACATTGTATGAAATATGAAAATATGCATGTGTCTATTGATAAAGCCTATACAGTATACAATACATTATATAAGAGTCTTTCAATTTTGTTACTCCTATAAGAACACAAATAAATAAAAATGAGTGTTGATTGATTAGTGTTGTTTTGTCATTCTCAATTGTAGAGATAAGAATCCTACAAGCCCAAACACTCACTCTCACAAGCCCATCAAACACAAGTGACCCACAAAAGCCCCCTTCAAAACCAATGACTCAAGCCTTAAATACCTTAATGGAGGAAAGAAAATACTATTCATTCAATAGTAACTCCCCTTCTCCCTTTATATATAGAAATATAGAAAGTAGAGATAAGAATCCTACAAGTCCAAACACTTACTCTCACAAGCCCATCCAACACAAGTGACCCACAAAAGCCCCCCTTCAAAACCAATGACTCAAGCCTTAAATAAATACCTTAATGAATGAAAGAAAACACTATTCATTCAATAGTAACTCACATTCTCCCTTTATATATAGAATCTGTGTCTACCATAAACCCCCAAGGAAAAAATAAATCTTGAATGTCAACTAGAATCAACTTCCAATCTCCAAAAAGAGATTCACCCTCTAAACGCATGCAACAACCAATCCCTAAAACTCCTATACCTACAGTAATAGTTCCTAACCTGCCATTCACGGGTGAACTCACAAGCGTGATCAACATGGTTCGGTCCCCAAATGTCAAGTTTGGAAGTAAAAGTTAGCCAAACCTGGGTCGAAAAAGAGCACGAAAAAAAAAGTGTGAATCGACTCAAGGTCGATTCTACACAGAACACAATAGAGTTGGTGGTACAAATGGTTTGTTTGTTTCTAACATCAATAATACCATTCATAAAAAAAATACTAGTATATTTGGGGTGGGGGTTACGATTGTAGATTCTTTTACAATTGAAAGTTTAGTTGTTTGTGAGGCTTTTGATTTGGTGTTTGCACATGAATTTCGAACAGATTATTCTAAAAGGGAATTCTGAATGGGTGAAAAATATTTTCGCTCATGAGAAAGCCTTACATTCCACCGCATGCACTATCATTTATGAAATAAGAAAACTGATGTACAAATTTGATTTCCTAGAATACAAAACAATTCCCTAGAATCCAAAATCAAAAGGCCTCTCGCTTCCTCAAGCCTCGTTAATCTTGCTTACTTAAAATAATCTCTTTCTAGATTTATTCTTGTTTAATAAATTGATCAACTCAAAAATTGGATTATTAAAATTGAGTTGGACATTTCAACTGTATTTTTTTCTGACTCGGCATGTTGATAAGATGATTCAGCTAGAAAAGTTGACGGTGGGATGATTTTGTATGGTTTTAAAATTTATGGGATTCATCCGTCTATTTTTAAAAGTATGAAACGATTTTGTACAAACCCAAAAAGAACGGGACTACTACTGCTAATTACCTCTCTCTCACTATACTGTCAATGCTTGAAGGAAGTAATGGCGATGAAGGCGGCTTATTGTTCATTTTGGTCATAAACCTTTGGAGCTTATAACAAATTGGTCATAAGCCTTTGATTTGTAACCTAGTAGTCATTAACCTATAGGATTTGTAACAATTTGGTCAATCCGTTAACTCTCCATCCAATTTTTTTGTTAAGTGTTGATATCAGCAAGCCACCTCAACACTTTTTCCATGTCACCACTTGCCATGTCATCTAATCAAAACTAAACTGAACCCAACTAATCATTTTAACCGAACCAGATTGAATCTAACCTAACCTTAACCAACCCACCCCAACCCTTCTTCATCCTTCACAATGACCAAAACTTTAGTGCATCACAATTTCCCCCTCCGGCTGACTCCGGCAATAGTCCGACGATAGCTGATCTGAAAACCTAATATAATTCTTTGTTCTTACTTTCCGTCGTCACATAGATCGATTAATATTGATAAAAAAAATAGATCGATTAATTGTTGCAGAAGAAGAAGGGGAAACGACAATCAAACAACAATGGATGTAATGTCCCGACGAGATCGACATAGTCTCCGGCGAATAATTACGAAGAAGGATAAGCCATAGAGGCAAGAAGAGAGGGAGATGAGAAGAGAAAGGGAAGAAGAAGGGCTAAAGCCTTCAAATTGAGAGAGAAATTAGGGTTTTGAAATATTGTTCATTCATTGCCTGAAACATTGAAACATCTTGGCTTTTATAGCCTTACTCCTGTTTTCTGTTTGCACTTTAGTCACTATACTATCACTCTATGACATTTCAGTCCCTAGTCATGACAATCCCTTTCCCTTAAGAACAGACTTGTCCTCAAGTCTGATACAAAGATTGCAACACTAAAGCAAAAATAAGCTCAAAAATTTGTTGTCTCTATTGTTTGTCTTCATGTCCTCAAGCCTTCATAACTCACAAAATGATCAACCGTCTTATGTCTATCTTCTCTTCTCCTACTATCCCCTCCCTTTCCCTTAGAATGAGGCTTGTCCTCAAGCCGATTAGCAAGAAAGATGTAAGCTAGCAAAGACAATGGAGGTGGGTGGGAGGGTAATAGAGTACACAACTAAGATGTCTGCCCTGAGCTCACCATGTCGCATCTTGGCTTGAGTAGCACCAACATACATCTCAAGTGAAACTTCAGTAAGAATGAGGCTTGTCCCCAAGCTCAGTAGCAGGGCAGAGAATTGCTTCATGGAGTACAGAAACAAACTCAAACTGCATAGGTGGACACTTTCAGCAATCATCTCTGCAGTGAGCTGGTGCATTTCAACAACATCAAGTTGCTGAATTAGTGGAGTTGAGCACTTCAGAAGCTGCTTGGATCGGAGGTGGGGTTCATCCTTGACAATTACTGCATAAACTCTACCAAACACCCATAACTGCAACTCCTTAACATACCCGAGACTCAGAAAATGCACCCAAAACAAAACATTCAGCCTCTCCAGATGAAAGCTTGGTATTGCTAGCTCAAGGACTCGTGCCACACCCCCCCCAACCAATCAGTGTCACTATTTGCGTTATCAGCATTCAACATTGACACAACAATAAGGAATTCAGGGAAAGTGCAATTACAGAAGCCACTTGACCAACCAAAACCAACTCACAATTTCTATGGAGTCTCCATTTCTTCACCCCACGTCCCCACAAGCCAATAACACAATCACCCACATATGCCTTAAGTAGAACTTCGGTAAGAAACTTTAAATGGCTATGGAATCCAAATTGACATAATCCACAAGTCTTGACATATCATTTAACAACTGAACCATGAATGTAGCTGATATCCACTTCTCATTCTCAAGTGGCTGGTCTTTGTTTAAAAGGGATCCCAGGTGCCTATCCAAGCAATGAAATAAGTCTTCAAGATATAAAACCTTGCAGAAAAATACTTCAACTTTATCTTTGTCCATGAGAAAGATAACATTCTGACAGGTTCCTATGCCAACTATTTGAATTAGATCCCAATGAACACTTGGACTTTGAACTTCTAAACCAAGTAACATGCTCACTATAGTTGCAGGATTCTGACCTATTATGTACAGCAATGAACCAGCCAACCTGTATGGAGAATCTAAACTTCCATTATACTTATCAATCATCCTTTCATCCTTTTCTATATCTAGTATTACTGCCCATTCGCTACCATTTCCCTTCCTTTTGAGAGCCAATTTGTCTTCAAGCTGTTGAACCATAACCAAAAGGTAGTCACCCAGAGTTCCTTTCAACCCAAAAATTAGCAATTGAAATGTGCTAGCCCCAATAAAATAGTTGCAGCATTCACTTGAATCCCAAAGCCATATTACTGTCATTTTGTAAGCATTCAGCACCTCTTGAGCTGCACTTTCACTTGATCTAACCTCTCTATTCTTAACCTTGAACACCCAACTAACTATGACAACCAAATCCTTATATGGTTCCTTGAAACAAATGTAAATTTTCCTTTCAAAAGAGGCAACAAAATAGCAGCAGCAAACATGATAATGTAGTAGTCCATAATCCCATGAACTCAACAGCAAATCATTACCTTTGAATCCAAAATAGAAGTCGAATTGTACTGCTGTCTCAGTCCCTTGGGGTTCTTTGAATCTCAGGTATGCAATTTGGGAGTTCTTAGTCTCACTCTCTTGGTATGGTTCCTTTAATTTGGAGCACCATCCATTCTCTGTATAAACCCCTGAATAGCAGCAATTCTGTTGAGCAAACTGATTTTCTTCCTCTCTAGTTGCCTTCTTCTCCCTGGCCAACACTGCAGCTCGAAGGAGTACAGGCATTTCGGTGTCGACAAGTATTCCTGGCAATGCTGAAATGAGCTGCTCCGCAGCAGCAACTTCCTTAACACAAGTTGAAGCTGTAACTGCAAAGGGGCAAAGATCCAAGCATGCACAAGACTTTTTTCGAACACCTGGTAGGCAGAACCTAACTCCTTGTATGGTGCCTTAAAGCAGACAATATTTCCTTCTCCTCGAGAAACATGAAGACAGCAACAAACAGGACAAGAATGGAACCCAAAACTGCTGTTACTCTTCCATTTTTTTACGTCGCGTCCCCAAAACTCAGTCCCAAACTCACAGCCATTGCACAAGATTGAAAATTTGGGAGGAGAAAAAAGAGAACCCGAAACTTCACTTAGAGTATGGAACTGAGACCAATCTTTGAGCCTAAGAGAAATGATACCTGCTTGCTTCAACTGTTTCTTCGTGCTGCTTAAGATTCCAGGTGAAGGACCAAGAGAAATGGAAGGGAGGGATTCAATTGAACCTCCATTTCCCTTGGAGCTAGCGCAAGGCGAAGAGGAAAATGTTGCTGATGCGGATGAGGAGGAAGGACGTGGAAAACGACTCAAGACAGCAACGCAAAACTCAACCCAAAGCAGAGAATCACGTCCCTTTTGCCATTGGTTGAACCAGTTGAGAGCTTCTCCAGCCAGAGCCATCCATGCTCTGTATACCTGGTTGTTCTCTGGAACATCGTAGAGTCGAAATTGACGAACACATTGACGAAGCCATGGACTTCCATCACCACCAGAAAAGATCGACAATGAAAATGAAGAAGGTGATGAGTCAATGGAATCGGTGGGAATGACAAGCTTCTGTTGCCAGATATGAAGCTGCTCCATGGGTGCCGAAGTACTGCTCTGATACCACTTGTAATGTCCCGACGAGATCGACATAGTCTCCGGCGAATAATTACGAAGAAGGATAAGCCATAGAGGCAAGAAGAGAGGGAGATGAGAAGAGAAAGGGAAGAAGAAGGGCTAAAGCCTTCAAATTGAGAGAGAAATTAGGATTTTGAAATATTGTTCATTCATTGCCTGAAACATTGAAACATCTTGGCTTTTATAGCCTTACTCCTGTTTTCTGTTTGCACTTTAGTCACTATACTATCACTCTATGACATTTCAGTCCCTAGTCATGACAATGGATCGATCTCAAATCCTGCTGTTGGGACTACCAATCTTTCTATTTTGCTCCGACGTGTTGAACCTCTTCTTGACATCTCCCCACCTCCCAAACCAATCTAAGCTCCACCAGCAGCAACAGCCCTCCATCTCCCTCTCAGATCCCTTTCCAGATTTAGTCGATACAAAATCCCCCAAATCGGCGTTCCCAGTCTACTGTTGAACCATCGAGTTCCCCTTATCTTCAGTGACTTCTTCTTCTCAATCGCGACGTACCTCATCGCGGGGACAACACGCCGTCGTTACTGAAAGGATGTGAGGTAGTGGAGAATACGAAGAGCCGGTGAGCACAGAGCTTGTAGCATTAAAGTCTTCATCGTTTCTATTCTCTATAATGGAAATCATAATCACCATTCATGAATCAAAGTAGGGTAGTAATCCCCTCCTCTCTCTCGTTTACAAAATAAAACAATCGAATTGTTTCCTCCCCCTGTTCGGACAAGAGATTAAATTCCTTGCTTTCAATCTTGAACTCAGGGGAGAGGAATCAAGGGTTTCCACTCGTCAATTCCTTGCTTCCTCACTCTATCAGTTCAGCCGTTCAAGTAGAACCCACTATTCATTTGCTGGAGTCGGCCGCAGGGGGAAACTGTGATGTACTAAAGTTTTGGTCATTGGGAAGGAGGAAGAAGGGTTTGGGTGGGTTGGTTAAGGTTAGGTTAGATTTAATTTAGTTGGGTTAAAATGATTAGTTGGGTTGAATTTAGGTTTGATTAGGTGACATGGCAAGTGGTGATGTGGAAAAAAGTGTTGAGGTGGCTTGATGATATCAACACTTAACAGAGATTTTGGATGGAGAGTTAACGGATTGACTAAATTGTTACAAACCCTATAGGTTAATGACTACTAGGTTACAAATCAAAGGTTTATGACCAATTTGTTATAAGCCCCAAAGGTTTATGACCAAAATGGACAATAAGCCCGATGAAGGCAGATGATTAACCCTCGCTGCTTCTTCCTTGCAGTAGAATCGAGTCCACTCGCATTCTCTGTAATGAATTTGGTTTTCAGTTCCTCTTGAATTCCGCTTCTCCCTTTTAAGATTCAATGTGATTTTCCATTAAAATTCTTGTGTGGCCTTGTTACGCTGTTCTGGAGGAAAAGGAGAATGGAGAAACGCAGACATCCTTGCTTCTTTGAGACCTTTTCTGCTAATTTGTTTTCCGAGCGACTGGTGAGTAAGCTCTCTGATCTCATTATCGTTTTCGTTCCTATAAATCCTACTCTTCTTCTTTAGTTCTATTATTAATTGAAAGTGTCTTAGGGTTTCTGAATGGAACTTTTGCACATTGAGCGGTTAGATGTGTCATGTGGATATGTTTGCAATTAGCCTTCCCACTCATCATTGTATTTTGGCAAGAATGGCTTGAATCTCTCATGAATTCCGAATTTTGGATGATGTCAATGGAAGTATCAAACATTTATCAGGAGTTTAACTTCTGTAGTTGAGCCCAAGAATCTATGTTATGAACCTGGGTTCTCATTTCATAGTTACTTACTCAGTCTAATGCATATGTGGAGAAAGGTTGGCCCTTTTAGTGAACCTCCCAGTCCACATATTGAATTATTGCAAGCAAACTAGTGATGTTTCATTACAGTAAGTTGTTGATATTTCTGTGATTATCAGTCAACACAAGTAAATTTTTTCTTCTTGGCAGAAACTTCCATTTGGATTCATCAAACATTTGGAAGAAGAAACATCTGTGTCGCTGTCTTTATTTGGGCCTAGTGGGAACATTTGGCTGGTTGAATTAGTTCGTCAAGGTGGTGGTTTATTCCTTGATCGTGGTTGGCCTACCTTTGTGGCGGATCATTTCCTGGAATGCGGTGATCTTCTTGTTTTGAGATATGATGGGAAGTTTTGTTTCACGGTGCAAGTATTTGATGCAAGCAAATGCGAGAAAGAAGTTGCCTTCCATGCTAATTGCAGTCAATATCAGAATAGTCTCCATGAGATCACAGGACAAAAGAGGGCAAGAGGGGAGTATTATGCACTGTCTGACAAATGTAACAAATGTAGGAAGAATAACTGCAGCGGCCAGAATTCAGAATGCACAGAAAGAGATGAGAACATGGAAGCTTTAGAGGATATGTCTGATCTAGTAGAACTACGTCCCCAGTGTGGATTGGTGATCTCGGGTAAAACATGCCAGAAAAGGAATTTAATTGATGAAATGGAGCAATCTTGGAGTCAATCTAGCAATACTGCCTCGCTATCCCAATTCAAATCACTCTACAAAAAGCCAGGTACGGGCGAGGGTGATTACCGCTGGGTTCTGGAGTCTGCAATAACCAAGTGTTCCACATTTTTGTGTTCTTCATTTTAAAGCCCTTTATCTGCTAAAAAACTAGGTCGTCATCTGTCTTTCTCGCGCTGCTTTCGACATTGAGTGCCAATTAGTACTGAAGTTGGTACCTGGAAGCGTGATGTTCTTCTGAAATATGTTAACTTATTCAATAAGAGATATTAGCGTATTGTAGAACCAAAGCTCTTGAAAACTATTAATTTGCTGAAAATAGCATAGCGATTCAAAGAAGTAATGACACTGAAAGTGGCTTTAGTCTATACATGATATAGGTTATGGATCCACTTTCTCTGAAAGGGAGAAAAGAGTTGCAGAATCCTTTATATCCTGCTTTCCGTACTTTGTGAGGATCATGAAAAGATTCAACATCAACGGCTCACACACCCTGGTAACTCCATGTTCTTCCTTCTTTTGTATTTTTTCATATTGACTCTGAGCTGCTGGAATATGTTAAACAAACAAAAAAAGAATTTTCTTGTTATTTATTAGGAATAATAGCATCTGTCAGCTGTTTTTGCCATCTGCTTACATACTAAGATGAGCTTTTCTACCGTTTCATCCTACATAATATACCTTATAAGTTCTCCATGGCTCATCTTCCTACTTGTAAAACAGAAATTGTCAGTGCCGACAACCAAAGTACACACAAGTAATACTTTATGTGAAGGCTGGTTGGCCTTCGTCCGCAGTAATGAACTCAAGATGGGAGACATCTGCATATTTGAACTTGTTAAGAAATATGAACTTTGTGTGTTCATTCTTCAGGTGAATTGAAAATCAACTGAAGAAATCTTGGAAAAAGTATTCAAAGGTTTGTATAAAACTTATCAAGCATGTGGAACTATGTGAAGTGAGAGATTCGAACACGAGCCAGCCAGCTGCCTCGTTGAATCGCACTACAAAATGTAGCCCTGCGACAAACACCTATCACTCAAATTCAAAGAAGGGTAAAAACCTTGGGAATGGAGAGCGGCATGTAGAAGGTGATTTGCATACATAAACTGGGATGGGTTTAAAAATGATGTTGTCACTTGAAGAGAAGGCAGCCAAGTCCTTTAGTTCTAGTTGTCCGCATTTTGTTAGGATAATGAGGAAGTTCAAAGTCAGTGGTTCATATGCTCTGGTGAGTGACTTTCTCTCATAACTAGATATATACTTTCAGTTGTCTCTCAGAGTTTCCATTTGGTTGTCAATTCCTCCACTGCATCACTCTATGATAATGTGCAATGTTGAATGTGATCATAAGGAAGCCAATGTGTGGTGAAATGTGCAGAAAATCCCTCACCGGTTCTCGACAGAGTATCTTCCAGGATTCAAAATAGAGATAACTTGCGAGGGGGGATGGTGGCCTGTGAACTCACTTCCAGACTCGAAAGGAAGATCGGTGCACACATTTTGTGGTGGATGGATGGCATTCTTTCGTGACAATGGTCTAAAGCTGGGGGACACTTGCATATTCGAACTGGTGAGCAGCTGTGAAATGCGTGTGCACATACACAGTAACGATGGAGAAGCAGAAGGTATTGATGAACATCAATTTGGGAAGTCTGTAGGAAATGAGATGTCTCTTGTCCCATTTTCTTTTGCTGATCATCATGATCTCCTTCATCAGCCATGTTCTTAGATTAGAGTTCCACTTTTGATGTGAATTTAAAACCTTGACAAGTGTAACTAATCTTTATATCAGTCTCTGTTGTATTAGGTTCTAAAGTGGACAGTTTTTGACAATGAATGGAAGCCAAAGGTGAGAGAGCCAATGGTAACTGGTCCACCTTGTGTCATCATAAGCTGAGCCAAGTGTCAACTTAGAAGCAACAGATGTTCATTATCAAAAGTCAAAACTATCAAAAGACTCTTGGCTGTTACACGTGTGCAGCTCTTGGTTCACCTTCAACTGCCAGATGTTCATATTATCTCTGTTTTTGGTGGGTTCTCCAGTCTTCCTTCTCTTCTCAGTCTTCCTTACATGCATGATTCGATCTCTAAGAACATGAAATTCACAAAAGAAGAAGCTTGCAGAACAATACAATGGCAAGACGAGATGTACTGGACACATTTCCAGTTCACTCATTTCTGCATTTTTCTCCCAACAGGAGGCGACTTCCTTGAACGCATTGTGAGTTTGATTTTAGTAAAAAAGTCAAAGACCATCTCTTTCATAACTAATTATAATGTTGCTCTGTTTGGAAATGCTGCCAGGCAATGCCCATAAAATTTTCGAACAACTTGAGACACAAATTGCCGGAAACCGTGACCGTAAGGGGTCCCAGCAGAATCGAGTGGAATGTTGGGCTGACGACTGCAAACGACGGAAGCGTATTCTTCTCTCTCGGATGGAGGGAATTCGCATTGACAACTCTTTGCAACCCAATGATCTGTTAGTCTTCAAGTACAACGGCGATTCCCGTTTCGATGTTTTGATAATCGATGGCGTGAGCTCCTGCGAGAAGGTTGCATCGTATTTTGTGGGGAAAATTGAGGCACCTAAACGGGTTCATTTCACAGCATCCAACTCCACGGGAACGCACGAAGAGGTGATGGAATTGAGAGTAACGAAGCCGGTTACAGTAGGAGAAAAGGAAGAATCGAATCGAGGATTAGCAGCTCTGAGAATGGCGAAATCATTGGTGAAAAGGGAAGGAAGCTTCATCTCAGTGATGAAGCCGAGCCATGTTTGTAAGAAATTTCACCTGGTACGCACCTCTGCCTCCTCTGTTATTCTGAATGTGACATTTTGGTTTCAGAGTATGTTATCTGAATTGGTTTGTTTGGGGAAAAAAACAGTCGGTTCCTAGAACATGGATGATGAAGTATATAGAGGAGGAAGAGGGGGAGCAAGAAGTGATATTGAGGAGGAGGAAGAGGGAATGGAGAGTCAAGTTGAGTATAAGGAGGGATCCTTACAGAGGAGGGTTGTGTGGTGGTGGATGGAAAAAGTTCGCCTCCGACAACAACCTTAAACAGTTTGACGTTTGCTTGTTTCAACTTGTGAGCAGGGAGGACCAACAGATTCCTATTGTCACTGCTCCGGCTGCCGTCGTCCTGGACGTTAAAATCTTCCGGTGTGGATGATTGTTTTTTTAATGTCTTTTAAGACTCAAATGGGGCTCTCTGCGGTTTCACCTTCTTAGAAGTTAGAAGAAGTCGTTTCGTGTTAATTTTGAGGTACCAAGCCCTTCTGTGTCCAAAACTATTTTTGATCATGCCGAAATTACTCAAATTATGGGTCAATCGTGTTTCTGGTTAAATTAGGTTACAAGTCAATCAAATTACTTGTAGTGGGGTTGTGTAAACCAGATAGAAAGATGGCAACTAGGGT
This sequence comes from Linum lewisii, assembly GCA_034768395.1. Lineage (NCBI taxonomy): Eukaryota > Viridiplantae > Streptophyta > Magnoliopsida > Malpighiales > Linaceae > Linum > Linum lewisii. Next base: position 48,654,384 of record CM068303.1, on the reverse strand, counting down.
TGCTGTTTCCATTAAGACGAGGTGGCTTTGGTATGTTATGCAGCCTCCCCAGATTAGTTCCGAGAACAAATAAAGGGCTCTAAACGCACCGAGAGACGGAAAGTTCATGTTTTAAAAATGTATCAAACTAGCTAATCAGACGAGAGCTCCTCCTTGGGCGGATTCCTCCTTTTGCTCCTTGAATCAAAGTAAGAATCTGTTTTTCTGTAAAAAATTCTTCCAATAATCCCGACCCCAACCTTTTCAAAAAATGCGTACAGTACTTTTTTGTTTACACAAGAAAGTCGAAGTATATATTTTATTCAATACAAACTAAGTGAATTGTATTTGCCTTTTTGGTTTTCTTCATTTTTAAAAATAATTTTTTCAAAAGTTTTCCTTGGGGATTGCCAATAATGAGTCTTAAGAAATCTATTTCGAAATCAATCTCAAAGACTCACCAACCCTCAGGCCTCTCCAATACTCTGAAAGATTTGGGATTGCGGATTGCCGATAATATTCCTTGAGGATTGACGATTTGGGATGGCAGGGCTCTTCCAGTAGTGGATGTAGATTCGAGAAGGTTTTGAAATAGAAATCAATTGTCGATGAACAGTGTTAACATTAATAGAGTACATTTGTTAACTTTGCCAACTTTGCATAGTAAGAGAGTATAAATGTGTATAAACCCGAAATATAAAAAACAAAAGAAAGAATGAAACTTTCTTACGACCTATCATCTGAAGAAAATGGGCTTGTGTGATCCACAGTCCACAGCTATGCACCAAAGTCTCTGTATGGCCCAAAAGCTAAGCTTTCCTTCAACCCCTGAAATCCTCTAATCTTGATTGCTTGCTTGGCAGCCAGACATACCCTTCTCATCCTTTCACCTTATCCAAATCCCTTTTACAATATCATCATTCTTCTCTTCCCTCTCTTTCACCCAATACCACCAATTATTATACAGGTAGTAATCCAACTTCTTCAAAATCTTCTTCTTCTCTTCATTTCAACCCAAATCATCATATATCATAAGTCTTAACTACTACTAACCTCATTGCAGGCCCTCTTTCCAGAGCAGCAGCTAGCACTCATGGCGTCAGCATCAGCTCCTTCAACTGTAACTCGCGCCGCGTTAACCATTAGGAACTCTGCCACAACCCAGAAGAAAATGAACCCCAAGGTTGTTTCCATTGGTGGGCTCACCAGTTCTTCCTACCAAAGGCTGTCATCAGGTCCTGTCTCCGGTGATCAGGGTTATGTCAATGTTTTCCACACCTCCCGTAGAGATCGAAAGGCGAAAACTGGTGGGAGTGGACTCACTGCCAAGTGCAGTAAAATCGGTGAGATCTTTCAGATCGCTGCTATTATGAATGCCCTTACTTTGGTTGGTGTTGCTATGGGTTTGTGCTTCTTCGAATTGAAGCCTCTGTGGAGGAATCTGAGTGATTCCTGAGTTCAATTGGAATGCCATTGATGTATTTTCTAGTACTTGCTGTCATTTAGAGGTAAAGTTTGGTTTTGGTGTATAACGAAATGAAAAACATTTGTGTTTCAAAGTAATAAACTGAACTCCATTGTTCCTCATACTTGGTCTGTATTTCAGAATGTTCTATATTATTCCCCAACAAAGATGGCAGTTTTGCTTTCTGCAACTACCAAGTTTGGGTTTTTGTCCCCGTTTCATTATATGTGTTACTACATGGTTAGAAATGAATGGCTCTGCCAAGAGTATGAAAAGGTTTTTAATCTAGATTAAGCCATTTACACAAGGTCTTTGATGCGTTGCTCAAGAGCTAAGACTAGTGGAAAATTTCAGTCCAACCTTTTACTCGAATTGCTGGAGGTATGAAAGGCATTCAATTTTTTTGAAGTAGCTTTACCATAGTAAAACATAGAAAATGACTGCAAGTGGAATCTTACAGTTGACAGATGTTTATGGGGTGATTAGAGGGCATGGTTGACACTATAGTGGTACAGGACCTGGAAAATATAGCAACATGAGTCGAGCAAGTATTGGCATTTCTGAAACTAAGCAGAACAAGAGTTGATCAGCGGACAAACAAGGTTTGGGTTTGCTTCGAGTGATCTCTAGCTCTCTAGCTAATGCCCACAAGAGCTGATCTGTGCAAAACAGAATCAGCAAAAGCCCAATATTATAATCGCAAATTTTTATCAGAGCCCACACACATTTTTTTAGGCAGAGCCCACTAAGACTTGAACTTTTAAAGTTAAAAAACTATGATCATGACAAGAGCAGGTACAACCTCGGAGCCCACATACTTATCAAATACATTCATATTCATCATTCAAGTTTAAATCTCAGATTCATCAAGGCCAACAGTAGATTTTATTTTTTGAAGCGTGATTATTAGTTCACAAAAAGTACTTACTGAAATTTTTGGATTGATTGAAAGAGCTCCAAATATAACTTCTTTACACATTCCATGGTAGCTGGGAACTGATTTTTTTTTTGTCAATACTTGCTAGAATGTTTGATCGAAAAATTACGATTTCAGTCTTATGACAACTATGATTTACAAAACGAATATCTAATGATTTAGGATTAACTGCTTACAAGATTAAAAACAAAACCTTAATCTTATTCCTAGCCCCACTGGGTCATCATCCCACTAGTCATAATTCAATTTTAGTTAGGTATTCCACTTGATCTGGTAACTTTACAAGTATAGTCTATCCGATCTTTAAGCTTCTTTAGACCCATACTACTTACAACTACTAGCCTCATCCCTTCCACCAATAAGCAAGGCAAACAAGTGGTCATTTATCTCTAGATTCACTTGTGGTTCCTATGCATCAACAACTATTTCCACGACAATTGGTTCAAACCAAAGGTCAAATACCGAATACCGAATACCGAATGATCTTTGTTTCATAACTCTAATGGTACTATAATAAACATAGGTACAAATACCACTAAAGTCTTAAACTACAGTTTTTTTTGTTGCCCTTGAAGTGCAAAAGCAAGGGACACCATAATTTTTTAGTATTTGAGGATACCCTAACCTCGAACCCGTTGTTGCCCTTGAAATGCATCAACAAGGGCCAACAAATATCTTTAGTGATTCAAGTTTGGATATCTGAGGGTTCCCGACCTCAAACCTCTTCGGGTGAGAGAGTACCCTCTAACTAAAAAGAGTTCAATTCGAAATGAGTGTCATGCTTTCTACGAATTCGAAATGGGTGTCACGCCTTCTACGAATTCGAATATCCAAATAATTCGGGTTTGGGTACCCAAACCCGCCAGTTCTCCAGCCCTAGTGCTGAATCCTTTTTCTCTATAATATCCTTTGGAGAATATCTTTTTCTTTTCTTTGTATGCTGATTAATCAGAATTTAATTTTCTCGTAAAAAAATTAAAAAATTGTAATGAGCATAATTAAAGACTAGATATGTCATTTTCTTTGAAGACTGGGCTAAAAGGGTGTTTTAAGCTAAAGAGAAAAATGTTTATGAGGGTAGATGCCGTGCATCCATCAGCTTCAATTCACTGAGGCCGGTAAAGATAGGGAAAGAAAGCTTTATTTGGGTGTCATGTTGAGGTTCTGCAGAAGAAGAAGAAGAAGAAGAAGAAGAAGAAGTAAGTTCTGAATTTCACCAATCTCAAAGCTCTTTAGACGTGAAAGACAAGTCAAATAATGACGTCGTATGGGAGATGTGGGGGGGAATGTGGGTAATGTGCCTGTTGCTTACACTTCACCAGCGAAACTTCACTTTCAATTTCAAATCCGTCCTAAGTCCTATCTCAATTCTCTATACAACTACTAGTACATTGGAATATACATGGAACAAGTTGTACAGCTCTCAACAGAACGACGAAATTACTCCTCCCTCCATTATTACCCTCACTCCTCATATGAGATGAGACCACCCGTGATTTTTTATTTTTAACTTTCTTATCTCTACTTTACCAACTTAACATATAACCACTACACTATAAATCGCTATTTTTACTCCTTATATTTTGACTATTTTGCCATTTGGGTCCTTCCGTTTCAAATTTTGTATTCATGACGTTAATTGTATGCATTCAGTACACCATGTTAGTTCCAATATCCATGTATTAGCTTAACATTTTTTTATTGGGAATACAAATGCATATAACTAGATTGCCTCTATTCATCCCGACCTCCTATCGGAAGGCCCAGTATACATTTCATGGTCGCTTCAAGCGGATGGTATTTTCACTGTCTCTTCCCTCCGAAGGGCGCTGTCTGCTGAAAGCTTCATCGGTCTCCCTGATTTCCCTATGAAGGTCATTTGGCAGCCCTCTATTCCCACGAAGGTTAATTGCTTTTGTTGGAACGTTTACCTCAGAAAGATCGAGACGTTGGACAATCTTCAACAAAGGGGCTTCGCTTTTGTCAACAAGTGCGTTCTATGCAACTCAAGTCTTGAATCAGTTGATCATCTTTTTCTCAGTTGTGCTTTCTCTGCAAAGTTATGGGCTCTCCTTAGTTCAAGGTTTTCCATTCACGGCCCCTTTCATTTCTCGATCGTGGCCTTCATGTTGGGTTGGAAAAGCTTGAACTGTGATCAGAGTTTCTCTCCGGTAATGAAAGCCCTTTTACACGCGGTGCTTTGGTTCATTTGGAGGGAACGGAACATCCGGATTTTAAGGATACCACATGCTCTCCGGAGGTCACTTTCCGCAAAATCGGGATTGCTGTCGGAGAATGGCTCCTGTCCAACGGCAGCTTCTCATCCAACGACTGTCTGCTTTGGCGTAGAAAGTTATTCGACAACGGCTGACTCTCCTGATTGTTGCCTCTGGATGCTGCCGTTTTTTTCAATCGGCTGCTGCTGTTTTTGTTCTTGTCTCTTTTGACTGTCTTCCTCCTGATTGTTTTAGTTGCCCCTTTGTGTTTCTGATTTAGGCACAAAGTTTCAACTTCGATCCGAGACTCTTTTTCCTGTTTCAGTTACATATATATAATATACAGAATACACTTTCATAAAAAAAAAACTAGATTGGATGAAATCGATGAAAAAAATGTGTGTTTTTAAAACTCATTGCATTTCACCATACTCTTCGCAATTTCTCCCCAAGTTACCTCCCTGGTCAACTATTCGTCTCCTACCTCCAATATCCCTCTTTATCGGTGTGAAAATTTCTCTAGATTTTATTAAAACTTACTGATTTAATTCTGAATAATCACAGCTAATTATTACTCGCAAGTTGTATTACTATTACAAAGTAAGAGCCAATATAAGGAACATAATAAATCGTAACAAAATTATTGATATACAATAATTGGGCAATGGATCAGCATCCAAGAAAATGTGGGTTTGGAAAGTTCCAAACCCATTCTCAACCATTAGATCTAGTTGACTCTTTGACCAATTTAATGGTCCAAATCTGTCAGGGGTATTTAAGACTTTACACAAATACTTTAATTATTATATTTAATTTAAATATATTATTATTATTTTTTATTTAAATATTATTTTTATTACCGCAACATTGCACAGCAGCAGCCACTCTCCACCTTCGCCGGCCGCCGTCGCCGGCCGCCGGCCACCGTCGCCGGCGACTTTTTCCGGCGACTTTTTCCGGTGCCTTTTTCCGGTGATTTTTTTCCGACAACTTTTTCAGTGAATTTTTCGACGAGGCTCCGGAGACCGACCAAACTCCGGTGACTTTTCCGGTGAGGACTAGTTAACTAGTTAACCTGATTTTTACTAATAATTTGTTAACAATATTTTTTATTGATAACTAGTTAACTAGTTAACCTGAGTTTTTATAGGTAACTAGTTAACATGTTATCCAATCGAGTTAACTAGTTACCAAGTTGTTAACTAATTAACCAATTGTGTTAACTATTTAGATTTTTAGTTCATAACTAGTTATCAAAATCAGTTAACTAGTTAACTAGTTAATTTATCGAGTGAACTAGTTAACATCATGATTTAGATAACGAGTTAACTTGTTATCTAATCGAGTCAACTAGTTAACCAATCGAGTTAATCTAGTTAATCAATCGAGCTACTAGTTACCAAGTTGTTAACTAGTTATCTAATTGAGTTAACTAGTTAACCAAGTAGTTAACTAGTTTTTCTAATCGAGTTTTTTTTTATCAAGGTGTTAACTAGTTAACAAGATTTTTAGTTGATAACTAGTTATCAAAATTAGTTAACTAGTTAGCATCATGGTTTAGATAACGAGTTAACTAGTTAACCTGAGTTTTTACGGTTAACTAGTTATCAGCTTGTTATCAACAGATAACTAGTTAACAAATTACCATAATCAGTTAACTGATTTTTTGGTTAACAGGTTATCTCATTAATTATGTTGTTTTTAATTTAGATAACTAGTTATCTAATAGAGTTAATTAGTTACCCAATCAAGTTAACTAATTATCTAATCGAGTTAACTAGTTACCCAATCAAGTTAGCTAGTTATCTAATCGAGTTAACTAGTTATCCAATAGTTAACGAGTTAACTAGTTAATATCATGAGTAGAAAACTAGTTAACAAGATTTTTAGCTGATAACTAGCTAACTAATCGAGGATTAGTTAACTAGTTAATATCATGAGCAGATAACTAGTTAACAAGGTTTTTAATTGATAATTAGTTATATAAACTACAAGATTTTTAGCTAGGTAACATCGTGATTGGGTAACTAATTAACCAATCGAGTTAACTAGTTAACATCGTGATTGGGTAACTAATTAACAAATCGAGTTAACTAATTAACTTATCGAGTTAACTAGTTATTATTGTGATTGAATAACTAATTAACAAATCGAGTTAACTAATTAACCAATTTAGTTAACTAATTAATCAATCTAGTTAACTAATTAACGAATCTAGTTAACTAGTTAATCAATCGAGTTAACTAGTTATCTAATCAAATTAATAGTTAATCAATCTATCATTCAACCAAAATATTTTTTGAATTGAAACCAAGTTAACCCAAATTATCACAACAATCAATAAATGGAAATGAGATTTCAATGTACACGTGGGGAGGAGCTGATTGACGTGTCCTTCTTTCCTTTTCCCACATTTCATTACACTCTGCAATTGACTTTCCTATTTGACAGCTTCCTTGATAGCACCCTCTTAACATCAATTCCAAACTACTCCAGCAGCTTGGACAATATGAACTCAAGATCATTCACTAAACTCCAATCCTTCAATATGCTTTAGATAAGTGAAATCTCCACCACTGCCACCGAGGAGCAACTAGTGAGGGTTTCGGCGGCGGAAGAAATTCTCCCAACGATGATGGATCCGGTGTGGAGATTCGGTCCCGGCGGCAAGGGAAAAATAGATTGGGTACATGGGAGACGGCTGAGGCAGAACGGCGATGATGACGACGATGCAGCAGGGGCGGGTACCGGCGGCGACGAGTTGATTGTGTGGACGTCGGCTGAGGAAGAACGGGAGAGGAGGGGCGGGTACCGGCGGCAACAAGTTGACTGTGTGGGCTCCGGCTGAGGAAGAACGGAAGAGGAGGGGGTGGGTACCGACATCGACGAGTTGATTGCGAGTACTCCGACTGAGGAAGAACGGAACAGGGAGGAGGAAGGCAGAGATGAAATCGCTTTATTATCGGGGGCGAGAAGCTGAGTGGAAAGGAAAGGGAAAGGCAGGGGTGATATTTTTTTATTTTCCATTTTTACCCCTCCGGGTTTGGGTTTGGATCCTTCCAAACCCGGAAGGTTTGGACGCAGATCCACTGCCCAATAATTGAGTTTAAAAATAAAAATATATTTATATAAGTGAAAAATTGACCAGCTTGGAAGTTGGAAGAGTAAGGGTGTCCTTTTCTCTCTAATTCTGTCTTTCTTGTTCGGGATGTCCGGCGCTCTGCTCCGGTGTTGTAAATTGATCATTCCATGGTCCCCGGTCAAGACAGTAGGTTTCAGTTTTACTATATATATCTACTAGCTAGCTAACTCCAAACGTGGCCCATTAGAACTAGTTCGTCAATGAACTTTCTAACCCCCTTTTTCTGGCAAATGTAGCACTCTTCTTTCTTTCCCTTTCACCTCTTCAAATTAAAAAATAAAAAAAAAAACTGAAAAGGTCACCATCTGGATCTCTAATTTTACTATGATTAAGTCATGATTATTTTCTGATCACTTCACCACCGCAATATTAATATTATTGCAGCTGTCAAAAGATGAATGCAACTCTCATTGAAGTTCACCACTATTAATTATTTCAATCTCTTTAATTCAAAATGTTACCGTCAACAAAAGTTAACGGCTTTATAAAAATTATATAGTAAGAGTAACGGCGATGGTATCTATATGTATGGATTATATGTGTTGTGTGTGTAATTGAATTGAATGCACGTCAGCCAAAACGGCGCGAATTCCGGTGATTCCTTCATTCATTGTTCAAGGTTTTCTTTTAATAGTAAAAATTTATCTCTCAAGGCTCAAGCCCTTTCTTTGTCTGCTGGTTTGTTTTGTGTTGGAAAGCTTTGAGAAAAGAGAGAGAGTGTAAGTAAGTAAGTGGGAGAAGGTAAGGTAAGATGCCAATGTGGTAATTTAAAAGAAGAAAAAGGAGAGTCTCCCGATGACGTCTCTCACCCATTCTCTCATCTCATGAGGAAGCTCAATAAATATTCTTCTTCTTCGGTTCATAATAAATGAATAATTTTAAGTATTTTATTCGATCTGTGTGGTGGGAGACATACAAATACTAATTAATTGGTAAATGGTTTTCCAAGTCATCTTAACTAAACTATACCACACATCTCATGAATGTTATGTTATGTTATGTATGTCTCAAGTTATTCCAAATTCTCAAATGGTCGGTTTGGGCTCTTTTATATTCTAAGCCTACCCCATTTGGAAGTGTGCAAACAAATACATATTATTTCACAGAATTATTGGAACCACTTTTTTTTTTTTTTTTTTTTGTATTTCTCATTCTTATACATGGGAATAACCCTGTTTATGGTGTCATGTTAATATGAGATATGAATGTTTATGGTGTACCACCTCGTTTGGTTTCTGTGATTTGAAGGTGTGATTTGGGTGAATGTGTGTATTCAGGGAAAACCCTTGTTTTTTTGGATTTGTGATTTAAAAAAGGAGTGATTTGAGGATGGAAAATGAGAGAGAAATGGTTGATTTCAAAACTCAACTATTAGTTGAGTTTTGGGTGATTTGAGAATGGTGGATTTGGAGCTAATGTTCATTTACATATATGTCCTACTTTTCTACATTATTACAACCAATGCACTCTTTTAAATATTATAACAAGGATAAATGAGTAATTTTACTTCATTATAATAACACTCACCCAAATCCCAATTGAATTACAGCAACTTCCAAACAAAGGTTTTCATCAAATAAGCTCAATCACAAAACATCTATTTCTAAAACCACAATATTAATCAAATACACTATTTTCAAATCACAGAAACCAAACGACTCGATAATGTAAACTGACATATGATTTGCAAGTTTGATACACCACTCTAGTGACAAAGCTATGAAAACTACGTACCATGAGCCTGAGCTGTTGAGCATAAGATTTTTAGATCCAAATAGCTAAAATATATGTATTTTCTTGTAAAAAAAAATATGTTTGATTTCATTATATGTTATACATGGTATCTAGAATCTACTTCAATTCTGAATCCCTCACACCACCACCCAAATATGTTAGACCCAAATGCATATAAACTTGAAGGAGAGATAAGTAGAGGGGGACATAAACATAAACATTGGGATGAAGGGAGGAAGTGGTGGAGAGGGTGAGTACAAGACAAACACATGGAATTATAAGGAGAATATTTATCCCCCAAAAGCAAAGCAATACAATTACAAAGGCAGAGAGAAAGAAAGAGAGATGCATGTTGACCGAATATTTCCACACTACAAACTCCCAATATACTTACTTACCTAAGCAGCTATCTCTCTTATATATTATTATTATTATTATTTTCTATTTATTTCGAACGCAGTGTTTTCTCAGTTCCCGGAGAATCTAGAGCGCATCAGGCGCTGACCAAGGCCTTCTATTATTATTAAACAATAGGGTACGGTACCCCCAAATATGCCAAAACTATATTTTGTAAGTCATCATCCCCTCCAGCATCATTACCTAATTAATTATTATTTAAATACCTCTGACTATTATTACTTTCTCTCTAAACTCCATGGGGACACGAGCTTATATATATATATATATAATACTAGATTAGCAGCGGCCCATTGGCCGATTTTTTGTGTTAATAGTTTACCGGAAAATAATTTTTATTTAGATTACTTAGAAGTGTGGTTGTATTTTTTCTACTTTTTATTTCTACTTTTTAACACTGCAACTTTTCTTTGATTAAATAGTAAACTACTCCAATCATTAGGTGTGGCATTGTTGGTTGTTCACTTTGTCTCTTCACCATGAGGTTGAGAGTTCGATCCTTGTTCGTGAGAAAAGAATCAAAAAATTTTGTTTGTCAGAATCGATTTTTATCCAAAATACCCTCATTCCTAGAATGAAGTAGGAGCTCTAAAATCCTCAAAAAGCTGACGTGTCAACTGAAAAAAATGAAAAATGGTATCTGCTTTAATGTATTAGTAGATTTAATCTCCGAAACGCGAGAGAGAATTAAATTAAATTGGTGTCAATTTTGAAGAACAAGGATCAGAGAATAAAACAAAACAATATTAAACCTAGAGAGAGAGACAAGCTGGTCACCTCACCTCCATCTCCATAACCATATATAAGCTCACGTGACCCATGTTGACGCCGTGGAATATGGCTCTGTTTTCTCTCTGTTTTTTTTTTTTTTTCCTTTTCTTCTATTTTCTTTGTCTTAAACTTTATGCTTTGCTTTTTTCCAAAGATAATGATAATTATTATGATTTCATTTTTATGTTTGGTATTAGCGTTTGCTTCCCCACAAATTCTGTTTCTTATTATTGTCACTTAAATTCACAAATTCTGTTTCATAAAAAAAACCACAATATACTTTTTTTTTTACAGTAAAATCATCAATCATATTATTAATGCTCGCAAATGGTACATGGATTGTTTAGAGCAGTAATAAGCCAAGGGAGAGAAACAACGCCAATAGATGGTGATGTGAGGTTCCTCGAGTGCCTAGCAAGAGCGTGGGCAGCCGAATTACCGTGTCTCTGCAAAAACTGAATCTTCCAAGAAGGCTGGAGTAGGCGTCGGGCAGCAGTAATGATGTCTCCAAGCTCAGTGTGATCAACGTCTGTAGAACATACTGCATTGACCACCGTAAGAGAATCAAGTTCTAAGATAACATCCGTATAACCCAATGAGGTGAGCCATGCTGCTGCATCAGCTAGCGCAAGAGCTTCACATTCTGTTGGGTTGGGGCAGCCATCACCATTAGCCATACGATAGTGGAGCAGATCTCCCATGTCATTCTGAATTATAGCTCCATGCCGTGTCTACCATCATCGAGGAAAACAGCAGCGTCAATATTGCATTTTACCGTTCCTAGAGGGGGAGGATGCCATCGTAGACAAGGAGCGGAACCGACTGCCACCGAGACAGCAGTGTGCTTAACTGCACTCCAATTCTTCAATCCCTCAAGACCGTCGCGAACTACAGCAAGAGGCTCATGTCGATCACTGTTCCATACTCGATTATTCCGTTCTTGCCAAATAGCTCCTAGAATCGCAATTATCTTCGCAGTCCTCTCTGAATCGTCGCTCTCAACAATCTTGAAGAGCCATTCCTGCAACGATTCAGAGCTTTCCATAACAGAATTAACAAAGTTCCGAATTCCTGCTTCACTCCAGCATCATTGGGCAGATGAACAGCTGAGGAACAGATGCCAAGAGTTTTCAAGGTGAGTATTGCAGATTCCACATTCAGAGGGGACGTTTAAATGTCGATTCTGAAGGGCCATACGAGTGGGGAGGATTTCCCGTGCTATTCTCCACGCAAGACAGCGAAGACGCGAGGGAGCAGCAATATCCCACAAATCACGCCACGAACCCAGAGTAAAAAGATGAGTTCGGGGGGCAAGTCTCTCCATGATAATTCTGTAACTAGATCGAACCGTGTACTCTCCCTTCCGACTAAAATGCCAAATTCTGCTGTCCGTGCCATTTGAGAGTGTAAGTGGGATATTGAGGATGGCAGAGGCGTCCCTTGCACTGAACAAAAACTGAATCATCTCAACATCCTCAATTTTCAAACCTGGAACAAATAAATCACACACGTGCAATCCAAGCAAATCAGCAGCTTGCGGTGTTTCAAGGAAGAAATTATCGTCAGATCGAAGCCAGGGGGAGTTCCAGACATCAATGGCGATACCATCTCCGATTCTCCATCGATATCCACTTCTCACTATACCTTTGGTCGCATAAATACTCTGCCAAATAGGACTCGAACCGTTAGGACACGGTGCTGTCAAGAAATCCCCACCGGGAAAGTATCTAGCTTTGAAGACTTGACTAACGAGAGTATCCGGATTAGAGAGTAACCTCCATCCTTGCTTCCCAAGCATAGCTAAATTGAAGCCGTGCATATCTCGGAAACCCATTCCACCGTGTTCTTTCCGCACACAGAGACGTTCCCATCTCACCCAAGAAAGGCCCCGTCTCACACCATTTTTCATACCCCACCAGAATGAATTCATCATTCTCTCAATCTCTTCAAGTAGCGTAGGGGAAATAAGATAAACGTTCATACAATACAAGGGGATGGCTTGGGCAACAGCCTTAATTAGTACCTCCTTACCACCTTGTGATAAACGGCCGCTTGCTAACGAACATAATCGGTCCCACACGTGGTCTCTGAGATAGGCAAAAACCTGTTTCCGATTCCTACCAATGACCGAGGGCATGCCTAAGTATCGCCCATCACCAATACTACCCGACACACCAAGAATAGTTCGAATAGCAGATTGAAGCATAACATGAGTGCTGGAATTAAAAGTGACTGCAAATTTGCTGTAATTGATTAATTGTCCCGACGTGGCTGCATAACGATCAAACAGGTTACGCATTACCCTCGCTTCTCCAAGCTCAGCTCTGAAAAGGAAGTAGCTATCATCGGCGAATAGCATATGGGAGATGGTAGGCATGCCTCGACAGACTTTAACCCCATGCACTAAGCCACCGAGCATTGCCTTCCGAACCATAGCTGTAAGACCCTCTGCACAGAGAATAAATAAAAATGGCGAGAGGGGGCACCCTTGCCGTAACCCTCTTCCTGGAACAAAAGTGTCAGATTGGGTACTATTAAGCAGGACAGAGTAACGCACACCTTTGATGCACATGAGCAGTAAACTCACCACCCGGCGCGTGAACCCCAACTTCAGCAAAATTGCCTCTAAGTTGCACCATTCGACTCGGTCAAAGGCTTTAGAAATATCGATCTTTAAGGCAACTTCTCCGTGCTTTGCTCTATATCTTCTCTTCATACTATGGAGCGTTTCACAAGCGACCATCACATTATCGGTTATATATCTTCCCTCAACAAAGGTCGACTGCTCCTCCGGAACTAGTTGTAGCAATAGGCGCCTCAATCTGTTTGCTAAGATCTTTGCAACGACACTATAAATCACGTTACATAAAGAAATCGGGCGAAGGTCGCCCATGGTGCTTGGGCTGTCGACTTTAGGTATAAGAACAATGTTGGTTGCATTAATCTCATTCGGCAGAGATCATTCTGCAATCCAAGTTCGGCACACCTGTGTTACGTCACCACCGACAATATCCAGCATTTCTGAAAGAAGCCCGGGTTAAACCCATCGGGTCCCGGAGACTTGTTGGGATCCATGCTAAAAACCGCAAGTCGGACTTCTTCGTCTTTAATAGGCACAATGAGCACATCGTTCTCTGCATCTGTAAGTTTAGTTTGTACAGCATCAATAACAGGCGCTAGGTGGCAGTGACCAGCTGCGAATAAATCAATAAAGTAGTCCCTGGCAATAATAGACATATCATCATCTTCCGTAACAATCCTGCCGTCATCAGTGGTTAGGGAAGTAAGTTTTTTCCTAGCTTTCCTTGCATTCGCCACTGAGTGAAAATACTTGGTGTTACGATCTCCATCGCGATACCAATAGTGTTTAGCCCTTTGACGCCAATGAGTTTCCTCTAGTTGCAGCAAGCGAAGCACATCTTGCTTACAATTTTCATAATCAGCAGCTGCTTCATGCCCATGTAGATCCTTTAACCGAGTCAGTTTCTCCTTGCCCAGTTTTATATCTGTTCTGAATTTAAGGGCTAAATCACGCCCCCATCGGTCAAGCTCCTTTGCACACAATTCAAGCTTCTCAGTCAAAGTAAAATGAGGGTAACGATTCCAGCAATTATCGACCAAGGGCAGAAAGTCGATTTCTTCGCTCCACTTGTTCTCAAATCGAAAGGGTCTCAGACCTCTCAAATCTGTAATTCCCAATGTGTTAAGCAGCAGGTGCGAATGATCAGATGTCGGAGCAACCAGGTTAGTGAGAGTGGCGGAAGGAAAACATTGGTGCCAATCATCAGTAGCCATAGCTCGATCAAGTCGTGACTCAACTCCATTCGGACGGCCTTTAGCTCTAGCCCAAGTAAAAGGGTAACCAAGGAGCTCAATGTCGTGCAAACCACAGTCCATTACAGCATCACGAAAGCCATTAATAAAGCTCTGAGGTCGCGCGTGTAGCCCACTCTTCTCCGCTTGCGACAAAATGTCGTTGAAATCACCCATACAACACCACTTCTCCCCCGGATCCCCACTAAGAGAGCGGAGCATATCCCATGAGGCATGACGTCTAATACCCTCCGGATAGCCGTAGAAACAAGTCAGCGTGAGACATCATGCCCATCCTCCTGAATCTTAACATTAATGAAATTGTCACTATAAGAAGCTAACGTAACTTGCACATTAGGTTTCCACATAATTGCCAAGCCTCCACTATGTCCTCTAGCATCCACCACAAAACAACCTTCAAATTTAAAACGAACTCGAACTTCTTCCATTTTCTGTTTGCTAACAAAAGTCTCGATTAGCAAAACCACATCCGGCCGGTGGTCTCGTAAGAGATCACCTAGAGCACGAACTGCTTGGGGTTGCCGAGGCCCCGACAGTTCCAGCTTAAATAAATCATTGCCCTGGACAGTCCTGCCTCCACGCAGTCATGTCGTTGCCGGGTTTACGAGTTCCTGGATCCCAATCGAACTGTTCGGTGCAACATGACCATAATCGACCTCCATACCGACAACCGCACCTTTCCCAGCTGAACTCGTGCGCTGCCGCTTCCTATCCTCCGAACAACAATAGGCATGCCTCCAGCTTCGGACGGAGCTTCACTAGAGCCCAGCTCGAGGCTTGCGTTATCAGCGAGGCTCCTAGATTTAGCCTGAGATTGGCCACACGTGCAGTCTGCATGTGCATCGTATTACTCACATCATGCAATGGTGAGCTATGTCTCCCTTGTCCTCCTCAATTAACCATTTTTCGCCACCCATAGCATACGCATTCTTTGGTGGTGCACGAAGAGTTTTATCCCAAGCACGGACAATCTCCTCATCCGGAAGACGAAAGTAAATCTCGCACTGGCGATCAATGTGGCCCATACGACCACAGATATAACAGAAGTTCGGCAATTTTTTCACGGAACTTAGCCATAGTGATTTCGCCCTTAGCCCTTTGGATCTTCTTTTCTTTCTTCAGAGGATTCCTGACGTCCAATGTGACCCGAATCCGCAAGTAGACACCGCCTGACTTAGCAAAGCTTTTCTCATCGAAGGAGATGTAAGTTCCAATAAAAGCACCCAACGCCTTTGCGACACGTTCAGTGAAGAACCCATAATGCAAGTTATAAACCTGGACCCAGAAATCAGCGGTATGCAATTGGATCTGTCTTGGTAATTCACCTCTCTGCATCTCATGGAGGATAAGCAGCTGAAAATCGAAAATCCAAGGTTTGTTCTGTATTACCCATCGTGCATCATTTTTCATGGAAGAAGCGGAATAAGATGAGCTTATCCCCGATCTCTTGGACTTGCAATCCTCGCCCCAACTGCCAGATGCACGCCATGCGATTTTTGAAAGCATTAAAGTTGAATTGCTTATTAGTGAGAAAGAGGCCAACCAAGCAATGCTCATAGCCCCATGCTACGAGATTCTCTTCCTCCTCCGGAAACAAAAGTGGCTCATCGTCGATGTCCAGCTCATTGAAGGCGTTCAGCTCCCTTTCTAGGTTATGTTGTGCATCAGCCGACATTGTAATGACCTGCCGTGTTTCCCCAGCCGAAAACTCTGACGTATGCAAGATTTCTTTTTTCACAATAAATTAAATCTCATTTTAATTTATTATCAGTAAAGTTTCATTTTACATGACACAAGAAAATAATATATTAAATGTTGGATCCAATCTGTAGGAAAAGAGTTTGAACAAGCTATCTTTTCTACACATTATGAAGGATGTCATCACACCAAACAAGGAGTCATGTATATCAATTTTATTGTTGGACAAGAGGTTGCTTCCTAAGTTTACAATAATTGACGAGAAAATGAAGGCCCCCACTCAACCATCTAAAATATGTTCATGAGAGTTTTGTAATAACAGTCTCATAACTTCAGTAAGAGGTTTCTTAGAAAATGAGTCATTACACAAATTAAATTTCTTGAGGTTAAATGAATCCATACATTTGCCTAGAGCATCTATTAGCGTGGATGTGGGTAGAAAGTAAGGTATGAGTGAAACAAACACTACAACGAGATTAAAGAGGTTCACCGACAGTGTGTTGAATAATTCTCAGAGAAAAACACATAATGTTTCCTCAAAATAGTTGACACAGATCACTACATGAAAATTAATTCTACCTCTAATTTATTCTTAGGGTTTGAGAACAAAAACCTCTAAAGATAATTACATTTTGGTATCTGGGTTCCATTAATTAACAATGACATTTTATTTGGCCTTAAGAGCTATGACATATGACATACAAGAAGTTTGCATCCATATCAGAAGCAGAGCCCCTAATACTTTTTATTACACGTTCTCCAGATACACCTTAATGAGATTGAATTCAAGCATGTTGAAATTAGTATGCATTTCAATTTAATTCAACATCCATTACAAAAATATTCGACATTCTCTCAGGTCCAATAAAGGCATGCATTATCTTTTTCCATGTCACTATAGCATGAGGATAGCTGAAGATGCAATAGAGGCACACAACTGTAAGATTTACAAATTTCTTCTAGTTGTCAAAGCATTGTATGAGCCCCTCCAAATTAAATGAAAAGAAGAAATTTGATAGAATTGCAAGCCTCCAAAACCATTTTCACATCTTGGCATGAGCACTATCAGATCACATTGTTGAATGATGCATGTCTTAGTTACGAAAAACATGATATGCTGATTTGATTATTAAATTATCATTAAAAATCCAAACCCATGTATCTCTTATCGTATAAATAAAGCATCATACTCATTAGAACTTTTCCATGTACTTATCAAAATAAATCGGTTTCTTTGTCTTTTTTTTGAAATTTGAAATCTACTAAAGATACGTGGATTTATGATTGAGAGTGATTTGCAGCAAAATGTAAAGATTAAAAAAAAAACTAACCAAACTACAAAGTTATACTAAAATACTCAAATTTATAAATAATTTCATTACACTAAACATTGTTGATCGACGAGGACGCCCACCCAGACATCCCATTGGGAGTCTGATTCACCAAGATAAATTAAGTTTTTACAACTTGAAAAATAATTGATCATTACCAAAATTTAATTAAAAATATGCATTTGGATCATAGTACAATATTTGTAAGATATGAAAAAAAAAAAAAAACGTGAGGATCAGCTGATAATACGTGAGGGTTTGAGGGGTAGAGGGTGTGGGGCTCAGACAGCTAGCTGGGGGTTTCATCCGTGGAATATATGAATAGCGTGCCGGAGAGGGAATATTTGGAAGGACAAACATTTTTACAATTAAAAATAACATATTAAATTACAACCTCATTAATTGACCCCCTCCATTTCTTTATCACCAACTTTTTAAGAATAAAAATTAAATAAAAGCGCTATTAAAAATGACAAATTTCATTTTCAAACTTGAAGTGGTAAATTTTTAATTATGGATAGTGAATGATTTGTTATTTTCATAGATAAGAAAACCATTACTAATTCTTTTGTAAATGGATAAGATGAGCGACCAATGCTTTCCGATAACTAGTGCACGCTCAGTATTACAAATGGCACGTTAATGTTGTTAATAAGTTAAAGACAGTTTTAACACTAATGGTTTTGTCCATATTCTGCTGTCAATTAACGTTTTGGAGTTTTATGTCTCCCTCAAACATCACTATTATCAGTTTTTTTTTTTTTTTAACATCATTACCATTTTTACTTCATATTCTATTAAATGTATCTGCATTTTTTAAAGAGTGCATGCAACTTTGAAAGTTTCATATTCATTGTACAGGAACGATTTTCTCATATACTTTAAAAAAGAGAGCGTGAGAGAGAACAAATTGATCGGATCATATGCATGTAGTAATGAAAACATCGCTAACGAAGAACAAAGAACAAATAGAGAAAAGAAGAAGACTCGATCTGGAGAGAAAGTTCGTAAACCGTAAATTTGTGTTAAACTAAAGGAATACATGAATATTTATTATAGATAGGGTTAATAAATTTAAAAAGCTCGAACTTTGACAAATTATAATTAAAATTCCTTAAGTTCAAAAAACCCCAAATCTATCCCGGAGTTGACGCCGTTAGGCCCAGTTTGCAATTTTTTTGACGGGAGTGACTGAAATGTTGTTTGCCATGCCACGTAGTCTACCACGTGTGGCCACGTGTTCCGGTGACTTACAAAAAAAAAATCCTCAAAAATGAAAAAGAAGAAGTTACCCTCTACTTCCCTAACCTTATCTTCAACGTACGTCTTCATCGTCTTCTTCCATTCTCCATCTGCAGACCGAAAAGCAAAGCTTCGTAATGTGAACCTTCACTCCCCCCACTTCCCGATTCTTACCTTATTCCTCTTTTTCCTCTTCTTCATCTTGTTCGAAATCTCCCCCTTCGCTTATTCCATTATTGTTTCTCGTTTCTATTTCAGAACATAAATCAGACTGACAGAGGGAGAGAATCGTTCACAGTAGCATAAATAGGTAAGCTATACTTCCCCTTCTTCCCCTTCGATTATTCCATTAGCTTTTCGGGTCTCATTTTTCAGAAACCCTAAATCGGGGCTGACAGAGGGAGAGAATCGTTTCCAAACCTATGTTCGATATAGGGCCCATGACACCTTCTGGTTAGTTGTGGGAGTGTTTAGGGTTTGGTAAGCAGTGGTTCCATTACCTTTGTTCAATTCTGACGAGTTCTTTTCTTTCGGTGGAATAGGTGTTGAAGCAGCGCGGTTCGTTCGTAAGCCCGTCGATTTCGACGAATTCCAATATGACAACCACGATTTGCTTTGCCACTGTGGTCTGAAGGCTTCTCGTCGAATTTCACACACAGCTGCAAACCCGGGAAGAAAATTTTTCGGCTGTCGGAACTACAAATCGAAGGTAATTCTCGAATACCTTCGATTACCAGTCAAATTATGCTTTCTCATTGTAACAGTTCTGCAATGGTGGTTTTGTAGACTGATAACGGGTGTGGGTACTTCGATTGGCTTGACGATAAAGTTGCTGCTCTGAATGACAAAATAGCTCTGGTGCGTGCCTTGAACGACATAATCGATCTTCTCAGTATTATCCAACAATTAGAGAGCAAGGTGGAGCATCTTCAGAGCGAGAACCAAGATTTGCAGTCAACTCTAACTAAAGCTATGAGAAATCAGAGCGGATTGTCGTCGAATGAAGAATGCAGCAGCTCAAACACGTGCGAGTACAACGTGCATTCTGAGATCGAGGAACTTAAGAAACGAGTTTTCTTTGCTAGAGAATATAACCGGTGGCTTGAAGTGATTAGCCGTGCTAGGATGATTGTGTTTTTTCCGTTGCTGGTACCATTTGTAGTATTAGGCTACTTGTCTACTGAAGTAGTACTCTTGCTGTTGTCCTTTACGTTTAACTGAATGATGGTATCTTGTTGTTGTCCTCCATGTTTAACTGAATGATGGTTAAGTTTGTTGTTGTTTTCTATTGTTCTTCATCCCATTTCGTCTAGTACATCTAACGTATGTGTGTTCAAGATTGCCATCAGTTCCCCAAAATAATAGGATTCCTAACTATCATACCGACAGCGTTTCCCCAAAATACAACCACCCGTTACAATCTAGAGTTACAACATAGAGTTACATACCACATAAAACCACTAGTTCAAAAACACAGATCAATAGATCCCATAGCCACACTAGGGCATTCAAAATACCAACAGCTCCCCTAATCGAATTAGTTGAACCTGAGAAACAGCTCCCCAAAAGATATCTATTAGTTCAGTACTGACAACAATCTGATCATCCTGAGCTTCGAGGCTGAGTATTAGGAGGTTGTGTGCCCGGTTGCTGTGACTGATTGATGACGTCTGGGTTAATGTCAACTTCTTCGAGCCTAACTCCAGCTCCACTCTGCAACACGATTCCAATAATATTCAAACAATGCACCACGATTCCAATAATATTCAAACAATGCACCACGATTCCACTACTCAAATACCAATTTGAACTTTTCAATTACCGCAAAATACTGATTCCCTGTCGCCGGTGAGACGTGGACACCCACTCCTTCATGGCCTACCTTATCTCACGCTCGACGACGGGTCGTGGTGTGTTTATCCCAATCTGATCTGGTCGAACCCCTCTTCTAGCTGGGCACCCCCGGATATTGTGACCAAAATGTTTACAATGCTTACACCTGTTTTTTCTCCGTTGCACAAGCTGTACAAACATGGAAAATTGAAATTCGAAGTAAATAGCCAACATGTAGACATCCTTGCCAACATTAAATAAAATCTTGGAGTTCAAATACCTTAACAGTGTCTTCATGTAGCTGCTGTTCTTCCAATGGCCTACGACGTGGTCGACCCACTGGTCTTGGTGGTGGTGGTGGTGGTAATGCGGCAACCTCCTCGACTGTCATCTTGCAACCCCTCACGTTGTGGTCAGATTGTCCACAACGGCTGCAATGCATCACTGCCCCCGTCTTCCTCATCATTGTTCCAACTCCCGTACGAGACGGCCTGGTCGATACTTCCCCCGGTTCCTTTCTTCTATTCTTCTTTGGAAGCCCCGGCATAACCTTGTGAGGAGGAGGTAGTACATGAAGACCTTCAACGTCTGCCCAATCCTCTCGGCCGGGTAACGGTGGAACACCCTTAGTGTAAGCTTTTTTTGCCACCTCCCACCGAATACCAGTTGTCCACGTATCCTTTGATGTCGTATCTCATGTAGGATAATGCTGCAATCCAGTGGAGGCATGGGACTCCACTCAGTTTCCAGTACCCACAAGTGCATCTGTGTCGACGTACATCGACGACGAATCCTCTACCATGATCAGTACATTGTAGTATGTCGTCCAAACTTGGCTGAATTATGCACGTCCTGGCTCCAATTTTTGTCCACTCAATCTGTTCCAATATGGTTGGACAGATCACATCCCTCATGGCAGCAAATGCCTTGTGTTGTTCAACCATCCGGACCATAATGTAAGTGCGTATCCCCTCCAACAGCTTTATGATTCGAGATCTCTAAACTTTGTGATTGCGTTGTTGAACGACTCACACACATTGCTCTCTACGGAATCTGACTTGGCAGCAGTGCTCAGAAATGCACGACAGAACCTTTTTGGTTCTTGTTTGATGAAGTCATCATACGCCTTCCGATCTGTGTCGTCATCTTGTAGCTGTTTCAACCGATTAGCATGCTTTCATACTCAACTTGGTTAGAGGAATAGACAGCCTTCCAAAATTCTTCCTTCGCTTCAGCTGTGCCGTGTTTCAGTTTCCAATTCGCAAACACGTGGCAGCACACTTTCGATGCTCCGCGTGAGGAAGGAAACGATCTAGGGCCTGAATCAATCCCTGTAAGAGTAAAAAAATAGTATAAACAACACATAAATGTACCATGTGCAATGACTATATCCACTAAATAACACCAAAAACCAAGACAGTGGGCAGTTTTCACATAAAACAATCCCACTCATCAATAAGGCAGCTTTCATCAGTAACAAAAAGAATAAATACACGAAACAGGGCAATTTCAATAAACAGGGCAATCTGATCAATAAACAACACCAACTTTCAAACACAGTGCAATCGAGAACATGAATTTCAAACACATTACAATCGGGGAGCAGAAAAATAGCATTTCAATTTACCTTTTGTTGATCCGAAATGACGTTCCACCCGTTCCCTTGATCCAGGCGTAGTTGACCTTGCACAAGTTCCACGAACCACATCCATGAACTAGTGGTCTCCCCCTCAATGACAGCCCATGCCAATGGGAACATGCCGTTGTCACCATCCTTACCGACTGCCGAAAGTAGCATTCCCGACAGCTCCCCCTTCAAGAAACATCCATCGAAGCAATAATTGGCCGACACCCAGCGAGGAATCCTTTGAATAGACTTGAGAATCCAACGTACATTCGTTTGAAAGTGACTTTGTCCTCCGCACGTACGTCGACCTACAGAATGAACTGCCCTTCTGGATCAGCATTTTGTAAGGCAGCAACATATGGCCGGAGTTTCTTATATTCCTCCTCTAAGGTACCCTCCAACAGAATCCTAGCCTCGTTCCTTGCACGATAACACTTGTTATCATTTATTCGAATTCCATATGTGAGTTGCAGTTCCCGCTTCATATCACTAATATCCCACTTAGGGGTCATTCAGAATTTCTCAATATAAGTCGTCGCAATCCACTTGGCGGAAGCCAGCTTGTTCTCCAATGAACGGGGCATGTGTGCTTCTCACCGAGACATTTCAAAATGAATGATTCTTTCCTACTGTTCCAACTTCCATAAACCCTCCAACCACAACGATCTCTGCACACAGCCTCCATTTTCGACTGGCACCTCTTTCGCCACAGAATGTCAGCCCCTATGTACAAGCAGTAGCTCGCAACAAAATCCTTAAAACCGGCTGCATTTATAAACCTCATACCTTGCCTCAATCTAACATTAGAGAAATCCCTCGTAACCTGCTGGATAGGCTCGTAATCAGCTGCATCGTAACTCCCTTCGTCCGACAAATCTGGTCGAACATGATCACTCCCTGATGACTGCCTATATTCCGTCGATGCTCAATTCGGTGTTATGTTCAAGTCTGACATGCTATGTTCAACAGCCTGTTCGGAAACTTGGTTTGGATTACCGAATTGGCAGCCACAGAGAACACCGAACTGTTGCACTGTTCAACCTCCTCTCCTCCTGAGCTGTAGCACACAGTTCGGATTCTTCTCTTCTTGTATTGGGGATCGTCGCCATGATCCGACTCACCTGAATCATCAGACACAACAAACAATGGTGGCTGAACTGACATTTGTGCCCCAACATCGTCATCCGAATTAAACCCCTCATCATCTCCCAAGTTGCCGACTTCATTGTCCCAACCCCCAATACTTCACGCTCAGCCTCAAAGAACATAACAACCTGTCCATCGTCAACCTTTTTGACATCTATCATTAGTCCGTATAGAATGTCCATGTCCTGAATATTTCCCTCAACCCAGATGCCATCGTCTTCTTCGGTGGGAGCCACCACATACGATGAACAATAGTATAACCCAGATCCTCCTTCGCAACAGCGTTGAGGTCCGATACGACAAGTAGTCAGTGTCAAATCCAACAACACTTGTTTCACCACCTACATATCTCGGTTCACTACCGCTGAAATCCATGCCGTATCACAATATCGATCATCTCATCACCCATCCTAAACAAAAAAAAATGAACTTCAATTACTCAACGAAAAGTGCAACTGATGATCCATGTTGCAACTGAAAAATCATGTTCATGTGGTCCAGGGTAGAAAAGCATAATGTAGGGCAACTGAAAAAGTAAAGAACGAGATGAGAATTGAAATTCAGATACTAAGAAAAGAACATGTATTCAATTGGGTTTTTGTTAACCAACAACATAAACAATTGAAGGTGGTCCCAAAATTCACACAAACGAACAAAAAATAGCTTCGTGCGTGCACAAATATTGACAAAACCACCACAACCTGTGTCCCTAAAGTAGTATAAATTGAACCCTAGACCCCATCTTCCTCGAACAAGTAGAAATAGATGAAGGGCTCACCTATTAGGTTTCGTATACTTGGCTTTGACGTAGACGAAGACGCAGGGGTCTCAGAACGCCGACGACGACCTCTGTTCGTCGCTACAAGTCGAAGCAGCTACACCCTAAACCGCGATGACATCTGTAGAACCGAACCCAGTCGCCGTCGATTGGATAACGGGTTAGGTGTCGGAAACCCGTCAACACTCTCTCACTCAGTCGACGGACTCTCTCACTCAGTCGACGCCGACGATGGAAGATGCAGTAGTTGGAGAAGACGAGAAGGCTCTGCGATAAGGCTGAAGATAAGATTTTGGGGTGAAAATCTGATGCCGTAAAAAACAAGAGGATTAATTTTAATTTTTTTAAGTCACCGGAACACGTGGCCACACGTGGCAGACTACGTGGCATGGCAAACAACGTTTCAGTCACTCCCGTCAAAAAAATTGCAAACTGGGCCTAACGGCGTCAACTCCGGGATAGATTTGGGGTTTTTTGAACTTAAGGCATTTTAATTATAATTTTCCAAAGTTCGAGCTTTTTAAATTTATTAACCCTTATGGATAACAGTCAAAGTAATATGTAAGTAAAATATGATCCAAAATATTAGAATATTTCACAATATGCTTTAGAATAATTCTGAAAAAATAATTAGTTAATTTTTAGGATTTATCACAAATAGTAATCTCATAAATAACTTATTTAATTTTAGATTTATTCAAAATTAAAGTATTCTGAAAACTAAATAATTTAACCAATAAATAATTTATTTCAATTCTTATCCATAGAATATTTATTCTCAAGGTTTAGTATGCAAATAAAAATTTGGTAAAAAACATGGGCTTTACTACTAAATCAGTTGTCCGTAACTTGACACGAGTCCAAGATCCACAATTTTCCAAGCACGCAATTGGTGTATATTGATATA
The DNA here is from genome assembly GCA_034768395.1 of Linum lewisii. Taxonomy (NCBI): domain Eukaryota; kingdom Viridiplantae; phylum Streptophyta; class Magnoliopsida; order Malpighiales; family Linaceae; genus Linum; species Linum lewisii. The sequence goes on along the minus strand of CM068303.1, from coordinate 48,629,327 downwards.
AGATTTGTTCCACGTACATTCGATGGTCAGCTCAATCGGTTGTCACGTGTACAGCTAGAAACTTATAGGAATTTTGAAGTTCGTGCGTATCAAGTTGTCTACAAATTGACTACCCACTGTGTCTTCCTATTCTTCCAGCTATCTTAAATCCAAATCAGAATCAATGCACGATTAAATTAAATACTAATTCATGTTTTAAATTTGCATAGTAAAACAATTATGAATTTAGCTTTAAAACATCGTACCAAAACAGGATGTGAATCTATGCTCCAGATACTTCCAGCTTGTCACCAAGAGTTATACACAAACATATACCATATTACATATGTTTTTTTTTTCCACCTAATACGATAGAAGCGGAGTTACCTCGTCGCCTGATTCGATTGTAAGTCACATCGTATAAGAATACATATGGTAGTAGTAGTTCTAGGCGATACAAAGAAAATATTTTAGGAGAGTGAGAATGGAAGGATTGTACGTACTGTGGGAATGTTCACTACTATTAATGTTAGTTTGTCCCTCTGTGGTGGGATTTGTGCATTATTTATAGCCTTGTCGCTTGCAGGGGTGTCGCACTCTGCTTAGCTACTCGGCTATAGGCAATCTATATCGTCTATCTTCGTTAGAGCAACTCAGATTGTGCCGCATCATTCTGAAGTTGCTACAAAGGAACCCTAGACGTTTAGGGTTTCCGGTAGGCCCTCTTTGTCCCGTTGAGAATCTGTTAGGCGTCAAGTTACAACTTCTACTTTACCCTAGGTGGTTAAGCGGTTTGAGTTTACTGGGCGACTTGTTTCTGACCGCTTAACCTACCTCGACTTTCTCCTAACCATTTTGGACCAACCATGAGCCCTTTCTCGCCTACAAGACTACTTATTTAGACTTCTGGCATGTGATTTTGGGGTTCCCCATGGCGGTCTTTGCAAACTACCCGACCCTCTCCGACTCATCGTCCTAGTGGCCCCATCAGTTTCTATTATTAAATACACATGTGTGCAACTCAAAATTTGTTTTTTCATATAGTAAGCTAGAACTTTGTCAAAAAAAATATAGTAAGCTAGAAGAAATCATTTATTTCTTGTGAAGAAAATGAGTGATCGTTAGTCTAAAATTTTGAGAATACAAAAATAAATAGTTTTTCTCAATATTATACCTCACATAGACTAAGTCAAAACTTTAATCACTTCATCATTTTGAACATCTAAAAACTCTAACTTTGACTAAGTCGACCACCTCATTAGCAGTCGGACAAATAATATATTTTACAATACATTAAGAACGTGATAATTACTGTGAAAAGTATAATTGATTATTTATTAAATTAGTTGTTGAATTTTTTACCGTGCCAATGCGGTTGGTCCAATATCAAATGTGACAATGACACTACGATAACATAAAAAGATCATCGACATAACATGTCCACAAACATAAAACTAAACCTATGACAAAACAATTTACATTACAACAACGTTCAACCACTTATTTTCTAAAGTTTTTATTTGGATAACACATGTGGTAGTTGCTAGGTCTAAAACTGAATATCAGGGTCAATATTTAATTTATCTAACCATGATAAATTTTGTATAAATTTGTACAAAAATTTATTGCTATGACTTCTTCTCTAGATCAAACTTACAATGCCACTTTGTTTTACTACCTTTACTAAAGAATACTTATTGCTATGACTTCTTCTCAAAACTACCTTTACTAAAGAATACGGTATACACTCTATTTTATAGAGCCATACGTCTATTTTGGAGGAATTATTACTTAATTGGACCAGCCTCGAACAATATATATTAAAAACTTGTAAGTTAGAGTGACCAGATATATAATTTTGATATGCAGACATCAATTTTGTTTTGCCGGACGGGCATAGTAGATGGAGATAGATCACACCTTCCTGCTTGTCACTAGAGTGCAAATGACGTCGTACTACATTATTTTTATATGTAATGATTTTTATCAGGAAGAATATTTCCATCTGAGTTTTCACAAGTAATATATAATGTGTACAGTATTATAAGTGTAGAATACCGAGGCATTGAGTAGAATACAAAAGAGTTTTCATGTGAACAATAATTGAGCAATTATTTTCCTCCTAACAATGTACCAAAAATTACCCCTTAAAATGTATTTTCATATTTGATTGGGTGGGGTGGTGTGGTGTGGTTGTCCTCTATATTGTTCCATAATTTGGATTTATATATGTAGCGTCTGGACAATAAGCACTTTCTTGAATTCTATTCCAGTTTGTTCAATAAATAAAAAATTACATACGATGACATCATGAAGACAAACAATAAAAAAATAATTAAGAAAGATTTACAAATGAATTTAGTTAACAGGTTATACGAACTAGTTTATACGTTATTCGACGACCAGATTATATAATTACAGGTTATCCAACAATATTTACATTCAAATTTTTCTAAATGACCCAAAATCTCAAATTGTCAACAACGTAAATTTCAGTGACTGAAACTGTAAATTTCAAATCTAGTGACTGAAACATTAATTTTCTAGTTAACTAGTTATCCATTCATGTTAACTAGTTAATTCAATAAGTTAACCAGTTAATAACAAGAGAACGAGTTAACTAAATTCTAATAACTAGTTATCAACTAAAAATTGTTAACTAGTTATCTAAATCGTGATGTTAACTAGTTAAAAATAATATAACTAGTTAGATAACTTGTTAACAAAAAATCTCGTTAAAATTGATCATGAAAATTTGTTAACTAGTTATGAACAAAATAACATGTTAACTAGTTCAGATAACTAGTTATCAGTTCATAAACATGTTAACTAGTTATCAGTTTACAAAACATGTTAACTAGTTATCAGAAAAAAAAACATTGTCAAATAGTTATCTAAAACATTATGTTAACTAGTTAGATAATCTGTTAACAAAAAATATTGTTTTAAATTGATCATGAAATCCGTTAACTAGTTATTAGTAAAATAACATGTGAACTAGTGTAGATAACTAGTTATCAGTAAAAAAAACATGTTAATTAGTCATCAGAAAAAAAAACACTATTAACTAGTCATCGGCAAAAACAAGTGTTAACTAGTTAACATGCTTCCGCCGGAAAAGTCGCCAGAGTCTCGCTGGAAAAATCATCAAAGGTGGTGGTCGGTCGCCGAAAAATTCACCAGAGTCCGGTCACCGGAGAGTCGCGGCCTGCCACCAAAAAATATTTTTATTTTAATTTAAATATAAAAATTAAAATTTATATGAAATTTCCTAAATACCCCTAGCAATCTAGATCATTTGATTGATCAAAAGGTCAATAATAGTTGAGTGGAGAGTTGAAACACTTCCAACCCCTCCAAAATGTTGAATCCATATTGAATAAGAATAAAAAATACTTATGATCAGAAACAAAAAAAAGAATTAATAAGCATTGCAATTTTGTTTTAAGAATGAGAAAGAATTTACAAAATTAACTTAAGCTATTTTAATCTTCAGTCTTTTTTAAGCTCATGGTGAGGTGAATACTACAAGAAAAAATAAATTTAACAGTAGAGGTTTAATAATGACTTGAATTTTTTTGCTGTTAAATTAAAAAAAATAGAAAAATTTAGCAGTGGCTTAATGATTGTTGTTAAATTATGAAGAGATCAGGTGCTTCTCTTCAGTTAATCCCCAGATGAAGTTCCTAATTTTCTTGTCTATCTCACTGCAAGTATGACTGGAAAATACAAACGTCTGCACAACATAAAAATGAATATTAGATAAAACAGATTGAGTGAGAAGGACTCTACCAGGGAGGGGGGGGGGGAGAGAGAGAGAGGACGCCTTCCAGCTAGTCAGTTTATGGTTGATTCTATCCGAGACGCCCTGATACGTATCATTGGAGGTGCGCCCATGCATGATAGGGACATCTAGGTATCTTCCTAGATCTTGAGTCATCGGGATGCCAAGGTGGTTCGCAATAGGAGTAGAGGCGATTATGAGAACTGCTTTGGAGAAGAAGATAACAGACTTTTCGCGACTAACTTGGCCGAAGCTCTGCAGAACCGATCCAAACATTCCAGGATAACATCGGCTTGTTCAATAGATGCTTCTACAAACAAGAGAAGGTCACTTACGAAGAAAAGGTGAGATAAACCAGGACCATGTCTAGCCAATTGAATCGGTTTCAATCTTCTTGCATCCTTCACATCATAAATTATGTGACTTAAATGCTCAATGCAAAAAGTGAATAAAAATGGAGAAATAGGACACCCCTGACGTGTATCGCATGACAGAAAGAAAGATTCTATTAGGCCACAGTTCCACCTGGAATCTGACAGACGTCACAACAAGCCATGATAATACTAACCAGGGCCTCTGGGAATCCTGTACACTCGAGGGTATCACGTTGGAAAGACCATTTGATGTGGTCAATGGGCTTAACCAAATCAATCTTGAGAACCATCCACCTATTGCGCCATTTATCATGCTCCATGGAATGGACCACCTCCTATAAAATAATAATGTTATCTGTAATATGTATACCCGTGGACGCTAACATCCTCTCCCCCGCTATCAGAATAGAGCCGCCTGAAGTAGAAAAGAGCAATGGCATTGAGTCGCTCTGGGTCTTCAATAATGTCTCCATGATCATCCTTAAACTGCAAAATTTTGTTGTTGCGTCGGTGCTGAAGACTAAGGTGATGAAAGAATACCGTGTCACAATCTCCATCAATAATCCATTGAGACCTCGACTTCTACTTCCAAAGAATGCTTTCCTACCAGATAGTCCTCTCCAGATCAATTCTCGTCTCAGCTTCTCCGTGTTGAGACTCAGCTGTATTGGAGTAGTTATTTTGTCTAGTTACGAGATTTTGTTAGGTAACTAGGTAGGGGGCTCACTGAAAAAGTCAATACACAATCAACGCTGGTCAACGAAAAATCAACACAGAAAAGTTGCTAGCGGTGACTGGAGGGCAAGGAGTTGCAGAGGCTTTTTTTTTTTTGTAAATTAAAATGAGATAGATAAAGACCTAACTACCCTTCAATTATACACCCTTAGATTGGTCAACAATTCTAAATGTGATGGTCTAGATCTTTAAATCTTGGTTGAATGAGAAAATCTTTCAGAGCCAAAGCCCTCTAAAAATCTTGTTATAGACGTGCCACAAATTTAAAATGTTAGAATTGTGTTATGAATGAATGAATATTAGCATAGGATCCAGAAGCAATGGTGGAGACTGAATGTCACACTATTCCTTCCTTCCTTCCTTCATCTGTGATAATTAAGTCTAGTAGTTGCAAATATTGCAGAGGTGAAATAAAGTCATCTTCTTTTGTTACCCATATTGATAAAATAAGAAAACTGAAATTCTCTGAAAATTCTTATTCCCATACACCCACACCCAGACTCAGTTTCCTTGCAAACACCGCCATTATAACTCTGCCACTCACCACCATATTCCCTCTCTCTCTCTTTTAATTTCCCTTCTCTGCACTGACTGTGGACAGTGAGTGAGTGAGTGAATGAGTGAGTAAGTTAGACTCCTCTCCTCTGCTAAGCCTTTCCCAGAAGAAGAAACTCAAAACCTCTCTTCCTTTTTTTTTTTTATTGCCTATCCCCCCAACCTCATCCTCCTCTGCACTTTGAAAAAGGTATTATATCTCTTCTTTCTCCAAAAGTAGCTTTCCTTTTCCCCTCCTAACCAAAACCTTTTTTAATATATATATATTCAACATTCTCTCTCTCTCTCTCTCTTTCTCTCTTTATCTACCTATGCTGCTGCTATGGTTCATTAAAAACACACAGCACAGAAATTTTCTCTTAAAATTTGAATCCAGGCCATCTCTGCTAGCTTTATAAAGTTTCCTCAAATCCCTTTCAAAGTTGCTCATCTCCATGCAAATCATAACACACTCATGATATAATCATAACCCATCTCTCTCTCTCTCTCTTCCTCAATAACTATCTGTTCAAAGGTCAGACTTTTTTACTCTCCACCCGAAAAGCTGATAACTTTCTACCACTCCACTATGATGATGAGAATATATACAATCAGTCCTGATCTCTCCCTCCAGATCAGCCCACCCTCCGACGACCTCCTTATGGGTTTCTCTACGAAATCCGCATCCTTCTATTGCAGCGACAGTTCCACTACTACTGATTCCGGTAGCAGCGGAAGCGAGTTCAGCCGCGACATTAATGTTGCGCCACCATCTCTTACCCTCGGCCTAGATCATCATCATCATCAACTTCTTCACCACCATTTGGGTATGATCCCAACCTCATCGGGGCTTCAGGCGGCGGGACTAAGAAGAGACTTCAACGACCATCATCACCACCACCATCCTCAAATCTACGGCCGGGATTTCAAGAGGAGTGGCAGAAGCGTAATTAACGGTGGCGGCGGAGGAGGAGGCGGAGGCGGGAGGAGGAGTGTGAGAGCTCCGAGGATGAGATGGACCACCACTCTCCACGCTCACTTTGTTCACGCCGTTCAGCTCCTCGGCGGCCATGAAAGTAAGATCATTCATCCCATCCCATTGTATATAGTCTTCCAGTCGAAAGTTAGGATATAATATTTAAACTTAAAAGTGATACTCATGGATGCTGTACTGTGACAGGAGCCACGCCGAAATCGGTTCTGGAGCTGATGAACGTCAAAGATCTAACCCTTGCTCATGTGAAGAGTCATTTGCAGGTACATGGTAGTTCTTCTTTCTCATCCATTCAGATTTCCCAGTTTTTTATTTCCTTTTATACAAAAAAAAACAATCAATCTGTTTGATGAAATGTTGGGGATGCTTTTTGGCCGGAGTTTGAATGTATTGGTATATGATGATGATGGGAATGAAATATTAATTACAAAACATGACAAAAGGCATCTAAGCAGGCAGACAGACACCCACCTTGGCCCTTGTTATTACCTTATTCTCCCTCTCTTCTCATTGTGTGTTTGTGTGTTTCATGCAGATGTATAGAACAGTGAAGACCACTGACAAATCACCATTCCCAGCAGGTACTATGGTTTCAGGAGGTGGCCATGGAATGAGTCATAGTAGTGATGATGATGACAACAATAATGGAGAAGAAGTTATCATTCATTTGAAATCAGAAGAAGAAGAAGAAGAAGAAGGTGAAGGCCTCAGAAAATTATTAGCTGCTTCTGATGAAACTATTCACTCTCCTCCACCACCACCACCACCAACCATTACTCAAACCCCCCTAAAGTGAGTGCATTCATTCCTTCATCTCTCTTATCATTTAATTACTGCATTTTCTTGTTAAAAAAAAAAGGAAAAGAGAAATTAGCCTATAGCTAGCTGAGGTCTCCAAGAGAAAGAGGCCAATATTACTTTCTTTCTTGGACATGCATACGGGTTTCAATATTCCACAACTTAATTCAACTATCCACTTAATGTGTTGTTTATGCAGTAATTAATTAATTCTATTAAAAAAAAAAAAAAAAAAACATGAACAAACCCAATGAAACAAAGTAACAAACAAAACTCTTCCTTGTTCATCATTGCTATATATATTTTGCATTATTGGTTTGGGGCTCTTTGTTTTTTTTTAATTTTCCCTTTTGACTTTAGTAACTCTATGATCTGTTGTGTATTTACACTATAAACCAACATATAATAGTCATATCCATGATCCATCCTTCCCAACAACACAGACTTACTTACATTCTCCCCTGTCCGTCGGATTAGAGTCAAAGGGTTTCTTCTTCTCCCTTTAATCTTTTATATGGCCCAAATCTCAATGTGGGCTGCAGTAATTAATATTGTTGTCAATAACACATTAATTAATACTTAATAAATGTTTCATCTATATTTGCAGCATTTCAACTTTGTTGACTTTCTCCCCTCTGTACTCTAAACATTCAATCAATCAACAAAATGGAAAATAGCATTTTGCTCCCTCTCTACTTTGTCAATTTAACATATAATTCTCTATATTATAAATCACTATTTTTACTTCCTTCTGCTTCGACTATTTTGCTGTTTAGTTCCTTACGTTCTAACTTTTGTCTTCGTGATAGTAATTGATGTGCATGCAGTACATCACATTAGCTCCAATGGTCATTTATTAGCTTACTAAGTGTGTTTTAATTGGTAATATAAGTATATATAATTAGATAGAATGAAATCGATAAATAAAATGTGTTATTTTAAAACCCATCGTATTTCACCATACTTTTTGTGATACCTCCCCAATTTTTCTTTTTGTTAGTGTGTGGATGTGTCCAGATTTAATGTTAAGAAGACGAAATTTGAAACTGAAGGACCAAAAAGATAAAGTAGCCAAAGTAGGAGGGGAAAAAAAGAGATAAAGTAGTCAAAGTAGGAGGGGTAAAAAAGAGCAATTTATAATATAAGAGGCAATTTGTTAAGTTGGAAAAATAGAGGGGCCATTTAAAAAGAGAATCACCACCATTATTTATTATTATTATTATTTTTTTTACGAACATTATTTATTATTAAGTGTTGTCATTTCAATCTCTGATTTGCAAAGTCATGTTCAGGTTTCTTCATCTTCACTATCTCTCTGATTATTAATAGCTTTACATTCTGATTGTTTGCTTGTTTAATTTATTCATGAGAGTAACTCATATGTTTTTTTGTTTTGTTTCTATGATGATCAGTTTTAACATATCACCGTCATGCTGGTGTTGGACAACTTAGACTTTGGCATTATTCGTTTTGTTTATTGCTTAGTCTCTTAATTAATATAATATGGTCCAAATGGGATTAATGCTTGAACTAATACTCTAATGATCAGACTGATTAATCAGATTTTTGTAATGTTTCAAATGGCGCAGTGTTTCGTCGTCATCACCCGTTGACATAGACAGCAACATTATATTATCACATCGAGAGCCAATATTGACTCATTCTCAATTCAAAGGGCATGACATTATTACTAAGGTATGCAGCAGCATAACGATGTACATTAATTCCCTCCCACGTCACTGTCTAATTAGTTAGAAATTGGTTTATTGAATAAGTAAGTGTTCGTCATTGATTATGATTATCATGATTCAGGAGAAGGGATTGACAACAACATTGGAGTGTGCATCTTTGGCAAGATCTTCAGAGATGTTGGTAAACCTGGAATTCACACTTGGAAGGCCAAGCTGGAAGAGGGATGACGTGGACTTTGCACCTGAATCTTCAAATTATGAGTTGACCCTTCTCAAGTGTTGAAAAAAATGGACGACTATGCACTAACAGGACAAATAGAAATTTACCAAGAGGTCTAATTTCGTCTTTCATCTATTTTTGTTGTTTGTTGCTATCAACTTTCATCCCATTGACCATAATATATTCTAATCAAAAAGTTACTTTTCCCTTTTCCCCTTATCACTCTGCCTTGTGTGTGTTGAAAATCGAAAGTCAATATCGAATAGAAATCAGATGAGAATGCTTTTGTGGGAAAAAAAAATTATGGGTTTATTGTGATGATGAAAGTTTTACCATAATCAACAAATTATAACTTGTAGGGATTTACAATGACGAATCAGTTATTTCTTACAACTAATACTAGCAATTTTTTCTGTCCGTTGGTCGATCTGTGATATGTTCATTGTTTATTTAGTATAATTAGTAAATGAGGAATGATCTTATTCTATAATGATAAATTTAAGATTATGTTTACAAATTTATAAAACCAACTAAAATTTTGAATTGAAGGATTAACCTTAATAGATCAAAATAATTAACATGTGACCTAATTGAGAACTTAACTATTTTAAAGTAGAAAATATTTCATAGCTAGATAATTGTTTATATAGTACCAAAATACACATAATATTTAAATTAAGTATCGTGATTAATTTTATTATATTTTAAAAATTAATTAAGTTCAAATTACACATTAAAATGAAATATGTCCACTTATGATCATTGCAATAGAGAAAGAAAATAAACGATTATACTTTTTGTTCAAATAAGTGATATCTTCTAAATCAATATGAATTCAAAAAATTTGTAACAAAAAACTGATTTATCAACAAAAGTAAGTTCAAGACAACCAGAAAAAAAAATCAAAACATTTGTAAACAAATAAAATCGAGTCTGAAAAAATCATTTTGAGGAATAAAACCTCAAATGGCCCATCGTAACTTAGAACCGGCTTTACTTATATAGGTTTGATGAATATGCTCAATTCAATGTCAACCCGATCAACACTCTGAATTTGTTAATAGTAAATGACTTGTAACTTTTCTTGATCAAAAAAAAAAAAAAAGACTTGTAACCCGCTTTACATATGGTCCCATGACTCATACTATTACACACTTGCGACCTCACTGGTCATTGCTCTTACTAAGATACAATCTTATTTCTCCAATTTTCTCTATCTCAATGGATATATTAATTGACAAATACTTCTCTTAAATATTCATAATTTTTTTAATTTATGCAACTCAAATTTGTTTTTAATTTATACTTCTCTTAAATAATCTTATCAAACGAGTGATGTTTTCTAAACTAATACGACTTCAAAAATTTTGTAACAAAATATTTGATTTACCAACAAAAGTAAGCTCAAGACAAACAGAAAACGATTGCAACTCTCCAATAACTATGAAGTTTAAAGCCTAGTAGGATTAAGAGCATCTCCAATAACTATGAAGTTAAAGCCTTTATGTACTATGCCTCGTCACTTTTTTTCAAAAATCTAATTTATAAAGTTATTTCCAAAATTTTCTAGAACTTTAAAAGTTTTATAAAATTGTAATATTTATTAAAAAATAATAGAATAAAAAAATAAAATAAAATAAACTATCAGGACAGAGAAATGATTTGATTGGTTCATTAGGTTTATAAAGCTTTATATACATGAAACTTTTATTTTCCACCTCATCATTTTAATTTCCACCTCATACTCTTCTATATCATAAAGCTTTTAAACACAACTGACTCGACCAGTTGGGCAGGTCAATAAAGAGGCCAATTGAGCTAAGTTGAACTAGTACGTCCTTGTGGTACCTTGGACGCGAACGGGTGGTCCTTGCAAGGTGAGGGAAATGACGTTAGGGTAAGCGATGACATATGTGAATATGGTATGATGAGAGAGATGGGTAACAGAAAGTATAGGGGCGTACGCCCTGGAATAGGGTGGATGACCATAACGTTTAACGTGCAGCGTGAGGGCATGCAATATCAGGCGTATGGTCTAGGTGTGTCGTGTCGTCCATTGTGTGGGGGACTGCCTATTTATACAACTTTTGTGGCTAGAGTTGTTGCTCCACGTGTCATCATCCTGTCGGACCGCAAGTGAGGTGGAAGAGGGGCCCTTGGATGGACCCCATCCCATCAGAAGCATGGTCGCTGTCAGGGGAGAGTTGTCCTTGTCCAGACAACGACATGTCTTTGATTTGACATGAGGCGGTTGGTGGCGGGGTGTTAGAGCGTGGCGCCCTGACGCCGATTGTGACTCTGGGGGGCCAACCTCTCATGGCGGGCGGACAGCTTTCGGCGTCTGGCCTGTTGGTCCAGAGGACTTTATTGGGTCAGGGCCCATCAACAACCATTTGAGATGCTCTAAGAGACATAAAGTAACTAGACCCGCCATAATTTAAGAAATTTGATCATTAAAATTAACACTCCACATTGAGACGAATTTCCTACTTGTAGCAAACTTCAATTCACCTCCAAAATCACCATAGTGCACCAAAGTCCCTTATGGACTAGACTATAATACATACTAAGCTTGAGCATAGCTCAAACTTAGCAACAAGGACTGCTTTCATCTTCATATCACTTGGATGGTTGTGAGTGCTAATCTTGGTCACTTTAATTTTTTCTCCAACAGCGAGCCATCAGATGTAGTGTTATTTAACATCAATATGCTTCGTCCTATCATGATACATCTGATTTTTTGTAAGGAAAATCACACTCTGACTATCACGTAATATAGTGATGCCCAAACTATCTCCACAAACCTCAACATATCCCTTCAACCAAATAGTTTTCTTGCATGCTTCAAAAATAGTCATGAACTCCGCTTCAGTAGTACTAGAAAAAGTAGAGAACTCTACAAACTCGCTTTCCAACTCACAACATAACCACCAATGGTGAACACATAACATTTGAGTGATCTTCTGCTATCGAAGTCTCTACCATAATCTACCTCTACATAGCCAACAAGTCAGAGAACTTAGCTTTAAGTGATTGTCTCGTTTTTATGATGATTTTGTTGTCCACTACCTCAAGGGACTTAGATTTGGCTATCACTAATTTTCAGCAGTCATTACAACTTGAGGCTCTGATACCATAATAAAGTAACAATGTTTGAAAAGTTTATCAGTGCAGTATTGTTTGTAGAGATATATAAAAGGTACAATGAGTCATCTTAGGTTTTGATAGATTAATTTAAGGTAAGAAATAATATGAGAAAGGGCAAAGGATCTGCGTCCAAGAATTGGAGTTTGGAACATTCCAAACCCAATACCCAGAGGGGGTATTTTTGTCTTTTTGAAAAATTAAAACCCTATCTCTTCTTTCTCCTTTTTTTTCTTCCATACTCAGCCGCCGCACATCAACACCCCCGATCTACCTCCTCCCCCAAACATCAACCACCCAAGATCTGTCGCCGTCCTCCTCCTCGATCTTCATCGACAATTACCTCCGTCCAACCAATCAGCCCGAAACTTCTGCCCCCATCTTCAAACCGCTCGACCTTCGTCCATTAGTGCCCGGATCTAGACGCGATGGTGAGAGTGCTAACAGATTCCTCGCCGGCCTTTGCTGTAGTCTCGGTGTCGACGACCACATCATCGGTGGCGCCTACGATTTGATGATGAGGAAGTACGGTATCGACGCCGACAATGTCGTCGATGCTCTGAACGCCGACGTCGGAGGGAAACCCCTACCTCTCACTGCCATTTAACAGAGTTGAAAATGGAATTGATGTGCTTCAGGGGTCTATCAGCTGGGAGAAGAATGCAGGGGTTGATGGAGAGACAGAAGGCAGAGACGACATCAGTGTATTAGTGGAGGCGTGTTGGTGTCTGTAAGTTTTGTGGGAAAGTGTTTCAAATCACAATATCAGGCAAAATGACTTAGCTTTGATCATATTTTGAAGGGTTTTGTTCATCAGGTTGATTTGATTGCTACAGGCTTGATGAGCATTGATTAATTAGATAGTGCTTCATTCTTGTGAGATGGTATTTGATTTCGTTTATGGATCATCAATGTTTTGGATTACTTGAGGCATGAATTTCAGTGCAATGCTCTTGTTAGATATTGTGTGAATTCTTGTGAGGTAATACTGTGTGATTCTCGTGAGGTAGTGTTTGATGATTTGGTGTATGAAGAGGGGATGCCCTCTAAACACCTGACTTGTCCATAGTGTTAGAGAATGTATGATTGAGAATGTATGTTTGAGAATGAATGATTGAGAATTGTGGTGTTGTGGGTGGTTGTGAATGAAAATTAGTGATAGTAGCGGTCAGTGATGTTGTGGGTGGTGGTAAACTAATTATCTAGTTTACTCGGTAAGTTAACTAGTTATCAATTTTGATAACCTCGTTAACTAGTTATCCAATCGTGAAGTTAACTAGTTAACGTCGAGTTAACTCGTTAACAACTAAATAACTCGATAATAACTAGTTAACAACTATAGGGGTCGTTTGGTTGGATGATATTCACATATCATGATATGTGAGATATATTGATATGTTAGTATATTGATATTGGTTAAATGATTCTTTTATATCACTGTTTGGGATAGTGATATTTAAATGAGTGGTGAATTGTGAGTGCATGGATGAATGTACCAAAATACCCTCATTTGCTTGAACAAAGTATAAAAGTAGTCATAACATTTAATTAAAAAGCATGTGTGTTTATAAATTAAAATTTATAATCTCTATTTTTTAAATCGTGAATGTATTTATAAATTAATTACTTGAGTTAATTATACTTTTAGAATAATAAATGCTCATTCATTAAGAAAATAATTAGTATTATATTTACCGCTAACACATCTCCCTCTTCTAGCAAAAAAAAAAGTTAAAATAATTTTCATGATGAATTCTAATTCTATCTAAAAAATTCTAATTAAGTAATTAAAAATTAATTTATAATTATTTATCTTAATTAATAAATATAAAAATACATAAACACGAGACAATATAAAATGAGAAAAAATAAATTGGGGTAATGGGGTTGATGACATTATAATTGTGAAGGTTGAGTGAGGATATAATTGTCCAAAAACTGTGATATCAATATCACTCTGAAGATATTCACCTCTCCACATGAATATCTGTTGAGTGATATTGATATCACTTTTGGTCCCGGATATCATGATATTCAGGACAGAAAAAACGATGATATGCTGAATATCATGATATCTGCAGTTATCAATATCAATATCACTGCAACCAAACAACCCCTAAATAACCTTGTTAACTAGTTATCCAGTCGTGATGTTAACTAGTTAACTCAATAAGACTAAGTTAACTAGTTAACAACTTGGTAACTAGTTAACTCGGTTAGATAACTAGTTAACAACTTGGTAACTAGTTAACTCGATTAGATAACTAGTTACCAACTTGATAACTAGTTAACTCAGTAAGTTATCTAGTTAACTCGATAAGTTAACTAGTTAACAACTTGGTAATTAGTTAATTCAATTAGATAACTAGTTAACAACTTGGTAACTAGTTAACTCAATTGGTTAACTAGTTAACTCGATTAGATAACTAGGTAACTCGTTATCTAAATCATGATGTTAACTAGTTAACTCGATGAGTTAACTAGTTAACTAATTTTGATAACTAGTTATCAACTTGATAAATAGTAAACTCAATTGGTTAACTAGTTAACAACTTGGTAACTAGTTACCTCGATTGGATAACATGTTAACTAGTTATCTGCTGATAACTAGTTAACTGTAAAAATTCAGGTTAACTAGTTAACTAGTTATCAAAAAAAATATATTGTTAACAAGTTATTAGTAAAAATCAGGTTAACTAGTTAACTTGTCCTCGCCGGAAAAGTCACTGGAGTTTGGTCGGTCTCCGGAGCCTCGCCGAAAAAGTCACCGGAAAACATGTTAACTAACTATTTAACTGTAAAAACCCAAGTTAATTAGTTAACTAGTTATCAATAAAAAAATTATGTTAACAAGTTATTAGTAAAAATCAGATTAACTAGTTAACTAGTTATCAATAAAAAATATATTGTTAACAAGTTATTAGTAAAAATCAGGTTAACTAGTTAACTTGTCCTCGCCGGAAAAGTCACCGAAAAACATGTCCAAGTTAACTAGTTAACTAATTATCAATAAAAAATCATGGTAACAAGTTATTAGTAAAAAATCATGTTAACTAGTTAACTTAGCCTCGCCGGAAAATTTGCCGGAAAAGTAGTCGAAAAAGTCACCGAAAAAATTCGTCAAAAAGGCACCGAAAAAAGTCGTCGAAAAAGTCACCGGCGGCCGGTCGCCGGAAAATTCGCCGGTGGTCGATCGCCGGAAAATTCACCGGCGGTCGATCGCCGGAAAAGTCGCCGGTGGCCAGTCACCATCGAAGGAAGCTGGTCACAAGAACGGCGAACTAAAATGAAATATAATAATAAAAGATGGCTTCAGATCTGGCTCCAACCCTTTCCAAGGGTTAGAAGCCTTCCAACCTTTTATCAGCCATTAGATCATCTTTTGACTCTTTGACCAATCTAATGGTCTAGATTGTTAGGGGTATTTAGGACATTACACATATAATTTAATTATTATATTTAAATTAATTAATTAATATTTTCAAAGGGATCAACCGCTAATCTCCGGCGACCGGCGACCGGCCGCCGTCGCCGGCGACTTTTCCGGCGAGACTCCGGTGAGTTTTTTTTTTTTTGCTTTCAATTTTTTTTATTTTAAAAAAACTTGTTAATACATTTTTTTTTGTTAACCATGTTTTTTAACTGATAACTAGTTAACAGCGTTTTTTGTTTGATAACTAGTTAACGAATAATCAAATAATCAAATTTTAACGAGATTTTTTGTTAACAGATTTAGGTGATAACTTGTTATCAATATTAGTTAACTAGTTAACATGTTATTTTAATGTTAACTAGATATTTTATTAGTAACTATTTAACTAATCAAGTTAACTAGTTAACATTATGATTTAGATAACTAGTTAACACCTTTTTTTTACTGTTAACTAGTTAAAAGTGTTTTTTTAACTGATAACTAGTTAACATAGTTTTTAAACGATAACTAGTTAACAACGTTTTTTGTTTGATAACTTGTTAACTGATTTTGACCTGATAACTAGTTGTCAAATGATCATATAATCAAAATTTTAACGAGATTTTTTGTTAACAGGTTATCTGTCTAGTTATGTTATTTTTACCTAGTTAACTAGTTAACATTTTTTTAGGGATAACTTGTTAGCAACATTAGTTAACTAGTTATCAAAATTAGTTAACATCTAATTCTGATGTTAACTAGTTATTTTATTAGTAACTAGTTAACAAACTTTTTACTTGATAACAATTATTTTTGTTAACTAGTTAACCAACCGAGTTAACTAGTTAACTAATTTTTTACTTGATAACAGTTATTTTTGTTAACTAGTTATCAAATTGTTAACTAGTTAACCAATCGTGTTAACTAGTTAACAAATTTTTTACTTGATAACAGTTACTTTTGTTAACTAGTTAACTTATCAAGTTGTTAACTAGTTAACTTATCAAGCTAACTAGTTAACATCATGATTTGGTAACTAGTTAACGAGATTATTAGATAACTAGTTAACAAGATTATTTGATAACTAGTTAACGAGATTATTTGATAACTAATTAACATTATCATCAGATAACTAGTTAACATCATCATAGATAACTAGTTAACTTAAATCTAACACAGATAACTAATTAACATCATCATGACATAACTAGCTAACACTACAAAACCTCAAGCCAGATATCAAAACGGTCCTCAATTAACCACTAATCCACAACTATTCCCCTTGAATAATGATGCACCCAAATATTGGTGTATTCAATCCCGCATTAGACGACATATTCACTATGCTTTAGTTGCGATAGGATGAGATATTGATGATTATTTTATCATTTTTCTCTTTTGTCTCTTCTGGACCATTTTACGTTGGTTTTATATTTTGATTCATTTCAGGATTATATACGACTTTGGAGATTGAACCGAAAACAATACAAGACAATTGAAGTCACAATTAAAACACGAGGAAAAATATTGGCGTCATAGCTACTGTTAAATGGACATGATATGGGAATTATAAAGCAAGAATTGAGGAGGGGATTTGCTCATTAAAAGTCTTCATTAATTTGACCAAGATATTAATTGGGCTTAGCCCATGGTGGATTGGAAAAGAGAGGGGCGTGTAGAGAAAGGAAGGAAAGAAGGGAATTTGGCTTTTGGGCCATTAAGAAAAAAGGGAGCAGCAGACGAATGAGTTGGATAATTGTAGGGGACGAAGTTAGAAAGGGAAGCAGAGTGAGAGAGCGGCCGGTAGAAAGAAATAGATAGAAAAAGAAAGACGAAAGAAAGAAAAAAAAGCAGAGTTGGCCTTTGGCCATGAGGAAGCGAGGAAAAAAAGAGAGAAGTCAGAAGGCGATTGGCAACGGGAGAAAGAGATAGAGCAGTTTGTTAATAGCAATGGAATCAAGGCCAACCTTGATGAATCGGCAGTTTGCAGCGTTCTTTCTGATTTCTCTCATGAGTAGCTAGGTTTTCTTTCTTGCTTGGGTTTTGTTGAATTCTTTGAGATTATGAGTTGATACGTTGAATTGGATTGTGGATTAATGATGATTGATGATCAATTTTATTATCTAAAAAAAAAAAGAAAAAAAAAGTGGTGCGCCAGGAAGGGGAGTAGGTTAGAAGAAGAATGTCACATTGAGACTTCCCTTTGGGACTACAGCAATGGGCAGGCACGTATGCCAGCTCGTGAATCGACCCACAACTTCAATACCAAACCATTCACTTATCAGATTTTCTCTGATTGGGAACATTAACAACAATTAAAAGCACGAAATTTAAAGATCCCTTATCTAGACTCGATCATGGTATTGAACTAGAGAATTCAAGCATCAGACAGACCAAGTCTTCCACATTACCAAGTCAACTATTCAATAACACGATAAGGGCAAGTTCCTAAAATACTACAAGAAAGAAGAGTGAGAGATGGTCATAATACAGGTTCTCACACACACATTTGGTCAAGCAAAAGCACCACATCAATCTCACCATATGAAAGAAGGTAAGCAATCCAAGAAAATATTAAGCAATGTGAAAAGTTAATTGCCAATGAGAATGAGAAGCAGTGAAAGAGTGAAAAACAAAGCACAATCACCACCCATTGAACGACAAGAACTCAGTTTCTACTTGTCGCCCCGTTCTTAGACTTCCCTGTAATTCGAGGTTTTCTGCAGTTCTCCTGTTTTAGGTTTTCTGTTCAATTTGCTATTGGATTGTTGGTTGAATGCGAGTTAGGGTGTGTTGCAGGTGGTTCTTGGTTATAGAGTCGACCGACCCAACCTTTAGAACGTGAAACTGATTGTCATCCATGTCCTGCCAGTTCTGTAGCTGCATTTTCTCTTAGTTTCTTAGAAGGATACAAACCCAAGCAAGACCACTCTCCCACCGTTGATCCTACTTGTTAATTTGTGTTTTAGTTATTAGTTAGTTTTTACATTTTTCTAATTTAATTAAAAACTCCGATCAAAACGATTTCGCTGACTAGCAGAACTAAACTGAGTAAGGTAGCTCAAGTAGACCCGTGGGAATACGACTCTGAGAACTCTCAGGTTTATTTGGTGTCGAGGCCTGAAAATCTCGTCACCAAATTGGCGCCGTTGCCGAAGACATTACTTGACTTCAGGAAAGGTTTAGAATTTCAAGCTCAGTTTTTGCTTTCTTGTTTGTACATATTTGATCTTTTAGTTTGCTTCATACCTCCATCTTGTTCATATTTTATTTTCTACTTTACCCGTTGTGTTGGTTGTTTGCTTGGATTTTTCTACTTTGTTTGCAGGACAGGGTATGGATATTGAAGCAAAACTTGCAGCTCTTCTTGGGGAGTTAGAAAATCATCGTTCTCCATCGGTTCAAGTCTCTCCGTCAGCCTTTGTTGGTTCTTATGAAGAGTATAGTGGTGATTATGGTAACTCTGGCAGCTGGAGTATGCAGGATCCATGTTATTCAGACCAACAGGATCAGTCCTGCTATTATGAAGAACCTGAATCTTATGGCTCAACACACCAAGTTAGTCCTTACACAATTGAGATGATCAAGAAGATTAGTACTAGTGTAGTTGAAAATGCTTCTCTTAACGCTTCTCTCAAGAGAATAAGTGAGAACATGGATCTCATCATATCGAAGCTAAAGGAAGAAAATGATGATGCTCTTGGTTCTCAACAAGAAATTAGCGATC
Organism: Linum lewisii; assembly: GCA_034768395.1. Taxonomy (NCBI): domain Eukaryota; kingdom Viridiplantae; phylum Streptophyta; class Magnoliopsida; order Malpighiales; family Linaceae; genus Linum; species Linum lewisii. The sequence continues at coordinate 48,609,935 of CM068303.1, read as the reverse complement.
ATCTTAATCAAGCCTCTCAGCCTGACAAACAAACATCAAGTGTTGAGGAGTTATTTAGTAGTTTGACGAAGGTGATTCAGACTAGATTTGACGCATTAGAGACCACTACCAATTCAAGATTTGATATGTTGGAGGCGTATGTGCGAAAGAAGAAAGAAGTATTGGAAGATGGGTTGCACAAGCAGAAAAGAGCAATTGAGTACTTGTCTAGCAAGGTGAAAGAGCTTAGTGATGGGTTGTGGGACTTGGAATTCAAGTTGACAGTGAAGACAGTTGAACAGCAGTGCAAGGAACTTCAAGAGGCTGAAGAGGCATATCAACATATTAAGAAGGAACTTCCTTTTTATCCAAGCTCGGACGACGATGAGTTTTTCAATCCTTCGATGGGTACGATCATCACCACTCCTACCCCTCTGATTGAATCTATGCCCCTTCCTACTGAAGAGATTAAAGCTGTTAGTGCTTCAACTAGTCAAAATGTAAACTCCATACTTTCTTCTGATGAGACGACTACGGATGACTCTGAACCTATTAAGACAACAAAGCGGAAGCGCCTTAGTAGAAGAAAAAGGAAGCGGCGTCGCCAAGAGCTGATGATGGTTGAGCTAGCAAAGAAGAAGGAAGAGTTATCTAGGTTTGACAACCAGAACAAGATTCAAGCCTCTCCTATTGGTGTTATTCCATTCACTCATCCGCAATGGGGAAGTATTCAAGTTCAATTCCCAGATCACCTCTACTTGAAGTTTGGAGATGACATGAACTACAAGGAGCTACTTGGATGGGACGGAGACTGCTAATTCTCCAGGTATCGTCTAGCTCAAAGACGTTAAAGAAAGAGCGCTTCATGGGAGGCAACCCATGTCTGGAGTCTGTTTTGATTAATGAGTCAGTTTTCTATGTGCTGTTTGTTCCTTTGTGTTTGTTCATTGTGTAGGTCGTCATCATTGGTGCTCACCTTGTCTCTTCACCCTTCCACTAGCCAGTTCCAGGTACACTGTATCATCCCCATTCTGATTTGGTCCATTGCGGACAATGTCCAGTGTTTAAGTGTGGGGTGGTGTCGTGACAATACATGTATGTTGGTTAACTGAATTCTTGTCGTTCAATGGGTGGTGATTGTGCTTTGTTTTTCACTCTTTCACTGCTTCTCATTCTCATTGGCAATTAACTTTTCACATTGCTTAATATCTTCTTGGATTGCTTACCTTCTTCCATATGGTGAGATTGATGTGGTGCTTTTGCTTGACCAAATGTGTGTGTGAGAACCTGTATTATGACCATCTCCCACTCTTCTTCCTTGTAGTATTTTAGGAACTTGCCCTTATCGTGTTAGTGAATAGTTGACTTGGTAATGTGGAAGACTTGGTCTGTCTGATGCTTGAATTCTCTAGTTCAATGCCATGATCGAGTCTAGATAAGGGATCTTTAAATTTCGTGCTTTTAATTGTTGTTAATGTTCCCAATCAGAGAAAATCTGATAAGTGAATGGTTTGGTATTGAAGTTGTGGGTCGATTCACGAGCTGGCATACGTGCCTGCCCATTGCTGTAGTCCCAAAGGGAAGTCTCAATGTGGCATTCTTCTTCTAACCTACTCCCGATCGTGGCTGGGGTCTAGGATAACGCGGAATTCCAAAGGTTTCCGGCTGCTTCATACCCGGTAGTATCCACACTGTACCGACCATTCGAAAATAAATGATTGAAAAAGTTAAAAAAAAAACAGAAAAAGAAAAGAAAAAAGTGCTCTTTAATTTTGTTCCAGTCGTGTTCCCTTATCTAGCAAGTGTCGGGTTGCGTCCTAGAGTAAGAGTAGCGGAAGTAAGTATTGTCTTTGCCTTTATCAAGTCAGGTTGTTCACTAGCTCAATAAAATCATGTTCCTCTTTTACTATGGTAGAGGTTTGGTTTTAACTGTGTGGTCAGTCGGGTAATCCTCTTGTTTGATAGAAGCACCATATACATCATTCTAGGATCCAAGAGGTTTTCGGTTTGCTAATTCAGGTTGGTGCATTGTTGTGTAGAGTTCTTGCTTGAGGACAAACAAAAGTCTAAGTGTGGGGTGATTTGATGCACCCAAATATTGGTGTATTCAATCCCGCATTAGACGACATATTCACTATGCTTTAGTTGCGATAGGATGAGATATTGATGATTATTTTATCATTTTTCTCTTTTGTCTCTTCTGGACCATTTTACGTTGTTTTGTATATTTTGATTCATTTCAGGATTATATACGACTTTGGAGATTGAACCGAAAACAATACAAGACAATTGAAGTCACAATTAAAACACGAGGAAAAATATTGGCGTCATAGCTACTGTTAAATGGACATGATATGGGAATTATAAAGCAAGAATTGAGGAGGGGATTTGCTCATTAAAAGTCTTCATTAATTTGACCAAGATATTAATTGGGCTTAGCCCATGGTGGATTGGAAAAGAGAGGGCGTGTAGAGAAAGGAAGGAAAGAAGGGAATTTGGCTTTTGGGCCATTAAGAAAAAAGGGAGCAGCAGACGAATGAGTTGGATAATTGTAGGGGACGAAGTTAGAAAGGGAAGCAGAGTGAGAGAGCGGCCGGTAGAAAGAAATAGATAGAAAAAGAAAGACGAAAGAAAGAAAAAAAAGCAGAGTTGGCCTTTGGCCATGAGGAAGCGAGGAAAAAAAGAGAGAAGTCAGAAGGCGATTGGCAACGGGAGAAAGAGATAGAGCAGTTTGTTAATAGCAATGGAATCAAGGCCAACCTTGATGAATCGGCAGTTTGCAGCGTTCTTTCTGATTTCTCTCATGAGTAGCTAGGTTTTCTTTCTTGCTTGGGTTTTGTTGAATTCTTTGAGATTATGAGTTGATACGTTGAATTGGATTGTGGATTAATGATGATTGATGATCAATTAAAAACAATACAAAACAAATCTCCATCTTACTGCCTACTTCACAAATCTAAGTCTTGTTCCCACACTCCCAAATTCCCAATCTTTTCCCTCAATCAGTTCAATGGCAATGGAAATGGCGTCAAGTTCTGGAAGATGCATCTCAGCTTCCTTCTGCAATATTGGACATAGAATAGAAGCAACTAAAACTCAAATTCGAACAACTACTTACTGAAGCCATAAATGGTGAATTTATAGTTATACCTTGGGAAACACTATCCTGCCAAGGCAACGTCACTCTGCTTTAACACCTTCTGCAGCAGAAACCTCAAGTTCTTCTTAGCTATCCATCCCTGTCACCAAATGATATATATCATCATTCTTTTTCATCGTAAGTCATGATCAAGCACATAGCTAGTATGAATTCATTTCTTCATCATGAACCATAGTTAAATTTTTATTGAGGCAAATCATCGAACACATGGTGGGCATTCAATAGATATTATTATGATTTATGCCATACCTTTCACTTATCTGATGCAGCACCTCCCTGCTGCTTCTGATGAATCCAATGCCATAGCCAAATAGAAATTATCACCGGAGGAATACGATTCACCGACAACTTAGTCCCCGTCCTGAAGCCCGAGCCTCACCGGATCAGCGCCGCGGTGATCCACCACGCTTGACGACGCTTGATACGCTTGGAACAGGTTACCGGAGGATTGCCGACGCTTGACACGTCGTCGTTTCTGCTCGACCATCAGATTCAGCAGCAGCAGGAGGAGGATGATAAAATGGTGACGTTTAATGGTGGAGAAGTGGGATTGCTCTCCTTTTCGCAGCCGATGGTTGGCAGTGGTGATTTTGACAGTTTGTCAAGCTTCCCAACTCTCGAATTAAGATCTGGAGGAGGGGGAGTGGTCGGCGTCGTCGGAGTCGGATTCAGAGGAGTGGTGGCGATGGAGAAGTAGGAGATGAGGGTAGCGGCTGCCTGTGGTGATGGAGAAGGTGGAGATAAGGATAAGATTAGGGTTTAATGACTTTTGCAAAATACCAAAAATGTCCCTTCAAATGGTTGGAAGTGGTCCAACTAAAAATGGTTGGGTCCGGATCTTCAGCCATAAAAGATTTAAATTAAATCTAATAATAAAATATTTATATTAAATATAATAATTAAATTTTGTGTGTAAAGTCCTAAATACTTCTATCAAATTAGGATCATTAGATTGGTCAAGGGGTCAAACTAAATCTAATGGTTGGAGGAAGGTTTGGAACTTTCCAAACCCAACAAAGTTTGGATGCTGATCCAATCCATGAGGAATGACAATAAAATAATAGTTTTTGGTTTGTGCCTCTAACAAATAGCAGAAGGGATATTCTATTAGAATCATCATTATCAATAGTGTTTTTCTCTCTAAAGCGAAACTAGGGTTTTTCTCCCTTCTTTAGAATGATGGTAGGAACTTCGGTGGAGTCTAAACCGCCAGATCTGAGCAATAGCCCATTGGAGACGTCTCCGCTAAGACTATGAAAAATGCTAAGACAACGAATGAGATTGGTCTGAATGGTTCAGATGTCTCTAGGCAAGAGAAGAGAACAATTTTTTTTTTCCTCACTCTAACTAAGTTAGGACGAGTTTGTTGTTCGAGGATGGGAAATGGGCATAACACTTACTATAGCTTTGTAGATGATATCCTAGTTTTTGACGAATTAGACGATGATGCGAATAATGATTCGTCGTGCCCTACCATTAGATTCCCCAATGAGGAGAAGATACAAATAAGAAGAAAATAAAGGACCTCTCTCATCTTTTGTACCCTTGTAAAGTCCATCTTGCGCTTGTTTATGTCCTGCAAGCTCCAACTTCTTTGGGCGCATAAAGATAGAATTTTAGTTTGAGATTCCAACCCAAATCGTGTATGAATAAAATGTCACTTGATATAACTTCCATATATGCAAGTTGTACAATACGTATAGACTCTAGCTAATATATAATAGTGTACAAGCCATATCAAAAACAAAAAAATGAAGTTATTGGGTCTTCATCAAGCCCAAACTTATACAACAACCCAAAAGCCCAAACTTAAAATAATAGTGGAAGCCAATTGGCAATTGATGAGAATTAACATTGCAACATGATTATCAAATTTATTTGACTATTAAGTATTAACTACTGGATTACTAACCTACTCATTGGCCAGTTTATGTTTGAGTGTGATGTCTATAAAATAATTTAAAACATAAACACTTGGGCCCTGTTCATTATCAATTTTAATTATGAAAATTACATAATTTACTTAAATAATGACATAAATAACCAAAATATGTGTTTAGTTGTAAATTATAAAATGAAATTAAAAAATAAATTGTAAAATTATGCCTAATTAAAAAAGTGGAAAAAAGTAGCTTTGAAAAATTATATAATCCCATTGTGTAATGAGAAGACAGGAGATTATGAGTGGCCCCTTACTTTTGACCCACTCTTCAAGCCCCATCCCAACCAAATCCTAACAAACTCCAAATATAATATACAGTAATCTTTTACAAAATGTTCACCTCAACTACTAGAGCTGCTTCCACGCCTCCTTATAAGCCTCTCTCTAACAACACTATTTACCTATATAATTACTCTATCATCATTCAATTCTGAAAACAACTTACTTCATTCTCATAAACATATTACTCTAGTGCTATCAATCTATCATGAAGAGGAGGTAATAAACTTCACCCAATTCCTCACTCTATCCATGATTTCGATACAAGCTCTAACGTAATATGGTTGTAACCAATGTTCCACTGGTTTCCATGCAGCCTATGATTGCGAACTGGGCGTCGACACGTACACTTCCATCTCGGAAATCGAAGGTACCTTACTCATTAACTAGACCAGCTGATATATATTCCTCTGTGATTGTGCTGCAATTTACAAGCTTTGCTGCTTTTGGTATCCCTGTTATCTTCTGATGCTGCATAATATGGAATGATAGAACGGAAATTAATCGGAAAACTCGAAACATACATAAACTCATAAATCAAACATCCAATTTAATCCGCTACCTCAAACCTTTCTACTACACTCTTAGAGCGGCCCCATTAGGTGCTCAGCCTACACATTCACCGAATCATCCTCTTATCGAATTCTTCTCCAGCCGCCTGGATTAACAGTCTATTGACACTTAGCCTCTATCAACTACCACACACCAAAACAGAACCAACCAGACATCATTTATCATTCATGTTTCATCGTTCAAACGAACTTCCACACTAGTTTGACAGTATTAAGAGCATAGCTTCAGAAACAAACCAGAGAAAGCAATCAGACATCCATGAATTCCATTACCACGCAAGCTAACACTAGCATTACAATCTATACAAGCTGCGTCAATCGAATCAAACTTAGACCCTAGTTTGACAGTAATAACATCATAACTTCAGAGCATAACAGAGAAAGCAATCAGACATCTAATCATTCCATTACCAACACACGCTAACTCTATCATTACCATCTTCCCAAGCTTCCTAAATTTCAAACGTTTTTCGAATCGATGCCATTGTTTACTGATTCTCTATCATGCTAGCTGCATCATATCTAATACTTACTAGGACGAGACCAACCTGTAGAATCTGATGATTGGGTACAATCCAACAGCAACCTTCCCCTTAATCCCTGATCTGATCGGCGGATTTAGCTGGCGAGCCAGGACCAGATTGAATTTCAGGTTCCGAAACCTTTGGAGCTACAGCTGACTCCGCAATCTTCCCCTCCACACTCCTTTTCGCCACAGCCTTCTTGCTTCTCGTCCTCCTCCTACACTTCTAATGATGGTTTGTTCGCATCATCATATTCGTTTTCTGATCGATTCATGCACATCCTCGGACATTTGATGGAGTCGACAATGATCGAGGTCTCCATTGAAGAAGGTAAGAAGACCCATTGTGAAAAAACTGTAGGAATAAAGAAGAGGAAGAACAAAGCAGACATGTGAAACAGAAGGATAGAGGAAGAAGAATAAGGTGTACAACTCAATATAGATAAGGTTATGAAAGAGGAGGGGATTATGTTATTTGGACACCACGTGTTGGCCTCCCTTACACGTGGTGCTTTGGCACATATTAGGATAGAAAGGACTTTGTTTAAATACCATTTTGTATAACATTGCTGATATGCTACATGTTTGGAAACTAAGCTAAGAAACAAACTGATATGGTTTATGCATACTTTAATTTTGTATATGCTTTTTCTTGTTGATTTACCACCATTTTTTTATTATTGTATATGCTTTTTCTTGTTGATTTACCACCATTTTTTATTAAGCTGTATTTGTAATTATTAATATTTAGTATGGATTATGTACCACAACAATCCGACGACTGTGTGGAGATTGGCGGACCTGGGGTGTGGCCTCCAGTCGTTGAGAATTTTCTGTTGGACACGATGCTAGACGAAATGAAGAAGTATGCATAATTTTTAATTAATCTTGTAAGTAATGAACAAAATTATAATTATATAATTAAATAATTGCATAATTTACATTAGCCCATGTAAACAGAATTTCAATTATAAATTATAATTATCTAAATTATAAAATTCACCCTATTATATAATTTTTGATAATTTATACTAAACGGGGCCTTGATTGTGATGATTATCTGGATTTCGATTGATCCGATTAAAATAATTTGGCCATAAACGAAATAGTGGTGCTAGGACCGTATGTGAGAATTGATTGGCTGAAAACCTATTTTGGGAATTGAAAAACTAATCTACTCTGTCGGATAAAAATCTCCTTACCTATACAGTTATTCTTGCTGACTACAGTTCTCTATGTTGAAAAGTAGACAACATAAAATCACTTCGACCTCTTTAAGCAGAGGCTCGAAAAATCATACGCCTCGCCTAAGCACAACTTGCAACCAAAGAATCAATAGATCTTATATGTCGACGCTTACAAAAGAGACTTAAAAGATCATACGCCTCGTCATAGCATCATTTAAACCATAATCTTGAGCCAAACACATCTACAGATTCACCGGTTTCTCTATAACGCTTATCTTCTCTGTAATAAATAATATATATTTCGTCGTTTATTACCTGCTCGCAGGGACGAAACTGTGTTATAAGTAGAGGGGGCCATGGCCCCTACAAGAAATCAAAGGTAGTGTAGTGGTAGGTGGCTTATCTAGTGAACCAAAGGTCATAGGTTCATTTCTTGCTTGTGAAGGTCGAACAGGAACAGAGCTCGAAGGGCAAAAGCGAGGCGGTGGTGGCAAGCCTATTGCCACCGAGGCAACCATGATGATCAGTTGGAACTGTAGGGGCATGGGGCAGTCCCCTACGGTTCGACATTTGTGCGATTTAGTGCGCAAATACTGCCCCTCCATGGTCTTCTTGATGGAAACGAAGCAAGAAAAGAGGACCATGGAGAGAATTAGGAGGAACTTGAAGTTTGCTAGGGTCGTGTACGTAGAACCGGAAGGACGAGCAGGAGGTTTGGCGTTATGGTGGGTGCAGGATGTGGAGGTCTGAGTTCTTCGACAGACAAAGAACTACATTGACGTCCAGTGGAAAGATGTAGACGAAAGATACATCACATTTGTTTATGGGGCTCCGAATGCTCAAGATAGAGGGAGAGTATGGACGGAAATTGCTGAATTAGAACAACACCTAATGTGCCATGGTGTTTAGTCAGGGATTTCAATGCAATCCGGTCCCGGGAAGAGAAGCAAGGGGGAAATCCTACGCCGACGTACAGATTATAGCAATTTAATGAGTTTATTATGGACATTGGTGTCTTCGATATAGGCAGTTCGGGGGGTCATCGACTTAAAGAGTCTGATGGGCCTGGCCTGCCGGAATCCCAGGGGCCCACACGGCAGCCTAAACACGGCGGCTAGGGCTGGAGGTCCGGACTTAGGCGGTAAGTCAGATGGGCTGAATGGGCAAACCCAGGAAGTGGAGTGAGACCCAAAGCGACGGCCCACACGGCAGGCTCCTAGGGTTACTTGGCGACACTTAGGGTTCCAAGACAAAGCGGACACGTGTCAACATCCTACGGGAGCTACAAACAAATGCCAGGATTCAGCCTTGGCGACCAAGGCAGGGGTACTATAAAAACCCCCGTACATCCTATTAACCGGGGGACAACACTTTTACCCAGCGGACAAACGCTCCGCGGTACGTTACTCGCCTCCCTCTCCCATTCCTTAAACTGATCGCCTCCCCTTTTCCTTGAACTAACTTCCCCCACGTTACTTACGAGGTACGACACTCCCGGAGGACCAACAGGCTTGGGCTTCCATTATTGGGCCAGGCGACAAGGCTGGAACAATTGGCGCACCAGATAGGGAGCGATCAGGCGACTTTTCAAGGCGAATGGCTTCATCAGCGATTCCCACTCTGACGGGCGAGGATGGCGAAAGAGGAGATGGAGTAACACCTGTCAAGCATGTCAACCCAGGTTCTCGAGCAGACCCAAACTTCACTAGAAACATGGAGCGCGAATTCGAAGGCGACTCAGAGTCCCAGAGTACTATTCCGGCCGGCGATGCCTATGAGCTGTTGGAGCAGCGATTTCGGTCCCTTGAGCAACAGAATGCTGAACTCACGCAGATGTTGAAAACGGTGATCGCCCAGCAGGCTCAAGCCCTCAGGGCCAACACTCAGGACAGGCAATCGCCACAGGACTCCCATTTGGAAGTGTTACGGTAATTCCTCCCGGCTACTCAAATCTCCCCCGCACAGATGGCGGTTCGCCAACCTCTGTCCAGGGCGATACTCGCCGAGCCACTACCTAAGGGGTTGGTTCCGCCCAACCTAGATAGGTATGTAGGTACTGGCGACCCGGACGAGCACTTGCAAGCCTTCCAGATCGCCATGCAAATGCAGCAGGCTGGCGACGCCGCATATTGCAGAGCTTTTTCGGCGACACTGGGAGGGCGAGCCAGGGAGTGGTACATGAATCTACCGGAGGGCATCATAACATCGTGGGAGGGCTTTGCGAGGATCTTCTCACAGAAGTATGAGTGCAAGAAAACAAGGACGGTCCCGTTGCAAGCGTTGGTGAGCCTGAGGCAAAAGACGAACCAGTCGCTGAATGAGTTCTTTGATGAATGGACTGGGGTCGTCCAATCCATCAAGAGGGTAAATCATGAAATCGCTGCGGCAAGTTTATTCCAGTCGACTCATAACGGCAGGCTGCGGGAGTCGCTGTTGCAGGTGGCTCCGAAGTCGCTGTCCGACTTGGAAACCAGAGTACACAAAATTATTTTGATTGAGGAGCAGTTAGCAGAGCCTGTCGGTGGAGCGGCGAAGATGGAAGAAAAGCCCGTTACAGGGAACAAGCAGGCCAAAGGGCAGCCCTCTGAGACACGACCATACGGGAAATATCGCCCAGGGGAGCAAAGGCGTTACCAAGAGAGAGGATACCCTGGAGAGCAAAGGGGTTATCAGGAGAGAGGGTACCAAGAGGAGAGGGCAGATTATACACCCCTCTCAGAATCGCGAAGAAAGATTCTGCTGTATATGCAGCATAAGGGACATCCCATCAACTGGCCGGGGCCAATGTTCACTCCGGCGGATCAGCGAAGTCGCCAAAAGTTTTGCGATTTCCATGACTCTCATGGGCATACCACTAAAGACTGCAGGGAATTGAAAAATGAAATCGAAAGGTGGATAAACGAAGGACGTCTCAGGGATTTCATTGTCAGCTCAAAGCGGAAAAAACAAGCCGCAAGAAGATGATCGCCGTGGACAAGGAGAATCACAAGACAAGAAGGGTGATGTCTTCGCCCGACTTAAGGAGCCTATGGGCAATGAAGATAGCAAGAAAAAGCCTCGACCTGAGGTAAACCACGTTTATCAAACCATTTTTGGTGGGGAAAGTTGCCCAACAAAGAAAGTCAGAAAGGAGGAAACAAAGGAGGTGATGATGATAGACCAAGTCAGTCGCCCAACGTTGGGATTCTCGGAAGAAGACATGGCCAGGGTAGGAGGCCCAAGTTTGGAAGCGATGGTGATTCAAGTAATCACACACAATAGCCGAGTGGAGCGAGTGATGGTTGACGAAGGGAGCTCTGCGGACATTATTTTCTGGGAGCTGTACAAAAAGATGAACCTGCCAGCTAGCTTGCTCAGGCAGACAAAAACTACCATCTCAGGATTTTCAGGACACACAGTTCCCATCAAGGGGATAGCCACGATGGCGATAACCATTGGGGATGGAGACTTGCAGGTCACCCGATCCATCGACTTCCATGTCATGGATTGTCAATCCACGTACAACATGATCCTAGGGCGACCTGCACTCGCCGCCTTCCAAGCAATCTCCTCCCCAGTGCACCAAGTACTGAAGTACGCTACTAATGAAGGGATAGGTTTTGCCTGGGGACACCCGGACATCGCCAGAAGGTGTTACAGGGCGGCGACTAAAAGCACGTGCCTCACCATAAGCTTGGAGGCGGAGAATGAGGGAGAAAGAGTCGTACCAGCAGAATCGGACGTCCCAATACCGCTGTTCGAAGAAGATGAAAGTAAGACAGTTCGAGTTTCGTCCTACCTGAGCGATAACAAGAAACAGGAGTTGGTCAAGTTGCTCCGAGAGTTCTCGCACCTGTTCGCATGGTCACCAAGTGACATGCCAGGAATTGCTCCAGACATCATCAAACACTCTCTAGCGATCGAACCCGGGAGTGGCCCAGTCCAGCAAAAGCGGTGGAACATCTGCAGAGAAAGGCAGCAAGCGGTGGCAAATGAAGTGGAAAAACTTTTGAAGGCAGGGTTTATCAAAGAAGTACAGTATCCTGAGTGGTTGGCTAATGTAGTTCTTGTCAAGAAATCGTCAGGAGCATGGCGAATGTGTGTCGACTTCACCAACCTTAACGATGCTTGCCCCAAGGATCCGTACCCCTTGCCCAACATAGAGCAGCTGGTAGACGCAACGGCGAACAATGAAATGTTGTCCTTTCTGGATATGTTCTCAGGATATCATCAAATACCTTTAAGCAAGCAAGATCAAGAGAAAACGGCTTTCATGACGCCACGGCGAACTACTGCTATCGAGTGATGCCATTCGGGCTCAAGAATGCTGGCGCGACTTACCAGAGAATGATCGACAAAGTCTTTGTCAAGCAGCTCGGCCGAAACTTGGAGGCGTATGTGGATGACCTGCTGGTCAAAAGTAAGAGATCTGATGACCATCTTGGCGACTTAAGGGAAACCTTCAATACACTGCAGGAGTATTCGCTCAGGTTGAACCCTTTGAAGTGTGTGTTCGGGGCAACATCAGGAAAGTTCCTGGGATATCTCATAACCAGGAGAGGAATTGAAGCTAATCCAGCGCAGATCGCGGCGATTACAGCGATGGCCCCTCCAAAGACTGTGAAGGAGGTTCAGGTTCTATCTGGAAGACTGACGGCAATCAATCGATTCATCCCAGGATCGCCGACCGCTGCGCTCCGTTCTTTGCGACTTTAAAGAATGCATCAAAGTTTGCATGGAATGACAAATGTAACAAGGCTTTTGAAGAGCTGAAGCAATTTTTAATTACCCCTCCTGTACTTGCATCTCCAAAGTCAAATGAAGATTCATTTCTCTATATTGCAATCTCTCCAAAGGCAGTTAGTGCGGTCTTAGTTCGAAGAGAGGACAAAGCCGAACACCCTGTTTTTTATACAAGTAAAACCTTGGTCGATGCTGAAACAAGGTACCCGGCGATAGAAAAAATGGCATACGTTGTGGTCTGCGCGGCCAGAAAGTTGCGACCATATTTTCAGGCACACACAATACATGTGCTCACGAATCTTTCGATTAAGAATGCGTTAAGATCTATGAGCATGGCAGGGCGATTAGCTAAGTGGGCGATCGAGCTAAGCGAGTATGACATTCGGTACCAACCGCGAACGGCGATCAAGGCTCAAGTCCTTGCGGACTTTGTAGTCGAAGGGGCGGTACAAGAAGATAACGAGGAAGGCGATGAGTGGACGTTATTTACAGATGGGGCCTCGAGTAAAGGAGGATCAGGCGCGGGGATAGTCCTAAGGTCTCCTGGTGGGATCCTCCACGAGGTTGCATTGCGATTCGCAACTAATCGAACCAACAATGCAGCTGAGTATGGGGCATTGGAGGCTGGCTTACGAATCGCCAAGAGTATGGGGGTTACTAACATCAAAGTTTTCTCAGACTCGGCGATAGTAGTCAACCAAGTTAATGGAAGCTTTGAGGTAAAGGAGGAGTCGCTCCTCCCTTATTTTGATGAGGTAAAACTGCTTATATCGGAATTCAAAAAGGTGGTTATATCCCAGATTGCTAGGGAGGAGAATTGCCACGCGGATGCATTATCGAAACTAGCAACGGCGACAGATTTTGAAGAAGGGCGAATGGTTACAGTGGAAAAGGAAACAAGGATGAAGCAGTGTTTTCACATGATTAACGGAATTGGGAAAAACGACTGGCAACGCCTATTATTCAATACTTGGATGACGACACTGTACCAAGCGATCCGTTGGAGGCGACTAAGCTCCGGCGAAAAGCAGGAAGGTGTACTATAATAGGGGGAGAGCTGTATCGAAAATCAGCTACGGGTCCATACTTGCGATGCCTGGGAGAGGAGGATGCAGCTTGGGCGCTAGAGGAAGTACATTCAGGAGTATGTGGTACTCACTTGGGAACAAGAAGTTTGGAAAGGAACTTAATATACCAGGGCTTCTATTGGCCAACAATGAGAAAGGAGGCTGGCGATCTGGTGAAGAAATGCCACAAATGTTAGGAATTTGCAAGTTACCACAAGTTGCCAGCAACAGCGCTCCAGGCGAATGTCAGTCCGTGGCCATTTGCGAGGTGGGGGATGGATATCCTAGGCCCATTTCCGGAAGCCACAGGGAAAAGGAAATTCCTCATCGTAGCTGTCGATTATTTCACCAAGTGGGTTGAGGCGGAAGCGGTGGCAAGTATCACCGCCAAGCAGATACAGAAGTTTGCATTTAAAAGTATCGTCACCAGATTTGGTATACCAGAAAGTATTATATGTGACCATGGAACTCAGTTTGACTCGCAGGTCTTTAAAGAGTTTTGTGATGACCTGAAGATAAATCTGAGATTCGCCTCGGTCGCTTACCCACAAGCTAATGGACAGGCGGAGGCGGCTAATAAGCTTATCTTACAGGGTTTAAAGAAAAGAGTGGATGGTTGTAAGGGCGTATGGGTCGATGAGCTTGATCATGTACTATGGGCTCACCGTACGGCTTATAAAACGGCGACAGGGGAGACTCCCTACACATTGACGTACGGGACTGAGGCGGTCCTTCCGGTAGAAATCTCAATCCCATCTATCCGAATACAGGAATACAGGGATGAGGTCAATGAACAAGAATTGATGCTTACCGTAGATATGATTGAGGAAAAAAGAGAAAAGGCACAGATGCGGCTGATCGCTGAAAAGGAGCAGTTAGCCAGGCGGTACAATTTAAAGCTCCGACCACATCACATCGCGCTCAATGACTTAGTGCTGCGAAAGATCTTCAGGCCGGCGGTCGGGGCGGCCAAGCTCAACCCCGGATGGGAAGGCCCATACAGAGTACGGCGAGTGGTAGGGGCCAACACCTTCAAACTAGCAGAGTTAGATGGAGCAAAGATCCCCAAAACTTGGAACTCCATGCATCTCAGGCGATATTATGATTAAAAAGACACTTGTAACCGAGGCTAGTTTTTAAGGCAACTAAGGGCCCTAATGATTGAATCTAATATATGTCTTCGCGCCATCAAATTTATCATGTAAGACCTAAGGGCATTGGGATCGCTATGTAAGACCTACGGGCATTAACAAATCACTATGTAAGACCTAAGGGCATTGGGATCGCTATGTAAGACCTACGGGCATTAACAAATCACTGTGTAAGACCTAAGGGCATCAAATTTATCATGTAAGACCTAAGGACATTGGGATCGCTATGTAAGACCTACGGGCATTAACAAATCGCTGTGTAAGACCTAAGGGCATCAAATTTATCATGTAAGACCTAAGGGCATTGGGATCGCTATGTAAGACCTACGGGCATTAACAAATCGCTGTGTAAGACCTAAGGGCATCAAATTTATCATGTAAGACCTAAGGGCATTGGGATCGCTATGTAAGACCTACGGGCATTAACAAATCACTATGTAAGACCTAAGGGCATTGGGATCGGTATGTAAGACCTACGGGCATTAACAAATCGCTGTGTAAGACCTAAGGGCATCAAATTTATCATGTAAGACCTAAGGGCATTGGGATCGCTATGTAAGACCTACGGGCATTAACAAATCACTGTGTAAGACCTAAGGGCATCAAAGCTATCGGTATAACATCTAGTTAATGATGAAAAGAAGCAAAGCGATCAAGAGAGGTGTAATAAGATAAAAGACCAAAGATTGAAAATTCGCGAGGAAGAGTTTAATAAAGCAGTTTTTACAAAAAAAAAGAGAAGGAGAAAGAGAGGAAAACAGCAACAGCACGCAGAAACATGATGATTGTCTGAAAAGATAGCAATAATAACAACAGGTTGAAAGCGGGATCATGGGTCTTTAGCGCCGGAGCCCTTCTCGCCAGTCTTGGAAGGGTCAGCGGCGGAATTGAAGTATTTACCGCTGGTCGAGGGGGCTTGATCAGATGATGGTGGTTGAACCTCTGATCCATCGAGAGTCAGATCAGGCAGGCCACGGCTGCGGCGAGTGGCCGCCACATATTCAGCATCTGCCGCCACTATCTCCCGCTCCAAGCGAGCAGCATCTCGAAAATAAGTCTCCTCCTCGGCATCGGGAAGGTCGGGAACCCCAAAGTTATAGCGATTGAGACCTCGGAGGACGGCTCGAACCATTTTTCGCCCCGGACAGCCCTTGTTGGGAAACAGCTCGTAGAACTCATTACGACAGCTGCGCATTACCACACGCATACTCTCGCCGAGAGCATGAGTGTAATAAGCCACAGTCTCATCATACTGAGCCTTGGCAGCGGCAAGATCACGATCCGCCACCGATTTAGCCGCCAGAGAGTCATTAAGCAGCTCTTTAGCTCTGTCCCTTTCGGCGGCTATCTCCTCCACCTGAGCAACCTTGACACGAGCCTCATCCAACTCGGCTTCAAGGGCGACAATGTGCTTATTAGCAGATTGCAAGTCCTCCTGGACGCCCTCCATCTGGGAGATCCGCTCAGTCGCCTCAGCCAGGCTTTCCTTCAGAGACTCAGCAGCAGAGGTCGCTGCATCTGCCCGTCGCTAAGATAAAAAAAAAACAACAACGTGCGGGTTTAGCAAGGATCGTAAGGTGACAAGCCGGGAAATAGTATATATAAAAGGGAAGAAAGAAGAGGCAGATGAGTAAATACCTTCTCCTCGTTATGATAACGGGTGAGATCCATGCGCAAAGAGCGCAGATTCTCAACATCCTCCTTCAGCTTCCGATTCTCCTCCTGCATGTGTTTACATGCAAAGGAAAGATCGCCGAGCTCGGCCACGGCCTAGGCAGCAAAACAAATGTAAGGGGTAAGAAGCAGGGAGCAGAGCTAAGGTAACAGGACAAAGCAAATAAATGACGCATTCCATAAGTACCTAAAGGAGGCGGCAGGAAGTTGCCCCATGCAGGTCCGAAATCTCCGAGCCCTCACCAGGAGCGGTCAACCCCTCGTAGACACCTCGAGAGAACTCCTCCGTGATATCACTCGCCATCCGGGGCGATATGTGGGATGCCACCGGATGAACGACAGCGAAGTAGGGAAGGCGAAAGGGACCCTCGCCCTCGCGACCAGCAGGAGCAGGGCGATCGAAGAGAGCGTTAGCTCGCTCTGTCCAGCCGGCCCGGCGGGCACGGTCGGTGTTGACAGGAGGCGGGCGAGAGTGGTCGCGAGCAGGCTCGGTGGGACGAAGATCAAGCTCCGCAGCCGGCGTAGACTCGGGATGCTCCGGATCCCGGGGAAGAGGAATAGGTTCGTCAGGAAGATAGGAGTCGTCATATGAGATGACGTTCTCGTCAGCAGGATGCTCTAAGGGCTCCCCCGCAGAAGGATTGTCATTTGCCGGAGGCGATTGGCGACGAGAGCGGCGGAGGGGAGTTTCAGTCTCAGCATCGACATCCTCCACCTCTATCACTGGTGGGGGCGGCGGCGGTGGATTGCTGGAGCCCTCACCTGCCTTTCTCCTCGACTTGGAAACCCCAGCTTTTTTCTTCCTCTTTGAAGAAAGGAGGCTTTCATCCGTCTCAGCCGCCTTCCTCTTCCCCTTAGATTTGTCAGGCGAAGGTTGGGCAGAAGCAGGGGCGACGGGGGCAGCCTCAGAGCGGCTGGGACGAGTCTCGGCGACAGGACCACGCGCGGTGGTACTAAGGAGGCACCCAGCGAGGCTTACGGCGCCTAGAAAAAGTACATCCAAAGATTAGTATAAAAAAAGGAAAGAGAAGAGAGCACAAAAAGGATAAGCGTATGAAAAAAAAATGTGGGCGATAATGTAAAGGTTATACATTCCTAAGGGTTTGGCTACGACGACTCAATTACGCAAGATGAACGGCGACAGCTAGGAAGGGAGGAAAACAATCAGCACCGCCTAAGACATAAAGTATACCTCCTCGTATCCCCGCCTGGGCAGTCCGCAGGCCAGAAGTGGTCGATAAGTGATGGCAATCAAGAAGGATCTGGCGACGTAGGAGTATTTCATTAGGAGTAGGATCAAGCTCGGCGTTGAAAGAACTCACGTCACCAGAAGACCAGGATGAGGGGAGCAGCGAAGCCCAATGGTGATCCGTGTCGCTGGGGCGGAAGTAGAAAAACGAATGGTACCATGTAGGGCGAGGTTTCGGGGATGAGTAAGTGCCCTTTTGAGTAGTCGGCGAACGAAACTGATGCCATTGGAGGTGTGTTTGGCATAATGAATTAATTGAAACAACCGCAGAGTGGGGGCGATCTTCTTAGTCACGCAGCTGCATTCAAAAGCAGAGGCTGTAGCCCAACACCCGACGTTAAAGGCGCCAAGAGAAGCGCCAAAGCACCCAAGCAGGTCGACCGTGAACGATGATGGCGGAAGGCGAAGGCCATTGGTGAAGGCCTCGGTCTAGACGCCGTGCCACCCTGGCGGGCAATTGCCAATAGTGGAAAGCCGAGAGGCCACGACGAATTCCCAGGTAGACGGCAGCATGGCGAATGGAAGAACGCGGGCGATCTTCTCCACCGACCCTGAAGGAAAGTAGCCCGGGCCGATAACCGTGCGCTCGTCACAAGTAGCTCTTCCCCACATAGACCGCCAGTTGCCAATGGAGTAGGAGCCGGTGACTCTAGTCGCCTCAGGATCAATCTCGACCCCATGACGAGCCGCTCGAATCCTTTTTGGTGGGGACCCCAAAAAGGCAGGGCAGTAGATTCATCAAAATTCTCCTCTGCTACGTCGGGAATTTGGGCAGACGAGGTTTCGGCCATAGATGGAGGATTTAAGGACACTGGTTCAGGAGACTGGCTGGAAGTTGAAGGAGGGGATGAAGGAGAGGATGAAGGAGAGGGTGAAGAGTCGGTACCCGCGGAGTAGGAATGACTTTGGTTTTGGCTATCAGAATCGGAATCCATGGTTCAAGAAAAATATCAAGAAGCAGAAAAGAGAAGGAAACACACGGCAGGACGCAATGAGAAGTGAGAAAGAAGGGAGGAGTCACGTACCAGGTGGGCGTCGGGGAGCTCCAGACATCTGAAAAATGGTAAAGAGAGATGAACGTTTTCCGGTGGTCGGAAGAAGGAAAAATGAAGCGTTTTCCGACCGGCGGAGGAAGGAAGAAGCAGTGGAGGCGAGCAGACTGTAAAAACAGAGAGGCAAGGTGGCAGAGAAAGAGTAAAAAACGGAGGAAGACGGTAAGAATGGGGTTTATATAGGAGTGCAGTGAGCGGGAGTGGAACCGTCGCGGTGAATGAGTGAGGCACACGTGCGGTTAAAAGGGCGTGTTGGTGGGAAGTTGAGCCGTCGCGACGTTTCATTGGGGGCACGCGCGGCTGAGGTGACGTTTGAAGGGATAAGGTAATGATGGCTTTCTGGGCAATTACTGAAATACCCCGATTTCCCCAACTTCTCTAGCAAGGTAGGGAGTAAAATACCATAATACCCTGAGCGGTAGAGAAGCGCAGGGAAAACTAAAAAATGGATGCGATAGAAAGCAGCGATAAAAGAGATGAGGCGATAAAAACATAGACACAAGGGCGACTTAACAGAGGGTTAAGAACCAAGACAGCAAAGCAGCAAGACAACAAGGCGACAAAGCGACACGGCATAGGCGACCAAAAACCCTCAGCCAAGCAAAGCTCGACTAAGGGCTTGAGGGCAATTGATGGGCCCGGCCTGCCGGAATCCCAGGGGCCCACACGGCAGCCTAAACACGGCGGCTAGGGCTGGAGGTCCGGACTTAGGCGGTAAGTCAGATGGGCTGAATGGGCAAACCCAGGAAGTGGAGTGAGGCCCAAAGCGACGGCCCACACGGCAGGCTCCTAGGGTTACTTGGCGACACTTAGGGTTCCAAGACAAAGCGGACACGTGTCAACATCCTACGGGAGCTACAAACAAATGGCCAGGATTCAGCCTTGGCGACCAAGGCAGGGGTACTATAAATACCCCCGTACATCCTATTAACCGGGGGACAACACTTTTACCCAGCGGACAAACGCTCCGCGGTACGTTACTCGCCTCCTCTCCCATTCCTTAAACTGATCGCCTCCCCTTTTCCTTGAACTAACTTCCCCCCACGTTACTTACGAGGTACGACACTCCCGGAGGACCAACAGCTTGGGCTTCCATTATTGGGCCAGGCGACAAGGCTGGAACAGAGTCCCTTATGTTTCAGAAAATAACGCGCCGGTCACGTATGTATAAAATCCTTCAAAATGGTCCCGTCGTCAAATTCCGTCCAACTTCCATCCAATTTTTCCGTCCAAGGCTGACGTGGAAGATGATTCAACGGCCCAGTCAACATAAATAATAATAAAATATTAGGAAACAAAAATAAATCAAAACTAACTAATAAAAAAATAAAATAATCATCTCTTCCTCCACTCCTCTCTCTCTCTGGACAATCGATTCAGCATACCAAACATTGATTCAGCAGATGGGAAGCTCAGAAGCACAAACCCACATTTCCAAATCCATATTTGCCATTGTGATCGGAATGCAATGACATTTTCGGATACTCAAACTCCTCTCTTCGAGAGAACAAGCGATTCAGCCGCCTGAGAGTTATTACATATTGATGCAGCTATATACTTCGGTCCGGGAACGAGAACAAAATCAGAAGCACATATCGGTCGCACGGAATCAGCTAGCAGGAATCACGTAAAACCATGATTGACACATGGATGGAAGCAATGCATTCGGAACTCATCGAGGAAACAGAGCACCGCCGAATGGAAGGAGAAATCTTACGGGAGCTCGAGAAGACTAACTGCGACCGGTACGGAGGATCTACAGGTGTCGGATTCGAGAAGAAGAAGCGAGTGGAGGCTGAGCTCGCCAATGAGAGGAAGAAGATTTACAAGCGAAGTTCTCGAATGAAGATGATGGGCGGTGGGTCGACGGGTTATCGGAGGATCAGCTGAAGATGGTTCTCGGGTCACTGGATTCGAAGCTGAAGGCTGCTGACGAGAGGATTGCTGCTCTGAATGCGGAATGGAATAATCTAGGGTTAGTTGCATCAGGGATGGCAGCAGATGGTGAAATTCAAATTCAGGATGTGGGTTTTGGAATTGAGACAGAGATTGAAAAAGGGCATCCTCCGAATTTGGGGGATTGTTCGGATCCGAGAAGTAATTGCCAGTTTGGAGAAAGGAACTCGGTTAATGCTCTGTGGGATGTGAATTCGTTTAGTTCGGTTAATTTCTATCAGAATAATTCGTTACTGGTTCCAGGTGAGTAAGGAGAGAAGCGGTGGATGGGAGACAAGGCGGCCGGCGATAGGGAAGAAGTGGCGGAGGGCGTTGCATCGGAGGAAGGAAGGAGAGAGAGGGGAAAGAGAATTTTTTTTATTCCATTTAATTTTATTTGTGTATTAATTTTTATTTATGAATATTTTGTTATTATTTATGCTGACTGGGTCGGTTGAGTCATCTTCCACGTCAGCCTTGGACGAAAAAATTGGATGGAAGTTGGAAGGAATTTGACGACGGGACCATTTTGAAGGATTTTATACATACGTGACCGGCACGTTATTTTCTGAAACATAAGGGACTCTTTAAGTCGATGACCCGCAGTTCGGCGGACGTGTTTACATGGTGCAACAACAACCGGCAAGGGAACGTGATAAAACAGAGGTTGGATAGAGGATTGTGCAACGGGGGTTGGAGCGAGTGCTACTCGAGAACGAGTGTCATTAATGAGCTAAGAGTTCAATCTGATCACAGCCCGATTATCCTAAATGTTGAAACTGAAGGAAGCCGATTCGGAAAAAGAAGATTTTTCTACGAAACAGCGTGGCAGAGTATAGAAGGATATGAGGGCATTGTGGATATGGCGTGGCAAAGGGGGAGAGACACAGGGGAAAACCTAGAGGTGTGTTCTAAACAGTTAAGGAGATGGAAGAATGAGACAATTGGGTCCAATAGAGTTAACACTGAGGATTTAAAGAAGCAATTGGAGAGTCTCAATCGACTTCCGTTTACGGAGGCTGTGTGGCAGCAGAAATTAATGAGAAGCATACTTAACTGGTACGACAATGGAGGATAGAAGAAAACTATTGGGCGAGCAGAGCGAGGGTAAATTGGGCAAAGTTTGGAGATCGAAACACTCGGTTCTTCTACCTTTCGACAGTGCAGAGAAGGAGTAGGAACAATTTAACGAGGCTCAAGAACGAAGAAGGAGATTGGATCGATGAATCGAGAGAACTCAGGAACCATGTTACTGCCTTCTTCAAATCTTTGCTTAAAGCTCCTCTTGAAGTGGATGACTATGTAGTTATGAACAATATGCCGAAAGTGGTGTCTGATGAGACAAATAGGAAGCTATGCAGAAGGGTGGAGGAGTGGGAAGTGAAAAAAGCGGTATTCCAACTAGGACCAAACAAATCTCCAGGGCCCGACGGGTTTGCATGGAGCTTTTTCCAGCGCCATTGGGAAATGGTGAAAGCAGATATCGTAAGGGACGTACAAGAGTTTTTCGATTCAGCTGTCTTCCCGAATGATTGGAATCTTACCCATATAGCATTAATCCCAAAAGTACAAAATCCCGAGTTGGTATCAAAGTTCAGACCTATTAGTGTTGCAAACTTCCTAGCCAATATCATTTCTAAGATAATCTCGACGAGGTTAAAGCCGATTCTTCCAGGGATGGTTTCGGAGCTTCAAGCTGCTTTCACCGATAACAGATGCATACAAGACAGTGTTATTCTAGTTCACGAGGTTATACACAGATTAAATAATAGAAGGAAAAGTAAAAATTGTGATTTCATTCTCAAAGTGGATATGATGAAGGCTTACGACAGAGTATCGTGGGATTTCCTGTTCGCTATGCTTGATATGATGTGGTTTTCTGACAAGTGGATAGGGTGGATTAAAGTGATTGTCTGTTCAGTGAAGTTCGCGGTCATGATTAACGGAAGCGCTTCAAGCTTCTTCACTCTGACAAGAGGGTTGCGTCAAGGGGATCCACTTTCACCCTTCTTGTTTATTATGATCACGAATGCTCTGTCTTTCCTAATCCATAAGGAAGTGGAAAATCGAAAGTTCGATGGAATTCACCTTAACCCTCGATGCCCTGTGCTTACTCATGTGCTTTTTGCCGACGACACGATAGTGTTTGGGAGAGCCAACGAAGAGGAGGCTGCTCAGCTTAAGAGGATTTTAGCATGCTATTCGGTTATTTCAGGTCAAAAGGTTAATGAAGAAAAATCGGCAATATTCTTCTCGAAGAACACTCCGGAGACTGTTAGCAGAAGCATAGCTGCTTCTCTTGGGGTTCCACTTGAAGTTAAATTTGGAAAATACCTTGGACTCTCGGCGAAGTGGGGTAGGTCTAAAGCTGAAACATTTCATTTCTTGTTGGACCGAATGATTGACAGAGCAGGAAATTGGAAGAGTCTACTTCTGTCACAGGGAGGTAAGGAGACTTTGGTGAAAGCAGTCCTCCAGGCGATCCCCTCGTACGTGTTCTCTTGCTTCATGCTTCCTGATGGTCTCCTGAACAAGATGGACGCAGTGATCGCCTAAGTTTTGGTGGGCTGGTGACGTGAACAGAAAAATAATTCACTAGTGCAATAAGGACAGATTAACTACTGCAAAGTAGAATGGTGGATTAGGTTTCAGGAGTTTTAAAGAGTTTAACTTGGTTCACATGGCAAAGCTGTGCTGGAGGCTAATTAAATAGCCAGAGGCGTTGTGGGTGAGGGTTTTGAAGGCTTTGTACTTCCCAAGAACGAATTTTATTCATGCGACAGGTCATCATAAACCGTCATGGATATGGGGAAGTATACTTAAAGGAAGCCGTCGTGGATATGGGGAAGTATACTTAAAGGAAGAGGGGCGTTAATGCAGGGTTTGAGGAGGAATGTTGGAAATGGGTGTGATACGTGGTTTGACGATGCTTGGTTCCCGGGATCGGAGGATTTCAGATGCTCTCTGATAACAAATGAAAACTGTCGCATTTCTGATTGTATCTCTCAAGATCGCAGGTGATGGGATATAAGGAAATTGCGTTCCATGTTTACAGAAAATGTGATTCAGGAGATACTTATGATCCCAATTGGCCCGCCTACCCTTAATGACAAATGGATTTGGCATTTCGACACGAAAAGGTAAGTTCTCGATCAGGTCGTGCTACAAGCTACTGAAACAGGGTAGACAAAGCTATGGCAGAAATGGTAGAGAGCAAAGTGGAGAGTGGAAATGGTTATGGCAACTTTCATTGCCTCCGAGGGTTAAATTCTTCGTCTGGAAAATCTGCTCTAACTTGGTGCCAACCAAGGCTAATCTAATGAGAAGGCACTGTGCCCCTGATCCTATGTGCCCATGCTTCATTCGGTCTGAAGAGACACTGCACCACATGTTGTTTGACTGCGATTTGACCAAAGGGGCATGGAGTAGCTGAGGCGAGAAGTTACACCTCCTGGATCAGATTTGTTAGTTGCAGGTTGGCTGTTCAACATGGTGAAATCCGGACGGACTGAGGCTTGCAATAAGGCAGCCTTGTGCTGCTGGGTTATATGGAAGTCAAGAAATGAAATGAGTTTCCAGAATGTGATACCAACACAGCAAAGTTTGAGGATCAAGTTGAATTTGGAGATTAATCAATATCGGATGGGAAGTGGCCGTGATACAGAAGTAGTCAGAAGTGATGGTTCCCACGATAGGTCTGATGTGCACCAACAACGATCAGATCAAATGCCGAGAAATCCGACATGGCGATTTCTGTGCGATGGATCTTTCAAGGAAGACATCCGGAAGGCAGGTATCGGGATACTGAAACTTAGTCCTGATGATCGAGTAGTTGATGGTGTTGCCTGTCATGTTTTGTGTAGAAGTCCAATTGTTGCCGAGGCCTATGCAGTGTTAACAGCCTGCAAGCTCGCTGCAAGGGAGAGAATTCAGGCTGAAGTGTGGCCGGATTGCAGAGTACTTGTGCATGCGTGTTTGGACGAGGAGGATGAGGGCCCTTGGGAATGTTCATCGATCATTGCGAAGGTGAAGGAGGTGATCAGGGAGTGTCCCTCAATCACCATTGTCAACTGCAGAAGGGAAAGAGTGGAAATGGCAGACAAGATCGCGAGGAAAGCACGTGACCAAGCGCTGGAACATCAATGGCTGCAAGGGGTTTTGGGTTGTTATGTTCTTTAAGAACCTGGTTTTTGTGCCTGTACTGAAATTCTCTTGTAATTGGTTTCTATTGATGATTTATAAAATCAGTCTCCTTAGCCAAAAAAAAAAAAAAAAAGATTATTATTTAGGTAATCTGATTTGACTTTGTTCTTTTAAAATTTTATTTTTGTTTTTAAAATTTTCACATTTTGTACGTAAAATTTTGTTCCTTTTAATTGCTATTTGTTTTTTAATGTGTTAAAATCCAAACATGTTACTAAGGTATTTGACTATGTTCTTTTTCTATGTAACTTTGCTCATTTTAATTTTTATTTCTCTTGATTTTTTGAAATAAGAAATTGAGGTATTTGACTTCCAGTTGATGTTCCTAATCATTTTTTTTGGATAAGTTGTCATCTCTTGCTGAGCTTTGTTGCAAATTGTTGATTTTTTTACAAGAATTACAAGTTGATGAAGACAAAAAAATCAAGCCAATTTTATCTTATGGATCAACTTATTCGTCTTATTTTGACTCTTCTAGTCTCTACTGCTACGTACGGGTGAACGTGTATTTTCGGCGATGAAGATAGTGAAAACTAGACTACGCAATAAAATGTGTGATGACTTTCTAGTTGATAGTTTAATCATATATCTTGAACGTGATATATGAAAAAAAATTAGTTCAGACGCAGTTTTAAGTGATTTCATTGATGTTAAGAACGACATGTACGATTAAAGTAATAATATTTATATTTATATATAATTTTAAATTTTTTTATTCTTAATTTTTTTCTTCGGCCCCCAGGATGAAAATTTCTTGGCTGCGTCCCTGCCTGCTCGTGCAGCATTCGTTAACAGTAAGAATTGACTAAGGACAAAAGATTAGAAAACCAGTCCACATCAAAAGTGCGATATGAGATCAAACACACAGATTTCTCAATAAACAAATGGCAACCTGATCCACCAAAAACAGTAGTACCCAAGCTCATTATATTTTCAACATTCTTAAATAACACACATAGGAATAAATCTATCTTCTGAAACAATCTTGTCCACTCATTTTATGAGTGGGTTGTGGGTCCACTCACAAATGAGTGGACAAGATTGCTTCAACACCATTTTGGTGCTGAAGTTACAATCCACATCGATATCCTAGCCTCCTAGCTCAATAATTCAGCACTCTACCACAAGCCATCTTCCACAATCCACATCGATATCCTAGCCTCCTAGCTCAATAATGATGGAACCATTCCTTCGACAATTTCTGCTCCCTCTGTTACTCTTGTTACCATCTCTCTATTTCGCGGCTACATTCCTAATCACTAGAAACAACAAGCCCAAGCCCAAGTCCACTTCTCTTCCTCCCGTGGCCGGTGGCGCGTGGCCAATCATCGGCCACCTTCACCAACTTGGCGGCGGCGGCAAGCTCCTCCACAAGACCCTCGGTTCCATGGCCGACCAATATGGACCTGGTTTCACCATCCGGTTAGGCCGACTCAATTGCTACGTGGTCAGCTCAGCCGACGTGGCCAAAGAGTGCTTCACCACTAGTGACAAGGCTCTTGGCTCCCGTCCTCGTTCAACGGCCACCAAACACATGTGCTACAACGACTCTGTTTTCGGGTTCGCCCCCACCACTCCTCACTGGAGAGAGATGAGGAAGATCGTCGTGCTTGAGCTTCTCTCCAACCGTCGCCTCGAATTGTTGACCAAAGTCGTCTCTTCAGAGCTTGACGCGGCGATCCTGAACCTTTACGGTTTGTGCGGCCGCGGAGGAGTATCGGCGGCGGTTGTGCAGCTGGACGAGTGGTTTGAAAATTTCACCTATAATGTTGTTGCCAGAGTAGTGGCCGGGAGACGGTAACGGTGTTTAATTTAACTGTACTCTGTTTTACGCAAGGTCTGAGATTTACTTTATGTGATGGCAGT
The DNA here is from genome assembly GCA_034768395.1 of Linum lewisii. Lineage (NCBI taxonomy): Eukaryota > Viridiplantae > Streptophyta > Magnoliopsida > Malpighiales > Linaceae > Linum > Linum lewisii. Next base: position 48,583,374 of record CM068303.1, on the reverse strand, counting down.
AACGGTGGAGGACGCCGAGAAGCAGAGAGATGCAAAAGGGCGGTAGGAGAGTTTTTCAGACTGATGGGTATGTTTGTGGTCGGAGATGCGATACCTTGGCTAGGATGGATGGACTTTCAAGGTCATGTGAAGGACATGAAGAAGACTGCTATGGAAATGGATAGTGTGTTTGGTGGCTGGGTGGCTGAGCATCGAAAGAGCAAACTTTCTGGTCAAGTAAAAACAGAGGATGAACAAGACTTCATTGACTTAATGCTGTCTTTAGAAGAGGAAGGCCGCTTCTCTGGATTCCCTTGTGATTCTGACATCAACGTCAGGGCTACCTGCGTGGTATGTCTGCACGCCTTGATCATGCTGATTACTGAATTAATTTCATTCTATTAGTTTAATCTTACACAATTTTCTTGTAACTTTACTGGAAACCCGCAGTCTCTGATCTCGGGTGGCACAGACACTTCGTCCCTAACAATGACATGGGCGATCTCATTGCTGCTCAACAATCCCTCAGTCTTGAAAAGGGCACAAGAAGAGATAGACGTTCAAGTTGGACACCATCGGAAAGTCGACGAATCAGACATCAAAAACCTGATCTACATCCAAGCTATAGTCAAAGAAACCCTGCGGCTTTACCCAGTGGCTCCACTCTCGGGTCCAAGGGAAGCATTAGAAGACTGCACGGTAGGTGGCTACCACGTCCCCAAGGGCACCCGAGTGATCATCAACGCATGGAAAATCCAGAGAGATCCCAAAGTTTGGCCTAACCCATTGGAATTCCAGCCTGAGAGATTCTTGACAGCAACTCACGGACACATTGATGTCAAAGGACAGAACTTTGAGCTTCTCCCTTTCGGTTCGGGGAGAAGAGTGTGCCCTGGGGCTTCTCTGTCTATGCAAACGCTTAACCTTACCATTGCTAGGCTTCTTCAGGCTTTTGATTTGCAGAAGCCTGGTGGTCAGCAGATTGATATGACTGAGAAGGCTGGAGTCAACTTGCCTAAAGCAACTCCATTGCAAGTTGTCCTTTCCCCTAGGATGGATGTCAAAATTCTGTAAGAGGAAAAAAGCTCTCAGGGCTTCTTCTGCATATGACAATAATAAGATGAGATGCACTGTACTTTATTAAGTGCTTTGTACCTGGTGTTGTTTTAGAACCTTAAACAGTATGAACATATCATCGTTTTCTCTACAAAATATGATGCCAGTCAGAGACTTTTACTATCCTAAGCTCAAAGTATAGTAATCAACTAATCATGGGATATTAATTACTGGTTTAGCTAGCATCTGTAACATACTTGAGGTACACATTATCTGCCACTGTTTCCATTGTAATTGGCTCAACGACTGCAAATGCATATGAAATTGAATAATTTCAACCAGAATACACAGACAGTATGATTCAGATTACAGTTAGTGAATGCAGGGGACTCTTTCTTTCTTATAACTTTTTATCATTTTCTTTTCTAATCCAGAAAAAGACAACGATCAACTAGCAAGAATATGTCAAACCAAACGTAAAATAATCAAAACAAAATCCGACTCATCCTCCAATACCTGAAGTAAAGTAAGCGTTAAGTATCATCTGCCTCTTGTCACTACATTGTATCCAAATTCAAACATTACAAATTGACGTTTACATTAAAATAGGACCGAGAGTGTGGAATACAATACAATCAAAGTAACACTATGAAAAAGACACTAAAATCTTAACAAGGATTCTGGTTTACTATCCATGCTTATCCAACCCTGTAATAATTTATGTTTTCTGGACATCAGCTCACTTTGTCTCCATGCGGAATTTTTTTGAAAACGATCACCATCATTACTAACTTGGTCAAGAATCGATTACCAGCAGCAGTCCTCTTCCGATAGCCGCCCTAATGGAAATCTATACTTACTCTGACGACATGTCAACTTTTCTTTATTCGTTGTTTAGCCCTAGGCGACGACCAAATGCATATCTGATGATATCACAAACCGCAATTCAAGACCAATTCCATCAGATCAACATAATATAATATTTTGCTAGATTTTCATTGGACATCAGAATGTCAATACCATTGCAACCTACAAAATGATGCATATAGTACACTGTCCAAATCACATAACAGAATCCAACTTGCTCTCTTGCTAAGCTAGCAATGGATCTCTTTCCTCCACTCATGAACACTGCAACTCTAACTCTACCACTTGCAGGTGTTGTTCTTTTTCTTTCTTACTTTCTCTTCAGGAGATCCAAATTACCTGCCAAAGGGAAAAAAGTACCAGAAGCAGGACGATCATGGCCAGTTATAGGTCACCTCTTTTCCTTGTTAGGAACTGAGCTTCCCCACATAAAATTTGCAGCCTTGGCTGACAGATATGGTCCTATTTTCATTATCAGGATCGGTCAATATCCGACCTTGGTGGTCAGTACTTCGGAGCTTGCTAAAGAACTCTACACTACCCATGATGTGGCAGTATCTTCTCGCCCCAACTACACTGCCTCTAGAATCCTGAGCAATAACGGGGCCGACATGGGGTTCTCACCTTACGGTGAATACTGGCGCCAAATGAGGAAAATCACAGCCATGGAGCTACTCTCCAACCGCAGGCTCGGGTTGCTGAAACAAGTCAGGACTTCAGAAGTGGAAGCAGGCATAAGGGAGCTCTATAGAGTATGGGAGAAGGAGAACAAGAGCGGCCAAGTTTCTGTTGAGCTGAAAAAGTGGTTTGGGGACATCAATTTGAATGTTATTCTCAGGATGGTTGCGGGGAAGAGATATTTCGGTGGAGCTAATGACGGAGATAGAGAGACGGAGCGATGTAAGAAGCTGATGAGAGAGTTCTTTCAGTATGCAGGGCAGCTTGTGGTGAGAGATGTTTTCCCATTTCTTGGCTTCCTTGATATTGGTGGGTATGAGAAGACCATGAAGAAACTTAATCATGATTTGAACCACTTAGCCGAGGAATGGATCGAGGAGCATCGAAATGGAACGCACTCTCATGAGCATCAAGACTTCATCGATGTTTTGCTGTCTGTTCTGAAAGAAGTGGACTTGGCTGGTTATGATCTTGATACAGTCTGCAAATCCACAATCATGGTCTCAAACTTATACTCACTTTATGTTCATAACAAATAAAATATGTGTATAATGAATTGAATTCTCACATTCTTTTTTGTCATCTATGACAGACTCTGATTGTAGGAGGAACTGATACTACAACTGTGACACTCATTTGGGCACTGTCCCTGATTCTGAATCATCCAAGTACCTTAAAAAGGGCGCAAGAAGAACTCGATGCAATCGTTGGGAAGAACAGAATAGTGGATGAATCAGACATTGAGAAGCTAGTGTATCTCCAATGTATTATGAAAGAGGTAATGAGGTTGTACCCAGCAGGTCCGATTGGAGGTCCACGAGAATTCTCGAAAGACTGCAACGTAGGTGGGTACCATGTTCCGGCTGGGACTCGACTAATAGTGAACCTGTACAAGTTACAGAGAGATCCAGAGGTTTGGTCAGAGCCAATGGAGTTCAAGCCAGAGAGGTTTCTTACAAAACAGTACAAGGATGTTGATATGAAAGGGCAAGACTTTGAGCTCATCCCATTTGGCGCAGGAAGAAGGTCATGCCCTGGAATCAACTTCGGGATTCAAATTACTCAACTGCTTCTGGCGAGTTTCCTGCAAGCATTTGAGATCTCTACACCATCAGGTGCTCCGGTTGATATGAGTGCTGTTTCTGGGCTGACAGTTAGTAAAGCCACTCCACTTGAAGTGTTGGTCCAGCCACGCTTGCCTTCAACACTCTACCATTAATCAGACGTTTATCACATGTAGTTTGTACAACTCTACGTACTAGTAGGTAGGAAGTGTCATATGCGACTAAATAAAAATATATAATGTACCATTTTAAGTTCATCCTGGCCAATATTACAGTACACGAACCGTATGAATAAATAGAAATAGTTACTTTCTGCCACAAAGGTATAATGACGGATGAGTCCATATGTTGGCACAAAGTCTACCTAACAATAAATATTGAGATAATAGAAGAAAATCACATCAACTTTTTTTTTTTTTTTTTTGTAGTTGACAACTCCCGTGGGAGAAAAGAAAACAACCAAATAAAAAAAAAATTAAATTGCCACCAAGGCTGTAAGGTTTACCATTCCTTGACTTGGGAGACAACGAAGCGCTTGGTGAGTCACATAATGGGCTTCCATATTGGATTGACGAGGAAATGCAAGCAATCTAAGTCGAGGAAGAGAATCCAGGTAGTGCACAATGCCTGCAACCAAAGCCCCCCTTTCTCGAGCTATTACTCGCCGCAGGGAGGCCACCTGCTGCACTTGAGTCGCATCTCCTTCATTGTTGACTTCCATCCAACCCATTGAATGACAGAGCGCAAAAGCGTCCCTAACTGCCAAAAGTTTCCAAACAAAAGAGAGGTTAACCCAGGGTAAGAGATACCTAAGGCAAAGAGGAGGCCACCTGCCGAATCACGAACCACCAAACCAATTGCACCACTTGAGCTTGCTTTGACCGCTCCATCAACGTTAATATTCGGACGGGGGTGGAGGGGAGGCCGTCAGGTATGCTTGGCAATGGGTAGGGTAGGGTTCGGGGTATATGGGGTCAACCGTACCCTTACCCTCAGGGTATAACTTCGGAAAATACCCAACCATTTACCCTATGGGTTTTCAACTATCCTACCCTACAAATACCCATAGGGTTCATGGGTACCCTAGATATTTTAATATATTCTTATAACATAATTTTATCGATAATGATTATACCAAAACAAAAATTATACCAAAACACATCATTCTCAACCACATAAATAAAATGAAAAATATTATATAAGCACTAGATATATATAAATTAGTCAATAGAGTAATGTTATACAAATATTACAATCAATTTCTACTGTCATCGTCATTATACATTCTAAACCAAAACTTGAATCATGTTTAAGCAAATAATTAATGGTTATAATGTGCTTTTATATTAGTTAATTGTGAATCATCTCACGAATCAACCGTCAACAATAGTTTGTTTGGTAATTTTACATAAAAAATACTTAGATTTATAGTGACGTTAAGGGTAGGGTATTTTGCGGGTAGGGTTTTGGTCATATCCTTACCTTGCCCTTACCCTACTTTTTCAACTAAGAGAATACCCTTACCCTACCCTTACCTAGTCAACACAGGGTATTATCCTCGTTGACCGGGTATGGTAGGGTAGGGTATCACACTACAAAAAAAGAGCGTGCTGGCGTCGGTTGAAACGAAAGAGTTTAGCGTCGGTCGACCGCTAAATAGTATCTCGCGTTTTAGCGTCGGTCGTTTGGTCGACCGACGCTAAACATTAACCCTAATACGCTGAAACCCTATGCGGCCGCCTCCATTATCTCTTTCTTCCCCATCTCTTCTTCCAGCCGCCTCCTCTCCAATCTCCCAAACCTCTCTTCTTCTTCTTCATCTTTCACTCCCAAACCTCTCTTCTTCTTCTTCTTCTTCATTTTCCACTCCCAAACCTCTCTGCTTTCTTCCAAACCCTACCCTATGCAGGCACTAGGGCGCCTCCAAACCGTCTCCTGCACCGGAAGAGAAAGAAGAAGAGAAAGAAGAAGAAGGACGAAGAAGAACGAAGAGAAGAAGAAGAAGAAGGAGATAAGAAGAAGAAAGAAGTAGAAGGAGAAGAAGAACAGAGAGAGAAGAAGAGGAAGAAGAAAGAAGAAAAAAGAAGAAGAAGAAGAAGAAGGAGAATAAGGAAGAGGAAAAAGAAGGACGAAAAGAAGAAGGAGAATAAGGAAGATCGGAAGAAGAAGAAGGAAGATCGGAAGAAGATCGAAAGAAAATCGGAAGAAGAAAAGTAGCTGCTGCTGCAGCTACTTTTTTTGGTGATTTCAAGAAACTTTGGCGTCGGTCGGTCCGTGTGAATAGCGTCAGTCGACCATAAACCGACGCTAGAGTTTAACGTCACCAGTTCTAGCGTCGGTTTGATCGACCGACGCTATTCAAATTAGCGTCGGTCAGTGACCGACGCCAAAATGCGTAAATGACCGACGCCAAAACGCGTAAATGACCGACGCCAAAACGCGTAAATGACCGACGCCAAAACGCGTAAATGACCGACGCCAAAACGCGTTTTTTTTTGTAGTGTCAATTGCCATCCCTACCGTCAGGTACCTTGGCGCGGGACAAGGGCGGGTGGGGGCTGCGGAAGTGGGAGATGGGATAACTTGTCTTGGTCGTTTATGAAATGTTGGTGTACGGCCAACACTGAGTATTGGAATTTTTCAAAAATCACCCTGTTACGAGAGTTCCAAAGGCGTCACCAAGCCAGAACCCACAATCCTGCCTCTAATGACTGAGATTGAAGGATGAATCTCCAAACAATCACAGGAACATCAAGTTTGTTAGCATATTAGCGTATTTTGTATGGGCATGCATGGACATTTATCTCATTGTACATGATTGGGTGTTCTTTGGGCCTATGGGGTATCGTACGTAGGGTTTCGGCTGCGAGGTTAAGTTGTATTTATATTTCGCCGTCTCCCTCTCTTGGATTGTATTAGAGTTTGTATTCTGACAACTCTCTGAATAAGATCGTTGGTCTTTCATCCGTGGATGTACTCAACACACTGTTGAGGAACCACATTATTTCACGTGTTTTCGTTGTTTGATCTTTCTTTCTTGCTAACAGACCTGTAAACAGTAACTATAATGGAGTGACTAGTATCTGTCTATACTAGTGAAGTGAGTAACTGTGATACTAACAAGTGGTAATAATGTAAGTAACATTGTCATAATATAAATAAGGTTAATAATTTTATAAATCTCAAACTATAGCTCATTATAATTAGAATGCATAAACTTTTCGAAACCCCAAATCTACCCGAGTTTTTAAAATTGTTAAAGACATTAGTCCTTGTTTGTAAAAAAAATAAAAGTTAATAACTATTTTGCAACTAATACAGCCAGATTTGTCAACGTCATCCACCACATGTTTATTTAGTTGAAATTTTGGAATTAAAAAAAAATCTTTCACTTCCCTAATCTCACGCCTCTCTTCCATCGTTAACATCTATGGTTCCAAACTCATCCACCCACCGTGTATACCTCCTCAATCACTTAACGATTTCCTCAACATTCTTCAAGAGCCTCTTCACTTGCCACCAAACCCATCCACTCACCATCTACCTCCCCACCACAAAACTCATCCACCATCTAAACTATATCCTATTATAATTAGAATGCATAAACTTTTCGTAACTTCAAATCTAGCACAATTTTTAAAATCTTTAATGTCATTAGTCCTTGTTTGTAAAAAAAAAAAAGTTAACAACTATTTTGCAACTAATACAGCCGAATTTGTCCACGTCATCCACCACATGTTTATTTAGTTGAAATTTTGGAATTGAAACAAACTCGTTCACTTCCCCCAATCTCACGTCTCACCTCCGTCGTTCATCTCCGCCAATGCTATCCAATTCCGTTAACATAGACGAGACTAGCCATCTTTGATTCCAAACACATCCACCTCCAAACTATATTTTATTATAATTAGAATGCATACACTTTTCAAAACTCCAAATCTGGCACAGTTTTAAAAGGGAAAATGGTATTTTGCCCCCCTCTACTTTGCCAAGTTAACAAACAGCCCCCTATACTATGAAATGATCAATTTGCCCCCTCCTACTATAGCCAACCTAACAAATACCCCCTTCCATCCAAAATTCCGTTAAGTGATGACTCGCCAATATGACTCATCCATAATTAATGACAGTACATTGCCACATCATCGAGTTCCATCCATATTTGTTAGTGACCCAACTAATTTTTTTTTAAAATGCAATAAAAACAATAATTTTAAATTTATAAATAAAAAAAATATATTTAAAATTTATTTTTATGGATTTTATTTTCAATTAAATTTAATAAATATTTTGTAATTAAAAAGTTCAAAGTTATTTTTAAAAAATATATTTATGTTAGAAAAAATATTTTATTTTTTAATTTTTTTTTGGTAGTAAATTTAAATTTTTAATATTAAAATCCAAAAATGGAATATTAAAAAATATTTATATTTTTTATTTTTATTTATAAATTAAATTTACTTATTTTTATAATTTTTGTTTTTCTTTGTTTAGTTTAGTTGAGATGGATGAAAGACGATGATGTGACAATGTATTGTCATTAATTATGGATGAGTCATATTGGTGAGTCATCACTTAACGAAATTTTGGATGGAATTTGTTAGGTTGGCTATGATAGGAGGGGGTAAATTGATCATTTCATAGTGGGTTGTTTGTTAACTTCGCAAAGTAGAGGGGGGCAAAGTACCATTTTTCCTTTTTAAAATAGTTAAATCCATTAGTCCTTGTTTATAAAAAGGGTTAATACACCTTTTTGTCCCTCTACTATGCAAAGTTAACAAACATACCCCTTTACTATTTTCTAACCGATTTAACACCCTCTACTTTGAAAAGTTTAATAAACATGCCCCTACTTAACCAAAAACAAATATGCCCCTCCATTTATCTTTTCATCTATTTTTCATCTAATGAGTTGATTATTCGTGCTACTTCATATTATTTGTACACCTTATCGTTGATTGGAATGCTCACAGTCCAAAATTATTTAAATTAGAAAGAAAAAGAAAAAGTAATGTCACAAACACCTCTGTACATAATGGTGATTATAATGCTTTTCCTTTTTCTTTTCTTTTTAATTTAAATATTTTCACGTTGTGGACATCCCGATCAGTGATGTTGTGGACAAATAATATCGTAGCACGTATAATCAACTCATTGGACGAAAAATAGATGAAAAGATAAATGGAGTTCCAAACCCATCCACCCACCGTCTTAAGCCTCCTCACTTGCCAGTTCCCCAACGCTCTTCAAGATCCTCATCACTAGCCACCAAACCGATCCATCCACCATCTACATTTCCACCATCAAACTCATCCACCATCTTAGCTATAGAATATTATAATAAGGATGCATAAACTTTTTGAAATCCCAAATCAAGCCGAGTTTTTAAAATTATTATAATGCCATTAGTTATTGTTTGTAAAAAATTAAAAGTTAATGAAAATTTTGCAACTAACAGTGAGTTTCGTTGATAACGACGAAACTGGAGAGCGTTGGTACGGATGCACGACGGAGGAGAGACATGAGAATGGAGACAGTGAATATTTAAATTTTTTTTTGAAAATTTCAACTAAATAAACACATAACGAATAACGTTGACAAATCCGATAGTACATAACTCCAAACCCATCCACCCACCGTCTAAGCCTCCTCACTTGCCAGTTTCCTCAACGCTCTTCAAGAACTTCATCACTTGCCACCAAACCCATCCATCCACCATCTACCTCCCCACCATCAAACTCATCCACCGTCTTAACTATAAAATATTATGATAAGGATGCATAACTTTTCGAAACCTCAAATCAAGCCGAGTTTTTAAAATTATTAATGTCATTAGTTATTGTTGTAAAAAATTAAAAGTTAATGCAAATTTTGCAACTAATACTACTGGATTTGTCAATTTTATCCGCCACGTGTTTATTTAGTTGAAAATTTTAAATTAAAAAAAATTCTTTCACTTTCTCCAATCTCATGTCTCTCCTCCGTCGTGCATCCACACCTACACTCTCCAATTTCGTCGTCATCAACAGAACTCACTGTCCATAATTCCAAACCCATCCACCCACCGTCTAAACCTCCTCACTTGCCAGTTTCCTTAACGCTCTTCAAGAACCTCATCACTTGCCACCAAACCGATCCATCCACCATCTACATCTCCACCATCAAACTCATCCACCATCTTAGCTATAAAATCTTAATAATCTTAATGGTGGTATGGTAGATTTGGTTTTGACACATAGAATTGAACCCTCCTTACAAAATTCCACATCATCACACAATTTTAAATTAAAATTTAATTATTGTCTCTTTCCTATTATTAAATGCTACTTCAACATTATATATATTATCTTAATTATTGGTGTATGGTAGATTTGATTTTAACACATAGGATAGAACCCTCCTTACAAAATTCCATATCATCACACAATTTTAAATTAAAATTTAATCATTGTCTCTTTCCTATTATCTATAAAACTTGGAATATAGTCTAAATATTCTACATAGAAATAATAATTTTATATAGCATGACCCAACTTGATCAATGACTTAAGTTAAACCAATTTCAACTAAACAAAATCCCATAAATATGAAATATGACGAACCTACAATTTGGATGGTATATAACATCATTAATTTATAACTCAAATAATAAATAAATAAAAATTAAACTAATACTAGATGATGATAATAAGAATAAATAAGTATCAAAATCCTTAAAAAAATTATCAAAATATATTCTTAGAGGTGTTAGTGTGGCAAATTTTATATATTTTGAATTTATTTTATTTGAGTTATAGATTAAGAAGTTATATATCATCCAAATTGCATGTTCATCATATGAAGTATCAAAATGCTTTAGACAATTATCAAAATTTATTCTTAGAGGTGTTAGTGTGGAAAATTTTATATATTTTGAATTTATTTTATTTGAGTTATAGATTAAGAAGTTATATATCATCCAAATTGCATGTTCATCATATGAAGTATCAAAATCCTTTAAACAATTATCAAAATTTATTCTTAGAGGTGTTAGTGTGGCAACTTTTATATATTTTATATTTATTTTATTTGAGTTATAGATTAGTGAAGTTATATATCATCCAAATTGCAAGTTCATAATATTTAATATTTATGGGATTTTTTTTAGTTGAAAATTAAAATTGGTTTAACTTAAGTCATTGATCAAGTTGGGTCATGTTGCATAAAATTATGATTTCTATGCGAATTATTTAGAAAAACTGTATTTCAATTTTTATAGCATTAGAGTAATTTGGTTTGTATATAGTATAATTCACTCGACCACAAGTTATATATGTTGTATGTTCATTGGTCTATCAACCGCTTTAAGGGCCATTTGCATGTGTAGTACAAATGTAGTTGATTTTGTCATAGTTTAGTATGCATTTAGAAAATATTGTGAGACCTTACTTAATTGAATTTGAGTTTAGACAAATAGATGGTTAGTCATATTATGAGTTCATCTTATTATAGGTTTGAAAGGTAAACAATTTCAAGAAATGAACAATTTTATCCAGCCAACGGGCTGGGTACAAAGCTAGTATTATAATAAGGATGCATAAACTTTTTGAAATCCCAAATCAAGTCGACTTTTTAAATTATTAAGGGTTAATACACCTTTTTACTCCTCTACTATGCAAAGTTAACAAACATACCTCTTTACTATTTTCTAACCGATTTAACACCCTCTACTTTGAAAATTTTAACAAATATGCCCCTCTGTTTAATTTTTCATCTGTTTTTCATCCGATGTGTTGCTTGTACGTGCCACGTCATATTATTTATACACCTTATCGCTATTTGGAATGTTCCCAATCGAAAATTATTTAAATTAGAAAGAAAAATATAAAGGAATACCACAAACACCTTCGTACATAATAGGGATTATAATGTGCTTTTCCTTTATCTTTTCTTTTTAATTTAAATATTTTCACCTTGTGGAGATACCAATTAGCGATGTTGTGCACAAATAATATGATTTAGCATGTATAATCAACTCATTAGACGAAAAATAGATGAAAAGATAAATGGAGGGGCATATTTGTTAAAATTTTCAAAGTAGAGGGTGTTAAATCGGTTAGAAAATAGTAAAAGGGTATGTTTGTTAACTTTGCATAGTAGAGGGGCAAAAAAGTATATTAACCCAATTATTAATGTCATTAGTTATTGTTTGTAAAAATTAAAATTTATTGAAAATTTTGCAACTAATACTATTGGATTTGTCAACGTTATCTGCCATGTGTTTATTTAGTTGAAAAAATGTTCAAATTTTAAAAAAATTCGTTCACTTCCCTAATCTCATGTCTCTCCTCCATCGTGCATCCACACCAACACTCTCCAATTTCGTCGTCATCGACGGAACTCATTGTCCATAACTCCAAACCCATCCACCCACCGTCTAAGTCTCCTCACTTGCCAGTTTCCTCAACGCTCTTCAAGAACCTCATCACTTGCCACCAAACCCACCCATCCACCATCTACCTCTCCACCATCAAACTCATCCACCGCCTTAACTATAAAATATTATGATAAGGATGCATAAACTTTTCGAAATCCCAAATAAAGCCGAGTTTTTAAAATTACTAATGTCATTAGTTATTGTTTGTAAAATATTAAAAGTTAATGAAAATTTTGCAACTAATACTACTGGATTTGTCAATGTTATCCGCCACATGTTTATTTAGTTGAAATTTTCAAATTAAAAAAAATCCTTTCACTTTCTCCAATCTCATGTCTCTCCTCCGTCATGAATCCACACCAACGCTCTCCAATTTCGTCGTCATCGACGGAACTCACTGTCCATAATTCCAAACCCATCCACCCCCGTTTAAGCCTCCTCACTTGCCAATTTCCTCAACGCTCTTCAAGAACCTTCTCACTTGCCACCAAACCCATCCATCCACCGTCTTAGCTATAAAATATTATAATAAGGATGTATAAACTTTTCGAAACCCAATCTAGCCGAGTTTTTAAAATTGTTAAAGCCATTAGTCCTTATTTGGGAACAAAATAAAAGTTAATGACTTTTTTGTAGCTAATATAACGATTTGTCCATGTCAGCTAAAACATATTTAATTAGTTGAAATTTTGGAATTAAAAAAAATTGTTCACTTTCCCAATCTCATGTCTCTTTCCCCGTCATTCATCTCCACCAACACTTTCCAATTCTGTCGTTATCGATGAAGCTCACCGTCTATGATTCCAAACCCACCCACCTAGTAGTGCGAGAAATACACACACCAAATTTTACTCTCTAGAATGCTCTAGAGACATCGTTTATTTTCCTTGGGTCTTTCTCTTTCTATTACTCAACAATGTGTGTAAAAGCTAATCGGGCATTTTGTCGTTTGGTTTGGTAAAGGTTTATGAACTAAAATCTAAGAAAGCAATTTAAATCAAACAAAGCAAGTAGACATATTGGGTTTTGAAGAATGACTAAGGCGTTTGTCCAAACTAGTTATAACTTATAGAGGCAGTTATAAATTATCTGCCTCTAAAAAAATTAATCCTAAAACTTTTTAAGGCAGTTATAAATTATCTGCCTCTAAAACTATAAAATAATATTTATTAAACTTAAAATAAATAAATAAAATATAATTAGAGGCACATATAGTATACTACAAAAAAATTGACCTTTAGCTACTGCAAAATTACAACGGCATGAAATGCAGTAGCAAATAGTTAGTATTTGCTCGACAATCACTATTTCATGTAGTAATTTGCAGTAGCAAATACTATTTGCCACACCACTATTTGCGACGGGATGCTGGGTGTAGCAAATAGTGGTGTGGCAAATAGTATTTGCTACTGCAAATTACTACATGAAATAGTGATTGCCGTAGCAAATACTAACTATTTGCTACTGCATTTTCATGCCGTTGTAATTTTTCAGTAGCTAAAGGTCAATTTTTTTGTAGTGGTATTTGTTTTTTAAAAGTATATTTAGAGGCAAATATTTTATGTGCCTCCGTAGCCAGGTTATGTTGTAGTGACTCGAATCCGCTATAGCTCGATTAAGACGGATGATGCAATGCAATTTCGATTTCAACAGACTTGATGACTTGACACTTCCTTGGTATTCTCTACTCCATGGTCAAGACGCAGAGAAACTATCCTACCAAACTTACAAGTTCCTATGGTCAAGATAACTCGCAAATTGTTAAGAATGCACGAAGAACGACGAAATATCACAAAGTTATGCAAAGAGATTAGTTTCACCGACCCTACGGTCAAGACACCGACAAATCCTAACGATCTCCTAAACTCTAGAATGATTCACGTCCATGGTTAGAACCGCAAAATCAAAGATGAAACGAATTCTACGATATGGTCAATCTGTGAATTCTTAGAGCTTCAAATTAGGGTTAAGGAAAATCGCATCAAATGTCTGAATAAACCTCAATTAACATAAACGTGTTAAAAACCCGACATCATCCAAACAAAATCTAACTAGAGCTTCACCTAATCTGAACAAACCTAGAGAGTTTAGCTGCTCATCGCAACAAAAGAAAACAGAGATACAATGGAAAAGAAAACCGGAGAAGAAGACATCTTACTCCGAGAAAACCTAATCCTGATGAATCAATGAAACTCCCGAGCTAATCCTCGCTTCCTCTCGCTCAATAACGTCTTCAAAGCTCCGTATTCTCCTCCGAGAGTGTCTGGTTCGTCAGAGAAGAAGAGAAAAATTGAAGTGTGAAAGTATATCCTCTAAACTCTCCAAAATTGGGTTAAAAATCATTTTTTTTCTTTAAAATCCGGATTTTTGGCAAAAAGTGCGTCAGAAGTGCAAGTAAAAGTGCTCCGGCACACTTTTTTCTTCCAAAATGCGAACTTTTTGGGCTGTGTTTGGGCATTTTTCTTCGGTCACTTTCCACTCCGTTTGAACTCCGAATGGTCCCGTTTGAAGCGCCGATCTCATAGAAAGGTCCTCCACAATATGACAACCTGAAATCTCATAAAAAATAACTCGAAAACACATCAAATGACCCAAAAGAGGGACAATGGGGAATAAAGCACATTTTGTACGAAAATCACTTGAAAACATTACAATTAGGTGTCAAACGAGGGGAATGTCGCTCAAATGTGGCGAGATAAATGCGGTAAATCTAACGTCATCACCCACCCACCATATAAATCTCCTCACTTGCTAATTTCCTTAACGGCCTCCAAGAACCTCATCACTTGCCACTAAACGCATCCACCCACTGTCTACTTCCCCACCACCAAACACACTCGCCGTCTAAACTGTAGCGTATTATAATTATAATGCATAAATTTTTGAATCCAAAAACTTAGCTCAGTTTCTAAAATCGTTAATGCCATTTTCTTGTTTGTAGAAAATTAAAAGTTATGTGGTTTACAAACACTGGGCAGAGAGGCGGAAGGCAGTTCAAGATACCGAGTAGGAGTACGATGAGGGAGAGTTCGTGGTGTGTGACATCCTAGGATAATCCCACATTGACAAAGCACGAGAGATATCCATGGGCTAAGAGGAATTGTCCAACCTTAACTGACATGACGCATTTTGGGGTGTAGTGGTGGGGGTTTGATCTTGAGAGGGGGAGGTCATGGGTTTGAATCCCACCAACGCCCAAAAATAAATCAGTGAAGGCTTAGACTCAAAGCGGACAATATCTTATGAGAAAAGGTTGGAATGTTACATGGTGCCCACGAGGGCGTGGGAACTTCAACACAAGTCGGGCAAGATCCCTGAGCCTATATGGGCACAGTTCGTGGATCTGAGGCTGAGTCCCGATATGGTGGTGATGACGCTAGATTTACCGCGTTCATCTCTCCATTCCTAAACGATATTTCATCCATTTTACACACTTCTATGCATAATTTGAGGTAGATTCTCATTTTTGTGCCAAACACTGTGTTTTAGTGCCCTTGACCCGTTTCGGGTCTATTTGATGTCGTTTTGCAGTTCTTTCATGTGAGTTACAGGCTACAAATGTCAAAGGAGAGTCTAAGACGAGTTGCACAAGGTTTGGATCGCTTTGGGGGCACTTCGGATTGCATCGGAGCACTTTGGGATGCGTTTGAAGGAAGAAATTCAAAGCTGAAAATCATGTATAAAAGTGCGGTTCCAAAGAGCGGCCCAAGTGCATTTTTTGGGCGCACTTTTAAACAGCTGCGGATTTTGGTCTATTTGGAGAGGAGAGACAGATTAGGTTAATTCAGACTTCACTTTTTCAGACTTTTTTCTTCCCCGACGAACCAGACACTCTCGGAGGGAGAACTCGGAGCTTTGAAGTGACGATTGAGCGAGCGGAAGCGAGGTTTAACTCAGGAGTTTCTAGGATTCATCAAGATTAGGTTTTCTCGGAGTAAGATGACTTCTTCTCCGGTTTTCTTCTCTATTGATTCTGTGATTTCTTCTGTAGTGATGTCGAGCTGAACTCCTAGGGTTGTTTAGATTAGATGAAGCGTTAGCTAGGATTTTGTATGGATGATTTCGGGTTACTAACCCGTTTATGTTAATCGATGATCTTTCAGACTTAGATGCGATTTCTCCTAAACCCTAATTTAAGCTTTTTTATTCTGGCAACTTGATCAATTGTTAGTTTCTGAGTTTATCTTTGAATTACGGGTCTGACCATGAACGCATTTCATTCTAGAGTTTAGGAGGTCGTTAGGTTCTCCAATAGCTTGATCATAGGATTGTCAGAACCTAATCTCTTTGCATGATTTTGTGGCATTTCACTGTTCTTGATCGTTCTTGAATTCTTGCAAGTTAGCTTGACCATTGGAGCTTGTAGGTTTGATAGAATAGAATCTCTACGGCCTGACCATGGAGTAGAGATTACAAAAGGGTTTGCCGAGTCGTCTAGTCTGTTGAATTTTGTCGATTGCACAATTTCATCCATCTTAGCCGAACTAGCGTGGATTCGAGTCTGAATAACCACCTTAGTCTATCTTTGAAACCCCAACTTGTTTAATTGCTTATTTGTTTCATTTGCATTCTTAGTTTAATTAGTTCAAACCCCTTTCACAAAACCAAACAACAAAAACTCGAATAGCTTATTCCACATTCGTTGAGTAATAGAAACAGAAAGACCCTTGGGAAATAATGATATCTTTGGAGCAATCCATTGAGTAAAACTTAGTGCGCATTAATTTTCGCATCAGGTGGTAAGTAGAGTTGAAATTTGATATTATTTTAATGTATTTTATGACATTGAATCTATTTAATACTTATATTCAATGAGTATCAATTTGTAGGAGCTCTCTCGCAATAATGCTGCCTCTCGGAAGAATTACAAGTCACCCCATACTGGAGGGTCAAAGAAGTTGCGGGTTAGAGGATTTGAATTGGTAATAATTCAGTTTAAATTGCTAGTTATTTATGTTTTTGTGATTATAAAAAAGTGTATTGGACTTGTTTAGCTCGTGCACATGCAGGTAGCTGAAAGGGGAGGAAATACGTCCACTGGAGGTGAGTTGTATGTTATCACTCACACGAAGAAAGATGACACTTACACTGATCCTAATGTGGTAAGTACTATTTCACCTGTTTCATTCTAACCAAACAATCTCAAATAGTGTGTATATTGTAATTAAATTAGGTTTTGAAAACTTTCTTTTCATCAATGTGCAGCTTCAGATTCTGGAGATGACCCATGATACCACACTCCCAACATTTCCTTCTACGGATGATGCACTCGGTCGTGTCTATGCGAAGGAGCATAGTGGTTGGGTTCGCGGACTGGGATTTGGTCTAAACCCCTCTCAGGTATGTATTGAAGTATATGATATTTGGATTTTTAAGTTAGCTAACATTTTTATTCCTAATTGTTTGTTTTTCTTAGTTTTGTAGGTCAATATGAGTAGGAGGCGGGGTGAAGCCAACCAGAGTAGCAGTTCAACTACTAGCACTCACGTCTTCCGTCATTGCCCCCACCAAGGATCGCGTGAGAGCACTGGAGGCAGAGGTTCAACGTTTGAGCCAGCTGGAGGCGGAGGTTCAATGCCTGAGCCAGTTGGTGGGGGAGTCATCATCCACATCTGCCGCATCCTCCAAGGGGAAAGGGAAGAAGCCAGTAGATCCAGATGTCGATGAGCTGTACTCGGGGGATGGCGACGATGACGAGTAGATAGGAGTAGATACATTTACATACTATTGGATATGTTTTTGTGCATTTCATTATCTTTTTGTAAATTTATATATGATTGATGTTATGTTGTGCCATTGCGTATTTCAAATTGAAAATGTGAAATATGAATGTGAAATCAAAAATATTTTTTCTATGTAGGAAAATTTATGCAAGTATTGGCACTAGAAGAGTATGAGATTATGAGCAAAAGCAAAAAAAATGACATGTGACCTGTGAAATAGCGTTGGTCACAGGGATTGACCGATGCTAAATAGACCTGTAATTCGGCGTCGATCATGTGTTTAGCGTCGGTTCTGACCGACGCTAAGTTGGTCAACACAAAGTTGACTTGTCTACACGCTTAGCGTTAGGCTTAAATTTAGGGTCGGTTGGTCAAATGACCGATTCTAAATTCGGACCCACCCAGTTGGTTCGTGCATGGGCCAAGATGAGATCAACGCTAGTTGGTCAGCAATTAGCGTCGATCGACTTTCTAACCAACGCTAAAGTTTAGCGTCACCAAAACTGACGTCGATTTGTCGGCCGATGCTATTTCATTTAGCGTCGGTCAATGATCGATGCTAATTGCTTCTTTTTTGTAGTATGAGTGATAGATTCGTAGGAGTCACTAGGTTTGAGGTTTTCCATGAGCTGGCCAATTGTGCCTACCCACTACTTAGTCCCAAAGGGAATTCTCAGTGTGGTGTTCTCTTTTGCAATCCCTCTCGGCGTGGGCAGGGTTTAGGATAATGCGATTCTCAAAAAGGGGATTAGCTACTCCATACCTGCCAGAGCCACAACCAGTGCTCCTACTGGTAAGACAAAATAGTCTAGTAAAAACCAAGCTTTGTAGTCGCATTTCTATTACAAAACCAAGCGAAGAAAAAGTGAGATGTGAGAATAAAAAGAGGGGTGTGTGCTATAGTAAGAAACTGAGTTCTTCAAAATGTGAGGATGAGTGAACCACTCCCTCGTCATAGGACGGGAAAAATACTCGGCCAGGCCTTTCAATGTCTATGTTTATGTACGAGTTGTCACCGAGAGTAAGTGTATCAGAGTTGAGATAGTGTTTTACCCTTGCCAAGGTGTTTGACTATATGCATGATTAGGGTTTATCTAACTGATACTGTTTGCATGTAAGAGGTTCATTTAGAGTTGTCAAACTTGTGAATCTTGTTGCTTTCCCCCTAACTATTGATTGCATTGCTCGAGGAACCAAGAGGTCTCTCACTTTATGACATAGTACTCTTATGTAAGTAGTCCAATGCTCGAGGACAAGAATTAGGTAAGTCGTATTGGAGTTTGATGTGAGTTTATTATAGGTATTTTTAGCCTACTGTTTTCCTATGTTTGCCCCGTGTTTGATCCCTTTATGTCATGGTTTGTATGCATATAGAGTTGTTTTACACATTTCGCTTTAGTGCCGTACGGGGGCCACTTGTGGCCCCATTTGTGTATTTTGGAGCTGCCTTTGTGTACTTTTCAGGCCATGATATGATATTATAGGTTAAAAGGAAGCCATAGGATCAAACATGAGCTTAATTGGAGCTCAGATGAGGGAGATACGAGCGGGGCAAAATCAGGGTTTCTGCAATGTTTGCCCGTGTTTGATCCCTTTATGTCATGGTTTGTATGCATATAGAGTTGTTTTACACATTTCGCTTTAATGCCGTACGGGGGCCACTTGTGGCCCATTTGATGTATTTTGGAGCTGCCTTTGTGTACTTTTCAGGCCATGATATGATATTATAGGTTAAAAGGAAGCCATAGGATCAAACATGAGCTTAATTGGAGCTCAGATGAGGGAGATACGAGCGGGGCAAAATCAGGGTTTCTGCAAAGTGCAGGGGTAACCATAGAACTCTAAAAACCTAGAACTCTAATTTGGAGCTGACTGGAGCCAAGTTGGAGCATTTGGAGCTTGGACTTACCTTGGGAGAAGTGCTAATTACAAGTGGAGAAGTGGAGATCATCACAAGGATTCATCCATGGTGACCAATCTTCCCTTTCTTTTCCTTACTCCCTTGGACATGTTTGGCTGATTTTCTAGGGTCCACCTTGGATGGGTGGAGTAGTTATGCCATGATAGAGACATTAGTGTATAGACTTGCCATTATTGATCTTGTTTGTATGAGGATGATTCCTAGACTTGTGGTTATAACCATTTATGCCATGTTTGATTATTCTGGTTCATTCAATGTGGTTTGATGCATGAGAGTGCTTGGAATGCACAGATGGTCTAGGATTGTATTGGTTTTGTTTTAAAATATTACATGTCATTGATTCAACCATTTTCACTTGAATTCTGAACTAGTCATTTTCTCGAACACTTGATGTGCATGTTGGTTTTCATTCAGTTGATTTTCGAAAGACTAATTGGTTGATTTCCTAGTGTTAGGGGCATTGATATGAGAGTGTTGTGCACCTAGCCTTGTGGTCGTAGAGTCATAGGAGAGGGATTTTTGTCTTGGTATTTCATCAAACACCTAGAGTGCATCCCTCTTCACTTGATTTGAGAGCGAGAGCCTAGATTGAGTGGTATAGGGATAGGGATCCGGTGCTACGAGAGTGTATCGAGTTTACATTAGTGAAATACATGGTCATCCACCTACAAACTTGATCTTGATTGGCTTGTTCTTGCACTTAGTCCTCTTGAGAATGATGAATCTGCCTTCCAAGTAAACCTTCATTGTCTTTAATTTGAACCAATTTTCCCACTCACTTCCTTTTGATTGCTTCGCTTACTTAACTTAGTAGTTGTTTAGTTCTTAAATGAATTAAAACCCCAATTTCAAAGGATTAGACTGACATGAATGACTTGACTAGTAGCTTTTGATAGAACCCTCGTGGAATACGACACTTGATTTCAACCCTTAACTAAGGTTGTGTGACAATTTCCTCAACGCTCTTCAAAACCCTCAACACTTGCCACCAAACCCATCCACCCACCGTCTACCTCCCCACCATCAAACTCATCCACTGTCTAAACTATAGCGTATTATAATTATAATGGATAAACTTTATTTGATGAATTGAGCAATTTTTATTCATCAAAAGCTTGGAATGGAAGTACAAGGTAAACAAGACTAACATCTATATCAAACTGTCGAAACTCTAAAACCCCAAATCTATTCTACCCAACTTTGTATGCCCTGCCATATATATGCGTATCTCACTCACTATATAACTTTTAGCCATATCCACATCCTCCTGTCCAAGGTCTCCAAAAATCCAGTTACATCTCTCCCTCCATATCTTTGAGATTGCAACACGCCATAAAAGTTGTCGAGGCCTCTTTCTTCTATCAATCCCCCACTTGCCAACTCTATCTACCATCTCCCCGAACGAACACTGCATAAGATCTGGGAAGAAATAATCAAGAATCTGCTTAGAGTAGCCGCAACCCCCTGAAAAGATGTTCCCTACTTTCCATCTCCTCCTCACAGAGAGCACAACAAGCATCAACCAACGGGTCCCTGGCCATAATTTTTTCCCTAGTGTTAATTTTGTTTAAAACTATCAACTAGGCGATAAAAAATGTCTCGGAATGCAGCAACCTGACCATATACTCTTATACCACTCAACCTCCACCCTTTTAGTTCTAATCGAATTCCAAACATTGCTCAGCTGAAACCTTGGCATATACCTATCATCATACAGCAAGTCACCATCTCTATCTACAGAAAAATGTACCTGTGCAATGCTCCTCAATTTAAGAATCTTCTTACAATGCCATGAGCTTGTAGTCGATTCCACCTGCCAAAGGGTCTTTCGTTTCAGTTTGTAGTAGTAAATCCACGCAACCCATATTGAACCTGCCCTTAGCAAAATTAACCAAATGTGCCTCAACACATTCGCCACATTCCATCTTCTCATCTCTTTAATTCCAATGCCACCTTCTTCCTTAGGGAGTGCAATCAGCTTCCAAGCTACTTTCGATTTTCCTCCCTCAGTCTTCCCCCCACAGGAACTGATTACATATCTTCTCAACGTCTTTGATTAGGCTCAAAGGAAAAATAAAGGCTGCCATCCAATATTGAAGGACACCGTGGATCACAGAATTAATCAATTGGACTCTCCCATAATATGATAATCTCTTAGCTTTCCAGTCAGTAACTCTAGAGGTTATTTTATCAATCAGCAACTTACAATCACAACGTCTTAGTTTTCCTGCAGTCATTGGCATACCCAGATAACGGAAGGGAAGATCACCTCTACCAAATCTCGACTCCTGAACAATTCTGCCAGCATACTCGGATTGAACCGTAAGCCTGATAAGTTCCTAAATTCTTCCAGGGCTTCTGTAACCACTCTAACTGCCCCACAGTTTGATTTGGTGAAAACCAAGAGATCGTCTACGAAACTAAGGTGGGTCAGGCCTATTCCTTTACACTGGGGGTGAATCTGAAACTTCCCCTCTTTAACCTTTTTATCAAAGATACAGCTCAAAACCTCCATCGAAAGAACAAAGAGGAAGGGAGAAACCAGTTCACCCTGCCTAAACCCTCTTTTTGCCTTAAAGTACCCACTCAAAGTACCATTCACATTAACTGAAATCATAGAGGTCTGAAAACAAGCACTGATCCAAGAAATGAAAACCGCAGGAAATCTCATCTCCCTCATAGCATCTATGATGAACTTCCATTCAACTGAGTCAAATGCCTTCATCAAATCTATTTGAATGGCACATCTTGGGGAAACCTCTTTATTTTTATATGTACTCAAAAGCTCATGACCCATCCGAATTCCATCACCAATATTACGCCCTTTCACAAACGCAGTTTGATTCATACTAACAAGGGAAGGAAGGACAACTGCCAAAAGATTAGAGATAACCTTCAAAACCACCTTATAAATCACGTTGCACAGAGATATCGGTCTATAGTGCCTTATGTCATCAACATTCTTCTTTTTTGGGATGAGGGCAAGAGCCACTGAATTCACGTACTTAGGTACATAGGCATTATCAAAGAAACTAATCACAGCCTCTATCACGTCATTACCAACAAAAACCCAGCTATCTTTAAAAAACAAAGCATTATATCCATCAGGTCCAGGGCTTTTCCCACTAGGAATTGAAAACAAGGCATCCTTAATTTTCTTAGGACTAATAGGAGCAATTAGATCATCAGCTTGCATATCAGATAGACGTAGCTTAATAAGAGAAGGGAGATCAACATTGTTTACCTCATGTTTTCCCCCCAACAGTTTAGTATAGAACTCCACAGAAACTCTCGAGATTCTAGAGAAATCATCCACCACCATCTTCAATTTTAAGTTGTCTAATTGTGTTAGAGACACTCCTAGCCTTTACATAGCTGAAGAAGAAACTTGAGTTCTGATCGCCCAGCTGTACCCAATTTACCCTTGATTTCTGCTTAAGGATACTTTCTTCATCAAGTCTCAAGCGCTCAGCAGTACTCTACTTCAACTTAATCATTGTTTCATCAGAAGGACAATCATAAATCTCCTCCTTAAGACCCTCAACCTCTTTTTTCTTCAAAGCCACCCTGTTTTGAATATCAGAGTAAGATACTCTATTCAGTTCCTTCAACCTCTCCTTTAACCTCCTCATCTTTTCATAAAGGATATAAAAACTTCTACCACAGATTCTCTCTTTCCATCCACAATCTCCTTATAAGTGGAGTGCTTAATCCAGCAAGCATAGAACTTAAAACTCTTTGGATAAGACACCAAACTAAGCTCATTATTCAAGTACAAGACACAGTGGCCAGAATCCAAATAAGGCACTACCTCAAGCTTGCTCATAGGATAGGCCGTCTGCCATTGAATATTAATTAGGACCCTATCCAGCTTTCGTGACACTAGTCCATCACTCCTGTTGTATATCCAGGTAAAATGAGGACTAGAGGAAGAGTGATCAATCAATTCAAAATCCGTAACACAGCTCCTAAAATCCTCAATACTATCAAAAGAAGCTGGCAAAGGTGAAGCTTCAGACAAATCCAAAAGCGCGTTAAAATCTCTAGCTACAAACCAAGGCTCATTCACAATCTTCAAAGCCCTAAGAGAGTTGTAAGTTCTAACTCTCTCCACTTTATCATTTGCACCATAGACCACAGTCCCATAATAAGCTCTGTGCAGCTCAATCTTAAAATGAATAAATCTGATTGAACAATCCAAAATTGTAAGGAGAACGTCACCCTTACAAACAAGCCAAATTGTCCCCATGCCCCCCCTCAAAAGCGAATTCAGCATACCAACCAGGGAACCTATCCTTAAACAAATCCATAGTTTTTTCCAGTTTAACTCTAGGCTCAATAATCGCCACTACATCTATCTTATAAAAATGTATATAGGTACTAATAGCTTTAAACTTACTAGCTTTATTAAACCCCCTCGTATTCCAAATCCAAAACCTCATCTTCTATTATGTTTGAAATGAGTCTGAATATCTGAGCCATTCTTTGCTTTCTGCTTCGCTGGCTTACTAAACTGTAAAAACTCATCAAAAGTGGCTTTTTTCCTTATAGTCAGAGCCTCATTATATACTTCTTCCTCAGAAGACCACTTACAATTGTCATTTTCACCATCCTGCTTCATAAGAACACCTTGACTGCTCAGGTTCTGCTCAGACGAGGCCTCAGTCACCTGTTGAATAACAACATTGGTTGGTGATCCCGTCCCTTTCACAAAAGGTGCAGGATCATTGCCAGCAATGCTACTATCCACGGTACAAGGGATAGAATGAGTCCCACCCTCGCCAGAAACCTTTTCCGAATCCCCCCTAATCCTTTCCGAGCCTTCTTTTTCTTTTTCTTCGAGTTCTTCTTAGTTTGAATAGATGACTCAGCAACATCCTTAGCAGCTCCCTCAGGAGTTTTTATAACCTCCTGTGCATTACTCTCCTGCTGGGGAGTCTCCTTAACAGCATTATCCTCCAACACTATTAGCTCCACAGTTTTCACCACTCTCTGATCCTTCGTTATACGCCATACTTTCCTTTTCCCAACATTATACTCTTGTTCTTTCACCTGCACCACCTCAATAATTGCAGTTTCCTCATCCTCCATCTCGATTGAAATCTTCTCGGGGTAAGGAATCGCGCTATCTCTTACAATGCACACCTTAACGTCCAATCCCTCCCTTATAAAATTCTTTAATGGCTTCCGATTAAGCTTGAAAGCCAGCTTACGCCCTCAACTGAAATAACATCGGGGGGAACGTTCTTGAAAATGATCCACTCCGGACTTTGTCGATCAGAGATCTCAAGAGGTTGAATACCTCTTTCCCACCTCCGCATAATCAGGCTTTTGTTATGAATATGCCAAGATCTACTCAAAACCCAATCACACAGCTTAACAGATCATAACTCAATTAAGAATAAATTATCCTTAATCACAGAGACAATAACCTGACCTTCATATCCCATAGGCGATTAGCCACAGAAACTAGAACTCGAATCGGAGGAGGGGGCCCCAAAAACTGAACCACCACAGCAGATTTCAGCCTCTCCGATCCTTTCTCCAGCACATCCTTCGGGATCCGCAGCACATCACCTCTCGTGGAAGACTCAGGAATATCAATGAACTTTAGATCGGTTGAAGGATCTGAGATAATACCGGCCCACGACTTCACCGTCTGCTTTCCTTTCGAAGACTTACCCACCTCCATTACACACGAAAGAAGTTTCTAGTACTAGCGAATGAAAATCCGGGACCTCAGAGGCCTACCGGCGACCAGACTCTCACCGGAGGGTCCTTCGGGAGCACACCCACTAAAGGAAAAAGACCTGACTGGCGAAGCTGAACGATCTACAACAGTTTCCAAGTTGAGAGAAAACATTGGAAACTCACGCGCCTCACGCGCTAGCACTTTTATATTGCATAAACTTTTTGAATCCTAAAATTTAGCTCAATTTTTAAAATCGTTAATCACATTAGTTCTTGTTTGTAGAAAGAGTAAAAGCTAATGACTATTTTGCAACTAATACAAGCGGATTTGTCAACGTCATCCGCCACGTGTTTATTTTGTTGAAATTTAAAAAAATCGTTCACTTTTCCCAATCTCATGTCTCTCCCCATTCGTTCTTCCCCGAAAATGCTCTCCAATCCCATTAACATCGACATGACTCACCATCTATGATTCCAAACCCATCACCCACTGTTTAAACCTTCTCGATCACTTGCCAATTTCCTCAAGAACCTCCTCACTTGCCACCAAACCCATCCACTCACTACCTCCCCACCACCAAACTCATCCACCATCTAAACAATATCGTATTATAATTAGAATGCATAAACTTTTCAAAACTCCAAATCTGGCACAGTTTTTAAAATTGTTTATGTCATTCGTCCTTGTTTGTAAAATAATTAAAGTTAGTGACTGTTTTGAAACTAATAGAATCGGATTTGTGATGCACAAATTAACGCACACTAGATTTACTCAATGGATTTCTCTAAAGAGATTGTTATTTCCCTTGGGTCTTTCCGATTCTATTACTCGACAGTTGTGTGTAAAGCTATTTGAGGTTTTGTCGTTTGGTTTGTGGAAAAGGTTGTGAACTAATTAACTAAGAAAACAAATTAAACAGGTAAACAGGTAAACAAATAGTGGTTTTCAAGATATGACTAAGTTAGTTGTTCAAACTCGAATCTACACTAGTTTGGTTAAGATGGATAATGCAATGCAATTTCAGTTTATCAGACTTCGATGACTCGACACTTCCGTTGGTATTCTCTACTCCTTGGTCGAGCCGCAGAGAAACTATCCTATCAAACCTACAAGTTCTTATGGTCAAGATAACTCGCAAATTGTCAAGAATGCACGAACAACAATGAAATGTCACAAAGATATGCAAAGAAATTAGGTTTACCAGGCCCATGGTCAAGCTATTGGCAGAACCTAACGACCTCCTAAACTCTAGAATGATTCATGTTCATGGTCAGCCCCGTGAAATCAAATATGAAACAAGAACCCTACAATATGGTCAATCAACGGATTCATAGAGCTTCAAATTAGAGTTTAGGAGAAATCGCATCTATGTCTGAATAAACATCAATTAGCAAAAATGGGTTAAAAACCCTACATCATACAAATCCCAAACTAGTGCTTCATCTAATCTAAACAAACCTGAAAGTTTAGCTCTCATGGTTTCGAGAGAAACAACAAGAAGAAGAGAAAGAAAAACTAGAGAGACGGTCTTGCTCCAGAATATGCTAATCTCGCCTTTCTGATCGATCCTCTGGCCAATCGTTGCTTTCCTCTCGCTCAATCGTGCTCCGAGAACCTTCAAAATCCCTCTCCAATTGTGTATGATTCATCGAAAAAAGAATTAAGAATGAAGAGTGTGTTTTTCTTCCCTATTTTGGGGTTTAAATACCCCAAAATCCAGCTCCCAATGATTGTGGACTATGGAAGGCTTGCTGGAAATGGAGGGGTCCGAATCGCATTCGCCTGTTTCTCTGGCTTGCGATTCAGGAGAAGCTCCTTACTAATAAGGAGAGATGCAGAAGGCGTATGACAATTTCTGATTCCTGTGAGTTTTGCCAAGTCTCTTCTGAATCTGTCTTACATGTTCCGAATTATCTTTGCCAAGGAAGTCTGGCGTTTGGTTTGAGGCTTCGACTTTGCTGTGACGGGCTGGCAGGGTAATTCAGCGGATTGGTTTAGTCATGGATTGGCTTCAGAGAACAGCCTTCTCTTCGTCATTACTTGTTGGTTGTTGTGGCGGGCTCGGAATGAGAGGATTCTTTCCGGCTCAACCGACCTGGCTTCAAGCGTTGCCTGTCGAACCCAAAGCTGGGTTAAAATGGTGAGCGAGGCATCGGTCAGAAGCAGAAGACATTTACCCATTGTTTCTGCTAGGGAGTTGGTCAGTGTGGCGTGGACACATGGCACGGTGGAGAGGATCACTGTGAATTCGGACGGTCCTTCGACGCCAGACTTGGAAGAGCTGCGGCTGGAGGGTTGGCCCGGGACTTTGAAGGTCGATGCCAATTTGCTTACACTATGAACCTTGGGAGCTGCTCCATTACTAGAGCAGAGATGAGAGGGGCGATTGAGGGGCTACGAAGAGCTTGGCACGCAGGGTACATGAAGGTTGCAATCACTCTCCCCACTTCGGATGATAGGTTGAGAAACCAACATGGTCTTGAGATTGATAACTTCAGAGAGTTGAGAAGCCGGAACTGGGTGGTGACTATTAAACATACCTACAGAGAAGGGAATCATGTGGCGGACTACCTTGCTAGTATCGGTTATGGCTACCCCTTTGGGAGTCACAGTATTTCTTTGTCCGATTGTAACCTTGGATACTTTTTGCGTTATGACCGTTTCGGCTGAGCCGAACAGTGCTCCATTTAAATTAATGATTAACGCGCTCTGCACCGCTTTCCCACAAAAAAAAACCCCAAAATTCGAAAAAATTTGGAAACTGGGAAAAAGTGCACCAAGATTTTTTTCGCCATTTTGATGATTCCCGCTCCGTCCGAACTCCGAATTGGTCCCCGTTTAAAGCGTCGAGCTCGTTGTAAGGTTATCCACAATGTGGTAACCTGAAATCTCATAAAAACAACTCGAAATGACATAAAATTTCCCAAAAGAGGGCCAGAAGACAATAACACGCAATTTGCACGAAAGTTCCTAAACACTATCACAAATAGGTGTACAAAGAGGGTAATTTTGCTCAAATGTGGTGAGATAAACGTGGTAAATCTAACGTCATCAATTTGTCAACGTCATCCACCACGTGTTTATTTAGTTAAAATTTTTGAATTTAAAAAAATTGTTCACTTCCCTAATCTCATGTCTCTCCCCCGTCGTTCATCTCCACCAACGCTCTCCAATTTCGCCGTCATCGATGGAACTCACCATCTAAGATTCCAAACTCATCCACTCATCGTCTAACTCCCCTCCACCAAACTCATCCACAGTCTAAACTATAACGTATTATAACTAGAATGCATAAACTTTTGGCCAAAAACAAATTTGTAGCCAAACCTTTACAGGAAATGTCAAACATAGCCAAAACTATTCGTCATCCCAAAAATGGCAATGTTTTGTTTTTCGTTAACTTTTCCGTCCAAGTTAACGGAAACTTAACTCCCAAAATGATGTGTCAGCTGATGTGTCCAACTTTTTGCCACATAATAATTTTTAATTTAAAATTATTCACCCAAATAATAAATGAACATTAAAATGAAATAAAAAAAACCTTTCTTCTCCCTTCTCCGCCGATGCTCTTCTTCTTCCTTCTCCTTCTTCTTCCCTGCCCCTGGTCGATTTAACCCCCAAGCCTCAAGCCTCCCCTGGTCGATTTCTTCCTTCTTCTTCTTCATCTCCCCTGTTGTTCGTTCCTCCTCCCAAGGCTCCTCAAATTTCTCCACAACCAACACTCTCGATTTCTGCATCAGCTCCAGCTTCAAT
The DNA here is from genome assembly GCA_034768395.1 of Linum lewisii. Classification (NCBI taxonomy): domain Eukaryota; kingdom Viridiplantae; phylum Streptophyta; class Magnoliopsida; order Malpighiales; family Linaceae; genus Linum; species Linum lewisii. The sequence continues at coordinate 48,554,225 of CM068303.1, read as the reverse complement.
GCCTGTATATCCATGGACAACAACACTCTTCTTCTTTTTCTTCTTCTCACTCTTCCACTTTCCTTCCTCTGTTTTCCCTCTAAACCCATAGGGACAATCTCTTCTCTCATGGAAGAACTCTTTGAGTCGCTCCACTAACATTTTAAACAACTGGGATCCTTCCAATCAAACCCCCTGCTCCTAGTTTGGCGTTACATGCAATCCTGCTAACCAGGTTATCAGATTCCAACTTAGGTATGTTGATTTGTTCGGAACTCTTCCTTCCAATTTCACCACCTTGTCCACATTGAACAGGATCGTCTTCACCGGAACCAACCTCACCGGCTCTTTCCCGACCCAGATTAGCCCCGCTCTACTGTCGGAGCTTCCATTCCTTGATTTGTCTGACAATGCTTTAACGGGGAAAATCCATGTGGAGATTTCTCAATTGGGTAGACTTGAGGAGCTGCGTTTGAACTCGAATCAGCTCGAGGGTTCGATCCCGGACTCAACCCTTTCTCCAGATCCGACGGCCCCCTCCGGCCAGAACTCCTCTCTCTGACCTCTACTCGAAAATCGGCGCTGGTAGGTGGCTGGGCTGTCGGGTTTGATGAAGGAAGGCTGAAGGCTGAAGGGTGTTTTGGAGGTTAGGGTGGAGTGACGACGACAGTGGCTGTGGGTGGAGCGACGGCGAGGGTGGATGGACCGATGGCGGCGGAATAATTTTTTTTTTTTACATTTTCAGATTTTATTTTTGTTTTCTATTAATTTATTTATTGTTTAATAATGACATGACATCTGACGTGGCATCTAGTTGACCGGTCAAGTGGATGCCACGTCAGCTCCGTTTGCACTGTTATTAACAGTGTTAAGTTTGCACTGTTATTAACAGTGTTAAAATTTTAACGAATGTCAGCTACATTTGTCGTAAAAAATAAAAATTTGGTCTAAACAATGTGACACAAATAGTTTTGGCTATGTTTGACATTTTCTGTAAAGGCTTGGCTACAAATTTGTTTTTGGCCTAAACTTTTTGAAACCCCAAATCTTGTCCAATGTTTAAAATCGTTAACGCCAGTAGTCCATTAGTCCTTGTTTGTAAATAAAAATAAAATTGATGAGTATTTTTGCAACTAATACAACCAAATCTGTCCACGTCTTCCGCCAACGTGTTTATTTAGTAGAAATTTTAGAATTCTAAAAAAATTGTTCACTTTCCTCCGTCGATCATCCCCACCAACTTTCTATATTTTTATTGGGAAAATAGTACTTTGCCACCTTCTACTTTGCCAAGTTAACAAACAATCCACTATAATATGAAATGATTAATTTACCCCCTTCTATTATAGCCAACCTAACAAATACCCTTTCCATCCAAATTTCCTTAAAGTGATGATTCACCAATATGACTCATCCATAATTAATGACAGTACATTGCCATATCATCGGCTTTCATCCATCTCAACAAAACTAAAAAGGGTTGGGGTTGTTTGCCTTCTTGGCTGTTTCAGTGGCCGGTTTTCTCCATACGTGGAGTTTTGTACATTCTGCTCTCTTTTTGTATTTAATATACCAGAATCCATTCATAAAAAAAAACAAAACTAAAAAGGGAAAAAATATAAAAAAAATAAATTAATTTTATGAATAAAAAATTATTTTTTAATATTTCGTTTTTGGATTTTAATATTAAATTTTTTTTTTGTAAAATTAGATATAATTATTTTCTAAAAATAACTTTGAACTTTTTAAATACAAAATATTTATTAAATTAAAATCCATAAAAAATTAAATTTTAAATATATATTCCTTAATTTGTAAATTTAAAAATATTTTTTTATTGCCTGTTGATTTTAAATTTCTAATTTAGTTGAGTCACTAACAAATATGAAAGTCAATGATGTGGCAATGTACTGTCATCAATTATAGATGAGTTATGACTTAACGGAATTTTGGATGAAAACTTGGATGGAAGGGGCTGTTTGTTAGGTTGGCATAGTAAAAGGGGTAAATAGACCATTTCATAATGTAGGGGGACTATTTATTAACTTGGAAAAGTAGAGGGGTAAAGTACCATTTTCCTTTTTAAAATTATGAACTGTTAGTACGACCAATTGTCAGTGTCATGGTCACTCACTTCACTGGTATACACAGATATTTGTGCCAACATGGACCCATCCATCATCATAATTCATACTATTTCAATGCTATAAATAACGTGAAATTACCAGGGAGAAATTCCAAAAGAGAAGAAGACCCCTTTCTAAGTCTTGCAATAAAATGGATTATGTGTCTATAATCTCTCTGCTCATTCTCTTCTTTGTCTCCTACTTAATTATCACCAATATTCCTCTTCGTCGACGTTCACCCCATGACCAAAACACACCACCAGAACCCACCAAGTCATGGCCGGTGATCGGCCATCTCCCAGTTCTAGCAGGACCGGAGCTCCCTCACAGAGCTCTAGCTGCCCTTGCCGACAAATACGGACCAATCTTCACTCTCCGACTAGGAATCCGCCCCGTTTTAGTGGTAAGCAGCTCGGAGATCGCCAAGGAACTGTTCACAGCCAAGGACACGGCCGTGTTGTCTCGACCCTTGTTGACAGCATTCAAGCACTTAACCTATGACTTCGCATTGTCTGGATTAGGACCCTACAACCCTTACTGGCGCGAAATGAGGAAAATCAAAATCATGGAGCTTCTCTCCAACCGCAGATTGGAGCTTCACCGGGGATTTAGAGAATCGGAAGTTGAGAAATCGACGAGGCAACTCTACCGGAAGCTAATTGGGGCTGACGGCCGGACATTGAAGATGGAATTGAAAGAATGGGTCGGTGATTTGACTCTCAACGTAATGTTGAAAATGATTAAAGGGATGAGTCACGAGGGAGACTCGAGGTTATTGGGTCCTATGAGAGAATTTTTCCACTGTTTGGGGATGTTTGTGGTCGGGGATGCATTTCCGTTCCTCGGGTGGATGGATATCGGCGGCCATGTGAAAAGGATGAAAAGGGTTGCGGGTGAATTGGACGAACTCCTTGAGGAATGGCTGGTTCAACACAAAACTCAAAAAAACAGGGGAATTCCTAAAACAGAGCATGATTTTATGGATGTACTCCTTTCTGTTCTACCCAAAGAATCCCTCCACGGATATGACGCTGACACAATCATCAAAGCCACATCCTTGGTAAATAACTAAATATACTCCCATTTGAATTTCCCACAAACGATCAAACATAACAATCAACAACAACAACAAGCTCTAATCAGATAGATTTTGTTTTTGTTTTTTTTAAAGTCCATGATTTCAGGGGGTACAGATACAACTACAGTGACTTTAACGTGGGCATTTGCTTTACTACTAAACAATCGCCACGTATTGCTCAAGGCACAAGAGGAACTCGATCGATGTATCCCCAAGGAAAGAGCGGTAAGGGAGGGCGATATTGAAAAGTTAGTGTATCTCCAAGCTATAGTGAAAGAAACAATGAGGTTGTATCCAGCAGCACCACTCTTAGCTCCTCGTCAGTTCATTACAAACTGTGATGTCGGCGGCTACAATATCCAGGAAGGCACGTGGCTGATGGTCAATGCTTGGAAGATTCAGACTAATCCAAATGTGTGGCCTAACCCGATGGAGTTCAAGCCTGAGAGGTTTTTAACGACACACAGGAACATTGATATGAAGGGTCAAAGTTTTGATTTGCTTCCTTTTGGAAGCGGGAGAAGAGGTTGTCCTGGAATGAACTTGGGTCTCCAAATGACATATTTGATATTGGCGAGCTTTCTGCAAGCATTCGACATTTCGACACCAAGAGATGAGCCAGTGGATATGGGCGAAAGCTTTGGTTTGTCCAACATGAAAGCTACACCACTTGATGTAGTTGTTTCTCCGAGGTTATCACTGGATGTTTATGCATAAGATAGTAGTATCATATACTATCACATTGTGTAAGCAAAATAAAGCAAGTGCCATTTCGATAAAAATATATATATATCTTCATCTATTTTTTTTAAATAAATTTTTTTATGTTTTGGATGAATAAAACATAAGTAAGTTTCTTCACATCTAATTGTGATAAATTCACTCAAATGATGAATGTATTGCTAGGAAGAGATCCTTATCCATTGCAAGGTTTGGAAAGTTTCAAATCTTTTTCAACCATTAGATCTAGGTTGATCTTTTGATTAATCTACTGGTTTGAATTTGTTAGGGGTATTTAGGAGTTTACACACATATATTAATTATTAATTTTAAACTAAATACTTAATAATTTTCGGTGACCGGTCGACGGCTCTCCAATGACTGGTCACCGTCTCAGGCAACCTTTATACCGAGAAAGAAATAATTGGGCGTGGAACAATGTGAGGAGGTTGGCGGTGGTAGCAATGGTCAATGTGAGATAGTGAAAAGTGTGGAAATGGCCATGGTAGCATGGAAAAAGGTGTGCACACACATATCCCCGCGAGAGGAAAATAAATTAATAAATATTTGGGGGCCATTTCGTCAGGGACTTGAACACCGACTAAATCTTTTCGGGGGTGTTGCCCCCGACTACTCTTCGGACCGGTTGGAAGTTAGCCCCCGACAATTCCATGCTAGTTGGGAATGGTTTGGTGGGTGGTCAGACTGAATATAGGGGGGCATGGTCCCCGACCAAATTGAATAGGGGGCAATGCCCCTATTTTCAGTTTTGCTCCCTATTTAATCTTTTTGTATGTAATAACTAGTTATTAGTTAAAACAAATAACTAGTTAAAATGTTTCATAACTAAATATCAACTAATAAACTTTTTTTAAAAGAAACTAAATAACTCGTTAATAGTTATCAGTCGTGATTTAACTATTAATAACAAAAATAACAGTATCACCTACGTTACTAGTTAACTAGTAAAACAATATAATTAGTTAATAACCGTTAAAATTATATGATAATTCGTTAAATAGTTATCTAAATTTGATGTAACTAATAAAACAACATAACTAATTAACTAAATTTAATAACTAGTTATCACTAAAAAAGCTCTTTCGCGTCGCTGAAGGGAAGATTAGCGTCGGTCGATTAGAAACCGACCTAAACCTGACTCGCGTTTGACCAAGGTTAGCGTCGCGCTTATCGACCGACGCTAAAACAGTCGTAACACGCAAATTGGTTTCGATCGAAAACGAGCCAACACTTAGCGTCGTTACAACATTTTTAGCGTCGTTACGACCGACGCTAAATCATGTATATATTAAACCTCTCAGCCGCACCCTAACCCTAATTCATCTCTCTCAGCCTTCTTCTCCTCCTCAACCTCATTCTCCTTTCTCTCAGCCTTCTCTTCTCTTCCATTTTCTGACCTCATCTCTTCTTCCTCACCTCTCTTCCTTTCTAGATCTCTATGATTATCACCTTCCCTCTTCCTCTTTCCTTTCCTCCGTCGTTGTGCCATCCAACCGCTCGCGCCACGCGCCGCTTGCGTCGTCGCCAACCGTGCCCTGCCGTCCTGCACCGTTGCCGCCGCCAGCACAAAAAAAATGACCTAATAAATCTAAAAACCAAAAAAAAGACATAACTAATTTAAGTGACAAAAGTAGACCTAATAATTAATGACCAAGAGCATAACTGGAATGAGTGACCAAATCTAAAAAAATATAAAATGATATTAAAACAAAAAAAATTGGGTGTCAGCGATTCATTTCGGTACTCAATATAGCGCGTTTGGCCTGGAAGAACGAGCTAAAATTTAGCGTCGCTACTAGTTGTAAGCGACGCTAAATAGTTTAGGTCGGTCATGACGACGCTAAACGCGTTTCGACCGACGCTAAACTCTCATTTTTGTAGTGTATCAACTAAAAAATTTGTTAACTAGTTATCTAACCTTAGTTTGGCCAAAATTCATTGGTACACTACTACAAAGTTACAATTCAGTCCTGATCGTTTCAGGAAATTTCAAATGGTATTTCCATCCAACTCCATCCAAATTTTCCGTTAAATGCTGACGTGGTAGCTGAGTCACACATCCTAGTCACCTGAAATATTAATAAAATAATAATTTAATTTTTATAATTAATTTTTAAATTTAAATAATTACATTTTAAATTAAAAATAATTATTTTTAGAAAAAATAATTTCTAAGCCCCTCTCTCTCCTCCACCTCCTCCTCCCCCCACCTCCGACCGTCCTCCTTTCTCCCCTCCACCTCCGACCGTCCTCCTTCCTCCCCTCCACATCCGACCGTCCTCCCTCCTCCTCTCCACCTTCAAACGTCCTCCCTCCTCCCCCTACCTTCCACCATCCTCCCTCATCCCCTCCCCTCCCCTCCACCTCCTCCCACCCTCTGGTTGTCCTCACTCCTCCCCTAAACCTCCGACCCTCCTCTCTCCGACCGTCCTCCCTCCTCTCCTCCACTTTCGGACGTCCTTCCACCGTCCTCCCTCCTCCTTCTCCCCTCCACCTCCTATTCCTCCCCTCCCTCTTTATTAATATTTCAGGTGATTGGGATGTGTGACTCAACAGCCACGTCAGCATTTAACGGAAAATTTGGATGGAGTTGGACGGAAATACCATTTTGAAATTTCCTGAAACGATCGGGACTGAATTGTAACTTTTATAACGTAGTGTACCATAATGAGATTTCGGTCAAACGTAAGGTACCTTTATAACGGGGTGAAGGCGGCGGAGGATGACTTCATGGATGTTATTCTTAATCTTCTAGGGGATGAAGGTGCAATCATGGATCGAGATTCTGATACAGTTAACAAAACTACTTCTCTGGTATTATTTTATTACTCTAACTCATATCAATTATCACAAGTCATATATGATATATATTGTTCTTTTTTCAGCAAATATAAGATTTTGTTTAGCCTTTTGGTCTCAGCCAAGATGTTCTTTGTTAGTTATTTAATGAATTTGGTCGTATAACAGTAAGTAATAACCACTGGGTATTTCTAAAAAACAGAAAGCAATATTAAATTAAATTAAAACAATTGAAAGCACAAAGGTACTCTACTCAATGTTATTAATGCCGGATCGGGCCGGCCGGTCGAACCGGTCCGACCGCGAGCCGGCACTCGGACCGAAAACGGCCGAGCGGTCTGCTGACTGGGATTCAAACCGGGCGCCTGACCGGTTCAACCTGGAAACCGGCCGGTCCGATCCGGAAAAAAGTCACCCGGTCGGCCCTCTTAATAGTTAATACTGCGTTGTTTGAAGATATTAAAAAAAAAATTCAATTCCGAAATCGCATCGCAGCAGCAGCCGTGGTTGAGGTCCGTTTTTCTATCGGCGGGATTCGTCGGTCGAAGAAGAAAATGAAGAAATAGATGGAGAAAAGAAATAATAAAGCAGAACAATAGAAGAAGAAATGAAGATGTAGAAGAAAAAGAATAAAAGAAAGAAGAATAGAAGGAGTAGGTAGCAGAAGAATAGAAGAAGTAGCAGAAGAGGTAGAAGAAGAAGTAGAAGAAGAGGCAGAAGAAGAAAAGAAGAGGTAGCAGCAGGCGGCGGAAATTGCTGGGAAAAGGGATTAGGGTTTCTAATAAATAAATAAATATATAAAGTTATTACATTTTGGTCCTTAATTTATTAAAAATGGTATATAAAGTCCTAAATTAATAGGTTATAGCATAAAAATCATTAAAAATAACTTATTTACATAATATTTTGAACTCTCTGTACTTCCGGTTTGATCCGGCTTAATTGAAAAATTGTCCGGTCCGGCCTAACTATATTTATTTATTTATTAAATAATTAAAACGGTTCGACCCCGGTATGCAAACGGTCTAACCCCGGTTAAACCATTAAACCCTGAACCCCTGACCTTGCCGGCTCGACCCCCCGGTCCGGTTCTGAAAACCATGACTCTACTATTCATTAAGGGGAAAAAACCTCCTTCAAACCCCACTTTTCAAAATCCCTTTACAAAAGCCTATAGAAAAACAATTGAAAGCACAAAGGTACTCTACTATTCATTAAGGGGGAAAAACCTCCTTCAAACCCCACTTTTCAAAATCCCTTTACAAAAGCCTATAGAAAATTTTCTTAAAGTCCAAATTACCCCATTGGTTCCCTTAAAATCCAAAATTACCCTCATTGGTTCCCTTAAAATCCAAAATTACCCTGTTGGTTAAAGGCTATATTTGTGGTCGGCCGATTATCTTTATTGTTTATTATTAAAACTATTGGAAGCACAAACACTCTACACTTTTCATTAAGGCGTTTTCTCCCCTCACAAGAGACTTTCATTTTGTTCCTCACAACCGCCACATGGGCTTTTCTTCTCAACCATACTCTCTTACACTAATCCTTAAGGGTTTTCCCCGTTCGATGATAAGTGTAATCCTCTTCCACTTACTTTTAGTTAACCTTATTTTACCTACTTCTACGTGTCTTTCTCTACTCTGGTATTAATTAGGGGTTTTTCTCATCCGATTCCCATTGTAATTCCCCTTCCCTCTCACATTTAGTTGTCTTTTCCCCGTTACTTTGTATTTAATCAGTTTTCCTGGTCATTTTCTCTGTCCCCACATGTCTTTGTCTCCTCTGATTTCAGTTAAAACTCGTCATTTGAGTTGTTATGTCTATCAGACTGCCCCAATTGTTAAATAGGGATGTTGAATGGTTTAATTCAATTGTGGATAAATATTGTTACATGTTAATTAGGTTGTGGTATGATATACAACACGCCACTTGGTTAATTTTGATAAAGTTGTCAGTCTGGGTTGAACACATAAGCCAAGTAAAAAATGAAACCTTCATCTGCACTACTCTAGAAATATTTAAGACACTTTAGCATTCAGACCAATTGAATGTTGAATAGAGTGATCATTTGAAAACACCATCACATGATCATTGGGTAAACTTTAATTTCATGTATTTGCTCGCATTTCTTAATTATTGGGTAAGTACACTTACACTATGCGTCTTCTCAGCTATTTGACTACATTTTTTTGTGTGGTAAATCCAATGGTGCTTATTAGACTTTTGAAACTAAACATGGGTCGTATGTAGACATTCATGCCTAGAGGCAGCCAATTAATTATGATGCTATAATTTCAGCATGTATGTTTAAGACAATTCTGTCCACTGCTAGGTCCCAATCATAAATGTCGTTGCTAACAGCCCTTCATCTTCTTAGATTTTCTATTACTATATTCTTCCTATTCCCGTTCACCCTTGCTTTCCCGACGGGTTGGCAACCACTCACCACACCTTACATACACCCGAAGCGGCAACGCGCGCTAAAAGATCTAGTAATAATATATAACTTGAAATCAATTTAATTCTAACATTTTGAATCTTTGATATATTTAAAGAGAGTGACAAGAAGAGCATTTTGTTAATAACAAATATAAAGACTAATTTCAATATTTTCCCAACCACTTCAGTTATTGGATTGTAATGGTTCATGATACATTTTTCACCTTGACAATTTGAAAAATTTAGAAGAAGTAGTTAAATACGAGAGAAAAAGGAGAGGAAAGAAGTTGGTGATAATGTTCGAGAGAGGAGAGACGATATTTAGGCTGATGAAAGAAGAGAGAGTTTGGAACATCTCTGATGATAAACTATTATAGATTTAAACGTTAAACCAATAGCTTTATTTTTATATAAAAAATAATGTGTAGGTTCAATGTTTGATGTGACATTAAAAAGGTTAAGACTAAGAGACATAAATGAATAGGTTTATAGCTAAGTGAACAAATATAGTTTTTTATTTCTTTCGTCATTATTACGTATAAAATTACCAATCTATAAAGCTGTTAAAAGTTTAACCATGACATTGAATAGGTTTATGTTAGATTAGTTTATTAGATGATGACATTATATTAGTAATTTAGTCTTGATCATTATATTACAGGGCCTAATCTTAGCGGGTGCGGACACAACCACAGTTACGATGACCTGGCTGCTTTCATTACTCGTGAACCATCCAGATGTACTGAGCAAAGCCCAAATCGAGCTGGACAACATAGTAGGCTACGAAAGACAAGTCCAAGAGTCTGATCTCCACAGCTTAGTTTACCTCAATGCAATCGTCAAAGAGACACTCCGCTTGTATCCCCCTGGAACTCTCGCCGTGCCCCACCAAGCCATGGAAGATTGCACCGTAGCTGGTAACCTGGTTAGAAAAGGAACCAGACTCATCACCAACATATCCAAAATCCAGTGTGATCCACGGGTTTGGTCCGAAGCAGACAAGTTTCAACCAAACCGGTTCCTCTCAACTCACAAGGACATGGACCTCAAGGGTAAAAACTTCGAGCTCATGCCATTTGGCAGCGGGAGAAGGATGTGTCCTGCGACAAACTTTGCACTCCAAGTCATGCACTTAACGGTGGCTAGACTTTTGCATGGATTTGAGTTTAGGAGGGCTTCTACTGATCTTGTTGATATGACGGAGACTACTGGACTGACTAATCCTCGAGCTTATCCTCTTCAAGTTATCTTGTCACCTCGTCTTCCTACTCATTTGTATTAGTGATGTAGCAAGAATTCGTTGTACTATTTACATATTTTCATCCCCAAACTATCACTACAAAAAATATTATAATCTAAGACCGTCAATTACGGTATCCATAAGTAAAAACGGTATCCATAAGTACAAAAACGGTCTCCAAATATATTTGAGACCGTATTGAGAAACGGTCACAGACATGATGGTCCCTAATTCTATTTGAGACCGTTAAACGGGATCCAGTCCCCAAATAATATGGAGACAGTAGGACTATACGGTCCCTGAGTATTTATTTTGGGACCGTTTACGTTAGAGGTAGTTTAGGGACAGTATTTTTTACGATCTCGTAAATAAATATTTGGGACCGTTTCTGTGATCACAAACAAAATATTTGGAGACCGTTTCTACAGTAAAGAACATAATATTTGGAAATAATTTTTGTGGTCTTTGAATACATTATCTAATAAGAATAACGAATTGGAGAAGAAATGTGTCATCTTCATTAAAAAAACATTATCATTATGCATATACATGAATTCAATTCTTCTTATTCAAAATTAGTACAACTACTGATCAATATATCACTGTAATATCTTGTAATCCTAACAAAAGATGCTATGAATTGATACCTAGTCAAATATTGGTGATCAATCAGAGGATCCAGAATTATACAATTTTCCTAGCTACATAGTCCATAATATCAGCATTTAGCTCCTTTCTTTAGAACTTACTATCTTCACGAAGACTTTGATTTTATACTCCTCAGATGTAATTGTCCCACTGTTGTTTGTATCTATCATCTTAAACAACTCCTTTAACCCTTTGATATCTTCTCTGGACATTCTCTTAGCTATTACCTGCAATTTGCACAAGAGGAAAACCAATTAGAGACTGAAATTGGAACCTCTGATATCAACTATGTTTCTGCAGTAACCCAAATCAATTTCATCAAAACTTGAATCGTTAGTGTAACTGTATTCTTTTAATTAAAATTCGATATGAAAATAATATTTACTTGCCTAGAAAGGTGGGACTCTGCATAGTAAAGTTTAAAGAATGACACCAACACTCCAGACATCAATTTCATGTCCATAGTGCCATGCCTCCAGCATCACTCAGCTTCCCCGATCCCTTGATATCAAACACATACAACCAGATGACTAGAGCTCACAAAAAAAATATATATATATACACAAGGCTTGGTGACTTATCAGCAAAATAAAGGCCAGCTCAAGTATGTATACCTTACATCCAGTGGCATGCCATGAAACTGCCGCCGATGTATCATTCAGGTGTTTGATTTTGTTTCGCTCAAAGGATTGGGGTCGTACAATAAAGGTTCAACCTAGAGGTTTGAAGGTTGGAGAGTGAACTTCCGCCGAGTCTTTATAAGCTTGTGTGGTTCGTGAGTGTACCTCGCAAGGCGTACAAGTAGTGGCGGAGCCAGGAATTTGACCAATGGGTGTTTGGTTCGGACAAAAAGAAAAGAAATCACATAATATAAAAGATAACACTAAACAAAACAAAGAGTCGATAAAATAACATTTAAGATTCGTACAATAACTCAATAATAATCATCCATTACTATGAACCAAGACGAAATTTCATATATATTTTGAAAGCATTGTAGAACAATTTCCTTGTCCAAACTAAATCATGTTCAATATATGTCACCATTGCGTCGTTCAACCACTCATCGTTCATTGGTTGCGAAGCTCGTTCTTGATATATTTCATAGATGAAAATGATCTCTCCACGCTTGTTGTTGCAACATGCAGAATAAGTGTCAACTTGATAAGAAAATAAATAAATGGATACAGTCATATTTATTTGTTTTCACTATTTTTTTTTTTTGCTAACTCATCAACCCCTTTCAAGTCTTTGAATCTGTCATTGAATCGTAGATGTCGCGGAGGTTTCCATCCGGGAACGCACTCCTTCCTCGCACCCTTGGGCTATTGCACGCGGCAGTTGTTTAGCAACGTCATCGTGAGTAGGGTCGGCTCGCGCGGAAGGCGCAAAAAGAGAGGTATGAGTTTAAAAATGATTATTTGGAGTCGCCATCGATCTACTTCGGGTGGATCGAACACCCAGAGGATCCGGTTCAAACCGCCGTGGTTCGATCCGGATATCAGAAAGGTCTGCGAAACTGAAATGCTAGGATCGGGGGTCGGTTACGTGCGGGGAAGGGTTAACACCCCCGCTCCGCCCGACTCGAAGTCGGTACTGCTAGACTACAATAAGTTTTTTTTATTGTGGGTGCGTGTTAAACGATATAATGATCATTTTAGGATGGGGAAATGTTAAAGGAAGGTTGGACTCGAGTCAAAATTTTGACTGCCTACGTACCCAAAATTTCGGGATCAAAGTCCACGTAGTTCGATTTAAAAGGGTTTATTTTGACTTGCATTCTATTTATACCCTGATGATCGGGTTTCGAGAGTTTGAATTGGACTTGGTTTTATGTGCGTCGTTACTATTGTCAACGATTAGCACGGTGGGTTTATTAAAGAAATGGGGTTTAATATATTATTTTAATTAGGGAATAAATATAAGAGAAATATTGGCGCGTACATGCAATCACATAAAAACTAACGCCTTATATTCGGAGATTTCGAAGCTTCCTAGCTACTACGGATGTATTAGCGTCTACTATTTTTAAGTTTAAATGAGGTTATATTATATTAGAGAAATGTTAAACGCATCGCCGCAATTGCTAACGTACTAACGTTTATTAATTTTAAATATTAAGTCAGAACACGTACTTGACGCATCGCTTCAATTGTTAACCAACATCTATTATTATTCATTATAAAAGAAACGTATATTTTATTAGGGAATATCGAACGCGTCGCCGCAACTGCTAGCGTACTAACGCCTATTAATTCTAAATATCATATCCGAACATGCCTTCAACGCGCCGCTACAATCGTTAGCGTACTAACGTATATCATAATAAGTCCTAAAAAAAGTACATATTATGTAAAAAAAAATATTATGCGTGTTACCTTAACTATTGGCATAGTAACGTTTATTATATCCTAAAACTTTATATCGAAATGGTGAAGCTCAGTGAAATTTTAATTAAATATAAAATTCGTTAAGCAGGTTAGAATTGTCCTTCTTTGGGAGGCGATAAATAAGAAAATGTGGTGAGTTTCGAACCTACGACCCCTAATTATTAAGTCAAGGCCTTAACCATTAGATTAACTTACTTCTTGATTTAATTGCATGTGAATTTATTGGTCATATTGTTTTAAACGCAGCCAGCTTTAATCCGTCCCTACCCGGAGGCCCAACGAAGAGTTAAATTCGGCCCAACGAAAATTAAACTCGGCCCGATCGTATTAAACGAAATCACCTAAACCTATTGCTTCTAACTAAACCCTAAACGATTTGCTCCCCTATCTTCTCCCATTTGGAGCCGTCGCCATCTCCATTCATCCCGAAAACGCCGCCGTTCGGTCGTTTGGAGCCGCGCCTCCAGTTCAGGTAATCATTTCTTTCCGGGGGTTTTTTTTTTTTTTTACAATAGTTCAGATTAAGTGCTTTAGTAGTTAATACTGAATCTATTAACCCAACGACCCCCCCCCCCCCCCCCCTTTTCATTCTCATGGTCTTGTTGATCTAGGGGAGAACACTAGGAAATTGAAACAGATTCCTACTCGAACCGATCTAAGGGTTTAAAAGCTGAATAGCTGAAAATGAACCTTAAAAAGGAAACCTCATTTTGATTTATTAGTTCAAGCTCTGCTTTGGTGCTAAATGAGTACAGGAAAAAAAGGAACTCCTGTTTTTGTCCTTTGCGTGAAAGGAAGAATGGATTTTTGACCAATAATTAACATGTTAATGATTAAATAGGAAGATGGGAAAGAGGGGTTAAATACTTTTGTCAGAACTCATAATGCTATGTTTATGTGTTTTGGATTTTGCTGTAGACTCCTGGGATTGGGATCCAGCATAAACCCATTAGAGGTGGGGTACTAACAGCACTAATGTTTGATTAACAACATACCAACACCCCATCATTTCTACTTTGTTTTCAATTTCTCATTCCCCTTTTCCACTTCAACTGAACCAAACGACCCCTAATCTAATCCCTTTCACTTCACAGCCTCCATCTTCTTTCTCGGTTGTTCTTCTCCTCTTTCTTTTCCTTGTAATTTTTTGGAAGAACCAAGTGCTGAAACACTAGGAAACATCTCTCTCGCCCAACTACATCGTCGTCCGCCTCTTGTTTGCGATGCCATTCATAACGCCGCCGGCTTCCTTGATTAGATTCATCTTCAGAGTTTCCGATTCCATGGTGAAGTTGATGAAGCAAGGTAAAACGATTTCGTCTCCTTGATTTTTAGATCTCGAAGCTGTGGATCTATCAATGTTCTTATTGTTGGCCTACTATTTCTTGCCAGATCTGTAAACTATTCCTGTATTTTCTTTTTTCTAATTTTTTTGGTCTAATGTCTAATGATGAGAAGGAGAGCTAAATCGTAACAAAGTTACATCCTACAGATTGTGATTCGTAGGTAAAATTTATGGACTATCAATTTTTAGTACATATTTTGTTATGTTACTCAAACTAATATGCACTTTGTTGTTTATTGCTGATTAGGTGCAAATCGGAGAAGAATGAAGTCTCTAGATCTGGGCACATTTTTCTCTACTTCTGAAGTCTCTCGATCTAGAGTCTGTGACTCAGGTATGTTTGTTCCGATTATACCTGCTCTGGTTTAGTTGTTCAAAAATTGTGATATCGATCATTTGTGATTGGGTGGGTACGGTTTGCAAGGTGTTTTCATTGATTTGTTTGGTATGGTTACGGGATATGATTTGCGGAGGTACAGGGGTTAATTATAGAGTTGTTGGGGATGAGTAATGAGGCTGGTTATAGGGTTATTTTTTTGGGTCATTTTGATAGTTAGTAGGGCTGATTTCTTCGCCTGTTTAGGGATGCTTAAATGGCTGATTTTGTAGGTTTAAAGGGGTGAGTTTGGGTGATTAAAAGGGCTGTTTTTGGGTGGTTAAGAGGGCTGTTTTTGGGTGTTTGAAATGCTGTTTTTGGGTGTTTGAAGTGCTGTTTTTGGGTGTTTGAAGTGTTGTATTTGGGTGGTTAAGAGGGTTGTATCCACTCATTCAGTCGTTGTTACCCTTCTGTCAATCATTAATTAGCTTTACCAACACAACTCAATTTAAGTGAAACAAGTACTTGCACGTGTGAAATGTTTCAGTCTATTGTTTGTTTTTAAGCGTTGCACATATTTAGTGGTAAGCGAGAGTGGACACCAATCTTTTTACTCATACCTACTTGGTCATCATACTTGATTTTGGTGAGGGCTTATATGTTTCGTCCAAATGGTTTAAACATGTTTATTTCTTGAAATGTGATTGAGAATAATAAGCACTTTTAGTCAAGGGAACCAACATGAGATAGAGTATGATGCATGAATGATGAGATTACGAAGTTGACGTAGTTGAGAGTGCTCACCTTGAGTGTAATTTTCGGTCTATTTGTATCACCTCTCTAGCCTTTGATCCTTCACTCTTTTGCTTTGATCTTGGTTTTCAGATGGTTTCTTTATCTATTTTGAGTTTAGTCTTTGGATCTTGAACATACACTTTATTTTGGATTGTGTTTTCTTGTAGGTGTGGAACACTTTGGGTAAAAATGGAGCTAAATGTGGAGTGCTATGGGTAGAATGATGAAGGGGAGGTGGATTAGTGATGAAGAAGGGGTGAGGTTGTGATAGTGTAAAAGTGAGGAGTTAGAATGGATAATAATGTAGGATATGAACTGTTTTCTCTTCTTTCTTTCTTTCCCTTTTTTTCTCCGTTTCTCCTCTCTGCCCTCTCTTGTGGCTCCCAAAGCTCCATTTTATAGAAATTTCACACACCCTTCCCCACTTGTCCATGGCCATTAAAGTCAAACAACACTTGTCCATGGCCATTAAAGTCAAACAATAGTGAATGGAAGAAGGCTTCAGATTTGTCCCAAATGGGTCCTAATTCTTGGGTTTGAATGGGCTTTGTTAACCTAACACATTGCTGAAATGGGACAAATCTGGGCCTAGGTGGCTGCTTGACACAAATTGAATTGGGCCGAGTTGACCAGGCTTACACAGTCGGGCTGAGTCCAAAATGTCGGCTAGATGGCAGAGTTGGGCCGAGCCCATCATATTTTCGTTATTGAGTTCAGCCCACTCTTCTAGAAAATCGTAATGGGCCTTAAGCCCAAAGTTCGATCCTATTTTCCTCTTAGAGCCTACAAGCCTTAATTTCGACATACCCGCATGCGCTTAGAGATAGGAATCGTAGTTCTTCGGATACCAATTCATCAAAGATGGTTTTTTGTCTTCAAACATCCATTTTAAAAAACGAATTTTAAGATGGCGTGCCCGGCTATCGGAGTTTCAGAACTTTAAATTTACTAAAAAGAACGAGGACCCGGACAAAATATGGTTACCACAGTAGATCACAAATGTATGAGTTCAAATGATGACCGAGAAACTTCATAGCATTTAGAGGGAACGCGTTGGGATAGAAAATGGCAAGTTGCATCAGTTTGTACTTGTCAAAAGTTTTAAATGAGTCTTGTGGGGCCTGAGCAAGACATGGATAACAACAACTGACAATTCACTTTGTCGAAGCGATTATTTATCTCTTGTAATTGTATATCTATGACAGTGTAAATACCTCAGCCTGAAAGTGATGCAAGCATGTGACTCATTCATTGATACGCTTAGACTTTCCACGACGAACATATACGTCGTTAATGTTGGGAACTTCAATTGATTGGTCAAAACAAAACTCAAAGACAACCTCCCATCCATTTAGATTTAGGGTTATTTAAAACTGTCTAAATATAAACGAGTGCATATATAAACTAGTAATTCAAGTAAGCCATATGGTTGATGACACAGCCCTTCACCTGTGAGGTCCAAGTTAGATTTTGGGCCATGTAGGAGGGGTTTTGTTTTTAATAAAAGCCAAGGGGAGCCAGGGGGTTGTAGAGCACCCCTTTCGGCACATGTGGCTCCGCCACTGCGTACAAGAGTTGGTAGTAAACAGGCGAATATGACAGCAATAAGATGGGATTCGGGTATATTTCTTGGCTGATTAATTTATGGAATAAATGAATTAATTGCATTTATTAGATTTGATTTATTAGGGGCGGCATTTATATTAGGATATTATACTTATTCTATGCAATCAATCATTTATATCACTTACCAAATTATGCTAATATTATACTTATTCAAATCCGAAATAAAACTTATATCTTATTTCTTTTTTTTTTTTCATTTTTCAGTCCATATCCCATTTTCCCAGCCTACGGCTGTTTGCTTGTCTCATGGAGCCTCATGTTGTAATCGATGAAGCCAACAAGCATCATATGAGCGGAGGTTTGATCTTAATCTCATACCCGATGATCCAATCAAAGTAAATCATTCATAGACGACTGAGAATACTGCACCATCTTCTGCCAATCTTGAAATTTTGCAAGGCCACGGTATGGAGAGAATACTATTATCCAGCCAATACTATTATTTCTAAACCTTCATTTTTTACTTACTCAGTATGAACTCGATTTTCAATAAGATAATAAATGATTTATTTTTTATGTTTTTTTATAATCATCTTCAGTGTATATTTCGTTCATTTTTCTTCTTTTTTTTAGTTTCAAATAACTGACACTATTATCTAGCTAATAATAGTATTATATGAATTCTGTTGTTTCGTTATTCGTACAATACTGATATTTATCTATTTTAGTGTGTGTTTATACGTGTTTTACATATAATACTATTATTTAACATTAATTTCTGTTCAATTTCTAGATGTGTCAGGCGTAGCTTTTGATTGGGAGGCGTTGGAGTTCAAAACTGTCAAGGATGCCAAATCATTTTACAGAGACTATGCTCATAGTCTCGAATTTGAGATCTGCAAACAAATTAGCAAAATAACAGTTTAAAAAAAACATATATAAACAACTTCAATTCGTATATAGTGCAAGAATAACTATTACATATGCTAATAAAAGTATACCAAATATACTATTATATGAACAACAAAACACACACACCTAGCAACACAGTTTACTTAATCAATAATAGTAACGCTACAATACTATTATTACTTCATCTAGCACCAATTCAACCCTTTCATATAACACAAAACAGAGTCAATCAACCAAATACAAGAATTCTCGAAATAAAAGTATCACACAGACTACAATAACACAACTCAGTCTTATGAAACAACAACTTATGTGGATAATAGTATTAGTATTAGATCTCCTTTTCAATTTTGTTCGAAACCAAAATTACAACAGAAATCCATAGAACAGATATGAATGCAGTTGCCAGAATTCTTCAACCAATGAGTTTCAAGAGTATTAGACCGCAAATTAGACTTTTCAAACACGAATCATGTGAGATACTAGTATTAACCTAATAATAGTACCCAAACCATTCTCAAACCACGACAGCAAAACTGAAAACCACGATGAATGCTGGTTAAGAAACCTAATTCCCAACACAATCGAAACCACAACTACGTCTGATTGCACATGCAGAGCTAGAAATCCAAACCTGGTTATGGGTTCTTCTGGATTCACGAAAGCGACGACGGTTGCACCAAACAACGGAAACAGAATCGGAAATCGAAATGAGTAGTGATGAATCGGTAGTGGGAATGGCATTCGGTAGTGCTTACCTGAAGGAAGAGATTGAGTCGGCGCTTCCGGCAACGGCGGTTACTGTCTGAATCGGCGAATGAGAGCAGAAAAAGAATTGACTGAAGAGAAGAATCGGGAGAGAATAGGGGCCGGTTTTTTTGTGGCAATGGTTAAAAAAGGAATTAAATTGGTAAAGGTAAGTTATATTATGCAATTTTGGGTAATAAATATATTTAATATGGGGCAATAAATAGTGGGATCTCATGATTTTATTAATATAATTCATCTACCATTGAATCTATTATATTGAGATCTAATGGTCTTTATAGATTATGTCTAATAGACATAATCCAACTTTTGTCATCATTCTTAATCCGACATATCAAGTAGTGGTGGTTATCAATATTTGTTGGATTGCTTTTTTTTTTCATTCCACATGTATAGTAAACCTGCTAATAGTTTCATCATCCTTTCATGTGTATTTTCCCATTCAAATCAACTACATATTTCATTAAACAACATTTTCGTATCCACCGCAGCCATTTTCATACCCACCAATTCCAAACTGCATGCCCACCGAAGCCAAACTTCGTGCCCACCGAAGCCAACTGGGTACCCACCGAAACCAAACTTTGTCTCCACCGCATCCTAACTTCGTACCCAACGAAGTCTAAACTTCATACTCAATTCAGCCAAACACGATACCGCACAGAGCCAAACTTCGTACCCTCGAATGCAAATAATTGGTACCCACATAAATCAAACTCGTGAATCCATAAAACTCATACCAATTCAAGAATTGGTACCTCACTGACCAAAATGAGGTCATTGAAAAGGAGTACCCATAATCAAACAAAAACCAGTAAATGTGCAAAGCCACAAACCATACTCCTCGGCCCCAAACTCATACTCCATTCGCCGGTGTGGCGCATCACCCGGAGCTTCGATCGGTTGTGATTTTGGGGCCCGGCTTACATAGTTGACACGAGAAAACAAAGAACGAAATAGAAAAGAAGAAGAGGAGGAAGGGGAAAGGGAGATTTACGATCGGTGAAGTTTTGGTTGGCACACCGCTCGCCACTAGAATCCATACTTGCCTGCGAACAATAAACGAAGAAGAAGAGACAGTTGATGGAGGTTGATTTTTTAGGAATTGAGATTTTAGGGATACAACATGAATTTTAGGAATTGAGATGTTAATAAAATATATTAACATGATTCAAAAAAATTACTTTAAATACACATTAATTTAAATATACATTAACTTAGTCCAACCAATGGTCAAGTGCCATGTGAAATCCGCTATCCCCATGGCTTCTTCTTTTGCTCTACATATGGTGGTCCCTAATTTACCCATTATTGTCAATTTCCCCTCACCTTTCTCTAAATATACATACAAAAATACACATTTTAAACAATTTGCATTTTTAGCCAATACATTGGAAGACACTTTTACTAAATATATCCATTATTTAGCCATTATACACTTGCATTGGAGATGGTCTCATCGTTAAAATTGAATCTAAGTGTGGTAAATGAGATTGTCATATGACCAACATTTAGCACTGTTGTGAGTTGTCATGGCAGGGAGTAGGCATCCGTCATTATACGTACCTTGTGTCCTTGTCTATAATTTATAAATAACTATTTCAGTGCTATAGCCTATAAATAACTTGAGATACTTGGGAGAAATTCCAAAAGAGAAGAAGACCCCTCTGGTGGAGTCACAAGAAAATGGATTTTGTGTTCATAATCTCTCTGCTCATTCTCTTCATTGTCTCCTATTTAATTATCACCAATATTCCTCTTCGCCGGCGTTCCCCCCATAACCAAAACATACCACCAGAACCCACCACGTCATGGCCGGTGATCGGCCATCTCCCAGTTCTAGCAGGATCAGAGCTCCCTCACAGAGCTCTGGCTTCCCTTGCCGACAAATACGGACCAATCTTCACTCTCCGACTAGGAATCCGCCGCCTTTTAGTGGTAAGCAACTCAGAGATCGCCAAGGAACTATACACAACGAATGACATGGCCGTGTTGTCGCGACCCTCGCTGACCGCATTCAAGCACCTGACCTATAACTTTGCCATGTCTTCATTAGGCCCCTACAACCCTTATTGGCGCGAAATGAGGAAAATCCAAATCGTCGAGCTCCTCTCCAACCGCCGTTTGGGGCTTCAACGGGGTTTCAGAGAATCGGAAGTTGAGAAATCGATGAGGCAACTCTACCGGAAGCTAAATGGGGCTGACGACCGGCCGGTATTGGAGATGGAATTGAAAGAATGGGTAGGTGATTTGACTCTCAACGTAATGTTGAAAATGATTACAGGGATAGAGGGAGACTCGCGGTTGTTGGTTCCTATAAGAGAACTTTTCCACTGTTGGGGGATGTTTGTGGTCGGGGATGCACTTCCGTTCCTCGGGTGGATGGATATCGGCGGCCATGTGAAAAGGATGAAAAGGATTGCGAGAGAAATGGACGAAATCCTTGAGGAATGGCTGATTCAACACAAAAGGCAAAAGAACAGGGGAACTCCTAAAACAGAGCTTGATTTTATGGATGTACTCCTCTCTGTTTTACCCAAAGAATCTCTCCACGGATATGACACTGACACAATCATCAAAGCCACATCCTTGGTAAATAATTAAATATATATACTCCCATTTGAATTTCTCAAAAACGATCAAGCATTAACAACAAGAAGCTCTAATCAGATAAATTTTGTTCTTAAAAAAAAGACCTTGATTGCAGGGGGTACAGATACAACTACAGTGACTGTAACGTGGGCACTTGCATTACTACTAAACAATCGTCACGTGTTACTCAAGGCACAAGAGGAAATTGATCGATGTATCCCCAAGGAAAGAGCGGTAAAGGAAAGCGATATTGAAAAGTTAGTTTATCTCCAAGCTATAGTGAAAGAAACATTGAGATTGTATCCAGCAGCACCACTCTTAGCTCCTCGTCAGTTCATTAAGAACTGTGATGTCGGCGGCTACAATGTCCAGGAAGGCACGTGGCTGATGGTCAATGCTTGGAAGATCCAGACAAATCCAAATGTGTGGCCTGACCCGATGAAGTTCCAGCCTGAGAGATTTTTTACGACACACAAAGACATAGATATGAAGGGTCAAAGTTTTGATTTGCTTCCTTTTGGAAGCGGGAGAAGAGGTTGTCCTGGAATGAACTTGGGTCTCCAAATGACATATTTGATATTGGCGAGCTTTCTGCAAGCATTCGACATTTCGACACCAAGAGATGAGCCAGTGGATATGGGCGAAAGCTTTGGTTTGTCCAACATGAAAGCTACACCACTTGATGTAGTTGTTTCTCCGAGGTTATCACTGGATGTTTATGCATAAGATAGTAGTATCATACTATCACATTGTGTAAGCAAAATAAAGCAAGTGCTATTTCGATAATATAATATATATTGGTAACACTTTGGTACCCTGGGGTATCGGTACCCTATCACACTAAAATACTGTCATATTGGTGTTTTAACTTTAGAGTTTGAGGGATTTGGTATAGTATTGAGGGTTAGGATACAGTGTTAGGAGTTTCGAGTTTATTTTTTGGGTTTATGATCTTTTAATTTGGACTTATCGTCAAATGTTAGAGTTTGGACAACGATTTAGAGTTTTGAGTCTATAATGTAGTGTTTGAGGGTTAAGATTTAGTGTTTAGGGAGTTAGCATTATTAAGTAGCGCTCAGGGTTTATTGTAATAGGTTTAAGACTCATTATTTGAGTTTTAAAGTATAGAAATGTGAATTTTTATGCTAGCTAGGGTACCGATACCCACGGGCACCGAAGTGTGCACCCATATATATATATCTTTGATGCACCCAAATATTGGCGTATTCAATCCCGCATTATACGACATTTTCATTGTGCTTTTGTCGTGATTAGATGAGAAATTGATAATAATTTGATTGTTTCTCTTCTTTATCCTTTTGGACTATTTTATGTCGTTTTGCATGTTTTTAATGCATTTCAGGGTGTTGTACAACGTTGGAGATTGATCCAGTTGCATTTAGAAGCTATTATACTGATGTGATTGGAATCAGTATGATTGGAGCTGCCATTGGCCATTGGATCATCATCATTTAACAAAGAATAATTAATTGCTTGAAAGGATACAGAGGAGATAAAATAAACAAGAGTTGGGAATTTCATCTTCAAGCATCAACATCATTGGATCATATGATAAAATCCTTGGAATTAATTAAGCTCATCACCATTAGCAAGAGGGATTGGCGTTTAATTGGATATGGTTTCAAAAGGAAGTCCAGCCCATTTGTTTATTTATCATTTGGGCCTTTTACAAAGTGGAGCAAATGCAAATTCAGTTCGGCAGCAAGAGGGAATTAATTTCCCATCATCTTCGGCAACTAAAAGAGAGAGGCAGAAAAATAAGAGATTGAGTTCGGCAGTGGAGAGGGAGATAGGCGGAGCAGTCGGGTGAGCTGGGAATTAATTCCCAGTTCAACATCGTGAAGTCAGAAGGTGATTGGCAGCGGGAGAAAGAGATAGACCAGTTTGTTGATAGCGATGGAATCAAGGTCAACCTTGATGAATCGGCGGTTTGCAACGTTCTTTCTGATTTCTCTTATGAATAGCTAGGTTTTCCTTTCTTGCTTCGGTTTTATTGAATTCTTTGAGATTATGAGTTGATACGTTAAATTGGATTGTGGATTAATGATGATTGATGATCTATTTTATTATCTTGTCGCCCCGTTTTTAGACTTCCCTGTAATTCGAGGTTTTCTGCAGTTCTCTTGTTTTAGGGTTTCTGTTCAGTTTGCTATTGGATTGTTGGTTGAATGTGAGTTAGGGTGTGTTGCAGGTGGTTCTTAGTTGTAGAGTTGACCGACCCAACCCTTAGAACCTGAAACTGATTGTCATCCATGTCCTGCCAGTTCTGTAGCTGCATTTTCTCATAATTTCTTAGAAGGATACAAACCCAAGCAAGACCTCTCCCCCACCGTTGATCCTACTTGTTAATTTGTGTTTTAATTGTTAGTTAGTTTTTACATTTCTCTAAATTAATCAAATATTCGATCAAACGATTCCGCTGACTAGCAGAACTAAACTGAGTAAGGTAGCTCAAGTAGACCCGTGGGAATACGACTCTGAGATCTCTCAGGTTTATTTGGTGTTGAGGCCTAAAAAATCTCCTCATCAATCTTCATCTATTTTTTTTAAGTACATTTTTTTATGTTTTGGATGAATAAAACATAAGTAAGTTTCTTCACATCTAATTGTGATAAATTCACTCGAATGATGAATGTATTGCTAGGAAGAGATCCTTATCGATTGCAAGGTTTGGAAAGTTTTAAATCTTTTTCAACCGTCAGATCTTTTGACCAATCTAATGGTTTAAATTTGTTAGGGTATTTAGGAGTTTACCACATAATTTAATTATTAATTTAAAACTAAATACTTAATATTTTCCGGTGACCAGCCGACGACTCTCCAGCGAGCGGTCACCGTCTCAAGCGACTTTTCCAGCGACTGACCACTGTCTCTTGTGACTGACCAAACCTCGACCACTATTCTGGTGACACCCAATTAATTAGTTAACCTGATTTTTTTACTGATAATTAGTTTAACAGGTTATAAGCAGATAACTAGTTAACATGTTATTTTGCTGATAACTAGTTAACGAATTACCATGATTAGTCAACTTAATTTTTTATTAACAAATTATCTAACTAGTTATGTTATTTTTAAACACTTAACTAGTTAACATCGAGATTTAGATAACTAGTTAAAAAAAAAATTTAGTTGATAACTAGTTATTAAATTTAGTTAACTAGTTATGTTGTTTTTAATTAGTTAACATCATAATTTACATAACTATTTAACGAATTATCATAATCAATTTTTAACGAGCTTTTTTGTTAACAAGTTATCTAACCAATTATATTGTTTTACCTAGTTAACCGTTTAGGTGATAACTTGTTATTTTGTTATTAACTAGTTAATATCACGACTGGATAACTAGTTAACGAGTTTATTTATTTAATTTTTTCGATGAATAATTATGAGGATTTATTCGAGTTTATTTAGTTTCTTTTCAAAAAAAAATATTTATTTAGTTGATAATTAGTTATTGAAACTATTTTAACTAGTTATTTTGTTTTAACTAGATAACTAGTTATTACGCTACAACAAGAAGACTAAATAGGGGCATTGCCCCCTATTTAATTTGGTCGGGGGCCATGCCCCCTATATTCAGTCTGACCACCCACCAAACCATTCCCGACTAGCATGGAATTGTCGGGGGGCAGAGGTCCCTAAAAATTTTTGTCGAGGGCGTGGCCCCCAATTAACTTCCAACCGATCCGAAGGGTAGTCGGGGGCAACACCCCCGACAAGATTTAGTCAGTGTCCAAGTCCCTGCCGAAATGGCCCCCGAATATTTATTAATTTATTTTCCTCTCGCGAGTACATGAATAGTTACAGAAAAATACTTTCTTTATTTGTCTCCCTCCTTCTTCCTCCGGCTCCCTCCTTCTTTCACCTCCTTTGTCTCCTCTAATTGGGAAGGAGGAGGCATTCACTACAAAAAAACTGATTTTTGCTACTGCAAAATTACTACGGCCTGAAAATGCAGTAGCAAATAGTTGATATTTGCTACGACATTCACTATTTCATGTAGTAATTTGCAGTAGCAAATACTATTTGCCACACCACTATTTGCTACACTCAGCATCCCCGTCGCAAATAGTGGTGTGGCAAATAGTATTTGCTACTGCAAATTACTACATGAAATAGTGAATGTCGTAGCAAATATCAACTATTTGCTACTGCATTTTCAGGCCGTAGTAATTTTGTAGTGATTGGGAAGGAGAAAGGAAAGCGGGAGGAGAGAGAAGAATTGAAGGAGGGAGGCAGAGGGAAGAAGGGGTGGAGGAGGGAGGGAGGACGCGAGAAGGAAAGAGAGAGGAAGAGGGGATGGGGGCAGAGAAGGAGAAAGAGAGAAAGGAGGAGGGTCAAAGGTGGAGGGGAGGAGAGAGAAGAGGGTTATGTGTACCAAAATGAAATGTCATCAAATGTTAAGTATTGAAAAATTTAACACCTCGAAGTTGTTTAGACTCGAATTCACCCTCGCTTGGATAGCAGGACAAATGACAATGCAATTTAGTTAATGAGTTGTTTTGATGTCACCCAATTGATCACCTACACTATTGTAGGTTAATAACAGGTTAGACATAAGTATTGATTTTGTTGCTTAATTTTGATTGGAGGAGTGTTGGAATAACTCCTATGGCTTAGTTTGACGCATAGGTGGGGTGTTGTCTCACTTGATTTCATTAGAAAATTGATCCCCCCTTTCAGATAGTCGTTGTTTTTTTTTTTTGATGAAATTTTGGTATATATAAAAACGTGTACAAAGGAAATAAACGGAGATCACTGTACAGACAAAAGGCCTCAAAACCCAGCTAGGAAAAGAAGCAGAGGATGAGTCCTCCCCTCACTTCCTCCAAATCGGATGATGAGGAGAACCGAAGACCAAGACCCGACAGAAAACAGAGACCCCAACTCGAAACAACTTCTCCCGAGCAGCAAAAAAGCCCCAACCGAAACCTCAAAATAAAACACCGCCCAGCACAGTTTAACCGGGATCAAAAATAAAAGAATTCCAGAGTGTAAAATCAGCCACAGAGAACTCACCGGCCGCCTTCATCCACCTGCCAATATTCCACAAGACCTTCGAGCACACCTGCTTCTCCGCCTTCTTAACATCCAAAAAAATCCGAGCATTTCTTTCCAGCCAAATATACCAGCACACCCATGAAGAATCACCCTCGAAACTTTTGCAAAAGTAGAGATGCAGTTCATACCTTTCCAAGCACGGATCAAATCCTTAGATAGGCATTTCGAGGGCCAAACAATGAAAGTTTTGAACTTAACTCACTCCAAACATTCAAAGCAAAAGGGCAGTGTAGGAACAGATGGTCAATCGTTTCCAAATTCTTCTCACAAAGCACACACCAATTCGCCAAACTCATACCTCTTCTTTGCAGATTGTCCACCGAGGCAATCTTGCCATGCCAAATCATCCACATAAATCCTTGAATTTTCGTAGGAATAGCGTTATCCCAAATAACCTCCATCGGGAAGGAGCTTAATGGAGGATGTCTCTCCCTGGATAAGCACTTCCGCAACGAACCAACTGAGAAGACCACCCGACCTTTCCAACTGCCAAACTGCAAAAGCTGGACCCGACGAAAAGAGGTCCTCAGGGAGCGCCTCCAGCAAATCGGTCAGCCGTTGCCACTCCGCAAGAGCGCCACCTCTCAGGGTTGTGGAGAGGGGAATGTTCCACGAAGTACCTGAAACCAAAGGACGACACTCATAAACACAAGAAACTGAGGATTGTGCTGCAGCAGCAATCCTCAGGAAAGAATCGCACAACCTCACCCCCCAGCCCAAAATCACACCAAAAATCACACATCCCGCCCCCGGATCAAGGAAGCCGTGACGCCAGAAATAGGAGCTAAACTGGGTAATCCATCTCCACATCGAGCAACCTGCCGAACCCTCATCCCAAACTGATTGCCACTCCGAACGACCTCTCCTGCACTTAGTCACCATCAGGGTCCTCCACCACGCATTCCTCTCCGTCGCAAATCTCCAGGCCCATTTAGCCAGCAATGCCTTGTTCATGATCCTGAGATCCTGGATGCCAAGTCCTCCCCTGTCTTTAGGCGCCTTTAACAAACCCCAAGCAATCCCGTGCAACTTGTCCTTGTGTAGGTCCCCCTACCACAGAAACCGGTTTTGAATCCTTTCCAACCTTCTAATCACAAGAGTTGGAGCTTTGAAGAGTGACATAAAGTAAATAGGCACCCGATAACACACTCTTCAGAAGTGCGACCCGACCCCCAAAGGACAGGAATTTAGCTTTCCAGCTTTGCACCTTCCTTTCCATGGAAGTCACCACAGGGTCCCACAGAGCTGCACTAAGGCATCTTGTCCCAATATGGGACGCCAAGATAGACAGTAGGGAAGTAGGCAATCTGACATCCGACGATCTCAGCGAGGAAGTTAAGCTCCGGCACGCATCCCACCGGAAGCAAGGAGGATTTGTGCAAATTAACCTTCAGCCCCGTGGCTGCCTCAAAGCAGATTAAAGCCGCGACCACACTTCTAATCTGATTTACCGAGGCGTCACAGAAAATCATGGCGTCGTCAGCGTAGAGGATATGAGTAACCTCACCCAACCTGCTCCCTTCGTTCATACAAAAACCGGAGATGAGGCCTGCTTGTTGCACCTAATTCAGGATTCCGGATAAGACTTCCATGACCACGATGAACAAAAAGGGGGAAAGAGATTCCCCCTGTCTCAGACCTCTGGAGCTTCTAAAGTATCCGGACGCCTCCCCATTTACTAGCACTGAGAAGGCAGCAGTCGACACACAACACCTAATCCTATCAACCCAGTCAACCGGGAATCCCAAACCTACCAGGGCTTGAAACAGACATTCCTAGTTCACATGGTCATAGGCCTTCTCGATGTCTAGTTTTAATACCAAGACTCGTCTACCGCTTCTCAACCTAGCATCAATCGCCTCATTCGCAATCAGAATTGCATCCAAAATCTGACGATCTCCTACAAATGCGCACTGATTCGGGGAGATAATCTCCGGCAGCAGAGTCTTCATCCTTGCCATTAGAAGCTTGGAGATAATTTTACAAATGCTCCCCACCAAACTAATTGGCCTAAGATCTTTGAAATCACTAACATCCTCTTTTTTGGGATTAGGACAATGAAAGTACTATTGATGCTAAGCGGCAGCTTGACCTCGTCGAAGAATTCCTTAACTGCCGCACAGACATCCTGCTTCACCACCTCCCAATTCCTCTTAAAGAATGCCATCTGGAATCCATCTGGGCTTGGGGCTTTAAGACCCCCGCAGGTCCTCACCACCCCCCAAATTTCCTCGTCGGTGATCTCTCGAAGAAGGTCGTCCACCCTTCCTCTCTTCAGACCTCTCGCTAGCACTCGACGCGGAAAGGGCCTCCTGAGCCGACTTTCTGAATACAGATTCGTATAGAAGCTCACTGCAGCTTCGGCCAGTCTCGCCTGCCCCACCAAATGAGTGCCATCCACCATTAGTCCATCTAGTTGCTTCTGACGACGTTTGAAATTTGCAACTTGATGGAAGAATTTGGTGTTTCTATCACCTTCTTGCAGCCACCTCACCCCTGATTTCTGCTTCCAAGACAATTCTTCCCACTTCCAAAGTCTGTCCAAACGGCTTCAAGCCTATTCTCTTCCATCTATCTTCATTCGACAACACTCCCAATTCCTCAGATCTATCGAGCTCCATAATCTCACCAGGCACTTTCTAATCTCCTGTTATAACCTGCTTGAACACCTCCACATTCCAAGTTTTAAGGCTACCTTTCAGATCTTTCAGCTTTTTGGCTACCAAAAACAGCTTGCTACTTGCGACCCTCGGAGCTTCCCAGCAATCCGAAATGAACCCCAAGAATAACTCGCGTTGTTAGAGTGTTGAAGTTGGTAGCAGAGCAGTTTGGTACGAGAAGAAGGTGGTAGTTGAAGTGGTAAGGTATATGATAAGTTGCAGAACAGAGGTCAAATACTAACCTACAAAAGTAGGATATATCGTATTCCACAAGGTTTCTTCTATACGTTTAAAGTAATTTAGCAATTATTCAGATTTAAACAAGTTGTTGTGGTGTGAGTTCCATGAATTTCTACTTCTAGCATGCAAGGAAAGTAAATACTAAGTAAAAATGACAGATTGATTGATTGGTTTTGTTCAATTAATAAGCCGATAGCTTAGACTTCGAATCCCCCTAAGATCACCAAGGCATTGACAATCACAAGACCGGCAGGTATCAGACTCAATCCAAACAATTCTTAATCACCGCCGTAGCTCCTTACCCTTAGGTCTAAGTTCACGAACATTCACTACTACTGAACTAGCTACCAAGATTAATTAACCGTTTGTGCGTTCGCTTCTGCAACGGATAACTAATTGGTGCAACTAAATTGATTAATAAGCTACTCTTGAAGCGGATTAACCCTAAACGGCTACTACTAGAGGAGTGATTCCATTGAATAGGTTAACTGTTTAATTCGATGTTCTAGAACAAGACGGACGTTAAGTAAATTAAAAAAAACGTGAGGGTAGATGCAAAAGTGAAATTAACTTTTCGAAAGTTATAATGACCAAATAGTTAATTCACTTAAAATTTGGACTTAAATGGACATATAATATAAATTAATTTAATCGACCAATCAAACAGTGGCACGTGACAGAGGGTACCGGTACGGGGTACCGGAGCACTTGCCTCATATTTATATGTTGTAACACAAATGGCTTTTTCATTTTTGAAATGAGTCAATGAACTGTTGTATGTAAATCCTGTCAGTGTTTTAAATTTTAATGGTACAATAAGACGCATTGGCGGAGCCACCTTATACCAAGGGGTGCTTTGCAGCCCCCTTGGCTGTTTAAAAAATGATTACTAGATTACCTCCTTCACAATGATTCGAACCTTAGATCTCCATATTAAGAGTTGAATTTCACACCACTCAACTGCTATAGTTTAACATTTATTATATGCATTAATTTTTATTTAAACAATTCCATAACCCTAAATCTACATCCCAACAAATGTGGAGAAATCATTTTCATCTATGAAATATGTTAAGAACGAGTTTCGAAATCGAATGAACGATGAGTGGTTGCACGACGTAATGATGACATATATTGAACAAGATTTATGTAATACTTTGGACAAGGAATTTGTTAAACAATTACTTCAAAATATGAAATCTCAATCATTAACTTGTGACTATTATTGGGTTACTGTAGGAATCTTAAATGTTATTTTGTTGAATATTTGTTTCGTTTAGTGTTATTTTTTCTATTATGTGCATGGGCGGAATGAGGGGGAAGTCGGACCGAGCTCCGACTCACCCCCACTTTCGATCCCGAGCATTGAATTCGAGTGTAAATTTATGATTTTTTTCGAATCCGACTTAGTTAAAATCTTAAATCCGGCTCAGTGTTATATTAATTCAGGTAATTTCATTGCTACAATTTCAAACTTAAAACCCAAATTTATTTTAAAACCCTTGTCTTTCAATAAAACCTAATATAGTTAATACAGTCAATAATATTAACCATACCATTCTCTGATAATATTTCGTTAAAATGTATAAATGATTGAGTAATTTCAATATCAATTTATCTTGACTTGTGAATAAGTAAGAACGCAATATTTGATGATAAATCATTCAAATCAATAAAATATTGCCGGTGGTACATTCTAATTTTCATTTTATCAAAAGTAACACTAATATTTTTTTATGAATAAATATACCATTTTATAAAAAAAATTATCTCATATTAATATTTACAAAAGTTTTTGTTTCGATTTCGGCTTAGTACAATTTTTTCAGAACAAAGCACACCCTTAGTCAATTTCCTGGCTCCGCCACTTATTAAGACGAAATCGTGAGTCCATCTCAAGAGAGTTTTTCATTTTTTGCAAACCAAAGGGATATGACGACAAGTTCAAGGTTTTTAAGATGGAGCATGACAGTCCACTCCTTTTTTTTACTGGTTTTGAGTTCATAACAGTGAAAGTTTTATAATTAAATAATTTAAAAATTATGACAACTGTTTATTTAGGTTGAACTTCCACACCCACTGAATTCTATAAAAGGTAGGTAGCAGAAGCAAATATGAACCACTTGAGTATACGTAGTGTGCCACTCTTAACGTCGTAATGGACTTCTCCTCTCCTAGTTTCAACACGATCGCAGCCTTAACCCTAGCCATCATTGCTCTCCTTCTTTATCGTTTACAAAAACGGTCAACAACCGTAGATAACACTCCACCACGCACAGCAGGAGGCGCGTGGCCAGTAATCGGCCACCTGCGACTCTTCACCGGCAACAACAACCTCCCTCACGTGGCCCTTGGATCCTTGGCTGACAAACATGGCCCAATTTACACTATCCAGCTTGGCACAAGCCAAGCTGTTGTGGTGAACTCATGGGAGATAGCCAAGGAGGTATTCACCACACATGACTTGATAGTATCCACGCGCCCAAACCTCACGTCAGCCAAGCTACTTGGCTACGACATGGTGATGTTCGGGTTCGCTCCCTACGGCGCTTACTGGCGGGAGATGCGGAAAATCGTCACTCTAGAACTCCTGTCTCACCGACGCATCCAACTTCTCAGACATGTTCGAGTCTCCGAGGTTGAATACTTGGTCAAAGAGCTTTACCAGATTTCGAACCGGTATATTCAATTTTTGCAACAGCGAATTACTATATTTGTTATGTTTTTTTTTGAATAAGTTACTATATTTGTTATGTTATTATGTTTTGTTCTTTTTCGATTCAACGTCCGGTCTGTTCCTAACACCACCAGAATTTTTTTTCAGGTCGTATCGAAATCAAAAGAACGGAAGTGGTCATAAGTTTGTGGTTGAGCTGAAGCGGCTATTTGGGGACATGACGCTGAACGTGATCCTAAGAATGGTGGCAGGTAAGAGGTACTTCGGAGCCGGCGCGGTGGAGGAGGGCACTGAGGCGCGGCGGTGCAGCGAGGCGATTAGGGGGTTCTTTCATTACTTGGGTATGTATGTGATGAGGGATGCCCTGCCGTATTTGGGTTGGTTGGATGTGGGTGGATACGAGAAGTGTATGAAGAGAGTTGCTAAAGAGCTAGATGATCTACTTAATGCTTGGTTGGATGAGCATCGCCGGAAGAGAGTCGACGGAGGAGTTAGTGAGCCGGAACAAGACTTCATGGAAGTTATGCTTTCAGTGCTTCACGGAGAGAACATTGGCGGACACGTCGACCCAGACGTGGTTAACAAATCAGCTTGTTTGGTAATATTAGATTTTAGATCGACTTTCGTTTCAAATTAACTTTCTTTGATTTCTTTTGCCGTGAAAATTCATACTACTACTATTTCAAAAACGACAAATAGCATAAGGACAAATATCAAATTACCACTAACATTTAGGAAATAAAATTAACATGCTACACACATACAAGTATTACCAAATGGATAGAAATATCGTTGTCAAGTTTCAAATCTTAAATTAAAATACCCTTAACTATCATTAATGCCTTAATGGTCATATTCTATTACATTATTTTAAAAATTTTACTTCCCACAAAAAAAAAAAAAATTATACACTGAATCATTATAGTGACCAAATTTATTATGGTGTAAATACAGTACAAAACGAAGTGTTTACCATTTTAAAGCATTAAAGTTTTAAGGTCATACAAAAAATTTAAATTTACCAGTAATATCTATAAAGAATCATTGCACCCTAATAACTCAAGTTTTTGGGAGAAGTTCATAATTAATTGATATTTCTTACTACGATCTCTCTAACAAAAGCCAGTAAAGGTGACTGAAGTTTGCACATGTTTAACAAGTCTTGTGCATTTGGAATTAGTATATTGAGAGTGACAATACATGGCCTCTTAATTAAATTTGATTGGGAGAAGAATCTGATACCATCAGGGGTGGAACCAGGATTGAAAGATGCACTGAGCCAAAATCGGAACAAATTTTGTGTATAAATTTAAAATTTGAGCTAATTTTATTTTACTTATATTAAAAGAAGATATATTGCGCTAGATATATATTTTACTTTTAGTATGCGATGTTACTTGCTACTAATTCATTGCAACCAATATTTTTTCTGAACTTTATTAGTATTCCTCTTGATCAAATGAAAATGTGGCACCGGCGAAATATTTTTTTATTTGGATGATTTATCATCAAATATTACATTGTTGCTAATTTATTAAGTCGTAATGAAATGATTGGTCAAATTAAAGGTATGGTTAAATATGATTAAATCTATTAACTATATTAGGTAGGTTTTCTTATAAATACAAAGTTTTTAAAAAGATATTAGGTTTTCAAGTCATCGAATTAATATAATCTGAGCCGGATTTAAGATTTGCACTGAGCCGAATTAAAAAATATGACAAATTTCTATTCGGTTTCAACGCTCGGGACCGAAAGTAGGGTGAGCCGTGGCTCGGCCGGCTCCCCCCTAATTCCGCCCCTAGATACCATATAGAAAATCATCGCGTTCAAATAAATCAAATTGTTGGGAGAGGTTCATAATTAGTTTATATTTCTTAACAATATCTAAATATATATCCAATATATTTGAACTTTCATAAGTTATAGCTTTAATTTTCTGAATGTTAATTGATTGCTACGAACAGAATGCACTGAATTAAACATAATCATTACTTTTTTATGAATGTAAAATAATCATTACTTTAATACTATGTATATGCCTTCCGCCGCCAAACCTCAACTTTCAGACTTTGAGTACAACTTTGTTAGATACTTGCATGATTGATCAACTACAAACGTACTCATTTTGTCTTATTCACATATGATGGTAATCGCAGAACCTAATAGCAGGAGGAACGGACACGACAACGGTGACACTTACGTGGGCAATTTCATTACTCCTAAATCATCCAAACATCTTAGAAAAGGCCTACAAAGAACTGGACAAAACCGTAGGAAGACAAAGACTAGTCAAGGAATCAGACATCCCAAGCTTAACTTATCTCCAATCCATTGTCAAAGAGACATTACGGCTTTACCCGGCAGCCCCACTGTCGGGGCCAAGAGTATTCACCCAAGATTGCACTCTCGGCGGCTACCATATCCAAAAGGGTACCCAGCTCATTACAAACATATGGAAGATCCAGCACGACTCTCGGGTTTGGGTCAATCCCCTGGAGTTCCAGCCTGAAAGGTTCTTGGGTCAAAAGTTCGACTTTAAGGGTCGTAATTATGAGTACATTCCGTTTGGGAGTGGGAGGAGATCTTGTCCTGGAATCGCGTTTGGGATCGAAATGGTGCATTTAACATTGGCTAGTTTCTTGCATGCATTCGAGATTTCGAATCCTGGAGATGAGTTGATTGATATGAGTGAGAGCCCTGGACTGACCAATATGAAGGCCACTCCGCTTGAGGTTATAGTTTCACCTCGCTTGCCTCCGGAGGTTTATGGGTATCATATTTGTATCATCTTCCTAATGCATGTCAGCATGTGGTTTATAATTTAGAATTTCTTGTTCCATATATGTATACATTACATGTAAGGATATCAAAATGGGTAGTTCATACTGCTCCATTTTCAACTATGTAAGGTTTTTGAATCCCAGTAACATCAATGTACGTGCAGGCAGTGTGCACGATTGGTCACCACACACATAAGTCATTTACTGACAAATATACTTTATGGTGGTTACTGAACACATATTGGTTGAAGTTAGGGCTGTAAGTAGGTCGGCCCACTACCTCATTTTATGTGTATTTTCATGAGTCTGTAAGTGGATAGTGTTGTAATGGACCGACTCACTTGAAGTTATCCTAACTGGCTAGGCATAATGATTAATGATGATTACTA
Organism: Linum lewisii; assembly: GCA_034768395.1. NCBI lineage: Eukaryota > Viridiplantae > Streptophyta > Magnoliopsida > Malpighiales > Linaceae > Linum > Linum lewisii. The sequence continues at coordinate 48,518,651 of CM068303.1, read as the reverse complement.
GATATTATTATTTTTTGGTTAAGTTACTAGATATTGTCAAGTCTTAAAGATTTAAACTACCTTATGCACCTTAAAAAAGTATGAAGTTATGGTGATGTTAAATTCAATGATTTATATACTTGAACCTTCAATTTCTCCCTCGTCATGATTTACAAAATGAACTACATAAACTTTTTCTCTTCCTTAGTTTTTTTTTTAATTTCTTTAATAAAATACCATTGAACATTTGAAGGGTTGATCATAGAATAATTTTTTATTTCTACCTTTTTAACTCAATATAACATTTCGTTTTGGCTTGACTTCAAATTTTCGATCTCGAGATGGGTTTTATGTGATTTTCTTAACTTCAAATTATGTGGTTTTATGTGGCTAAGCATCTAAGAAAGCTTTTACCAAGTTCCTGGTCAATCGGGAATTCCTAATATGAGGACCCCCTTAAGTGTCCTTATATAAGGACACTAATCTAGACCGTTCAATTTTTAAGTCGAGATCTAATGGTTGATATAAAATGGGTGTTTGGGTAATTTCCTTAATTGGTAAATGATTTCATTTTCACACACTGGAACACCATTAAAATAGAAACAAAAACTAAATTCTAAACAATACAAATTATATGCTGCAGATCCATTTTAGTACATTGAAACATCATTAACCCATAAACTCCAAACAAATACTAAATCAAACAATGCAAATTAGGTTATGTAATTCCATTTTCCGTACATTGGAACAAAATTAAAGCGAGAACTAAAACTGAATTCTAAATTTAAACTGAAATGTTCCTGTATAAACAATCTGGAAATAAGTGTTTCACAAAGAAGAACAGGTTCCTAAACGGAACGGAGATGAAGGTAAACAACGGATTCGTCGGAGTAGCTTTCCCTACCTCAATCGCACAAGTCTTCGCCACGATGGCCAAGTCACCTAAATCTCGTGTCGTCTTCATTCTCTCTGCAATTCAAGCGGCGAGAAAGTATGGATTAGACGGCCTCGACATTGACTGGGAGTACCCGGTCAACTCCATCGAGATGTGACACTACGCCATTTTGCTCCCAGGCTGCCGTCAGGCCGTGGATTTTGAATCGGCCCTCACCGAAAGGCCTCCCTGCTTTTAACCTCCGTCGTCGTTGACTGAAAGAGTAGAGAGCAGCGGCTTCGACTGAAAAAATGGAGATGGAGTCGGTTGGACGAGCGGAGAGATCGGGTGGCGGCGGTTATTCGGTCTTTGGCGTCGGCGTCGGGAGGAAGAACGGCGCCGGCGTCCCGTGGATTTCAAATCGGCCCTCGCCGGAAGGCCTCCCTGCTTTTAACCCTCGCCGCCGTTGACTAAAAGAGTAGAGAGCAGCGACTTCGATTGAAAAAATGGAGATGGAGTCGGCTGGAAGAGTAGAGAGATCGGGGTGGCGGCGGTTATTCGGTCAAGAGATCTTTGGCGTCAGTGTCGAGAGGAAGAATGGCATTAGCGTCAGGAGGAAGAATGGTGTTGGCGTCGGGGGGAAAACAGCGGCTGAGTGAGGCGGCGGGTTGAGAGATCGGAGATGATGAAAGGAGGTTGAGAGAAAAATATTGGCGGCTGCTATTAGGGTTTGAGAGTTTTGGGGTTGGTGGCTAATGAATGATCCACAAACCCTAATCACTTAAATAGGTAGCCAAATTACAAAATTGTCCATAACTTGTTCCCACCGTTAGATTAGGATTCTCATCCAACGGTTGTGAATAGTGTCCTTAAATAAGGACTCTTATAGGAGTCCTCACAATAGGAGTTCCCGGTCAATCAAGTTCCGTTGAGACATTCACTATCGATCAAATCAATGTCAAAGTGAAGCTACCATGATATGATCACTACAAAAAAACACTATTTGGCGTCGGTCATAAACGCGTTTTAGCGTCGGTAATAAATAGCGTCGGTCGGTAAGACCGACGCCAGATTCGGTGACGCTAAAACTTAGCGTCGGTCGTTTGGTCAACCGACGCTAATTAGCTCCGGTCGAACCACCAACCAGACCGAGTGGTCAGCATTTTAGCGTCGGTTGGTATTTATGACCGACGCTAATTTACCAGATCGACGCTAAATCGCGGTTAGCTGGTCAGCAACGCGTTGACCTGTAGGGAATTTAGCGTCGGTTGTGACCGACGCTATTATAGGTCCGACCGATGCTAATTTGTGTTCCAGTGGGCAGAATTCTGCTCAATTTTTTCCTATTCTCATACTCTTCTAGTGCCAATACCTGCATAAATTTTCCTGCACACATCTATTTCATTTTCACGATTCACTTTTCCAATCAATAAACATACTGAATATAAATGTCGAAAACATCCTCCTAAAATATTCTCCTAAAACATTATCCTAACACATGCACCTAAAACATCCACCTAAACTTTGTAGCTACCTACTCATCATCGTCTTCATCGTTCGAGTCCAGGTCCTCGGCATCCATATCTGGGGGCATCCTCCCTTTTCCCTTAGAAGATGAACCCACCAACTGGCTGAGCCGCTGAACCTCCGCCTCCATATGGCTCAAGCGCTGGACCTCCGCCTCCATATGGCTCAAGCATTGAACCTCTGCCTCTAACACCCTCACTCGATCCTCGGCGGGACAATGGCCGAAGACGTGAGTGGTAGTAGCTGAACTACTACTCTGACTCGATCCACCGGCTGCTCCACCACGCCTCCTACTCATATTAACCTGAATAGACAAAGACAACAAATAATTAGAATTTGACTACTTTAAATTTACATATATCATATACTACATTACATTACATTACCTAGGAGGGGGTCACGCCAGATCCCATATCGCGAACTCTACCACTGTGCTCCTTCGGATACACAAGTCCGAGTGCATCGTTCGCAGAAGGAAATGTCGGGACTGTGGGATCACGGGTCAACTCCAGAATCCGAGGCTGCACATTGATGACAAAAATGGATTTCACAAACCAAAGTTAATTAAATAGGCACTATTGGAGATTGTTTTGTTAGATTGGAATAGGTGATCAAGTACTTACCACATTAGGATCAGTGTAAGTCTGATCCTTCTCTGTGTGAGTGATAGCATACAACTCACCTCTACTGGTCGCATTTCCTCCCCTTTCAGCTGCCTACAGGTGTACGAACTAAACAATATCAATACACTTTCTAAAAGGTACTAATACAAAAAAACTATTAGCAATTTGAACTGAATTATTACCAACTCCAGTCCTCTAACTCGCAACTTCTTTGACCCTCCAGTGTGGGGTGAGGTGTAAGTCCTCCGGGCGGCTGAATTCTTGACAGATTTCTCCTACAAATTGTTATTCATTTAAATGATTTAAGTTGACGTAATATATTTACATAATGACTAATTTGTAATCGACTTACCACCATATCGGGTCTCAGACGCATATCCACAAACTGTGCCCACATAGGTGCAGAGATCCTGTCCGGCTTGTGTTGTATTGCCCACGCCCTAGGGGGCTCCACAAACTCCTCCCAGTCGAAGTCCTGGCCCGCTTCTTCAGCTTCCTTCTTCAATTTGTCCTTGTATGTGTTAACCACATATGTTCTCCATAGGCGGGTTTTGCAGTCCTTCCACTTCCTGCCAATATCCTCCATGATGTACTTAGTCGCACGGTCTGTCATCTCTGGTGGCTCAATCACGATACAACGCTGCATCAAATTCAATGATTATAAATTAATATTTACTATTAAATTCACATAACACAGGAATGAATTTCATATTTGAATACTTACAAACACAGTAGCCTTCAAATCATTCTTCTCTCCGTCCGTCACGTTGGGCCACTCCTCATACTGTAGTGGGATAAGGTTCTGGTCATTACCCAGCAAACCCGTGAACTGGCCCAACTGAGCGGCGGGGCCTGCAGCCGTAGGCCGTAGAGGCCCCCAAGGTATGATGACCTTCTTGCCATCACGAAGGCTCAATATCTGGCTACTAGCCACATGCTCCTGAGTCCTAACTCCTGCTGGATCGATGAGCTCTACCATCCAAGGACCTGAACGAGGAGCCATATCTGCAAATCCAAATCCAAATATTAATGTCAAACATTCGAGTATTGAATATAGAACAATAACACTTAGCTCAAAATGATTTTACCAAACACTAGTTAATCATCGAACTCTGCAATTCCAGGCCTGGCTAGGGGTAGATCAGTGGAATTATCAAAATCAGACAACTCTGGATTCATAATCATCTTACTTTCATGCACTAAGTTGCCTTCCTCATCACCCATGTCGTAGACATCTCTAGGTTTGATATGTACATGAATACACCAGCCCTTATCCACCTTATCTTCCACATAGTAGACCATTCAGGCCACCTTTGCTTCAATAAATGGCTCGTCATCTAAGCGACTTCCCGTGTATAGTAAGTGTGAGAAATTAAGTTGTGTGAACCCCAACCTATCTTTCTTCACATACCTTGGATTGTGAGTGTTAGCCCATTTACACTTGAATAATACCACACGGAAATCTCCATAATAATTCAGCTCAATTATGTCTTCTAACTTTCCATAGTACGCGAGTTCGCTTGTGTGAGGTCGATTGTCCACTGAGCTAGAATAACTATGAGTTTCATAGCTGCCATACACACCACTATTCTGAGTACTGAGACCCTTATCACGACTAACTGTACGAAACGATAACCATTCACGTCGTAACCAGTAAACTGATAAGCTTGTCGAGAAGGTCCTCGTGCCAACAATCTTAGATTATTCGAATGTACTACTTGGGTATCATCTAGTATCTGTAAAATGACAATAAACAATAATACTGTATCACAAACTAAATGATTGGAAGTTGTCATCATGCAAAGGTTAATGAAACTCATAGTATACTTACACGACTCCTAAACCATTGCACAAAGTCTCTATGTACAACTTTTTCAACTTCAGCTGCTGATCTTCCTCGTAATCGATGTTTTGTGATTGCTTGGAACTCCCTAGTAACATACAATAGAATAATTAAAATAGAATAATAGTCACACCATAAGTGCAGTTTAGTAATGTACTTACTGTAGGAAAGGACTGACTTCGTTAGCCCCTAAAAGGGAAACATGTCGGTGTGCTTGTAACCACTCCATATCATTTAACTTATAGGGGTGTTCGCCACCAACATGACGTCCAATTGAAGGGAACCTGGATATGCCAATGGATTCATCTCTCACTTCATCATGGAGTCGAGACCCACGATTGAAACGAGTTTCAACTCCATCTTTGTAGTATAAGGAGGCGAATGTAATAATCTCCTCCGAAATCCAAACTTCTGCAATTGAACCTTCTGGTTGGGATCGATTTCTGACAAAAGATTTCAGCTTTCCAAGAAATCTGATTTCGTCAAGGAATTTGTTATTAGTAAAATAATAAAGTAAACGCATAACAAATGCATGTAACCGATTGTTATATTGTACCTTTCTATAGGGTACATCCAACGGTAATAGACTGGTCCCCCAAGTCTAACTTCTTCAACTAGATGGACCACTAGATGAACCATTACTGTGAAAAACGACGGGGGGAATATCATCTCCAAACGACATAGAGCTACCACAATTCGTTCTTGTAACGTATCCAACCCATCAACATGAACCACTTTCGAGCATAATTGCTTCAGGCATGAACAGAATTCCACTAAGACAGATGAGACATGTGCAGGCAACACATTCCGGATGGACAATGGTAGAAGTTCATGCATTAATATATGACAATCATGAGTTTTCAACCCTAATATATTTCGGTTCTCCACATCAACACAACGAGATATGTTGCTTGAGTATCCATCTGGTACAACAATGTCTTTCAAGGTTTCGAGCATTGTTTGAATTTCTCATTTACCCATTGTGTATATAGCTGTTGGACAAGTTTTCCCATCTGGTCTTGGCCAAAGCTCTCTTCTGATTTTCATCATTTTCAAATCCATCCTTGCTTTCAGGTGATCTTTACTTCAATCTTTCTCATTTATCAAAGTGTACAGGATATTGTCGCACACATTCTTCTCTATGTGCATAACATCCAGATTGTGTCGCAACTTATTGAACTCCCAATAAGGTAACTGAAAGAAACAACTCTTCTTCTTCCATTGTTCTGTTTTTTTTTTGTTTCCTCCATCACCTCTTGCTTTCTTCCTAGGCGGTTCACTCTCATTCGTCTTCCCAAAAGTAACATTGATGTTCTCAACCTGATGCAAAATTTCAGAGCCAGATAAGAGTTTGGTTGCCTCTCTTCAATCAACATCACCATTGAATTTGGATTTTTGTAATCTCCAATGATGTTCTGCAGGTAAGAAACGTCGACTTCCTATGAAATAATTCTTCCCACTTCCCGCCAAATGCAATGGCTCCTGATCTAGATTACAAGTGGGGCAAGTTTGTCCTGTATAAGTGTTCCACCCAAATAATAAACTCAGTCCAGGGAAATCACTAATTGTCCACATTAGCGCTGCCCTCAACGTGAATGATTCTTTCTTCACTGAATCGTATGCTTCTACGCCTTCCCATAACATTTTTAGCTCATCAACTAAAGGTTGTAGGTAGACATCGATATCATTTCCAGGAGCTTTCTTTCCCGGAATGATACCAGACAATATCATACATGTTGACTTCATGCATTCCCACGGAGGCGTGTTGTATGACATTAGTACAATTGGCCATGTGCTGTGACTAAGGCTCATATTCCCAAAAGGATTAAAGCCATCAGTAGCAAGACCGAGCCTAACATTTCTCGGATCTGAAGCAAACCCAGGATACCTAGTGTCAAAGTTAACCCACGCTTGACCATCTCGTGGATGTCGCGACATTCCATCAACAATTCTTTCTGTAGAATGCCACACCATACTCTCAGCTATTCTAGGGCACATGAACAATCTTTGCAACCTTGGAATTATTGGAAAGTATCGATATATTTTCAATGCCTTAAGTTTCTTCTCTTTGCTTCCATCAACTACGTCATCATCAACACCACCATCCTTGTATCTAGACTGCTTGCAAATCCTCCATCTCGTCTCATCTATGTCATTACCCCAGTACAACATACAATCGTTCACACATGCATGCATTTTTGTGTATCCCAGCCCAAGCCGTTTGATCATTTTCTTTGCACTATATCCTGTTGGCGGTATGTTGGCAAACTCAAAAGCTTCATGCAGCAACTCAATGATCATTGATATTGCTTTATCGTTGATGTTATGCATCCCCTTGATATGATAAAGTCTCAGAATGAAAGATAATTTGGAGAACTTCTTACATCCTTCGTATAGTATTGTTTCTCCATCTTTTAGTAAATCCCTCAAATTTACATTGTCATCATCAACCGACTCTTGTATTGGCTCAGGGATGCTGGTGTCATTATCTTCGCTCATAGCAATTTCTTCGTTCATCTGACCTTCCTCATTAACATCTTCATTACCAAATACTTTAGTAGTAGTCTCGCGGACCTCCTCAGTAACGACACCAAAAGCATCATTAACCATTGAACGAAGTGATCTAATATGATCACTTCCATGCACTATTGTATGTGCAGTCCTAGAAGAAGATCCATAGAGACGCTCTTCATGTCGCTCTCCATGTCGATCCCAAACAGTATATCCTGGTGGAAATGGCTTGCGGAGTAAATGCTCGTACACGTCATCTCTACACAACCACTTCTTGAATCCACATTTTGGACATGGACATACTATTTGCTTTCCGTCGTTGTTGTTGGAGAAAGCAAAATTTAGAAAGCTTTCTAAGCCAGTCATGTACTCCGGTGATAATCTTGGGGTGTTAATCCAAGATTTATCCATTAGGAGATACCTGATTTAGTGTAGGGAATAGATTCTCAGTCGTGGAGATCATAATTTATATATAAGTTAACTTAGGTAAAATGCTAAGATGTTATAACATTAATTTAGAATCATGTAGTAGCAAATAATATACTAATAACTAGTGTTTGTACGAAATTACCATGAAGTAGCTAGCAATATGCTACTGAGTTTAGTTAACTAAAAAAACAAACCCTAACTCAACCAATGGATTCTAAAATTAATCATATTCTAATAATTAATTACAAATAACAAACAATTCTACTAATTAATCTCATTGTAAAAATAAATTATAACTACCACATAATTCGTACTGAATACACATAACACACTAATCATATACTTTTATTCTCATTAAACCATAAAAACAAATCATAACTGAGAAAACATACATATTACTAGGAATTAGATTAATCTTAACAACATACATATTACTATACTAGTTAAATCATTTTTATGAGACATGCATATTACAATCAATTAATTTACGTGTAAAAAAAAGGCTAAGAAATGCATACCTTACACCAAGGTGAGTGACAAAAAGGCAGAAGACAGAACCACGAGAAAAATAACTAGTCGATACGGGCACTGAGAAAATAAACACAACATACACAATTAGAACTAATCAGAATAACTATTTCAATCCACTACAATGCTAATGACACATACAATCTAGAAACTAAACGAAATTTAAATTACAATCTACAATTCAATACTATTCTATGAGTCACAACAATTTCAATTCACTACAGTTCTAATAATCAGAACATATACAATTCTAATTCTCTACAAAATAAACGAAATTTAAATTACAATCTAGAAATTAAAAAATTAAATAACTTACACTGATACACAGGAGGAGATGTGAAGGAAGCATGGGTGATGAGAACAGCGTCACAGCAACTCCTAGCTCGAATGGCAGCAATTTCAGAGGATTTCAGAGGAATCGGGGAGTTGAGAGGATTTGAAGCTGTGGGGAGAAGTGCAAAATGACTTCACACGCTGGGATGGGGGTATTTATATTTTCGGTAATTAGCGTCGGTCGATGACCGACGCTAAAACGCGTGTCAACCGACGCTATACACACGCGTTTTAGCGTCGGTCAATGACCGACGCTAAACCGTTTCTGTTGACCGACGCCGATCTACCCGTCCGGTCAACCAAAAATCGAACCAGGGACGGGTTATAGCGTCGGTTGGAAGGCCCATTTTAGCGTCGGTCGGTAACAACCGACGCTAAAACGCGAAGTCAACTGTTTAGCGTCACGGTTTGTTAACTTTTTTAGTCACGGTTTTCTCCGAAACCATGACAAAACCTTAGTCATGGTTCACCCCAAAATCGTGACAAACCTTAAGTCAGGGTTCACCCCAAAATTCGTGAAACTTTTTGGTCAAAATAGTCACAAAAATTGGATATGTGACTAACAATTATTGTCACGATTAAAATCATGACAAATAGGCCTAGAAACCGTGACTAATCATATTTTCTTGTAGTGCTTCCACCTCCTCATAGTACAACTACATTGTTTGCTGTTTCCCTTAACAGTTTTGGAGAAGTGACCATGTCAAATAATCCATTCTCATAGTCACAAGTCCCTCATATTAACCTTTTTAGTCCTTTCTCAATTGTGTCACGACACCTTTTGGTCTAGACTTTACCTTTCGTCATTTCAGCCGCATCGAGCTTGCCGCAATCATCGAAGTATCCTAGTAGCCCGTAGAATGTGGATTCAACCGAAGAAATTGTCACTCTCATGCATGTTGGTTGTCATGATGTCAAACCATGCACCATTTGGAAAGAATTCATAACTTTTGATCGATGTATTTGATTCTTAGTCACTCAATCAGTCTTCCTAATGGATTGACTTGTGTCAGCTACCATGAATGCTCTGACGCCTCTATCATATTTTATCATGGAATTTTTTCGAGCAGCACGGATATTCCAAAAGCATAATTAGGGTAGTAAACTCTAATATCATATGTACATAACTAACTAGTGTTAGGCAAATTTTCAAGGGTGGGTTCTTAATGGAAATGTTGTAGTTACTTTCATAGTGATGTATGCACTAGCACCACTGTCATCTTTTCTCAATCGTCGTCATCATAGATTGCAGACTGACATGTTGGTCTGATATTGTAGTAACCAAATTTTGTCCGGCTTCTCGAATTATTTCCACGTTTTTTTGCCTACTTTTGTCTATCTAAATTTGGCCATATTTACTCCTATTTAAGAAAAAATGACAAAAATGATTTCTCTTGCTTCTTGAGTTATCTCGAAATTTTTTGAAATAATTTTGAAATATTTCTTTTAAATCTTTCATCCACCTTAGCTATAACAAATCAAATAGTGCTATCTCGTTTCATATAATTATCGAGGAGGATTTCAAACTAGACGAATCTCTAAAATTGGGCTCGAGGCCAAGTTTAAATCGTTGGGCTTTAGGCCCATTTGATTTCGAATTGGGCTTTAGCCCATTTTCTAATGAAATTGTGTTGGGCTTTTGGCTCACCTTTATTTTATGCATACATAATAAATTGCACAAAAAAATTTGATGAAATGAAACAAAATAAAAAAAATAGCAAAATTCCATCTTTGCCCTCTTTTCCTCCCTATAAAATAAGCTCCCTAGCAATGGGAAGGAAAAAGAGGACATGAACAAAAAATTGGGCCTTCCTCTTCTTCTCTTCTAATCGGCAGAAACTGCCTTTCTTCCCTTTCTTCTCTCTCAATTCTCCCCACCTACAAAAAAACAAAACAAAGAGATGAGAAATAGTCAGAAAACAAAGAAGCAACAGGAAGATGTGTGGTCAGAAATTGATAGGCATAGTTGAGTTTTGAACTTTGCTTTCCAAAATCAACGATTTCTATCAATATTCTTTCCATACACAGAGCCATTTTCAGATGCTGTGTTTACTTATCTATCTACTAACATTCATTTACTCTCAGTTCCAATTTCATATATATTATGTTATAACCCATATCAAGCATTCTATTTATACTAACCTTGCCTCTTATTTTCGTTTATCTATATTAACTGATTTCAAATTTTCAGTTTATGTTTCTCACTATATCAATCTTCAGTTTTTATGTGTTTCACTAATATTCTACTAATTTATCTAAGCACTAATTGTTCATGCATCTAATTGTAATTGACCCCACAACTTAATGCAAACCCTAACAAAATCAAGTGAAGGGAAATCGAAATTACCTGAGCTTTGATCCAATTTATAGGTTTAATTGCCACAATCAGTCATCATATTCAATCATCAATCAACCTGAAATCAACCATAACGAACCAAAGTCAGAGAATAATGATCAAGACCAAAAAATAAAGGAATGTAAAAGGAAAACAGCGCACACTTTGCTTTCTCTTGCATTACAGGTATGCATCGGCGGCGTCAAACGAAGCGGCGGTTCGGCGGCGGAACTACGGCGCAGCATGCATCGGACTGACGGAGGCAGATCCGACGACTTGGACGGAGGCGATGGTGGATTCCTTCGACGGCGGTTGGAGACGAGGAGCACCAGCGGAAGGAGGTATCAGCGGCGACGAATCGAGCGATCGGTAGCGGCGGCGGCGGCATGTCAGTGGCCCGGTGTTGGCGTCGAGGCAATGGGGAGAGAAAAAGGTTCGATTTCTTTGTTCTGTTCCTTTTTTTTTATGTGAGAAGAAGGGAGAAAAGAGACGGAAGATGAAGAAGATGAGAGAGTTGAGAGAAAGAGGGAGAGGGTTGGAGGCGTTGAAGAAGAGAGTAAAGAGAGGAATTTTTTGCTTTTTTTTTAGCTTATATATGAAGCCATTAGGGTAGTGTTTGTCCTTATTTACGATTCTGTCACCGCGTCAGTAATTACAAGTCTGCCATTAATGAGGGGGTGGGCCGACCGAATTTTGGTTATCTGGGCCGAGTTTTGGGGCCCGAATCCTTGTTTCTTTAACTGATTAAATAAGCCCAACCAAATTTGAATTATTTTCAGCCCATAAGTATTGTACAATTTAAGTGTTGATCAATTAAATCGATTAGAGTTTCCAAATTTCGAGTAATCGCGGAGTCGGTAATTATGACAATCATTTTTATGAGTAATAATTTTACACATTTGTTAATGAAAAGATGATGTTGTAATAATGACCTTAGACTAATTCCAATTCGAAATTTAAATTGTACCCATAAACTTAAATCTGGTACTAAGCTAAAAAAATCTATTAACTTAATGTGTCCTTAGGGGTTAGTAACGATATTTTTACACTCGTGAAATATTGTGGAAATCCCGAGCCTAAAATTATCCAAATGATCAAAACCATTACTAACCTTTGGGATTAGTAACGAAAGAAAACTCGTGAGAAATCTCGATTAAGCAAGAATCCTATTAATCGCTCTCATCATGGAAAATAGTAACGTTAGCCTCGACACTAGAAGTGGCGCGTGAAAACCCCTCACTACAAAAATTATTGAACCGGAAATCAACTAAATCACAAAGAATCTCTACCAAAATCAATCCGCGTTTTCTAAGGCCCGAACTACGCGGACTTTGATCCCAATACTAATTGGGTACGTAGGCAGTCGAAAGACACAACTCCACCTTTTTAAAAATTAATAAATCAAACTCTTTTTTTATAAACACTTAAATAATCAAGATTAGTAGTGTTAGTCTTTACAGCGGTAAAGACGCATAAACCTCTTTCTTCCTAAAATCACATTTTTTACGAAATGTGAGCTAAAATTAATAATCTTTTAAATAAAATATAAGGAGAGATTAGTAACGTCAGACTTAAGACTACTAACGTCACGTAAAACACTCACAACCTAAAACAACCAAACAACCAAAACAAACTGCGACCACTCGGTTGCAAACCAACTCAAATCAACTTTTCAAATCGAACTACGTGGACTTTGATTCCGGCTTTCCGGGTACGTAGGCAGTCACTCGACTCGAGTCCAACTTTAAAACAACTTTACTATTTTCCAACTTTAAAACAATTTTTATCATTTTTCCTTCAAAACTATTTTTCTTAAAAATCATCGGGATTAGTAGTGTGTCCTGACACTAGGCCAGACACATGAAACTCCCATTTTACGAAATTAAACACATTTTAATTAAAAGCACATCAATTGACTTATCGATTTTGGTAGTACCGGTTTACCGGCGTTGTGGGGGTGCTAATCCTTCCCCACACGTAACCGTCCCCCTTATCCAGATCTCTGAACGCAGACCAAGCCCGGTTTAGGTTAAAATCATCTAAATCGGGCTCCAAGTGTCCAATCCACTTTAAGTAATTGGTGGCGACTCCAACCTTTTACCAAACCACCGACGAGACCAACGCGAAGCCGGGGGATCGGCGCGCCGCGGACGAAAACGTTCACGACAGATATCACACAAACTTTGCATCTATATTTGACTAGACATTGTATGCACACAAGAACCACTTCCATGTATCTGGGATTTCTTTATCAACAATGACAAATGTTATGGTGAAAATATTATTTTCATCGAACGAACTAGCCATCAACATACTAGAGTATTTTACCATTAGAAATGTTTCATTCACAACCAAAAGAGAATGAACAATGCTTGAAATCTTTGATGCTAGGTTAGAAACTCCAGAAACCCTTTCAAATTTTAGTACAATAAGTCTATCTGATATGGTCTGCGGAGTCTTCATGAATTCCACTTGGGTCTCAGGATTATAGTTCTTTATGGCGTTGAAGAATTGGTAGCTCGTTATATGATTCTTCCCAATTCCCATAAATTTTATCAAATGGCTCAATGCTTCCTGTGTCATGCCTTCTTGTAGGAAATTTGTGGACGGTATTTGGGCATGTGGGCGGACTGACACTAGATACATCACAACATCAACAACAATGATGATGTTTAGTTTATTCGAACTGATGTGGTGACAGCTACCCAAGCAAGATGGCTCTAGGTTAACTACTTCACAATCCAAAACCCACTATTTTCGTAAATCAGTCTAATTCTCCATCAAAATCTATTGTGCTCAAAGGCGAGAACTATTTTATTAGGTTCTCTTCGAAATTTTTTATCATGATGATATGGAGTTTGATCCTCATACGAGGATACTAATCTGCACTATTCATTTCTTTAAGGTAAGAACCCCTAGGATGACAACAACTATAACGTAATCTCAGCTTTATACACGATATTTTACGAAATATTCATTTAGCACCACTTGTAAGTGCCTAAGTTTCTTATGGCATGCCGTTATTTTTTTCTGCATTCCGTTAGTATGACTTGGAAATTTAATTGACATGACAAATAAAATTGCATACAAAGTACATGTTAAAATTGTGCGTAATTGTTGAGACGTCCTTAATAGCCTCCTTATCAGCCTTGGTAAAAACTAATAAGTCGTCCGCAAAGCTGAGATGAGTAAGCTTAATGTTTTTGCATTAAGGATGAAAACTGTACAAACTAGTATTAATAAATTTTGTAAATAGGCAAGCTAAGCCTTTTATAGCCACAACAAATAGGTAAGGGAAGATGAGATCTCCTTACCCGAGCCCTCTGAAAGCCGGGAAGTAACCTTCCATGTTCCATTACTTGTTGCTAAGATAATTCTTTTTAAATTAATTGATTACCGCAACTAACTAATGACACCACTACTAATAAGTCTAATATGGAGCCTTGCAACAAATAATAATATCATTACTCTAAAAATAATTAAAAATACAGTAATACATATATCAAGAACCGTTTGCATCCCAATAACTTGAGTTGTTGGGAGAGGGTTTTGAATAGATGTTATAGTGTTTACTAAAAACACGTAACACTATGACATGAACCAAATTGGTATAACAATACACTTAGGCAGCATGAACTACTTGTGCATATAATTAATGCATCCACATTCATTCTGTAATCCGTATCCACTCGTTTGTTAAGAAGAATTGTTCCAACAAGTAGGCATATGTTAGAAAGAGTACCAAACTCAAATGCTTAAACGAGACTCTCAAATTCGTTGCATGTTTCAGCATTTTTAATAATATAATTATATAAGAATAAAACAACAAATTAACTATTTACATGGCTACTATAATCTGCTGCTGACCTGGAAGGAGGCGAGATAAAGTTTTTCGTTATAAATTTTTCAACCTAGAAAAAAATAATGGGTTAATATTATTATGAACCCAAAATGAAACAATTGGTCAGTTAGAATCATTAAGTATTGTAAAGCCGGTCAATATTTTTTTCTCTAGCATGAGAGTTAGGGTTTTTTCCAGTTTACCTCGTCTATTGTGTTGCGGCGCCGCCGGTCTTCTCTTGCCTACCTTCTTCTCCGATTGTGTGCAACTGATTCCTCCCTGCTCGTGGCCTATTCACTATGTGGATTGGTTGCGGGGCCCCTCGCGATTCTGTTTCTTCGGTTACGTGGATCTCGAGGGCTGGGGTTGAGGTTCGTTCTTGCATACGTAAGGGTTTTCGGCTAGAAAAACGCGGCAGGTTGTTACAATGTCGGCCACTACACAACATGACCTAGATGGGGAACTGAACGACTTCAATGAGCTGGCCATTGATGACGAGCCACTTCTGTTTCCGGAGGAGGAGGAGAATCTCGTGGCGTGGGGCTAACACTGCTTGGTTGGTCTCTTGCTCACCAATAAGCAATTCAATTTCAATGCCTTCAAAAATCGCATGGCGTGTATCTGGCAGCCGGGGCGAGGATTGCAAGTCCAGGAGATCGGGGATAAGCTCATCTTGTTCCGTTTCTTTCATGAAAAAGATGCACGGTGGGTGATACAGAACGGACCTTGGATCTTCGATTTTCAGCTACTTATCCTCCATGAGATGCAGAGAGGTGAATTACCAAGACAAGTCCAGTTGCATACAGCTGATTTCTGGGTCCAGGTTTATAACTTACACTATGGGTTCTTC
The DNA here is from genome assembly GCA_034768395.1 of Linum lewisii. Taxonomy (NCBI): domain Eukaryota; kingdom Viridiplantae; phylum Streptophyta; class Magnoliopsida; order Malpighiales; family Linaceae; genus Linum; species Linum lewisii. The sequence continues at coordinate 48,502,978 of CM068303.1, read as the reverse complement.
ACTGAGCGAGTTGCAAAGGCTCTGGGTGATTTTATTGGAACCTACATCTCCTTCGATGAGAAGAGCTTTGCTAAGACCGGCGGTGTCTACTTGCGGATTCGGGTCACAATGGATGTCAGGAACCCTCTGAAGAAGGAAAAGAAGATACAAAGGGCCAAGGGCGAGATCACTATGGCTAAGTTCCGATACGAAAAATTGCCAAACTTCTGTTACATCTATGGTCGTATGGGTCACATTGATCGCCAATGCGAGATTTATTTCCGTCTTTCTGATGAGGAGATTGTCCGTGCTTGGGATAAAACCCTCCGGGCCCCACCGAAGAATACCTACGCTTTGGGAGGCGAGAAATGGCTAGTTGAGGAAGACAAAGAGGACACTGCCTCACCATTGCATGATGTGAGCAATATGATGCACATGCAGTCTGTACATGTGGCTAACCTCAGGCTCAACTTAGGAGCTTCATTAATAACACAAGGTCTCGGGTTGGAATCTGGTGAAGGTCCGGCCGAGGCTAGTGGTATGCCTATTGTTATTCCGGAAGATAGGAAACGACAGCGCACGAGTTCAGCTGGGAACGGTATGGTCGCCAGAATGGAGGTAGAATATGTTGTGATCCCTTAATGATAGGTTGATCATGACACACTACATCATGACATGCTACAATGCTTTGTAGGTTTTTCTTTGTGTGCAGGTTGTGAACTCTCGTCTTAGAAAGGAAAGTCTGAAGATTTCTTGACAGCTGGATTATCCTGAAGATCACTTCCACAGCTGGATTATCCTGAAGATCACTTCCACAGCTGGATCATCTTTGGAAGATATCAATCGGTTTCATATACAGAAACTATCTGAGTCAGATCAAATCGTCTCCAAGGATTTCAGTCCTTTTCCTGAGCATTTCCTGTTCTGACGATCAGCTGCTGTCTATAAAGCTGTCGAGTTTGCAGCAGTAGGTAGAGATTGTAATCACACTTGTATTCTGTGAGGAAGAGTGTCTTACAAAGATAGAGTTGTGAGTAGTTACATAGTTTGTTATTCAGTGGGGAACTGAATTAGTATAGCGGGTAGATTTCGGGGAAAAATCTAAAGGGTGTAACTCTCAAGCTCAAAGGCTCTCAGATTCGTGGACTTGGATCAAATTATTCTCAAGGGATCACTTCCCTTGGCACGTGGAGTAGGCTTTATTTTCCGAACCACGTTAAAAATTTCCTGTGTTCATTTTACATTTTCAGTGTTACAGTTCTTGCAAAACTCAGCTGCACAATTACTCACTTAGAGCTCTAAATCTCTGTTGTGAAAAGTGCTAGCTGATTAGAGAGTTACATCACGTGGTATCAGAGCCAGCACTAAGAAAGTCAATCACACGATTGTTAGTGACTGGATTCAGGAGTTGACTCTCGTCTGTTCAATTTTTCCTGGACCTTTAAACATGAGTACTAGTCAAGAAAACTCTGTGTTCCTTGCTGACGGATTTTCTCAAAATCGACCTCCCAGGTTTGAAGGAACTCATTATGGGTATTGGAAAAATAGAATGGAACTGTTCATCAAGACAATTAATCCTAGACTATGGAGGATTGTCATCAAATGGCCTCTTGATATCAAGACTGATGAAGATAAATGGACTGATGAAGATATTAAAAAGGTACAACTGAATTCTCAAGCTATGAATATCATGTTTTCTGCTCTTGGTCATGAAGAATTCAGCAGGGTTTCTGGATGCAAGTCTGCCAAGGAGATATGGGATAAGCTCCAAGTTACTTATGAAGGGACTTCATTAATCAAGACTTCAAGGATTAATATGCTCAAACACGAGTTTGAACTCTTTCAAATGAATCAAGGTGAGACAATCTCAACCATGTACAATCGATTTCAGAATATTGTAAACAAGCTGGATGGTCTTGGTAGGAACTATGAAAATGAAGATCTCATAAGGAAACTCTTATGGTCATTACCAAAGCAGTGGACACCCAAGATTACTGTTATTGAAGAATCAAAGAATCTTGCTACTATTAATATTGATGATCTTATTGGATCTCTCATCACTCATGAAGAGGTCATGAGAAGAGAAGATGAAGCAGATGATGCAAGAACAAAATCCATTGCCTTAAAAGCAGAATCTGAACTAATAGAAGAAGATATTCAAAATTATGATGAGTCTGAACTTGCCCTTTTAAGTAAACAGGTTAGTCGTCTTCTCAGACTAAGAAGGGAAAAGAAGAAGTCTAACATTCAAGGAAAATCAAGGGATTCAGAAAATGAGAGGACCTCTGACAGAGGATCATACAAGTCTTTGAAATCAAAGAAAGACCAAGGAAGTACTAGCAGCAGCAGTAACACTGTAAGTCAACTTGGATGTTTCAAATGTGGAAAACAGGGACATGTCAAGGCTGAATGTCCTCAACTAAGAAGAGAGAAAGCCATGCAAGCTACATGGAGTGGTAGTGATGATGAAAGTGATGACAGTGATGAAGAAAGAGAAGTCAGAGCCTTCATGGCTATAGGCCAAATCCCCAGCACTGTGCCAGATACTGATCAGGTAATTGTTAGGAACTATTATTCTGATTCTGATTATGAAACAGATTATGAAAAGAGGACAGTTGCTGAAAGTATTGATGATGAGCTAGATGCTACCATCCAAGGAATACAGCTAGAATTCTCAAGAGTAAACACTAATTATCATCTTCTCAATCAAGAATATGATCAAATTAAAGCTGAGAAAGAGAAGCTGACTAGAGAAATCAAGGAACTAAAAGAAGGGAGAGATATACAGACCAGAAAAATCAGAAATCTGGTTATTGATAACTGGAGGTTCAGGGAACGACTTAAGTTTCTTCATAGAAACAGGATGATAATTCAAGGAGATTACTGGCAGAGATCCTATAAACCCTCAGTTCCAACATGCTTCAATTGTCATCAGATTGGTCATTTAAGTAAGTTTTGTGCTGGAAAGTCAACAACAAACAAAAGGAATGCTACCACTGCTCTTCCTAACAAGGTATGGGTAAGAAAAACCAAATAGCAATTATGTTTGCATGGTATGTTATCAAGCTGATATTTCTGAAGAATAATGGGTTCTTGATAGTGGATGTTCTCATCACATGTTTGGTAATCAATCTTTTTCACAAATTTAACTACCTGCACTCAAGGATCAGTTTCTCTTGGTGATAATAGCACATGTGACATTCTTGGAATTGGAAATATTGGAGTCAAAGAAAAGGTTTTTCTCAGAAGATTTATGTTGGTTAAAGGACTTAAACACAATCTCATATCCATAAGTGAGCTGTGTGGAGATGTGAATCGGGTGGTGTTTGAAGGTTCTATATGCTACATTGAAAATTTAAGTACTAAGGAAGTACTCTTCACTGGTTATCGGAAAGGTAACATCTATCTCATTAATTTTAACAAGATTTCTAATGTTACTGAAATGTGTCTCCACTCTGTGAAAGAAGACAGTCAGATGATATGGCACAGGAAGCTTGGACATGTAAGTATTGGTGTTCTGAGCAAATTGAGCAGCAAAAACCTGGTTCATGGACTTCCCAAAATCAGCTCAACTAAAGAATTTTTCTATGATGCCTGTGCTCAAGGGAAGCAAACCAGAACTACTTTTAAGACAAAGTCTGCTTTGTCCACATCTGAACCTCTTGAGCTAATTCACATGGATCTTTTTGGTCCAGTGAACATCAGAACTATTGGAGGAAAATACTATTGTTTCGTTCTGGTTGATGATTTCTCCAGGTTCTGCTGGATATACCTCCTTGCATCTAAAGATGAAGCTGTTGATAAATTCATTCTCTTTGTTACCAAAATTCAAAGAGAACTTGATTTAAAGGTCAAAGTCATCAGAAGCGACAATGGTGGAGAATTTGTTAATGAAAAATTCAAGAACTTTACTGATGCAGAGGGAATATCTCCACTTTTTCAGCAGCACGAACTCCTCAGCAGAATGGAGTTGCTGAGAGAAAGAATCGTACTTGATGACGTTAGATTTACCGCGTTTATCTCGCCACATTTGAACGACATTCCCCTTGTTTGACTCTGAATTGTGATGAACTTGAATGACTTTTATGAAAAATATGGTTTATCTCCCGTTGGCCCTCTTTTGGCAATTTTATGTTGTTTCAAGTTTTTTTTATTGAGATTTCAGGTTACCACATTGTGGATGACTTTTCTACGAGTTCGGCACTTCAAACGGGGATTAATTTGGAGTTCAAACGGAGCGGGAATCATCAAAAGAGCTGAAGGTCGTTGTCAGGGGCAAAAGTGCGCCTAAATCCATGAAAAGTGCGCCGACACACTTTTCTGGTGCTGCCAGGCGCACTTTTATTTCGTCGTTCTAGAAATTTTTTGTCGGCCAAGAAAAGTGCGCCTTTTCCATGAAAAAGTGTGCCGGCGCACTTTTTAAGTGCCGCCGGGCGCACTTTTTCCCAGGACGGATTTTTGGAGAAGAAAAGAGGGTTTTCAAGGGACAGACAGACAGACTTCATACTTCATTCTGATTTCGACGAACCAGACACTCTCGGAGGAGGATTTTGAAGCTTTGAAGTGACGATTAAGCGAGGAGAAGCGAGGATTAGTTCAGGAGTTTCTAAGATTCGTGAGGATTAGGTTTACTCGGAGTAAGATGTCTTCTTCTCCAGTTTTCTTTTTCTCAGTTTCTGTGATTTCTTCTCTGGCGATGTCTAGCTAAACCCTTAGTTTGTTCAGATTAGATGAAGTTTTAGCGAGATTTTGTATGGATGATGTCGGGTTTCTAACCCGTTAATGTTAATTAAGGTTTATTCAGACTTAATTGAGATTTTTCTAAAACCCTAATTTGAAGCTCTTGAATTCGCAGATTGACCATATCGTAGAATTTGCTTCATCTTTGTCTTGCGGTTCTGACCATGTTTCTTAGGAGCAATCCTTCGAGTAAAACTAGTGTGCATTATTTTGCGCACCAAGTTTTTGGCGCCGTTGCCGGGGAACTTTTCTTTTTCTAGGAAAGGCATTGTGCGTCTAAGCTTTTCATTCACTCTTTCATCATTTCTTATCTCCCACATTTTTATACTACTTGGTATTTCTTGTTTTTTGTTGTTTCAGGCAAGATTGCAGGTACGGAAGAAAGAAGACAGAGTAAGCGCATAGCTGACAAGGGCAGAATTTTCTACACTCAGTTCGGCACTACTCCTGTACCTCCTCCTCCCGCCAAGACACCTAAAGCAAGGAAGAACCTCTGCACATCTTCATCCACGTCTTCACCTTCACCATCCACCATTGCTACCGCAGACCCTCCCACAGATCCTCCTATTCAACTGGAGATAGAAATTATGGCGGCGGAAAGGACATTGAAGGATTACGACCGACCGACCATAGATGGGACATCTTCGAGCATCCAGATTCCCAACACGGGAACTCAGAATCTGCACATTCCATCTCACTTGATCAACATGATTCAAGCGAACGGGAACACTTTCTCTGGAGGTGTTAATGAGGACCCGAATGCTCATGTGAGGAACTTCTTGAGGCTGGCTCATACAGTCTCCAACAATGAAGCGGATCATAATGCAGTCAAGCTTCAGCTTTTTCCGTTCACTCTGAAGGGTCAAGCAGAACTTTGGTTGTATGATCACCCGACGAATCACTTCACCACATGGGATGGTCTGGCTAAAGCATTCCTGGAAGAATTCTTCTCCCCTTCTAGAACAGATGCACTCAGAGCACAGATCGCAGGGTTCGAGAGTTGATCGGAGGAGAACTTCTATGAAGCTTGGCAGAGATATTTAGGGCTTCTCCAGGCTTGTCCTCACCATGGATGGGATGATTATAACAAGTTCTCTACATTTTTCCGTGGCCTGGACTATGGGAAGAAAAAGGAGTTCTCTCTACAGCTGACTATGGACTTGAACGACATGACCGCAACCGCGGCCTTGGATGCTTGCAAGAGTTTTGCCATGAAAATCAAATCTCTCATGCAAGTTAACCCAATGAAGATGGACAACAGACATTCAGAGATTAAGAGGTTCTCTATTGATTCATCATACCCTGTTCCCACAGTTCCTGCACCAGTGGATATTGTTAGAAGTCAGTTGGAGTTGGATAACTCGACTCTGGAGATGGAAGTACAGAGGCTGAAGCATGAGTTGGGAAGAGCTCAGATAGCTCCCGCACCGGGTGTTCCTACAGCTCCACCGCTAGGGTTCAAGATGCTTTCTAGAACCACTCCTTCCTCTGCTTCTACGGCGACGACTGTAGCAGCAGTCACCGCCCCGTGTTCAAACTGTGGTGGTCCAGATCATACATCAGAGAGTTGCAATTGAAAGTTTGAGGGTAACCCAGACCAACAACAAGAGGAGGTTGATTATGTTGGTGGACAGAACCAAGGAAATTACCAAAACGAGAACAACAATTTCAGAAATTCCAATGGTTACCAGAATCAAAACTCCCAATGGCAGAGCAGAGGGAACTGGAACAACAACCAGAATCAGAATCAGTTTCAGGGAGGAAATCAAGGGGGTTACCAAAGGTATAATGGGAATCAAAATCAGAATTCCCAATGGCAGAACAGAGGAGGCTGGAATAACAACCAGAACCAGAACCAGAATCAAAACAACAACGGTGGTTCGAGCTCTTCTGCGCCTAAGTCCTATTCCGATATCATGTTGGACAAGATTTTTGCTGAAACCCAATCAAACAAGAAGGACATCTCACACACCGACTCTTCTCTCCAGAAGCTTGCGAATCAGGTGACAGGAATCACAAATCTGCTTAAGGAGAAGGGTATTGGATCTCTACCTACCACCACTCTCCCTAATCCGAACCAGAATGAACATGTGGGAGCTGTGGAAACAAGGAGCGGGAAGAAGCTGACAGATATTCCCATGAAGTAGGTGCCAACTCTAATTCCTCCCCTCATCTCATTGAAGAAGAGGACGTGGAGGAAGAGGAACAAATTCAGCAGCCAGATAAGGAAGAGATACCGGTTATTCCCTCATCTCCTATACCGGTTGCTAACCCTCACAAGCCTAAGGCACCTTATCCTGCCAGGCTTAATAAGGATCTCTACGATGCTCAATACCAACTATTCCTAAAGATGCTAAACAGGGTTCACGTTGACATGTCGATGAAGGAGATGATTGTGACGATGTCGAAGTTTCCCAAGTACATGAAGATGCTAGCCACCAATAAGTTGAAGTTGCAAGAACTTTTAGCTCTCACGGAGGAAGAACAAGCGAACTTCCCGGAGCTATTTGAAGACTTGGAGCTTAATGAGGAGGTATCTACCATTGTGCTAAACAAGCATCCTATTAAACGCCTCGATCCAGGTTCTTTCACTCTACCATGTCGCATTGGTACTTTCCGTGTTGGACGTGGTTTGGCGGATCTAGGAGCTAGCATCAATGTCATGTCATATAGCTTAGCTTTTGATATAGGAATGCTTGATTTTAAACCAACTCGCATGAACGTTAAATTAGTTGATAAATCTTCTGATGTACCTAGGAGTATTTTAGAGGATGTTATTCTTGAAGTTGGCCCATTCAAGTTTCCTACTGATTTTGTCGTGATTGATGCTCATGCTGATATGCCGTTGATTCTTGGTCGTCCATTCTTGTATTCAGCCGGTTCTCTCATAGATGTGCTAGGAGGTACTATAACTCTTAGGGTAGGAAAAGAGCATGCTACATTTCTTCTAGATAATAGCATTCAATTTCCTCACCACTACGATGACTTGTGTGCTGTTGAAGAAACTGTAATTGTGCTTTCTACCTCTGTTTTTACTAACCTAGTGAGTGAAGACTCGCTAGAGAAGTGTATTGTTTCTGGTCAGTTTGTTGATGAAGGAGCAATTCGGGATGAACAGGTAGCATCTATGAGCATTTATGAAGAAGAGGAATATGTGGACCAGGTTCCGCAAACTGCTTTCACACCGCCACCGGAGCGTCGACTTTTGACTTCATATGAAGAAGCTCCGGAACTTGAGTTGAAGGATCTGCCTCCAAACTTAGAGTATGCATATCTGGGAGAGGACTCTAAGCTTCCGGTCATAATTAATTCGACCCTCACTCAACCGCAGAAGGATGAGCTCATACGGTTGCTTAGGAGGCATGTGCGTGTATTGCTTGGAGAGTGACAGATATAAAGGGCATTCATCCTTCCCACTGTATGCATCACATCTTCCTCGAGGAGAACCAGAGACCTGTTAGACAACCTCAACGACGTCTTAATCCAAACATGATGGAGGTTGTAAAGAAGGAGGTGATCAAGCTTCTGGATGCTGGGATTATTTATCCCATCTCTAATAGTAACTGGGTGAGTCCAGTTCATTGTGTTCCGAAGAAGGGAGGCATCACCGTGGTTCTTAATGCAGCGGGGGAGCTCATCCCTACGAGGACAGTTAACGGATGGAGAGTCTGTATTGATTACAGACGATTAAATGATGCTACAAGGAAAGACCATTTTCCCCTTCCTTTCATTGATCAGATGTTGGAGCGCTTGGCAGGTCATGAGTATTACTGTTTCCTGGATCGGATGTCCGGGTATTTTCAGATTCCCATCGCGCCGAATGATCAAGAAAAGACCACTTTCACATGCCCGTTTGGTACTTTTGCCTACCGCAGAATTCCGTTCGGACTCTGTAACGCGCCAGCTACGTTTCAGAGGTGCATGATGGGTATCTTCGATGAGCTCATTAGAGATGTTGTGGAGGTATTTATGGACGATTTCTCGGTTTATGGACATTCTTTTGAACATGGCTTGAAGAACCTTGAGAGAGTCCTTAAGAGATGTGAAGCCACAAATTTAGCTCTTAGCTGGGAGAAGAGCTATTTCATGGTGACGGAGGGCATTGTGCTTGGGCACAAAGTTTCAAAGAAGGGTATTGAGGTTGATCCGCGAAGATCAAGCTACCGCCTCCCTCTTCCGTCAAAGCAGTAAGAAGCTTTCTGGGTCATGCAGGGTTTTATAGGCGGTTTATCAAGGATTTTTCTAAAATCACATTACCTATGACTCGATTATTAGAGAAAGAGGTTCCTTTCTTCTTTGACGAGAAGTGCATGACAGCTTTCGAGACTTTGAGGAATAAGCTTGTTTCAGCACCTGTAGTTGTAGCTCTGAATTGGGAACTGCCCTTCGAGCTTATGTGTGATGCGAGCAATTATGCCGTTGGAGCGGTCTTGGGGCAGCGGATTGAGAAGAGGTTCAGACCTATCTATTATGCCAGCAAGACAATGAATGAAGCTCAACGGAATTATACAACTACCGAGAAGGAGATGTTAGCGGTAGTCTTTGCCTTTGATAAGTTCCGCTCCTATCTTCTTTTTGCTAAAATTACTGTCTTCACAGATCACACAGCTATCCGATATCTTATGAGCAAGGCGGATGCTAAGCCAAGGTTAATCCGCTGGATTCTTCTATTGCAAGATTTTGATTTTGAGATCTAAGACAAGAAGGGGTCGGAGAATGTGGTTGCGGATCATTTGTCACGATTGGAGGAGCACGAGCAGAGTTCTGGTGATAATTTAGCGATCCGGGAAACTTTCCCGGAAGAACGCCTATTTACTATAATGATAAAAGAGGCAGAGGGTCCTTGGTTTGCAGACCTCGCTAATTATCTAGCCACTGGTGAAGTAAGGACAGACTTCTCCCGTCAAGAAAGGAGGAAGTTTTTTACAGAGGTTAAGAAGTACTTCTGGGGTGATCTTTATTTGTTTCGGATTGGCTCTGAAGACATCATCGGAGGTGCATAACTCTAGCGGAGGCTGGAGACATAATGGAGCATTGCCATTCTGGACCTGTCGGTGGCCATCATGGAGCAAACCGAACTGCTCGGAAGATCTTGGCTTCTGGATTCTTCTGGCCTACCATCTTCAAGGATTGCCAGGATTTCATCAAGGCGTGTGATGCATGCCAACGGGCAGGTAAGATCTCTAAACGCGATGAAATGCCTCAACAAGTGTCTGTGGTTGTTGAAATCTTTGATGTGTGGGGGATCGATTTTATGGGTCCTTTCACTCCGTCTTTTGGTAACAAGTACATACTCGTGGCTGTGGATTACGTATCGAAGTGGGTGGAAGCGCAAGCTCTCCCCACTAACGATGCCCGAGTTGTTGGAAAGTTCCTCAAGAAGCTGTTTTCTCATTTTGGTGCACCTAGGACAATCATTAGCGACCGTGGAACTCATTTTCAGGGTCAATTTGATAAGGTGTGCCAGAATTTTGGTGTTACCCATCGTTTGTCCACGGCTTACCACCCTCAAATGAGTGGTCAAGTCGAGGTGTCAAACCGGGAATTGAAACGGATTCTTGAGAAAACCGTCGATCAATCCTCTAAGGATTGATCCACCAAGCTTGATGATGCGCTTTGGGCATATAGGACGGCATTTAAAACGCCTATAGGGACCTCCCCATATTTTCTGGTATATGGGAAAGCGTGTCATCTGCCAGTAGAGCTCGAGCATAGAGCCTACTGGGCCCTTAAGCTACTGAACCTTGATGCTAGTCTTGCAGGTGAAGAAAGGAAATTACAGGTATTGGAGCTTGAGGAATGGAGAAACTGAGCTTATGAGAGCTCAAAGATATATAAGGAGCGTACTAAGAAGCTCCACGACTCACGCTTGAAGGGAAGCAAGGAGTTTAAAGAAGGGGATCAAGTGCTCCTTTACAATTCACGACTGCATCTCTTCCCGGGCAAGCTTAAGTCTCGTTGGATGGGTCCGTTCACGGTCTCTAAAGTCCTCTCTCATGGCACTGTGGAAATTTTCAAGGTCGGAGAAGAGCCCTTTAAGGTAAATGGCCATCGTTTGAAGCTATATGTGGCTGGTGCGTTCATTGGTGTAACGGAGAAGGCTAGTCTCGAGACACCGTAAACCAGGTATCGTCTAGCTCAAAGACGTTAAACGAGAGCGCTTCTCGGGAGGCAACCCGAGTCTGGAGTCTTTTAATTTTATTGAGTCAAGTCTGTGGTAGAGTCGTGCGTCAGTCTTGGTGTTTTTGTGGTTATTTTTTGTGTCACCGTTGTCGAATTTGAGATCCTGGTCTTTAAAACGAATTTTGGATTTTAAAGGAAAATTTCTATCTCGTAGCAGGTAAAAATGTGCGCCTTTTTACCCAAAAAGTGCGCCGGCGCACTTTTCAAGTGCCGCCGGGCGCACTTTATTTTCAGTGTCCTGGAACTTTTGGCCGATTTTTAAAAAAGTGCGCCGGCGCACTTTATTTTTGGCGTTCTGAAAATTCGGGTCGATTTCGAAAAAGTGCGCTGGCGCACTTTCTGAAAATGCCAGGCGCACTTTATTTTGTGCACAAACACATTTTTTCCCCTCTCTCTCCAAAATTCAGATCAAAATCCCTTTTTTTTCTTCTTCTTCATTCGAACGAAGCAAAAGAGAAAAACTTGGTTTTTCGAAATTTCGGCCCAAACCTTCGTTTTCCACCCAATTTTCACCGGTCCGCTCCTACCCATCCACCAAATCGAGCTCCCTACTGATTTCCACCCCTCCCCAACCGATTTTCTCCTGATTTGGTCAAGATTTGAGCTAGGTTCGAACCAAAACCTAGTTTTTGGGTTTTTTGGGTCGTTCGTCGATTTTCTTGAGGAATTAGCCATCACTCCTTTGAGGTAAGTTGCTCTACACATCACCACGAATCTTTTGCACTATTCCTTGCCGAATTTTGTTGAGATTTTCGGATTTGTGAAATTCGAGCTATGAACCCTAATTTTCGAAGTATGTGATTTGGTTAAATTGAGCTTGGATTATTGCAATTGACCATCTAGGATAGTTTCATTTTGAATCGTGGGTTGTTTGGACTTCATTTGCTTGACGAATTGCTTGATATAGGTTACTTTCCTATACCGATTTTCTGCAAATTGAGGGTTTTTTATGGTGAACGGATTCTGTAGATTTGAGATGTTTTGCATGATGTTAGGATGTGATTTGGCATAATAAAGGGTTTGATTTGGATTAATTGCGACTTGATTGAGCTATCTCGAGGACTTTACCTTACTTTGTGCATTTTTGCCGGTTAATAATCACTCGGTTCTACTTTGCTTGATGTGTTGGGTGACTAAGACATGATCAGTACTATCACTGAGTATATCTTTTCAGTAGCGTGGCTCTTTTGTTCCATTGGTCATATTCTCAACATGATGTCATGGCTATTTTTTTGAACCGTTTTAAGCATGAATTGATTCCAATGATTGGGTAGACTTATGTGCTATGTTGGATGGTGGCTTGAATATTTCAGCGTGTTTGCTTTGTCCTGAACGCCCTTTATCTGTTGTTATGCTGCCATAATTTGCTCTGTTTTTGCCTTATTCCCCCTTAGCCCTTACTTCAAGTTTTAAGTGTGGGGTGGGGTTTTCGTGAGTCTAATTGAGTTGTTGCTAAGTTGCAGATTATGGACAGGGGCAAGGCTTTGATGCAATCGAATTATGAAGAAGGAGGTTCGTCTTCTGCACCACCACACACTGATCCTCAACCGGCTGATGATGAGAGAGATTCGGATAGGGATGAAGTTTTACCTGTACAGCCGTATATTCCTGCTGCGGCCGGTCGACCGAACGATCTCCACTAGTTCATTCACCAGCTTTCTGAGGCGCATTGGGCACGCTTTCAGAAGATACACCATCTTACCCCGACTGTTGGGGCCCTTATAGACTTTGACAGGATTCGGGAAGCCTTTCCCGAGTTCTACAACAAGTTGGTGTACAGATTGCGGCGGGGAAACCTCTTTGGTATTGCTCGGATTGCAGATGCTGCACCTCTTCTTCCACTTCAGGAATTCTGGTCGACTTTCAGTTGGAATGCTAGCGTTAACGTTGCCACCGTACAACATATACATTTCTCTTTGGGAGGACAGTGGTTCCATGAGTCTTACGACTCATTTGGCACTCTCCTCGGTTTCCCACCCGATGGCCAGGTGCGACGTATGGGACTTTATGAGCCATCAGGGAGTAGGCAAAGATCGAACGAAGAGATGTGGTTTGAGCTGACCGGGATCGAAGGAGGGTTGACGACCAGTTCATCCAGATATCGCTCCATTGAGTGTCCGGTGTGGAGATTTCTGCATATGGTGTTCCGACGCACATTCTGTCACAGGAGTACGGGAGCCCACCACTTCTATAATGAAGAGCTGCAGCTGTTCAAGGTTATGAGTTCTGACGTTGGACTCCATCCGGGTTTTGTGATCGCCGCCTTCTTTGGGAGACGAGTTGAGAGATCGACCATCCCACGTTCTCTCCCGGGTGGGTGGTACGTTTCGAGGATCATTGCCACGACTGGATTTGCCGACCGCTGGGCACCTGAGGTATTTGTTGATGCTGTTCCCCCCAGGATTTTTGACGTTCGCTATTTGATCTCCGTGGACTAGTACCACGACCAGTGTTGCCCAAGAGAGCTAGGCATGCCCGACCGGTTGATGGTGGGGCCTTGCCCGCTCCCTCAGCTGTAGAGCCACCCCGCCAGGCCAGAGCCACCGGCCACAGGCGGCAGAGCCACCCCGGCCACAGGCGGCAGAGCCACCACAGACCCCTGTCTTTGGTGACCCCTCGCAGCCTTTCGACTTACAGAGATCTGTCTTGCGGATGGAGCAGTGGCAGGCCACTTTCAACGAGGGAGGACATCTGTAGCAGCGACGCGTCGATGACAGGTTGGCGAGCTGGGACGCGTGGCGTGCAAATTTTGGTCAGGGATCTCTTGTTTGGTAGCAGGAGGTCATCCGCAATCAGGATGAGCAGCGTACCTGGCACACTAGGGAGACTGCGTGGAGAGTGCAGCAGAATGCTCGTCATAACTTGTACCAGGAGCAGCACGAGGAGCAGATGGCGTTACTATAGCAGCTCCTGGATCGCCAGCCACCCCTTACGGCTCGACACGGGCTCAGCGAGGTCGCGGACGACGGGGCTAGGGATCCGGATTCAACTTGAGGATTTCTTTATTTTCCACTTTCAGACTTGTATTTTCTTTTCATTTGTGTCGGATTTTGAGTGGGTTTGTGTTTGAGTCTTTGTTAAACTGTTCTGTGGGTCGAGTCAGTTAAACCCTTGTATTCTGAATGCACTAATCGTGTTATGTTTTTCTCTTTCCCCTATCCTCAAGTTTATTGTTCCACTTTCTGTGACCCCGACTCTGATCAAGAAATGCGCTCTGATTGTTCACTCATGTCGTCTCTTGCACCCTCATGGTCTGTTTCCCGGTACCCCTTTACACTTTTCTTCACTGTTTGTGTAGTCCATTGAGGACAATGTCCAAATTTAAGTGTGGGGTGGGGTGTTTATTTGCATGTTTTGCCAAGTAATGGGCGGTGATTGTGCCTTGTTTTGTCACTATTTCACAGTTTCCCATTCTCTGTAGCAAGTAATTTTCCACATGGCTTAATAACTTCTTGGATTGCTTACTGTCTTCCATATGGTGAGATTGATGTGGTGCTTTGGCTTTAACCAAATGTGTGTGTGAGAACCTGAATTATGGTCATCTCCCACTCTTCTTGCTTGAAATATTCTAAGAACTTGCCCTTATCGTGTTAGTGAACAATTGACTTGTTAATGTGTACGACTTGGTTTGTCTGATGCTCGAATTCTCTAGTTCAATGCCATGATCGAGTCTAGATAAGGGATCTTTTAATTTTGTTTTTTTAATTGTTGTTAATGTTCCCAATCAGAGAAAATCTGATAAATGAGTGGTTTGGTATTGAAGTTGTGGGTCGATTCACGAGCTGGCATACGTGCCTGCCCATTGCTGTAGTCCCAAAGGGAAGTCTCAATGTGGCATTCTTCTTCTAACCTACTCCGATCGTGGCTGGGGTCTAGGATAACGCGGAATTCCAAAGGTTTCCGGCTGCTCCATACCCGGTAGTATCCACACTGTACCGACCATTCGAAAGTAAATGAAAAAAAAGGAAAAAAGAGAAAAAATGAAATGCTCTTTAATTTTGTTCTAGTCGTGTTCCCTTATCTAGCAAGTGTCGGGTTGCGTCCTAGAGTAAGTGTAGCGGAAGTAAGCGTTGTCTTGCCTTTACCAAGTCAGGTTGTTCACTAGCTCGTTAAAGTCTTGTTCCTCTTTTTCTCTGGCAAAAGTTTGGTTCTTAATTGTGTGGTTAGTTGGGTAATCCTCTTGTTTGGTAGAAGCACCGTATACATCTTTCTAGGAACCAAGATGTTTTCGGTTTGCTCATTCAAGTGGTGCATTATTGTGGTAAAGATCTTGTTTGAGGACAAACAAACGTTTAAGTGTGGGGTGATTTGATGACGTTAGATTTGCCACGTTTATCTCGCCACATTTGAACGACATTCCCCTTGTTTGACTCTGAATTGTGATGAACTTGAATGACTTTTATGAAAAATATGTTTTATCTCCCGTTGGCCCTCTTTTGGGCAATTTGATGTTGTTTCTAGTTGTTTTTGTTGAGATTTCAGGTTACCACGTTGTGGATGACTTTTCTACGAGCTCGGCACTTCAAACGGGGATCAATTTGGAGTTCAAACGGAGCGGGAATCATCAAAAGAGCTGAAGGTCGTTGCCAGGGGCAAAAGTGCGCCTAAATCCATGAAAAGTGCGCCGACGCACTTTTCTGGTGCTTCCAGGCGCACTTTTATTTCGTCGTTCTGGAAATTTTTTGTCGGCCAAGAAAAGTGCTCATTTTCCATGAAAAAGTGCGCCAGCTCACTTTTTAAGTGCCGCGGGCGCACTTTTTCCCAGGACGGATTTTCGGAGAAGAAAAGAGGGTTTTCAAGGGACTGACAGACAGACTTCATACTTCATTCTGATTTTGACGAACCAGACACTCTCGGAGGAGAATTTTGAAGCTTTGAAGTGACGATTAAGCAAGGAGAAGCGAGGATTAGTTCAGGAGTTTCTAAGATTCGTGAGGATTAGGTTTACTCGGAGTAAGATGTCTTCTTTTCCAGTTTTCTTTTTCTCTGTTTCTGTGATTTCTTCTCTGGCAATGTCTAGCTAAACCCTTAGTTTGTTCAGATTAGATGAATTTTTAGCGAGATTTTGTATGGATGATGCCGGGTTTCTAACCCGTTAATGTTAATTAAGGTTTATTCAGACTTAATTGAGATTTTTCTAAAACCCTAATTTGAAGCTCTTGAATTCGCAGATTGACCATATCGTAGAATTTGCTTCATCTTTGTCTTGCGGTTCTGACCATGGACGTGAGTCATTCTAGGGTTTAGAAGGTCATTAAGATTACCCGGTGTCTTGACCATAGGGCCGGTGAAATTAATCTCTTTGCATTTCTGTGTGGCGTTTCATTGTTCTTCGTGCATTCTTGGAGATTTATGAGTTATCTTGACCATAGGAACTCGTAGGTTTGATAGGATAGTTTCTCTGCGTCTTGACCAAGGAGTAGAGATTGCCAAAGGAAGCTTCGAGGCTTTGAGTCTGTTAAAACCTTCGTTGCATTGCATCATCCATCTTAGTCGAGCTAGAGCGGATTCGAGTCTGGACAAGCGCCTTAGTCATTATTTGAACCTCCAACTTGTCTACTTGATTTAATTGTTTAATTAGTTTAATTCATTTCTTAAACCAATCCGAAAACCAAACGACGAAACCCCGATTATCTTTAATCCACTTCGTTGAGTAATAGAGAAAGGAAGACCCCTTGGGAAATAACGATCTCTTAGGAGCAATCCTTCGAGTAAAACTAGTGTGCATTAATTTGCGCATCAGTACTCTTATTGAGATTGCTAGAACTATGCTCAACGACTACAGTCTACCTAAGAAGTTTTGGGGAGAAGCTGTCAACACAACATGTTATGTAACCAACAGAGCTCTTATTTGCTCTGGATTAAAGAAGACTCCTTACGAGCTCCTTAAGAAACGGGCTCCAAATATTGGCTATTTTAGAACCTTTGGATGTAAGTGCTTCATACTCAATTCTAAGGATCAGCTGGGAAAATTTGATGCTAAGTCAGATGAAGGAATCTTTGTTGGTTATGCTAGCAACAACAAGGCTTACAGAATATTTAATAAGAGGACTCTCGAGATTGAAGAATCAATTAATGTTATCTTTGATGAATCAACAACTCAAGTCAAGGAAGTTGATAAAAATGAAGATGATGAACCTGATCTGGTGTATCTTCCAGGTCAAGAAACTGAGACCAAAGAAAAATCTGATGAGGAAAGTCATGAGACCACTGATCACATAGAGAATAACTCTGAGAACCAGGCTCCTCAACATATCACTAGGAGGCATCCTCCCAGTCAAGTGATAGGAGATCCAAATTCTCGTCTTGTTACTCGATCTAGGTCATCACAGAGTGCTTTTGTCTCTCTAACTGAACCTAAGAATGTCAAGGAAGCTCTTAAAGATGAAAACTGGGTTCTTGCTATGAATGAGGAGTTAAATCAATTTGAGAGAACAAACGTTTGGACAATCGTTCCTGCTCCTCCAAATCGATCAATCATCGGCACCAAGTTGGTTTCAGAAATAAAACTGATGAACTTGGAAATGTTACAAGGAATAAGGCAAGGCTTGTTGCTCAAGGTTACTGTCAAAAAGAAGGTATTGATTTTGATGAAACTTTTGCCCCTGTTGCTAGACTAGAAGCTATCAGAATGCTCTGTGCATTTGCTAGTATCAATGGGTTTAAACTTTATCAAATGGACGTCAAAAGTGCCTTTCTCAATGGAGAATTAAAGGAAGAAGTTTTTGTTGCTTAGCCTCCTAGTTTTGAGGACTGTGAGCACCCCCCCATATGTCTGCAAGCTTCACAAAGCTTTATATGGCTTAAAACAAGCCCCAAGGGCATGGTATGATAAGTTAAGTAACTTTCTGATTGATCAAGGTTTCAATAGGGGAAGTGTTGATAAAACCCTTTTCTGCAAAACTGAGAATTCTGATCTTATTCTGGTTCAAGTCTATGTTGATGACATTATTTTTGGATCCAGAAATGCTACCTTGTGTGCAGAATTCAGTTCACGAATGCAAGCAAGCTTTGAAATGAGTCTCATGGGGAACTCACATATTTTCTTGGACTTCAAATTAAACAATATCCTACAGGTACTTTTATTTGTCAAGCTAAGTATTACAATAATATGTTGAAAAATTTCAAATTGGATGATCTGAAATCCAGTCCTACACCTATGAGCACTACTTGCAAACTAGATGTTGATTCTACAGGTGAAGAAATTGATATTAAAAGGTACAGAGGCACGATTGGATCCTTACTCTATCTTACTGCTAGTCGTCCTGACATCTCTTACAGTGTTGGTGTGTGTGCTCGATTTCAATGCTCTCCTAAAAACAGTCATTTCACAGCTGTTAAAAGGATCTTTCGTTATCTTACTGGCACTTACGATTTTGGATTATGGTATTCAAAGTTTTCAGATGTCAAGTTGTGTGGATTCTCTGATTCAGACTTTGCAGGAAGTCTTACAGATAGAAAAAGTACCTCTGGTACTTGTCAATTTATTGGTTCTGCTCTTGTCTCCTGGTTTAGTAAGAAGCAGGCCTACATTGCTCTTTCAACTGCAGAAGCTGAATACCTAGCTACAGGAAGTGCTTGTACTCAGTTAATCTGGATGAAGGCTCAGCTCAAGGATTATGGTCTTGATCTTGATAGTGTGAATCTTTACTGTGATAACACTAGTGCCATCAATATGACCAAAAATCCCATTTTGCACTCAAGGACTAAACATATTGATATACGACATCATTTTATTCGGGATTTAATTCAAAGAGGTGAGATTACTCTTCAATATGTTCCCACAGAAGATCAATTAGCTGATATTCTTACCAAATCTTTGCACGCGGATCGTTTTTCAATGATTCGAAGAGAGATAGGGATTCTTTCCTCTACTGATGCAGATAGTCTAAGGATTTCCTCCTAGGCTCCGGAATTGTCTCTTCACATTCTACCTAAACAGATTTTCCCGCCTCCTTGTGTCAGTGTATCTTCTCATTCATTGGATATTCTCTTTCCTTTGCGTACATGCACTGCACTCTCCTACAATCATTACCTTCCTTGTTGGTTCATCTTCCAATATAGGAAGAGCCTATTTAACGCAGCTGCTCAGTCTACGACTTCATCACATCCTCTGGTAACTCCTTCTTCTTTCCTCCCTTTCCATCTACTTTCATGGCTCTTCCGGTGCTCTTTGATGCCTCTCGCCACAGCTTTCTGTCCCATCATGTGTATGAAACAATCTCCGTATGAGAGATATGGGATGCAAAGCCAAGTATGACTTCATGCTTGCTTCAAAGGAGCTCATTCCTCCCATGACTCTGCCTGTAGAAGAATTC
The DNA here is from genome assembly GCA_034768395.1 of Linum lewisii. Lineage (NCBI taxonomy): Eukaryota > Viridiplantae > Streptophyta > Magnoliopsida > Malpighiales > Linaceae > Linum > Linum lewisii. The sequence continues at coordinate 48,483,758 of CM068303.1, read as the reverse complement.
ACCAAGTACGGTCTTGATCTCTGTTCCATGCTCCGGGGGCTAGGGTGGGACTCTCTCATGTCCCCTCATGGTACTTCCATTTATCCTGATGGCGTCTATCAGTTTTATGCAAATTTGAAGGTTGAAAAGCACTTTCCTCCTGGGTGCTTCTCCACCTATGTGAATGGTTCGCTCATTTTCGTGACTATTGAGATGCTCAATCTCATTCTTGGTGTCCCGGCTCAAGGATGTCCTCTTAGCATTGAATCTGAATTTCACCGGTACCGTTTTGATCCAGTCGTTGCCCTGACTGCTCTGTCTTGAGGGGCATGGAACACTCGGTCCACTCCCAACGTCTGGCAACTCCCTGACAGGTCTAAGCTTCTTCATTTTGCTATCACCCGTGTTCTGTTTCCCAGGTCAGGTTCCAAACTGTTGTCTCGCCCATGGATACATGGATTCTGCATAATGGTGCATCCAGGACTCCCCTCAGTTATGCTCATCTCATGTCTTCACACATTGTTGATGATGCCACGGATTTTGCCCTTGGTGATCTCCCTTTTGCTGCTCAGATCACTACTCTTCTGCAGCGTCTGAGGATCAGCTTCAAGCTCAAGCTGGTCTCCACTGATCCTCCCGGTCTCTCCGCGCTCAACATGTGCTGCGGGCTATCCATTGGCGTCCCAGCGAATGGTTTTTCTCATCTGGCAATGACACAGGGGGAGAAGCTGATGAGGAGGTTTCCAGCTCCAACAGTGCAGGACGTGTGACTCACGGAGTTCCAGGGACACCCTGGTGCACCATCATGCTGCTTCATCTTTTGAAGCTGATCCTGACTCAGGATTCTAGGGTTTCTCTGATGATTTAAGGCATTGTTGCAGGGGTAGTGGAGTCAAGTCTCTGACTGTTTAAACATTTTCTTTTGAAAATTTGTTGGTTAAGGAACATGTTCTGTTCCAGTTGTTGGATATTTTCAAACATTCTTGCTGGATGGTTTGAATTCTCTTTTGATGATATGCGTGTTATATTGTCTGGTCTCTTGACTCTCATCGCAGGTTGCCTAAGTGTGTCATTATCAGACTAAGGGGGAGAATGTTGTGATCCCTTAATGATAGGCTGATCATGACACACTACATCATGACATGCTACAATGCTTTGTAGGTTTTTCTTTGTGTGCAGGTTGTGAACTCTCGTCTTAGAAAGGAAAGTCTGGAGATTTCCTGACAGCTAGATTATCCTGAAGATCACTTCCACAGCTGGATCATCTCTGGAAGATATCAATCAGTTTCATATACAAAACTATCTGAGTCAGATCAAATCGTCTCCAAGGATTTCAGTCCTTTTCCTGAGCATTTCCTGTTCTGACGATCAGCTGCTGTCTATAAAGCTGTCGGAGTTTGCAGCAGTAGGTAGAGATTGTAATCACACTTGTATTCTGTGAGGAAGAGTGTCTTACAAAGATAGAGTTGTGAGTAGTTACATAGCTTGTATTCAGTGGGGAACTGAATTAGTATAGCGAGTAGATTTTCGAGAGAAATCTAAAGGGTGTAACTCTCAAGCTCAAAGGCTTTCAGATTCGTGGACTCGGATCAAATTATTCTCAAGGGATCACTTCCCTTGGGACGTGGAGTAGGCTTTATTTGCCGAACCACGTTAAAAATTTCCTGTGTTCATTTTACATTTTCAGTGTTACAGTTCTTGCAAAACTCAGTTGCACAATTACTCACTTAGAGCTCTAAATCTTTGTTGCGAAAAGTGCTAGTTGATTAGAGAGTTACATCAGAATATGGTCGTGCTGCTTCGGACAGATCGATTGGGATCCATGACCCCACAAACCTGGCATCGACAGGACTGCATGGAGGCAGGACCTGTCCGGGACAACGATTATCTTGAGCTGGAACTGCCAGGGTCTCGGCCACACCCGGGCAGTTAATGTTGTGTGTGAGCTTGTTAAGACTCACAGGCCTGATGTTGTTTTTTTAATTGAAACTTTTGTCAATCGTCAGAAAATGGAAGGAATAAGAGCTCGCTTACAGTATGATGGGTGTTTTGCAGTCGATGCCTAAGGCCATAGTGGCGGTTTGTGTGTTCTCTGGTGAGATGCTAACCGTGTTACGTTGTTGAATTTTTCGAAGTTTTTTATTAATGTGCAGCTTACTACGGAGTCAGGTGATGTTTCCTATATGACAGGTTACTATGGTGAACCTGACAGGACTCGCCGCCATGAGTCATGGGATAGGTTGTGGTTCCTTTCACGTCCGGAACCGTGGCTATGTATTGGGGATTTTAATGATATTCTGCATGACAATGAGAAAAAAAGGGTTACATCCGCATCGGCAAAATCTCTTGCAAGGGTTTCGGTTGGCAGTGGAGGATAGTGGATTGGTTGACATACCTCTTGAGGGTTACCCGTTTACTTGGAATCGCTCAAGGGGTAGCTCAAACGCGGTAGTGGAGAGGTTAGATCGGGCAATGGCGATCGAGTCTTGGTTTGATGCATACCCTAAAGCAGTCTTGCTCAATAAGGTGGCACCGATTTCTGACCATTCTCCTATCTTACTGATTAGTGAACCTGTAGAAAGCAATGGCACTCTTTCTCCTTCCGCTTTGAGAATCAATGGCTGGTCGAACCAGAATTGCGGCCATTAATTATTCAAGCTTGGGATGAGAGTAGTGGTCTGGATGTTCACAGCCGATTGCAACTTTGTATTCGACGTATGAGTGAGTGGGGAGCCAAGCATCAACTCCGGTTCCGGAACCAAATTTCTAATACTCGGCTGCAAATGGAGGAGTTACGAGACAGAACTGATCCGGCGGGGCTGTCACAGTATGAAGAATGCCGTTCAGACATGGTTAATTTACTAGAACAAGAGCAAACTTATTGGAAGCAACGAGCGAAGAAGTTTTGGTTTAAAGGAGGTGTTCTTAATACGAAATATTTTTACTCAACAGCTACTGGTCGGCGGAAGAGGAAGATCCTAAAAAAGCTAAGGGATGGCAACGGTAATTGGGTAGAAGGTGATATGGAGATGGGTCAGGTGGCCAATGATTACTTTTGTAACATCTTCGCTCACGGTGCAGTTGATCTGTCAGGTCTCCACGGTGTGATCCGGACCCTCGTGACCGCTACCGATAATGATAGCTTGCTCCAGGGTTTCACAGACGAGGAATTTCGCGGCGCCCTCTTTCAGATGAGTCCTGACAAGGCCTCGGGCCCTGACGAGTTGAATCCAGGTTTCTATCAGTCGCTTTGGGACATTATGGGGAAATAGGTGGTTCGGGATTGCGTGCGGTGGCTAGAGTGCAAATTCATTCCGATTCAGGCTCGGGAAACTAACATTGTACTGCTCCCGAAGAAAGCCGATCCCAGTAGCATGATGGATCTACGTCTGATCTCCCTTTGCGATGTTCGGTACAGACTGCTTGCAAAGGTTTTAGCTAATCGTCTGCGGCGTGTCATCCCTAATTTGGTCAACGAGGAGCAATCAACATTTATACATGGGCGATCGATCACTGATAATTATCTGATTGCTACGAAAACGTTGCATAGTATGAAGTGTCGATACCGGGCTAAAGAAGGGGAAGTGGCAGTCAAGATTGATATCTCTAAGGCCTACGACCGTGTTGAATGGGACTACTTGACATTTGTAATGTCGCGATGGGATTTGCAGAGAGATGGATCGCCTGGATGAGGTTGTGCGTCGAATCGGTCCGCTACTCGGTCATCGTGAACAGTTTTAAGACGGACCGGTTTGAACCCGGAAGAGGCCTTCGGCAGGGATGCCTATCTCACTTTTTCTCTTTCTCCTTTGCGCGGAAGGTTTATCGGGTCATTTTCGCAGGGCAGCGGCACGAGGCTTGGTGCATGGAGTCAGGGTGTGTCACCGTGCGCCGGCAATCACGCACCTGTTGTTTACCGACGACAGCTTCTTCTTTTTCCGAGCTCAGATATCGAAAGCTAGAGTTGTACGGCAGATTTTTGAGACTTACGCAAGAGCCTCTGGGCAGCTCATAAACTATAATAAGTCGAGAATTATGTTCAGCAATTCAACTCATTGTATGCTTGCAGTAGGTATTGAAGCTAAACTGGGGATTTCTAACCGTTTTAGTGGTGATCACTATCTTGGGGTACCATCATTGGTGGGGCAGAATCGTACGATTGCTTTTCAGTATCTTAAAGATAGAGTGTGGTAGCGGTTGCAAAGCTGGCGGTCTCAGAAAATCTCTAATGCTGGTAAGGAGGTCCTGCTTAAAGCAGTTGCTCAGGCAATCCCTATATATTTGCATGGGCGTCTTTTTGATCCCTAACCAGTTGACTCTAGAGCTCGAAAGGATGATGAATTCATTTTGGTGGGGCACGAAAGGTGCAGGTGGTGGTGGCATTAGCTGGATGAGATGGGGACGGCTTTGTCCGAGGAAAGCCGAGGGTGGCATGGGATTCTGTGACCTTCGGGCCTTCAATCTCGCCATGCTCGGCAAGCAGGGTTGGAATTTCTTAACTAAACCTAATGTTCTTGCTACAAGGGTTTTCAAAGCTAGATATTTTCCTAATGAGGATTTTTTGTCGGCATCGTTAGGCAACGGACCGAGTTATGTTTGGCAAAGCATTCGGGCTACGCAAGAAATGATTAACCGGGGCGTGCGGTGGAGGCTTGGTAATGGCAGTGGGGTGCCGGTTTGGAACACACAGTGGCTAAGAGATGATGGGAACTTGTGTATTAGCACGCCGGAGGATGACTCGCTTCATGGACTAAAGGCCTGCGATCTACTCATACCTGGCACGATTGAATGGGACGTTGAGATGATTGAAAGCCTTTTTGAGGAGCGGGATGTGAAGGAGATTCTACGCGTGCCAGTCGGTTTGGGTGGCGCGGAGGATTGGAGAATATAGCACTATGACAAACTCGGTTGCTACACTATCAAGTCGGCATATCGAGTCTGCATGGAATATGTTTCACTGATGATCTGCAGAATAGCGGTCAATCAAATAACTACCAAGCTGTGAAGCTAGGGTAGATCGTATTCCACGGGTCTCTCTTACTTCCTTACTCAAATATGTTGGCAATTAAATTCAAGGTTAAACACTTAGTGCGTGGTGTGAGTTCCACGACTTCTATACTAAAATGCAAGGATAAACTGAAATGAAATTAAGGCGAAGAAAGGTTGATTGATAGACTAAGACAGACGACAGACAAGCTTAGACTTCGAATCCCTTAGATCACCAGAGCAACAGCAATCAACATATCAGCGATTTCCGATTCTAGTTCATTCAGTTCTCAGACACCACCGTAACTCCTGACCCTTAGGTTTAAGACTGGCGAACGTTCGCTCTATCCGATCTAGCTACCACGATTAATTAGCCGCCCGGGTACGGTCGCCTCTCGCAACGACTTAACTAACTGGTGCAAATTCTAACGATTTATGAGTTACTCTTGCAGTGGATTAACCCTAATCGGTTCCTACGAAAGGCACACTCCAATTATAAGGTTAATTGTTCAACTTGATGTTCTAAAGTAAGGCGAGCGTTCGCTTCTATCCTTAGCTTAACAAGAATCTAATCTGGGTGGCCAAACCAGACAAGAAACACAAAGAACAAAGAACAAATCAAACATGAAGAAGAAACTGAATGAATTTCGAATCTAATCACCGCCGATCCGTGACCGCTTTAAAGCCCTGGGTCACTTAGGGTTCATCTAATCTAAGCTCTACGAGTTTAGCTACTCATATTCAATACAGAAGAATCGAAGACAGACAAAGAATACATCTCAGGTAGGTAAACAGAGAAGAACTGCAAAATCTAATTTCGACGACTCCTTGCAGCTTCAATCTGCTGAATCTTCAACTCCTAGCACCGGCTCTCCGAGATGGATGGATGGCGTCACGATCCGTTCCTGGCTCCTCGAACTCTATCCACTCGTTCTCTCTCTCTCTCAGTCTTGGGATTTTTTCGTCCAGTGCAAATTGTCTGTTTTAATTTTAGCCGCTGCTTTTGTATTTAAACCTAACCGAGCGACTGCTGATTTTTGCTTGGATTTTCGCCGAAAATACAAGGGAATTTTCGGCGAAAATATCTGTTGAAAAGTCTGCTTGATTCATCTGTTTCTTCCGCTGAAATGGCTTAGAGTTTTCGGCGAAAACTCCCAAGATTTTCGCCGAAAACTTCTTCTTGATCGGGACAGTGGATTCCTTCTTGCATTTTCGGAGAAAACTCAAGGGTATTTTCGCCGAAAATCTGTGTGTAAAATGGAGCAGGAATTCTTTTGAGTTGAATGACTTTTCTGGTTGATTCGGGTGTGATTCCTCGGGGTTCCAGTGCCTTAGACACGTCCTTGGCTACCGTATTTGATGGCGAACACCTGTGCTAACACGAAAATACTAGAAAACCATCAAATAGACCCGAAATGGGCCAAGGTAACACAAAAGGCATGAGATGGATCGGTTGAGTGAATATTCACTATTCTACCCTAAAAACCGTGTCTTAAGCAATGAAATGTCGCTTAAATGAGGCTGATAATCACGTCAATTTGAGTGTCATCATTCACCTAACCTTGAGTTACATGTGCAGGGTCCTTGGAGTCAATTATGGGGTCTGGACGTGCAGCCTAAGATGAAGAATCTTGTTTGGCGCTTGGCTAGAAACGTGGTCCCTACTAGAGCTGCTTTGAGGAGGCGGAGAATTAATGTGCCGAGTGCTTGTGGTGTTTGTGGCCTCGAAGAGGAAACGGCTGCCCATCTATTCCTTACCTGCCACTTCGCAATCGACTGCTGGCAGCATACGAATCTGGCTACCGATGTAACCTTCCCGGGAGCGGACCTTAATGACTTTGCTAGTTGGATCAGAGGACTGCTTCAGTCGGACCAGGCTCAAAACAAGGCTAAGATCGTTGCCGTTCTTTGGGGTATCTGGCGGGAAAGGAACCGCAGAGTATGGACGCAAGAGGCACTCACAGTTAACACGGCGACTAAGCTAGCTTTGGATGAGCACTCCATGTGGAAAGAAGCCCAGATCCCGATTGCCCCCATTTGATAGGTTAGACAACAGCCTGTGTGTGATAAATGGCATGTACCCCCTCCTAGTGTTGTTAAATGCAATACCGATTTTGCTGTGTTTGCTGAAGATACATCCATGGGGATGGGAATGATCATAAGGGGTAGTGGCGGCGACATCATTAAATATAAAATGTGGCATGGCAGGGGGGTGTGGTCACCGCGAGAAGGCGAAGCAGCTGCTTTGGTGAGTGCTTTGCGGTGGCTGGCTGTTGAAGGGTACAACAATGCCATTTTCGAAACAGATGCGGAAGAAGTGGGGAATGCGATTACTGCAACAACGCCTGATGAGTCCGAGTTTGGTTGTTTGATTTCTATGTGTCGGGATGTATTAGCTCGTAACCCTGAGGAATATGAATATGGTAGCCCACGTGTTAGCACGTAGATCCATTTCTTTTGAGTCGCCCTTTGTAGGAAGCTCTCCTCTGATCGGGATGGACAATGTACTTAACCGTGTTTGCTTTACAAGCAACCATTAATGAAGTTTGACGTATTGCCTAAAAAAAAAATCACTAAGTATTAACCTCTAATTCTGCACCACAATCTAACCGAGTGAATAATGTTAATTTGGCGGTGCATCCACAGAGAGCCCTAATGACCACGACAACCGATGTCTTTTTTTTTTTTTTTAATCTATGAATTTCTTCCGTTTAAAACTGATTTTAACTGGAATAAAACGTGTGCCTTGAATATTCTCTTCTCTAAAAGCCCATAGCAAACGTGACACCACAAACAGAAAACTTCATATATCAATATCATGCACTTGACAGTATAGTACTATAGGTGTCAAATGAAGGTTGTGAATTACATTCAAGGTCTTTTGGCCTTGATCAAAGGTCGTTTGGACCTCTGAGTTTTAAAGTTTAACAAATTATGCATAATATCGAAATATCATACTCAGTTATGCATTATATCTGCTTACCATAATATATATTATTCATTCAAATCAATAAAGATAAACAATGATAACTTCAAACAATTTAAACTTGAAATACAACATAACGAATGTAGCTAACAAGATCATTCTGGACCGTTATCATATATATCTGAAAATTAGTAAGTTTGCACTTTTTTCCTGTGTATCTGTATCTTTCCTACAAAAGCTTTAATATGTTATACAGCTAAAAAAATATTCGAAAATCCACCAAAAATGGTACAAAATCGACATTTGACAATGAATTTGTTAATAATGATTGAAATTTTGTTATATCGATGTTATACCGTATTATTTTGACTAATGATTCAAGGTTCAATCAATCAAATCATTTGTATCCATATTGAAAGACACGGCCCGGCCCGGCCCGGTTGGTTTAAAAACAATATGAAAACAAGTCATTACTTTTCGACTGTACATACTTTACATATGGATTATGAATTTTCACTGTTCCCTATTCAATTTTCTTTCCTCCTATTATTAGATTCATAGATTGGTCCCAAAGCTACGTATGGCTTCAACGCGTTTTTTAGCGCGAGATGGTATGGGCCGTAATCGTCAATCGGTAATGCCGTATGGCCAAACTTCCGGTAGTGAGAGAGCGTGTCCGGCTCGTATTGGTTTGGTATACTGTAGAAAATCTGTATAGGAATTGATTGCTTTCTCTGCCCCCAAACACAAATGCAATAACGATTGGATTCGATTGGATTGGATTGGATTGGATTTTAGCCAAAATATTTGTCTCCACGTGAGTAAATATGCCAGCACCCTATCCCATCAAGTAAGTAGATATACATAAAAGAGGCCGCCCTGTTGAGCAATCCAATGCAAAACATATTCATAGCCATTAGCCATCCACTATTCAAGTATCTCTTATCCAATGGATCTCCTCATCACTTCTCCTTCCACAATCATTCTAACACTAGTAGCCTCCCTCGTTATCTTCTATGTCCTCTTCCGACTATCAACCTCCCCCGTCGACAACACTAGCCTAAACCCTCCCCCGCAGGCCGACGGCGCATGGCCCATAATCGGCCACCTCCATCTCCTAGGCGGACCACGGCCACCCCACTTAGTATTGGGCCAGATGGCCGACAAATTTGGGCCAATATTCACCATCCGAATGGGCGTCCACCCAGCTGTGGTTGTCAGCAACTGGGAGATGGCCAAGGAATGTTTGACCACACATGACCGGGTGTTCGCCGACAGACCCGCAACCATAGCCATGGATCTACTCGGGTACCAAAGATCCATGTTCGGGTTCAGCCCCTACGGTCCTTACTGGCGAGAAACCCGGAAGATTGCCACGCTGGAGCTTCTCTCCTCCCACCGCCTACAACTGCTCAGACACGTGAGGGAAGCGGAGGTTAATGTCGCGATAAAAGAGCTGTACGGATATTGGTGCAGTAACGAGAGAAACGGTGTCGTTACGGTTGAGATGGACAGCTGGTTTGGGGACATAGCTCTGAACGTGATCCTGAAGATGATAGTGGGGAAATCTATCGGGTACTTGACGGGAGGAGAAGACGGCGTTAGATTGAAGAAGCTGTTGAAAAGTTTCTTCGAACTTTCTGGAAGGTTCGTGGTGGCGGACGGTGTACCTTATCTGAGGTGGATGGACGTGGGAGGATTTGAAAAGGAGATGAGGAAGACGGCGGAGGAGATGGACGTGGTGATTGTGGGATGGCTGAAGGAGCATAAGGACAAAAGAGATTCCGGCGGCGGGGTGAAGGCGGCGGAGGATGACTTCATGGATGTTATTCTTAATCTTCTAGGGGATGAAGGTGCAATCATGGATCGAGATTCCGATACAGTTAACAAAGCTACTTCTCTGGTATTATTTTATTACTCTTATCGTTCTTTTTTCAGCATATATATGATTTTGTTTAGCCTTTTGGTCTCAGCCAAGATGTTCTTTGTTAATTATTTAAAGAATTTGGTCGTATAACAGTAAGTAATAACCACTGGGTATTTCTCAAAAAACAGAAAGCAATAATAATATATAACTTGAAATCAATTTAATTCTAACATTTTGAATCTTTGATATATTTAAAGAGAGTGACAAGAAGAGCATTTTGTTAATAACAAATATAAAGACTAATTTCAACATTTTTCCAACCACTTCAGTTATTGGATTGTAATGGTTCATGATACATTCTTCACCTTGACAATTTGAAAAATTTAGAAGTAGTTAAATACAAGAGAAAAAGGAGAGAAAATAAGTCGGTGATAATGTTCGAGAGAGGAGAGAGGATATTTAGGCTGATGAAAGAAGAGAGAGTTTGGAACATCTCTGATGATAAACTATAATAGATTTAAACGTTAAACCAATAGGTTTATTTTTTATATAAAAAAATAATGTGTAGGTTAAATGTTTGATGTGACATTAAAAAGGTTAAGACTAAGAGACATAAATGAATAGGTTTATAGCTAAGTGGACAAATATAGTTTTTTATTTCTTTCATCATTATTACGTATAAAATTACCAATCTATAAAGCTGTTAAAAGTTTAACCATGACATTGAATAGGTTTATGTTTGATTAGTTTATTAGATGATGACATTACATAAATTTAAATTTCTGAAATTATTAATCATTAGAGATGCCATTAGACTTAGACTTTTGTGCTTCTGTGTGGGATATTTTCAGTGGTAAACTATTTTAGAGATTTAAACATCATCTATTTAATAAACCAATCCAATATAAATATGTGGCTAAACTTTGAAAAGTTTATAAAATGATAATTTGATATTAAATAATGAAATCATAAAATTATATTGATCCACTGGCTAACAAACAACCCCTTTATAATTTGAAATCTTCTTTATTTTCCCTGCTGCAAACAAAAAAGTGAAAAAACTATATGAATGCATAAATAGTAGTTTTATATATCATAAAAAACACTATGGTTTATTGACATATGTCACTACAACATAACCAGGTTACGGAGGCAGATTCACAGAGACACATATTTATTTATCTCTAAACATACTTTAAAAAAACAAAAAACTATATTTATCTCTAAACATACTTTAAAAAAGGGTTAATACACATTTTTACCTCTCTACTATGCAAAGTTAACAAACATACCCTTTTACTATTTTCTAACTGATTTAACACCCTCTACTTTGAAAAATTTAACAAATATGCCCCTCTGTTTAATTTTTCATATATTTTTCATCCGATGTGTTGATTGTACGTGCCACGTCATATTATTTGTACACCTTATCGCTGTTTGGAATGTTCCCAATCGAAAATTATTTAAATTAGAAAGAAAAATATAAAGGAATACCACAAACACCTCCGTACATAATAGTGATTATAATGTGTTTTTCCTTTATCTTTTCTTTTTAATTTAAATATTTTCACCTTGTGGACATCCCAATTAGCGATGTTGTGCACAAATAATATGATTTTGCATGTATAATCAACTCATTAGACGAAAAATAGATGAAAAGATAAATGGAGGGGCATATTTGTTAAAATTTTCAAAGTAGAGGTGTTAAATCGGTTAGAAAATAGTAAAAGGGTATGTTTGTTAACTTTGCATAGTAGAGGGGCAAAAAAGTATATTAACCCTTTAAAAAAAATAAAAACTATATTTGATTCTATAAATGCAAATATATACATCCAATTGTATTTTATTTATTTGTTACACGAGGCTTGTACAAATTATAGTATATAGTACGACATCAGTAATTTAGTCATATACGCATATAAATCTACTAATTAATTTCAACAACTTTCGGCTTGATCATTATATTACAGGGCCTAATCTTAGCCGGTGCGGACACAACCACAGTTACGATGACCTGGCTGCTTTCATTACTCGTGAACCATCCAGATGTACTGAGCAAAGCCCAAATCGAGCTGGACAACATAGTAGGCTACGAAAGACAAGTCCAAGAGTCTGATCTCCACAACTTAGTTTACCTCAATGCAATCGTTAAAGAGACACTCCGCTTGTATCCCCCTGGACCTCTCGCCGTGCCCCACCAAGCCATGGAAGATTGCACCGTAGCTGGTCACCTGGTTAGAAAAGGAACCAGACTCATCACCAACATATCCAAAATCCAGCGTGATCCACGGGTTTGGTCTGAAGCAGACAAGTTTCAACCAGACGGTTCCTCTCAACTCACAAGGACATGGACCTCAAGGGTAAAACCTTCGAGCTCATGCCATTTGGCAGCGGGAGAAGGATGTGTCCTGCGGCAAACTTTGCACTCCAAGTCATGCACTTAACGGTGGCTAGACTTTTGCATGGATTTGAGTTTAGGAGGGCTTCTACTGATCTTGTTGATATGATGGAGACTATTGGATTGACTAATCCTCGAGCTTATCCTCTTCAAGTTATCTTGTCACCTCGTCTTCCTACTCATTTGTATCAGTAATGTAGCAACAATTCGTTGTACTATTTACATATTTTCATCCCCAAACTATATGTATCATTCAGATGTTTAATTTTGTTTCGCTCAAAGGATTGGGGTCGTACAATAAAGGTTCAACCTAGAGGATTGAAGGTTGGAGAGTGAACTCCCGCCGAGTCTTTATAAGCTTGTGTGGTTCGTGAGTGTTCGCAAGGCGTACAAGCAGTGGCGGGGCCAGGAATTTGACCAAGGGGTGTTTGGTTCGGACAAAAAAAAATCGCATAATATAAAAGATAACACTAAACAAAAACAAAGAGTCAATAAATAACATAAATCATGTTCAATATATGTCACCATTGCGTTGTTCAACCACTCATCGTCATTGATTGCGAAGCTCGTTCTTGATATATTTCATAGATGAAAATGATCTCGCCACGCTTGTTGTTGCAACATGCAGAATAAGTGTCAACTTGATAAGAAATAAATAAATGGATATAGTTATATTTGTGCTTATTTGTTTCCACAATTTTTTTTGCTAACTCATCAACCCCTTTCAAGTCTTTGAATCTGTCATTGAATCGTAGATCACAAATGTATGAATTCAAAATGATGACCGAGAAACTTCATAGCATTTGGAGGGAACGCGTTGGGATAGAAAGTGGCAAGTTGCATCAGTTTGTCCTTGTCAAAAGTTTTAAATGAGTCTTGTGGGGCCTAAGCAAGCAATGGATAACAACAACTGACAATTCACTTTGTCGAAGCGATTATTTATCTCTTGTAATTGCATATCTATGACAGTGTAAATACCTCAGCCTGAAAGTGATGCAAGCATGTGACTCATTCATTGATACGCTTAGACTTTCCACGACGAACATATACGTCGTTAATGTTGGGAACTTCAATTGATTGGTCAAAACAAAACTCAAAGAGAACCTCCCATCCATTTAGATTTAGGGTTATTTAAAACTGTCTAAATATAAATGAGTGCATATATAAACTAGTAATTCAAGTAAGCCATATGGTTAATGACACAACCCTTCACCTGTGTTAGAAATCGACAAGCAATAAGCGGAAATAGAAATAATATCGAGAAAGACGACACAACGATTTAACGTGGAAAACCCTTGCGGGAAAAAAAACCACGGATGCACGGCAGCGACGAAAGCTCCACTATGATGAGAGAACACAAGATGTAGGGATTTTACAAAGTGCGGCTTGAGTTTCCCTACAGCTAACAAGGGGTATAAATAGGATGGAGATACAAAACCCTAATAGGGTTAATAACCTAATGGGCCTAAAAGAACTAGGCCCATAAGTTAGGGAATTTGGATCACCTAACTTCAACACTCCACCTTGAGACGAATTCCCTCTTGTAGCAAACTTCAAATCTCCTCCAAAAATGAGCAATCACCGTCGTGCGCCAAAGTCCCTCCTGGACTAGAGAGTGATACCTACTAAGCTCGAGCATAGCTCAAACTTAGCAGCAGGAACTGCCTTCGTCATCATATCAGCTGGATTGTCATGAGTGCTGATCTTGGTCACCTTAACCTTTCCTTCAGCAATGACCCATCTAATGTAGTGATACCTGACGTCAATATGCTTCGATCTCTCTTGATACATTTGATCCTTTGTAAGACAAATCGCACTCTGACTATTATAGAATATAGTAATGCACGAACTATCTCCAAGAAACTCAGCATACAGTCCCTTCAACCAAACAACTTCCTTGCACGCTTCACAAACAGCCATGTACTCAGCTTCTATAGTAGACAAAGCAGGAGTACTCTGCAAACTAGCTTTCCAACTCACAGCACAACCACCAATGGTGAATACAAAACTGTGAGTGATCTTCTACTATCCAAGTCTCCACCATAATCTGCATCAACATAGTCAACAAGTCCATTTCTGGACTTTCCAAACTGCAAGCAAGCTTTAGAAGTACCACGCAAATATCTGAAAATCCACTGCACAACTTGCCAATGCTCTGTACCAGGATTAGCCATATATCTACTAACCACGCTCAAAGCATATGATAAATCAGGACGAGAGCAAACCATAACATACGTTAGCGAACCAACAGCACTAGAATATGGAACTCTAGACATGTATGCAATATCATCATCAGACTGCGGACAACCAAGTGATGACAATCTGAAATGTGCAGCTAAAGGAGTACTCACTGGTTTCGCTTCATGCATGTTGAAGCGACGAAGAACTTTCTCAATATACCTTTGTTGACTAAGGTATAAATAACTAGCTTTTCTGTCTCTAATGATCTCAACTCCAAGAATCTTCTTTACTTCACCCAAATCCTTCAGCTCAAATTCGCTGCTCAACTGCTTCTTCAACTTAGAAATTTCTGTTTTGTCTTTTGCAGCAATCAACATATCAACATAAAGCAGCAAATATATGGGTGAACCATTAACAAACTTCAAGTACACACAACTATCATAATCAGATCTCTTGAAGTTTTGGGAGATCATAAAGGAATCAAACCTTTTGTACCACTGCCTAGGAGACTGCTTCAAACCATAAAGAGACTTCTTTAATCTGCAAACAAGGTTTTCTTTTCCAAGAGCAATGAACCCTTCAGGTTGGTCCATATAAATATCTTCTTCCAAGTCACCATGTAAAAATGCAGTTTTGACATCTAACTGCTCAAGCTCATAATCATGCATTGTCACAATGCTAAGAAGAGTACGAATAGAGCTATTTTCACGACTTGAGAGAAAACATCAGTAAAATCGATACCTGGAATCTGACTGTAACCTTTAGCGACTAGCCTCGCCTTATACCTCGCCTCCTCGGTAGGTGAGATACCTTCTTTTCCTTGAATATCCACTTACAGCGGATAGGCTTCTTCTCCTTAGGCAACTTGACAAGTTCCCAAGTACCATTCTTGTCAAGTGACTCCATTTCTTCATGCATTACAGTCATCCACTTATTGCATTCAGGAGATTTAACAGCTTCAGAATATGAAGCAGGTTCTACTACACCTTCAATCTCCTAAGCTATACTCAATGCATAAGCAGCAACATTCACTTCTTGTATTAACCGCTTAGGAGGATGAATTTTCCTCCTAGGCCTATCAGCTGCAATAGACTATGGTGGTGGAGGGTCAACAATATTAGGAGGATGTTCAGTAGTAGAAGTACCAACAGTTTCCATAACATCAACACAACATTTTCTGATTCTTCACCAAAATCCATAGATTTCTCCCCCCGCACAATTGATTCCTGCTCAATCTCAACAGGAACATTAGTAGACTTCTTGTCAAGTAACATCAAAGATTCATTGAAGACAACATTCCTACTAATCACCACCTTTCTTGTTTCTGGATTCCACAGCTTGTAACCTTTGACACCAGATTTAAAACCAAGAAAGATGCACTTAACTACTCTAGGCTCTAACTTTCCATTATCAACGTGAGCATAAGCCGTGCAACCAAATACTCTCAAAATAGAATAATCAGCCGGAGAATCATACCATACCTCAATAGGAGTCTTCTTGTCAATCGCAACAGAGGGAGAGCGATTAATTAGATAGCAAGCTGTCGAAGCAGCTTCTACCCAGAAACGTCTAGGCAACCCAGCATTGGATAACATGCAGCGAGCTTTAGAAATAATGGTCCTATTCATTCGCTCTGCTACACCATTCTGTTGAGGGGTATGAGGAACGGTGTAGTGTCGCACAATACCTTCAAATTTGCATTAAGATTGAAATTCGTCAAAACAGAACTCCATCCCATTATCAGTGCGAAGCTTCTTCACCTTCTTCTCAGTTTGCCTCTCAACCATAGTTTTCCACTCCTTGAAAGCTGAGAATGCATCTGATTTGTGCTTCAAGAAATAAGACCACACTTGTCGAGAGTAGTCATCAATAATAGTTAGCATATAACGAGCACCACCTAAAGATGGTTCTCGAGACGGACCCCACAAATCAGAATGAACATAATCAAGAATACCTTCAGTAGTATGAACTGAAGTATTAAATTTCACCCTCTTATGCTTACCAAACACGCAATGCTCACAGAACTCCAAATTACTAGCATTGCATCCAGCAAGAAGTCCTCTCTTGCTCAACTCTGTCATACCAGCTTCACTCATATGCCCAAGACGCATATGCCAAAGATTAGTAGCATCAGAATCAAATAAGGAATTTAAAACTGTAGCAACTTTACCTGCAATTGTGCTACCTCTTAGATGATACAAATTTGCAGCTTTCATGACCACAAGAGACCCCTTGGAAACCTTCAGAACTCCACCTTCACCGGTGTACTTATACCCTTTTGAATCAAGAGTACTCAATGAAATTAGGTTCCTCTTCAAATCTGGTATGTCACTACAAGAAAAAAGGACTTTAGTCACGGTTTTTAGCACTTTTAGTCACGATTCAGTAAACCGTGACTAAAATGACCATTTTTTGTCACGTTTCTAGTGAAACCGTGACTATATTTTTTGTCACGGTTTCTATGGAAACCGTGACTGAATTTAGTCACGGTTTCAATAGAAATCGTGACAAAAAATGATCATTTTAGTCACGGTTTCTTAAAAAATCGTGACAAATTAGATGACCAAATTGTTCTATTGAAATTTTCATTGACCCATTAGTTAATTTCATGAATTACAGGTCCAGACCCTCAACTTTTTCTATTATGCAAAATGATCCATGAAATTAAAATGTTAACAAGATATCCCAATTAATTGTGAATCAGTCACTGAATTTATTTATATTGTCTAAATAACCTAATTACAGTTTTAACTAATAAAAAATGAAAATTTACAATCCGACTGCCTTTGATATCACCGTCGATTCCATCGCTGCCATCGCCGTCGATTCCATCGTGTCGTCGCCGTCGATTCCATCCTCGCCGGCCTTCAAGCTCCAGATCCCCGCCACCTTCAAGCTCCAGATCCCCGCCGCCTTCAAGCTCGATCCAGATCCCCGTCGCCTTCAAGCTCCAGATCCCCGCCGCCTGTGATTCCATCGCCGCCTCCTCCCAAAGCTGAGGGTTGATTTCCTCCATCTGGAATCGGAATCGGAATCTCGTCGCCTTCAAGCTCCAGATGATGTCGCATCTGATTCTGTTAGGAATGGAAGAGGGGGTAGTGCTTCAGATCTAAAGAAGAAGAGGTTCTGTTTACTGGTGGTGTTGTGAAATCCCCGGCGATAGAAGAAAGAGCTGAAGAAGGAGTGAAGATGAAGAGAAGAGAAGGAGTGAAGATGAAGAAGAAAGAAAGCTAGAAGAAGGATAGAAGAAGGAGTACTGAAGAAGAAGGATTGTGTGAAAAAAGAAAGCCAGCCACAGATTGCCAGCGTGGCAGTGGCAGTGGGCCGGTTTGGTAAATACTTTGTCACGATTTCTTTGAAACCGTGACAGATTTCGTCACGGTTTCGTATGAACCGTGACTAAATCTGTCACGGTTTCAAAGGAACCGTAACTAAACCTGTCACGGTTTCAAAGGAACCGTGACAAATTGGTCACGAGTTTTTCGAAACCGTGACTAGTTTGTCACGGTTCATACAAAATCGTGACAGATTTAGTCGCGGTTCATACGAAACCGTGACAAAATTGTCACGGTTTTTAAAAATCGTGACTAACTAGTCACGGTTTCCAAAACCGTGACCAATGATTAATTTTCTTGTAGTGTGTGTCTGACATCTGTCAAAGTTCTAACTGCACCATCAAACATCTTAATATGAACAGATCCAATCCCTGCAACCTTACAAGATGAGTTATCACCCATCAAAACAGTTCCACCAACATCAACTGATTCATAACTAGAAAACCAATCCCTGTTAGGGAACATATGAAAGGTGCAGGCAGAATCAAGAATCCATTCATCATCAGTTCTAGTACAGCCAGCAAACACCACCAGCATTTCACCATCAGAACTATCATTAGCAACAATAGAGGCCTTACCTCCATCTTCTGATTTACCTTGGTCTCTCCTTACTTTATATTGAAGGCAACGACATTCGGATATGTCGTGACCGTCTCTCTTGCAATATCTGCACGACTTAGACTTTGGTCTGGATTTCGAGCGACCTTTGTAATTGCTCGAACTTTGGCCTCTAGATCCATGGCTAGAACTCTTCTCCTTTTGTCTTACGCGAGTATATAAGCCCTCTCCATGAGAGCTAGAACTCTCACCAACCATCTGTCTCATTGTTTCCTTAGACTTTAAAGCATCATAAACTTCATCAAGGGTGAGAGTATCTCTACTATACAAAATTGTATCTCAAAAATTTGTATAAGTAAGAGCCAAATATTCTGTGTCATATTTTACCTCCATGGATTCTAGGTCAGCCACAATTTCTTTAAATTCAGAAATATGCTCCTGCACTCTTCCTCCATCATGCAGTTTGTGTGAAAACAACTTTTGCTTGAGATTCATCTTGCTGGTAAGAGTTTTCGTCATACACAGCTTTTCAAGCTGCTGCCACAATCCAGCAGCAGTCTTTTCCTTCATAACCTCCTGCAAAATAGTATTAGATAAGTGAAGTTGAATCTGTGAGAGGGCTTTTCGTTCCTTCTTTTTCTCTTCCGCTGTCGACTCCGCGGAAGCTTTGCCAAATCCATCCAGTGCCTCCTCCAGATCTGTATTTGATAGAACAGCTCGCATCTTCACTTGCCATAGAGAAAATCGTGTGTTTTGTCTCCAAAAGGGGAAGATCGTATTTCAGAGAAGCCATGTCGATGAAACCCTGATTTCAAGAAACCAAGAACTCTGATACCACTTGTTAGAAATCGACAAGCAATAAGCGAAAATAGAAATAAGATCGAGAGAGAAGACACAACGATTTAACGTGGAAAACCCTTGCGGGAAAAAAAAACCACGGATGCACGGCGGCGACGAAAGCTCCACTATGATGAGAGAATACAAGATGTAGGGATTTTACAAATGCGGCTTGAGTTCCCTACAGCTAACAGGAAAATGGGATGGAGATACAAAACCCATAGGTAATAACCTAATGGCCTAAAAGAACAGGCCCATAAGTTAGGATTGATACTACTAACCTTAACAGTCGATTGGCAGTAGGAGTTGTTTATACAACCAACCCTGCACATATGTACAGAGCTGTAGTAAACAGGATAGAGAGAGTAAGAAGGGATAGTTGTTTGTGTGAGACAGAGAAATATCAGAACATACCCCTAAGAGCGTTTGTGCTGACAGCACCCCTTCCTAACACGTGGCTCCGCCAGCAACTTGTTGTCAAATTCCTTTCTGTAAAGGTTTGGTAGTGTTTAGACCATCCTCCAATCTTAGTCTCATAACCCATAATTTAAAGCTTTTAAGACCAAAGGGTCTTCCAATCATGGGATAAACCCAACCAAAAAAACCCAAATCTTATGGAAAAGCTCCATATTTAAGGCTTTTCCATCCTTGGTCTTAAAAAGTGGGCCCCACTTATTTCCCTCCTACCAAGACAATCATTACTCAATCACACTCATTTTATCCACTTAATTAAACCTAGACTATAAATTTAAAGTAAGAAAATAATAAAATATATTCTAACATATGGTGTTGTAGTGGGAATCTGTTGGTTAGATTAATAATCGATGGATTTCGGTCGATCGAGCGGTTTAAAATTGCAAACTTCTTAACCGTTAACCAACCAATTTGGTGTCGACTTCACCGATTGACGAATCGAAGTCGGTCAGTTACATCAATTTTGTTTATAATAATTATAATTGTAACTACTGTTCGATCAAAGTCGATCGATTACTCAATTTTAACTTGTAACCGTAACCATATTTTACCATCATCGAGAATAATTTTTGCTTTTATCGAAGAAAAATATTACATATTATTATTTTATTTTTATTAAATAATAATCTAATAGCCTTGTGGGATTTTCCATCTTAAGAGTCCGGCTTGCTGTCAAATAAAACTCCCTTACTTGACACTATCAAGGAAGGATCTCAGCCATTGATTTATTTTTTCAGATCTAATGGTTTAAATTAAAAGGGTAAAAGGGTCATTTCACCATTTAATTCAATTTAATTTTCTTTAGTTTTTTTTAATTAAGTTAAAACAGCCGAT
The DNA here is from genome assembly GCA_034768395.1 of Linum lewisii. Lineage (NCBI taxonomy): Eukaryota > Viridiplantae > Streptophyta > Magnoliopsida > Malpighiales > Linaceae > Linum > Linum lewisii. The sequence continues at coordinate 48,463,383 of CM068303.1, read as the reverse complement.
TACCGACCGGAGCTCCGACGACTTCTCCGATGAATTTCCAGACGATCGGAGCTCCGATTTCGAAAAAATTTTCGGCCACCGGATCACTGTCGTTGGGCCTATTTTTCTAGAAATTTTTTTCCGGTGACGATTCGTACTCGATTTTAATATGTGTACACATTTTTGTACATGTGTACGTGCACATTTTTTGTACTTAAATGTGTACACGTTTTATATATGTGTACACATTTATGTACTTATATTTTTGTACACATGTACACAATGTGTACACGTGCACATACTCTTTTGTACACGTGGATGCACTCTTTGTACACGTGCACATATGTGTATACAATATCTTAAATTTTTTATGTACACACATTTTAGATGACGCTTCGTACACGTGTTATATATGTGTACACGTTTTATACATGTGTAACGTTATACTTACGTTCTATACAAGCACACATTTATGTACTTACATTTTTGTACACGTGTACACATATTTATATACGTGCACATACTCATCGAAATTGAGTACATTAAATAAACGTGGACGTATACTTATTTTTTACACTAATGTACACATATTTTGTACTCGTGCGCATATATTTATATAAATCATGTGCAAACTACTTATAAAACAATATGTGTATACCTATTCATACACATGCACACCTTTTTTTTATATTAGTGTACACATATTTCATACGCACATATTATATACAAACAATATGTATGCTACTTATTAAAAGAATTTTATTGTTATGCATATCTTAATAATACTTAGTGGCACAGTGGTAAAGGTTTAGACCTACAATAAGGAGATCAAGGGTTCAAATCCCCTCACTAACATTTTTTAAAAATAATTGTTGTGCTGGTGCCGCCGCGCGGCGGCGACGAAAGGGAGGCGGTCGGTGGCGGCGGCCGTCGGCGAAGGGAGGCGTCCGGCGGTGGCCTCCGGTGGCAGAGGGAGGCGGCCGGCAGTTGCTGCCGGCGGCGAAGGGAGGCCGACAGCAGTGGCTGCCGGCGGCGAAAGGGTGGCGGCGACCGGCGGAGAGGACGGCGGTCGGCGGTGGCTGCCGGCGGCGAAAGGGTGGTGGCGGCCAGCGGCGAAGTGAGGCGTCAGGCGGTAAACCTCCGGTGGCGGAGGGAGGCGGCCGGCAGTGGCTGCCGGCGGCGGAAGGGTGGCGGTGGAGGGAGGCGGACGGCGGTGGCTGCCGGCGGCGAAAGGGTGGGGCGACCGGCGGAGGGAGGCGGTCGGCGGTGGCTGCCGGCGGCTAAAGGGTGGCTTCCGGTGGCGGAGGGAGGCGGACGGCGGTAGCTGCCGTCGACCGGCGGCGGCGGTTGTGGGCGGTGAAGCTTATGATGAATTAATTTTTAAAATGTCTAAAATACCCTTCCATTTTGGACCGTTGGATTACTCGAATTTAATCAGCGGCTATGATTGTTCCTTGATGGTGTCAAGGAAGCTTTTTATTTGATGCCAAGTCGAACTCCCATCTTAATAATCTAACTATATTTTAAAAAAGGAAACAATTTTCTTAACAAAACGGTAACAATTCAAAGTTATTTGTAACCAAGTTGTTTTATTTTGTTTAAAAAATTAATGTTCAAATTTATTTATTTTTTTATCGAAATATTCGTTTTAATTAATTATAGTAGCGTATGCATAAATGACAATCAAGTTATAAATTTATAAACTAGATATCTACTCTAAAATAAATTATAAGCACAACTTGATTATAAGACTTCAAATTATAAGACCTTGTGATTGGAAGAAAATTTACTTTTAGTACTATTATTTATTTTTAAGGTCTTAAATTTTGGTTTTAAGACCTTAGGATTGGAGTTGGTCTTATATATTAATACATCACTCATTCATAAAAAAAAACGTACTGGAGTTCATTTTAAATATTTGTAAGAATACGAATTCACAACTTCAAAAGGGCAATTAATTAACAACAAGTTTATGGTCCATGTGATGTGAGTTCGGCTCTCTGCTGTGGCGGGCTTTTCACATAAATAAATAAAAAAAATTAACTATTAACTAAATAAATACCGTTTAAAACTATTGATTTTCGTAGGTATAAACGCCCGTACCCCAGACGATATCGCCCAGGCCCCAGACGATATCGCCCGTGGCCTTTGATTTTCCGAACCACCCGATTCCAATTCGCCCAACCACCGATTATAAGCAACTCGCCCGGCCCATAGGCGATATCGCCTGTACCATAGGCGATATCGCCTATCCCCTAGTTAATTATAGCATAATAAATAATTAAGTATTTATCATTCAGTCATCATTGTTTTAATTTTTAACCATTTTGTCTACCCTTTTTTTCAGGGCTTGCGATTGGAGTCCTCAATCTTTCAATCGTTATCCCACAGGTAATAAATTAATTAACAAGTTTATATTCAGTTTAATAACTAAATTAATTATTTATCAGTAATCATATTAGGTTAAATACTTCAAAATGGTATTTATCAGTTGTCATAAATTTTGATTTGAGTGTTTTTGTTTGAGTTTGGTTGGCCCGTATCTAGGGCTGTTGACGAGCCAAGCCGCTCTGTGAGCGGCTCGGAGCTCGGCTCGGAAAAATGACTAAAAACCTCGCTCGAAACTCGGCTCGTTTGTAAATGAGCTGGCTCGCGAGCCGGCTCGATAGTAAATGAGCCGAGCCCGAGCCTACCCTGGCTCAGCTCAGTAGGCTCGTGAGCTGGCTCGGCTCGTCGACTCGTTGAGCCTAGCTCGCGAGCTATCTCGTTTACGGCTCGCGAGTTGGCTCGAATAATATAGCTCGCGAGTTGGCCCTACCCGTATCAATACATTTTTATTATATTTTTTGACAAGCCAGTTTTTTTTAGTTAAAATGACGAGCCAGTGGTGATGTGGCAAAATGAACGAAAAATGTTGCATCTGGCTACTGCAGTGTACATCGTAACACGATTCAAAATTTCAAGACCAATCCGCACCATTTTGAAATTTTATGATCACTTTATATATAACTTATTACCTGTGGGATAACGATTGAAAGATTGAGGACTCCAATCGCAAGCCCTGAGAAAAAGGGGTAGACAAAACGGTTAAAAATTAAAACAATGATGACTGAATGATAAATACTTAATTATTTAATATGCTATAATTAACTAGGGGATAGGCGATATCGCCTATGGTACAGCGATATCGCCTATGGGCCGGGCGAGTTGCTTATAATCGGTGGTTGGGCGAATTGGAATCGGGTGGTTCGGAAAATCAAAGGCCACGGGCGATATCGCCTGGGCTAGGATATCCCGAGTACGGGCGTTTATACCTACGAAAATCAATAGTTTTAAACGGTATTTATTTAGGTTAATAGTTAATTTTTTTTATTTATTTAGGTGAAAAGCCCGCATGTGGCCGAAATCACTAGTATGGGCATGCAATTGTATTTTCCCTCGAGATTGAGAATACGAATATCATGCCTTGTACTTTTTTTTTTTTGAGTAACCAGTTATATTATAACTGATGAAAAGATACAATGTTTAAGGCCAAAGGCCCAAAGAAAGACATAGTACATTAGAGAAATTAGAAAGCTCATTTAAGCTAAAAGATAATAGCCCAAATCAACAAATTAAACCCTAATACACATCTCCATGAAAGTGGCCGCCGTCTTTATGCTCCCATCTTCATCTTCAGCTGGCTGAAACAGAGCTCCGGCCAAAGAACTCCACCGGAGAGAAGCAACACAGTGGTCGGAAAAAAGATCCAAGCCGCCAAGGAGAAAACAAAGAGCAACAAGACTGAACAAGCAAGATCCAAGGATAGTCTCTGCTCCAAACTCAACAAACTGCATCCGGTTCACTTTGGATACCACAACATCTCCGAAACACCGACACAAAGGGTGAAGCAAGGAGGTAGATGAACAAGAATGAAGAGAAGAAGCAAACTCAGAAAGAGCTCCCATTGTATCTCGAGCAAACATCAGAACCTGAAGATCTCAGATCTGAGACAAAAGCATCACAAGGATGGAAAAGGCACCCAAAAAGGATGAAAAAAGCATCCACAAAAGATGCAAGCAGCCGAAGAAAGCAAGAAATAGAAACAAAAGAGAGTCTTAAAACTAAACAACTAAACGAAAATATAAAGGGGCTGCCGCCGGCCTCTTAGAAAAGAGTCACCGGCGGCACCATGAAAAAGGGAAAAGGTTTGTGAGTTAGAGAGAAGAGAGAGCAAAAGAAGAGTTTAGAGAGAGAAGGGTTGTGATGTTGCATGCCTTGTACTCATGAGATAAGATTTTCTGACACCAGAAAAACTTAGGCCTCGTTTTCCGTTGTGGATTTGGGTGCAAGAATTGACCAATTGTGGTGGCTTTGGCGAATTCCTTGTTTTCCGGTGACATATGATTCGTCCAATTACGGTGGCATTGAAAGTCGGAGGAGAACCAATTCCTCTGAAACGCAAGATTTCAATTACCTTGCAAAAGGGTGGGATTCTCCTTTTCCCTTACAACTTTTAATATTATCTCAAAATTGTCCCTAACCCATGTTCAACACAACTTTTCTTTCTATTTTTTTCAGTATTGAGGAATAAATTAAGGGTAAAACAATCATTTTATTTCAGTATGATTTCAATTCTTGTGGTCATCTATCATGAAAAACAAGGAATTCAAATCTCTTACAATTGTATATTCCTCCATAATTGAATTGCGGTAGAATTGGTAATTTTAGGAACATTTGAATTCAGCCACGGAAAACGAGGCCTTATAAAATAATAAACCTAGTTTAATATCATTTTACACCATTAATAAATATACGCTAAAATATAAATACATATTCTAAATTAAAATTGCAAAAATGACTTTTTTTTAACACTTTAGTGACCGCGTAACTGGTTACGCCGACACGTGACGTGTGATTTATCCTGAAAAATAATGGAAAAAGACACTATACTTATTTATATTACAAATTTAACACTCCTATTTTTTTTAATGTGCTCAGTCATCCAACTCAACGGAAAAAAGCCTTCCACAAATCCTCCTGCAAAACGAAAAACATTGATCAGCTCCATTAAATAGGGTAAAATACTTAAAACGTCCTAGAACTATAGGTCGAGTTACAAACTCGTCTTGAAATTTTAATCCGTTACAAAGTGGTCTTATTACTATGAAATAGGTTACAGAGTAGTCCTAATGGCATCATTCATGCACTTTTTCAACCATTTTGTCACGTCACCGTTGACATGTCATCAAAAATATAATTTAAAATTCAACAATTTGATTCTAATCTAAATCTAGACTCATTTAACTCATACATTTTGGTTCGAAACTAAATTTAGTGAGTTAGATTGATTTAATTTTAGATTTGAATCATGTTAAACTGAATTTTAAATCATATTTTTGATGACATGTTAATGGTGACATGGCAAAATAGTTGAAAAAGTACATTGGTGACGTCATTAAAGACTACTTTGTAACTCGTTTCATAGTAATAGGACCACTCTGTAACGGATTAAAGTTGTACTACGAGTTTGTAACCTGGGCTATAGTTCCGAGACGTTTTAAGTATTTGACCCCATTAAATATATGACCAGGGACATAACTTGAATCAGCAAAACAAAAAATTTAACCATGAGAAAAAATAGTCATTTTAAGCATTAACAAACAGACATCAGCCATCACCTGAAATTCCATTCTCACAACTTGAAGAGGGTCCAATGTTCAAAGGATGCATCCTAATACCTGAACTAACCCACCAAGCCCAAATTACTATCTACGGAATGTTGACTCCCAATACAAGTTAACTAACTCCATTGATGAAGTTCAGCGAAAGCTAGCTACTTTAATGCTGCACAATCCGGATTAACAAGCATCCTAATGCATGAATTATCCTTATGTGCATCCCTTATGATGATGCACAAAATCGATTGGTTTCTTGGAAGATGCGACAGTTGATCGGTATGCCGAAACCCTTGATGGGGTTCGGAGGAACAGGGGAGGTGAAATAAATTAGTCGGATTAGTAATCGGAGGAGTTCTTGGGTGAAAATCGGAGATAGGAATCATATTTTTTCTTCTCCGATCAGTGTTCTACTCCGACGAAACAGAGTATGAGCTCTGTGAAAAAGTCGGTGATGAGATGGAGATCGATTTGCAGCAAGGATGAGAGTCCACTATTGAGGAAGATCTGTGTTCCTTCTTCGGCTTCGAAATCTTGAATGAGCCTAATCGAGACTGCGGCAAGATCCCGATTAGCCCCTGCATCTCATCTGTAGACTGTAGGTAGATTTACTTTTTTTTTCTTTTCAGATATTAGTCATTTTAATTTGGAGCTTGAACTGTTATAGTTGAATCATTCTGTTATGTTTGCAGGGGAAGAGTATATCGAGTTTGATAAACACGAAATTGGTTGCTTCCCCGAAATGAGGTTTTGGAGGTATTCTCTAATCAACAAACCCGATGAACCAGCGGCACATGGAGATTCGCAAGGCGGACTACAGGGAATCCAACTGAAAATTAAAGTGTGGATTAACTCTCCAGAAACCCTAAAATACGGTGGCAAAGATGGTGATGAAGACGGCGCTACAAAGAGTGGAGATGAGTAATAAGCAGAAGGAGACGGCAAACGGAGGCAAGGTGACAGAGTTTCATTCGGGTAAAAATTTGAAATTAAAATAATATGAGTCTTAAATTGTAATAAAAATAAGCATAGTGTTTAAGAATGAAACTTTTATGCATTATATTCCCGGACCATTCACACACCACCGCGTCACCGAAGTGTTCACCCTTTTTTATAGGGTAAAAAATACGAGCGGTCACTTAAGTATGAGTCATGTAACAGCGTGGTCATCTAAGTTTGTAAATCGTAACCAACAGGTATCTCCGTCGATTTTTTACCCAATCTCCAGTGAATTTGCCAGCTCAGAGGGTCACATCAGCAACAAAATATTTTTATTCCATCTTCTCCATGTTAACAATATTAATTTGTTGTCTGATGTTGCCCTCCGAGCTAGCAAATTCATAGGATATTTGGTGAAAAATCGTCGGAGATGCCTGTCGGTTATGATTTATAAACTTAGGTGACCACCCTGTTACAAAAAATAGTTAGGTGACCACGCTGTTATATGATCTATACTTAGATGACCGCTAGTGTTTTTTACCCTTTTTATATGCTTACATGTTCACTTGGTTTGAAAAGTCACAAATCCCTACTGCTGAACATCACACATTCACACCATATAATAAAAAATTAGAGCTAACAGTGACTAAATAAATCAAAGTTGTACGCTGAAATAAAAGCCCTTTCTAAGAAACGTTGCAAACGTTTAGCTTACTTTTTCACACATTAGTGGGGAAAAAATATATATTATCCCTTCTAGCAATTATTACTATTAATTTATTATCGTAGAGAAACAAGGTCATAATCCATTTTCATATATAATAAAGTATAAACACACAAAGACTAGAGAGCAAGCAGAAACCTTTCCAAGGGCAAGGCGGCAGCATAAGCCATAATGGATCTAATCAATTCCCTTTTTACCACTTCTCTCTCCACAGTGTTCGTAATAGTAGCCTCTCTCGTTTTCATCTATTTCCTCTACCGACTATCAACCTCAGCCGTCGGGAATAATAACCAAAACTCACCGCCCAAGGCCGGTGGCGCGTGGCCCATAATCGGGCATCTCCATCTCCTAGGTGGGCCACGTCCCCCACACATAGTACTGGGCCAGATGGCCGACAAATACGGCCCAGTATTCACCATTCGAATGGGCGTCCATCCGGCTTTGGTGGTCAGCGATTGTGAGACGGCAAAGGAGTGTTTGACCACACACGACCGGGTCTTCGCAGACCGACCCGCAACGCTAGCCATGGATCTTCTCGGGTACCAAAGATCCATGGTGGGTTTCAGCCCCTATGGTCCTTACTGGCGGAAAATCCGGAAGATTGCCACGCTGGAGCTTCTCTCCTCTCACCGCCTCGAGATGCTGAAAGACGTTAGGGAGTCGGAGGTCAAAGTCGCGATTAAAGAACTGTACGGGTACTGGGCGAAGAATGTTCAAAACGGTGCCGTTTTAGTGGAGATGACTAGCTGGTTTGGGGAGATAACGTTGAACGTTATCCTGAAGATGATCGTGGGGAAATCTGTGGGTTACTTGACGGGAGGAGAAGACGGCGTTAGATTGATGGGTTTGTTCAAAGATTTTTTTGAACTTTCCGGGAGGTTTGTGGTGGCGGACGGTCTGCCGTATCTGAGGTGGCTGGATGTCGGAGGATTTGAGAAGGCGATGAGGAAGACGGCGGAGGAAATGGATGATGTGGTGGGAGTGTGGCTGAAGGAGCATAAGAATAAAAGAGATTCAGCCGGCGGAGTGAAATCTCAAGAGGAAGATTTCATGGATGTTATACTTAAAGTTCTGGATGAAGAAGGAAGCATAGAGGGACGAGATACCGATACCATTAACAAAGCTACTTGTCTGGTAACTTCTCATTCGTCTTAAATTATTAATTTTTATTTTATTATTTGTGTCTATTCTCTTGTTTAAGTCATTATCTTTCTTACTTTGTCCGCTAAATCAAAGAAACTTTCATAAAAAAAGTATTAAACTTTCATACTTAATTTTTACTCCACTTTAATGCAGCAATATAATGTATTTCAGCAAAAATAAATTTAGGGTGTTAGTTTTTTTGGTACTTAACGTTTAATTAATTTTTTGTATTAGTGTACATCGTTTTAAAATTTTCATTTCAATAACAAACATTTCAAAAATCTCGAATTAATACTTCCGTACAAATTTTTCGTTTAATGCTGACGTAGTAGTAGCTGAGCCACACGTTACTGTAATCTAAAATAATAATAAAATAATATTTTGATTATTTTCAAAAGGACTAATACACAATTCTAGCCAAACGTTTCACAAAAATGTCAAATCAAGCCACTAGTATCGGAAATCCCAAATTAGCCAATTAAGTAATTTCCGTTAACTATTTCCGTCTAAATTAACAGAAAAAACTGACAAAAGCTGACATGTCATCCAATGTTAATTTTTTTCCTAGTCAGCTAACTAAAAAAATTAATTGTAATTGACGAAAAAATTTGAAGCCGCCCCTCCCCTCATGACCGCCGCCGCGGCGTCGCCACTCTACCTCTCTTCAACTACGAGAATCATCGTCGTCGCTCCGCCTCTCTTCAACCACGATCGTCGCCGCCACAACTCCTCTGTATCCACAAATCAAAACCATCGTCAGTTTTTAGATCTTGAATCAGGCGATGAGGAGACTGTTGTTGGTGGTACTGGGCTCTGTCGATGAAATCGAAAACGAAAACCTAACCCAGGGGAAACAATGAAACCCAGCAGCAGCAGCGAGTCTTCGATGCAGAAGGATTGTCGAGGAGGGTGGGAGCTTGCGTGAGTCGAGGCCTGCAGAGGAGGTTGGGGGCGTCGGGCACGAAGTCAGTTGCTGAGCTTTCCACTTGAACCTTCAACCTAATCTCTTCCCCTTGAACCAAATCAAAATTCTTATCCATGTGGAGATCTGGATATGGATTGGTAGATAAGATGATTCAGATTTGGATTCGAAAAGGATAGATTGAATCTGAATTTGAAGACGAAGAAGAAGGCATAGAAGCCATGGCTACCAAATCGAAGAAGAGTCGAAGGAGTTGGCGGTGGAAGCGGCAGAGACTCATGTGAGAGAAGAGAATGGCGGCACGGGGACGCCGAGATCAAGGATGGTGGAGAGATAGTGCGTGACGACGAACTCTCGAAGGCCGAATCGGCGTTCTCTGTCGAGCGGAGAACCAACCAAGGAGATGTTTCCGGTGACTGTCGAGATGGGTGGCCGAGAAAACCGATGCCAAGTTAAAATCAGCCGTCACCAGGAGGATCTTATCGGCGGACGATGATGAAGAAGTTGATTTCGTTCTCCACGGCCAGCTCCGCTGCTTATCCATCTTATCGGATTCCGTCGCTCATCACATACTAATCCGACGATTCTGTAATCGATTTGGAAGAAACGTAGAATTGTGATAGTGAGAGAAAAGGGAGGAAGTTGGGATTGGGTGAAAAGTAAGAACAACGGCGGCAGATGTGGGTTACGATGGAGCGGAGGAGGATTCTATTAGTTTAATTTATTTTTGTTATGAAATTTTTATTCTTTTATTCAATTTCATTGTGTTTAAATTTTAGTTTTAATTATAAAAATTATGTGGCAGCTGACGTGGCATTTGTTTGACTAGTCAAATGAGTGCCACGTCAGCTCCGTTAGCACAGTCACTAACGGTGTTAAATTTTCAGAGTTTGTTGGCTAGATTTGTCATCACTTCCAAAGATTTGGCGTAAAAAATGTCAACAAAATAGTAATGGCTAAATTTGACATTTTCGTGAAACATTTTGCTAGATTTGTGTATTAGTCATTTTCAAAATTAAAAATCATAACTTTTATTAAAATATTCCAATTAATAATTGATTATTTTATTCATCCAAAAAAATCTATCTTTTTTTCTCTCCTCCCACCTTCCTCCCGACTCCCCCCCCCCTTCTCATTTGTCTCCTCCACCTCCTTCTTTCTCGAAATTACACAATCGAAAATCTAGATTTAAATGTTTCTAGTTTGTGGCCAACTCGAACTCGGTGACCGCTTGAAATTGGTTTGGTTTGACCGAAATTGATCAATTTCCATGCCTAATAAATATGTACTTTGCACAAAAGTTTCTAAAAAACTAACACAAAGAGAAGTGAAATGAATGAAATATCGCTCAAATAGGATGAAACAAACAGGGGAAATCTAGCGTCATCATTTGTCGAATCAAATCATACTAAACCATTGAACATGAAACATATGAAACCAAAATATAAGCTATATATATGCCAACAGTCCAAACATATCTTACAATCCATGTATGTTTTATATGTTTATATAGTGACATTGTTAAGAAACCATACGTGTATATTTGCAATTCGCAATTTCGATCGTCTCGTTCACTCCCAGCATTTGACCTCATTGTAGGCCCTTACACTAGCTGCTTCGGACACAACAACTGTGACAATGACATGGCTCCTCGCATTGCTCATTAATCATCCCGACGTCTTAAGAAAAGCCCAACTTGAAATAGACAACAACGTTGGCAAACAAAGACAAGTCCAAGAGTCCGACCTCCATAACTTAGTTTACCTCAAAGCAATCGTCAATGAAACTCTCCGCTTGTATCCTGCCGGACCGCTTTCCATACCCCACCAATCTATGGAGGATTGCTCTGTTGCAGGACACATGGTCAAAGAAGGAACCCGACTCATCGTTAATATATCAAAGATTCAACGTGACCCACAAGTTTGGCCAAACCCAGATGAGTTTCAACCTGACCGGTTTCTTACTACTCATAAGGACATTGACGTCAAGGGTCAGAACTTCGAGCTCATACCGTTTGGCAGTGGACGAAGGATGTGCCCCGGATTGAACTTTGCCCTCCAAGTTATGTACCTGACCATGGCCACGCTCTTGCATGGGTTCGATTTTTCAAGGGCAACTAGTGAACCGGTTGATATGACGGAAAGTATTGGATTGACTAATCCTAGAGCTTCTCCTCTCGAAGTTGTGTTGAATCCTCGCTTGTCTCCTCACTTGTATGGGTAAGATGAAATAGAAGCTATGTTATTGTATTGCTCTTTTGATTTTATATTTACAGAGTTGGGGTGGACACCATTCACCAACATGAACCATTATGTAATAAAATATGTCAAGATCACATATAGTACGAGTTATTGAAAAAATAATGAATTGCATGTGATTTGAATATTTGATCTTAAAACGGGTCAAATACTTTTGTGGTCACTTAAGTTTGCTCTCGTTGTGTCAACTCGGTCACTTAACTATGAACTCAGTCGAATTGGTAACATATATTTAAACTTTGTAACCGTATGGTCACTTGGTTGTTGGTTCGATTATGTGACGATTTACGTTCAAAGTGACATGTAGACATAAGACATGCCATGTCGTCTATTATATTCGTTTTAAATTTAAAGTCAACCCAAATTACTAAACCAACAACCTAAACTAAACAAACTGATTCACTACCTTCTTCCAGGGAAAACTTGATAGATAAAACCCTCTCTAGAAAGGGGAGTGAATCGGGTTTGCTAGTTGATGCGCAAATTAACGCACACTAAGTTTTACTCGCTAGATCGCTCTAGCGAGATCGTTACTTCCCAAGGGTCTCCCTTTTTCTATTACTCAGAAAAGTGTGTCGAAGCTAATCGAGGTTTCGTTTTGGGTTTGAATTGGTTTAAGATCTAAGTAAACTAATTAAGCAATTTAAACAAGTAAACAGGCAAAGCAGATTGGGGTTTCAAAGATAGACTAAGGCGGTTGTTCAGACTCGAATCCACGCTAGTTCGGTTTAGATGGATGAAACTATGCAATCACTACAAGAAAATTGCAATTTTAACATCAATTTTCTAACGGCGACAAAAAAGTGCTGTTAGAATAAAAGTCTAACGGCGGATTTTTAAAAATCCGCTGTTAAATAACAGCGGACAAAAAGTGCTGTTAGAAATCCGCTGTTAGACAAAAAGTGCTGTTAGAAATCCGCTGTTAGTCGTTTAATTCAAGGGGCGCCAAAATATCCCGCCTTAGCGGGAAATCAAAATTTTTGGGGGGAACCTAGCAGCGGATATGAACCGCTGTTAGGTTATCCGCTGTTAGGTTTTGCTGATGTGACAATCCGTGTGCCCAACCCCAACCAATCACATTCTCTTACGAATTTTTTTTTCTTTCTCCCTTATTTTCTCTTTCTCTTTCTCTTATTTGTTGTTAGATTTTGTTCTCTTTCTCCCTTATTTTCTCTTCTCTTTCTCTTAGGGATTGTTTCTTAGGATTTGTAGAAGAACAAAGAAGAGGGAGAAGAAGAAAAAAGAAGAAGAAGAATCTAGATCTGGAATAGAGAAAGAAGAAGAGAAGAAGAAGAAGGAAGGAAAGAAGAAGAAGAAAAAGAAGAATCCAAATCTGGAATAGAGAAAAAAGAAGAGAAGAAGAAGGAAGAAGGAAGGAGAAAAAAGAAGAGAAAGGTGAAGAAAGATGAAGAAGAGGAAGAAAAAAGAGGAAGAAAGAAGGATCAGAAGAAGAAGAGGAAGAAAAAAGGATCAGAAGAAGAAGAGGAAGAAAGAAGGATCAGAAGAAGAAGGAAGAAGAAGAATGCAGAAAATCTGCTCTCCTGGAGCAGGTTTCTGCATTTTTTTTAAATTTGATCGGAATTCTAACGGCGGATTTTAAGTGCTGTTAGAAATAACCACTGTTAGGTTTAACGGCGGTCAGAATATCCGCTGTTAGCTCACCTTACGTTAGTCAACCTAACAGCGGATATGCAACCGCCGTTAGGATTTCTAACAGCGGCCTATCCGCTGTTAGAATCACTAAAAAAGTGCTGTTAGGATGTCATTTTCTTGTAGTGTAATCGACGAAATTTAACAGACTAGACGACTCGGCAAATCCTTTTGTAATCTCTACTCCATGGTCAGGCCGTAGAGATTCAATTCTATCAAACCTACAAGCTCCTATGGTCAAGCTAACTTGCAAGAAATCAAGAACGATTAAGAACAGTGAAATGCCACAAAAATCATGCAAAGAGATTAGGTTCTGACAATCCTATGGTCAAGCTATTGGAGAACCTAACGACCTCCTAAACTCTAGAATGAAATGCGTTCATGGTCAGACCCGCAATTCAAAGATAAACCCAGAAACTAACAATTGATCAAGTTGCCAGAATCAAAAAGCTTAAATTAGGGTTTAGGAGAAATCGCATCTAAGTCTGAAAGATCATCGATTAACATAAACGGGTTAGAAACCCGAAATCATCCATACAAAATCCTATCTAACGCTTCATCTAATCTAAACAACCCTAGAGGTTTAGCCAGACATCGCTACAGAAGAAATCTCAGAAACAAAGAAGAAGAAAACCGGAGAAGAAGACATCTTACTCCGAGAAAACCTAATCTTGTTGAATCCTTGAAGCTCCTGAGTCAATCCTCGCTCAATCGCGTCTCTAAAGCTCCGTCTTCACCTCCGAGAGTGTCTGGTTCGTCAGAGAAAAAGTAGAGAATTGCAGAAAATAATATTTGTTTCCTCCCTCCTCGAAATTGGGTTAAAAATCCAATTTTCGTCAAAATCCGGAATTAAAGCAAAAAGTGCGGGAAGGGGGTCGAAAAGTGCGCATGCGCACTTTTCTCTCCAAAACGCGCACTTTTACGGCTGTGTTCGGGCAATTTTCTTTGGTCATTTCCCACTCCGTTTGAACTCCGAATTGGTCCCCGTTTGAAGCGTCGAGCTCGTAGAAAGGTTCTCCACAATATGGCAACCTGAAATCTCATCAAAACAACTCGAAAACACATCAAATGACCCAAAAGAGGGCCAACGGGGAATAAAACACATTTTTATCAAAAATCACTCGAATACATCACAATTCGGTGTCAAACAAGGGAAATGTAGCTCAAATGTGGCGAGATAAACGCGGTAAATCTTACGTCATCAAATCACCCCACACTTAAACGTTTGTTTGTCCTCAAATAAGAACTTTACCACAACAATGCACCAACTTGAATGAGCAAACCGAAAACCTCTTGGTTCCTAGAAAGATGTATACGGTGCTTTTACCAAACAAGAGGATTACCCGACTGACCACACAATTAAAACCAAACCTTAGCTGGAGTAAAAGAGGAACATGTCTTTATCGAGCTAGTGAACAACATGACTTGGTAAAGGCAAGACAATACTTACTTCCGCTACACTTACTCTAGGACGTAACCCTGACACTTGCTAAATAAGAGGACACGATTTGAACAAAATGAAAGAACCTTTTTTTTTACTTTTTTTTCTTTTTCTTTTCTTTTTGCTACTTCTTTCTGCTTTTTTCTGATTTTTTTTTCCGAATGGTCGGTACAGTGTGAATACCACCGGGTATGGAGCAGCCGGAAACCTTTGGAATTCCGCGTTATCCTAGACCCCAGCCACGATCGGGAGTAGGTTAGAAGAAGAAGGCCACATTGAGACTTCCCTTTGGGACTACAGCAATGGGCAGGCACGTATGCCAGCTCGTGAATCGACCTACTAACTTCAATACCGAACCACTCACTAATCAGAATTTCTCTGATTAGGGACATCAACAATAATTTAGAGCATGAAATTAAAACATCCCTCGATCATGGCATTGAACTAGAGAATTCGAGCATCCGACAGACCAAGCCTTGCACAACACCAAGTCACATGTTCACTAATCCAATAAGGACAAGTTCCTAGACTACTACAAACAAGAAAAGTGGAAGATGGTCATAAAACTGGGTTCTCACACAATAATTTGGACAAAGCCAAAACACCACATCAATCTCACCATATGGAAAACAGTATGCAATCCAAGAAGTTATTAAGCAATGTGGAAAATTACTTGCTACCTAGAATGGGAAGCTGTGAAAGAGTGACAAAACAAGGCACAATCACCGCCCATTACTTGGCAAAACAAACATCCCACCCCACACTTAATTTCGGACATTGTCCTCAATGTTCCACACCAAACAATTAGCATGAAAAACAAAAGTGTTTAGGGGTACCAGGAACTAGATCATAAGGTTGCCAGAGAAGGCATCAGTGAAGTACCGGCGGACAGTCATGGCGGGAGCTGAGGATAGCCTGAAACTGGAGAGAACCTCACAACACGATTAGAGCATTCAAAGTACAGAATAGACCACTGACTCAAGAACAAGATAGACTGACTCAATAAAATAAAATAAAAGTGTGTGCGATCAGCCAAGAGTGCACTTTTAAAATTTCCAAATTTTATGAATTTTTTTTTTAATTAATTTTTTTTAGGTCTCAAAAGTGCGCCCGGAGCCTTCAAAAAGTGCGCCGGCGCACTTTTACCCCAAAAAATAGCATTTTTTGAATTTTTCGCCGAGAGTTTTGAAATTTAATTCAAAAGTGCGCCCAGAGCCTTCAAAAAGTGCGCCGACGCTTTTACCCCAAAAAACAGCACTTTTTGAATATTTCGACGAGAGTTTGCCAAAATAATTGCAAAGTGCGCCCAGCACTTCGAAAAGTGCGCCGACGCACATTTGCCTCTAAAAACCGCACTTTTTGACCTGCTACTCGGAAAAATCAATTAAATCATGAAAAATTCGCCTAAAATCCGAGGTTTTAAAACGACCAAATCACGAAATTTGACTCTCAGGGACTGACACACACACAAAACTGACACCACGACTCTACCACAGACTCGACTCAATAAATTTAAAGACTCCAGACTCGGGTTGCCTCCCGAGAAGCGCTCTCATTTTACGTCTTCGAGCTAGACGATACCTGGTCTAACGCGCGACATCCCAGCTTAGAACTTCTTTCAGACTGGCATCCGTGTCCTGAAAGAATACCTTCATCACTCCACTTTGAAGCACAAATTTCTTCCCGCTAGCATGGAACAACTCCAATGAACCGTCGCCTCGCAATCCAGCTACCTCAAAGGGTCCAAATAGCTCCACTTTGTCCAGGACCACATCTGGGGGTTTGGTAGGAGTACTTTCATGGGGCGGCGCCTTAGCTTTCTCAGGAGGCTTGTTCTTCTTCTTTACTCCACCGGTATCTTGGGTAGATACTATCGCCGCTACCTGATCATGCAAAGGTGAAGATGAATAAGGAGTATCCATGTCGATAAATACAGTATAAACTGAAGCATTCTCAAACACTAAGGACATGGCCTTCTTAGCGGAAAAGTGCACATTAGGATCAGGTGAAGGAATTTCAAATGTAATAACTTTTTCCTTATCCCGAAAGGTTAACCTCCCCGCCTTTGCATCTATGAGTGCACCAGAAGTGGCTAGGAAGGGTCGTCCCAAGATAAGGGGAATGTTAACACTCTCCATGCAATCAATGACCACAAAATCAGTCATGAAGTAGCTATCATGCACCCTAACTACAACATTTTCAGCAATACTCCTAGGATGTCTAACAGTTTGATCAGCTAGGTTGATATTCATGGTGGTAGGAGTTAGTCTAGGCAGTCCTAGACGCTCAAACAATGAGTAAGGCATAACACTAATGCTAGCACCTAAATCCGCAAGAGCTCTATCAACCAAATATGTGCCAATAGAACAAGGAAAAGAAAAACTCCCTGGATCAGGTTGCTTTGGCACCACGTGGCTCTGCTTCGGATCAGACTCGCCAGCTCCATGGAGGGTAACTGAGGCTATCTCCTCTATCTCGTCTGCTCTCGTCTTTTGAGAGGAGTTCTTTGGAAGAGGATTGACAGCTTTGTCTTTCTTCTTGTCAGGAATCACGCTTCTCAGCTCCTCCACCACAGCAGCAGCTTCTGCATTTTTCAGCTTCTTCTTGTTGGAGAGAATTTCTTTCATATGCCTAGCATAATCCGAGTTTGCAAGAAGTTCTTCCAATAAAGCTACTCCCATCTTCTGGTTATTAATTGTCACCAGAGCCTTCCCCAAGTTCTCCTTGTTTAGCACAGGTCTGTTCAAGGCTGCAGGATAAGGTGCTTTTGGTGGGTAAGGATCGACTAGTGGAGTAGCTTCTTTTCTTTGCTGCTCCCTCTGACACAACTGCTCCACTGGCTTCTCCAATTCCTCCGTGCCATCCTGAAGAGAAACCGCTCCACAGAATTCTTCCTTAGTTTTGCCTCCTCCGGCATTGTTAGATGAGGAGGGAGTTGTGCTTGGAAGAAGACCAACTACCTTCTCCTGCAAAAAGTTGGTTATTGTCGTCACCCGATCGTCTAGCTTCTTGACAGAGGCCTCGGTGAGTGAAATGTCCTTCTTATTGGATTGAGTCTCAGCAAGAATCTTGTCCAACATGATATCGGAGTAGGACTTAGGCGCAGAAGAGCTCAAACCACCGTTATTGTTCTGATTTTGGTTCTGGTTCTGATTGTTATTCCAGCCTCTTCTGTTCTGCCATTGGGAATTCTGATTCTGATTCCCATTATTCCTCTGATAACCCCCTTGGTTCTGGTTATTGTTCCAGTTCCCTCTGTTCTGCCATTGGGAGTTCTAATTTTGATATCCTCCCTGGTTCTGGTTATTCCCTTGGTTTGGGCCACCAACATAAGCAATCTCCTCTTGTTGTTGGTCTTGGTTACTCTCAAACTTCCAAGTACAGCCCTCTGCTGAATGACCTGCACCACCACAATTCAAACACGGAGTGGATATAGCTGATACATTCTCTGTCTGAGTAAGCACTTTGAACCCTGGTGGTGGAGCTGTAGGAACACCCGGTGAAAGAGCTATCTTAGCCCTTTCCAGCTCATGTTTTAATCTCTGCACTTCCATCTCCAATTACTCCAACTGACTTTGAACAAGGTCTACTGGTGCAGGAACTGTGGGAACAGGGTATTGGGCATCAGTAGAAAATCTCCTTTGCCCCAGACTCCTGTCGTCTACCTTTAAGGGATTAGCTTGCATTAGAGACTTGATCCTCATGGCAAAGACCTTGCAAGCAGCCAAAGCCGCGGCTGCGGTCATATCATCCAAGTCCGTATTCAGCTGTAAAGAGAAATCCTTCCTCTTCTCATAATCCAAGCCTCGGAGGAATATAGAGAACTTGTTATAGTCATCCATCCATGGTGAGGACAAGCTCGAGAAAGCCCTTAAAATCTTTGGCCAAGCCTCATAGAAGTTCTCCTCCGGACCACTTGTGAAACCTGTTATCTGTGCCCTGAGTGCATCAGTTCTGGAAGGGGAGAAGAACTCTTCTAGGAATGCTTTAGCCAGACCATCCCACGCAGTGAAGTGATTCGCAGGATGATCATACAACCACAGTTCTGCTTGACCCTTCAGAGTGAAAGGAAAAAGCTGAAGAGACTGTATGAGCCAGCCTCAAGAAGTTCCTCACATGAGCATTCGGGTCCTCATTAACACCTCCAGAGAAAGTGTTCCCGTTTGCTTGAATCATGTTGATCAAGTGAGATGGGATGTGCAGATTCTGAGTTCCCGTGTTGGGAATCTGAATGCACGAAGCTGTCCCATCTATGGTCGGTCGGTCGTAATCCCTCAATGTCCTTTCCGCCGCCATAACTACTATCTCAGGTGGGATAGGAGGATCTGTGGGAGGATCAGTAGTAGCAATGATGGATGGTGAAGGCGAAGATGTAGATGAAGATGTGAAGAGGTTCTTCCTTGCTTTAGATGTCTTGGTGGGAGGAGGAGGTACAGGAGTAGTGCCGAACTGAGTATAGAAAATTTTTTCCCTTGTCAGTTATGCGCTTACTCTGTCTTCTTTCTTCTGTACCTGCAATCTTGCCTGAAACACCAAAAACAAGAAATACCAAGTAGTATAAAAATGTGAGAGATAAGAGATGATAAAAGCGTGAATGAAAAGCTTAAAACGCACAATGTCTTTCCTAGAAAAAGAAAAGTCCCCAGCAACGGCGCCAAAAACTTGATGCGCAAATTAACGCACACTAAGTTTTACTCGCTAGATCGCTCTAGCGAGATCGTTACTTCCCAAGGGTCTCCCTTTTTCTATTACTCAGAAAAGTGTGTCGAAGCTAATCGAGGTTTCGTTTTGGGTTTGAATTGGTTTAAGATCTAAGTAAACTAATTAAGCAATTTAAACAAGTAAACAGGCAAAGCAGATTGGGGTTTCAAAGATAGACTAAGGCGGTTGTTCAGACTCGAATCCACGCTAGTTCGGTTTAGATGGATGAAACTATGCAATCGACGAAATTCAACAGACTAGACGACTCGGCAAATCCTTTTGTAATCTCTACTCCATGGTCAGGCCGTAGAGATTCAATTCTATGGTCAAGCTAACTTGCAAGAAATCAAGAACGATCAAGAACAGTGAAATGCCACAAAAATCATGCAAAGAGATTAGGTTCTGACAATCCTATGGTCAAGCTATTGGAGAACCTAACGACCTCCTAAACTCTAGAATGAAATGCGTTCATGGTCAGCCCGCAATTCAAAGATAAACCCAGAAACTAACAATTGATCAAGTTGCCAGAATCAAAAAGCTTAAATTAGGGTTTAGGAGAAATCGCATCTAAGTCTGAAAGATCATCGATTAACATAAACGGGTTAGAAACCCAAAATCATCCATACAAAATCCTATCTAACGCTTCATCTAATCTAAACAACCCTAGAGGTTTAGCCAGACATCATTACAGAAGAAATCTCAGAAACAAAGAAGAAGAAAATCGGAGAAGAAGACATCTTACTCCGAGAAAACCTAATCTTGTTGAATCCTTGAAGCTCCTGAGTCAATCCTCGCTAATCCTCGCTCAATCGCGTCTCTAAAGCTCCGTCTTCACCTCCGAGAGTGTCTGGTTCGTCAGAGAAAAAGTAGAGAATTGCAGAAAATAATGTCTGTTTCCTCCCTCCTCGAAATTGGGTTTTTAACCCAATTTTCGTCAAATCCGGAATTAAAGCAAAAAGTGCGGGAAGGGGGTCGAAAAGTGCGCATGCGCACTTTGCTCTCCAAAACGCGCACTTTTACGGCTGTGTTCGGGCAATTTTCTTTGGTCATTTCCCACTCCGTTTGAACTCCGAATTGGTCCCCGTTTGAAGCGTCGAGCTCGTAGAAAGGTTCTCCACAATATGGCAACCTGAAATCTCATCAAAACAACTCGAAAACACATCAAATGACCCAAAAGAGGGCCAACGGGGAATAAAACACATTTTATCAAAAATCACTCGAATACATCACAATTCGGTGTCAAACAAGGGAAATGTAGCTCAAATGTGGCGAGATAAACGCGGTAAATCTTACGTCATCACTAGTTTAGGTTATTCGGCTCGTTACCTGGTTCGAGTTCAAATATAAAACGATTATATATGTGACACGACAAGCTTATGTGTCACTTTTAACATAAATCGTCATAGAATTTGACCAAGTGATCACGTTGTACAAAGGTAAACATAAGTTACCAATTCGACTGAGTTCAAAGTTAAGTTACCGAGTTGACACAACAAACAAACTTAGATGACTGAAAAATTATTTCACCCATCTGAAAACTATATAGATCATTTAAGGATAGTTTTAAATGGGATGAGGTTGTCAATTAGTGTTGTGTATATTCCACTTTCATATATGGCTATTTTATGAGATAGTAAGATATAAATTAAAATAAAATTAAGAATCACTTGAAGTAGTGAGATTTACCATCAAACATGGTTTTTTCCCCGCATATGGATCCATGCCATTTCAGTCCTCATTTCAGTCCTCAGGAGGCTTATTTCAGCCTCTACCCTCCCAAATTCTATTTTTACTCCAACTCATTAAGAGGCTAAAGGGTCGTTTGTGACAAATAATTCGGGGATGAGAATTGCCTAGAATTGGGTCTCATCCTAGAATTCAATAAATTTCATCGTTTGTTTCGTAAAATAGTGCCCGGAATTGCCTAGAATTGAATTCTAGGAGTGGGCCCATCCTAGAATTCGGACCCCTTCCAAATTCTCTAATGAAAAGCCTAGAATGTGACATTCTAGGGTAAATTCAAGAGGCAATGGCAATAATACCCTTTTTAAGGGGAAGATGGTAAAAGAAGATAAGGTAAAGTTGGGTATTTTGGTCTTTTTTTTTTTTGATGAATCATATTTTTTTTTGGTCTTTTTCACATTGATTATTTTATTTATTTTTAATTTTTTCATCCCAAGAATCTGATACATTCACTCATCCAAACGGTTGATTTTCGAAATAGCCTAGAATGCCCATTTCTCAGAGAATTCAATTCTTTAGGGGTCGTTCGTTAGGGAGAATTTGGGGTGGAGAATTGGGGTGAATTGGGGCTTGTTGGAGAATTCGTCGAAATAGCCCGTTCGACAAGGTAAATTGAAGAAGGATTTGGGGAGATTTCAGATTCTCCAATGTGGGACCCATAGAGAATTGGGCTGTTTTTCAATTCTCCAATGGAGGGGAGAGAATTGAACAACCATGGGAGAATTGGACTTTTAGTACCAAAAATACCCTCTTTGCCCAACCTTATTTACTATTGGGTGGAATAAGTTGGGGCTATTTCTGTCTTTTACAAATTCGTTTTAATTTGTTATTTTTTTATGAGTATCAATTCTCCAATACACAATCTCTCACATTCTCTCATCCGAACGGTCTAATTTCGAAACAGACAATTCCCTCCAATTCTCTAGCTAATCGAATTCTCTAGCTAATTGAATTCTCCCTCTCCAAATTCTCCCTAACGAACGACCCCTTAGAGAATTGAATTCTCTCCAAACCAATTCTCTGTCACAAACGACCCCTAAATTCAGCCTCTACACATTAATTAACCTAATGTTCACGTATAACTTACTTATGGTAAGGTTAATTTGTGTTTTATTATTTTATTTTAGCATAGAGGATTATGATATTAAAAAACACAATTTTGATAAAATTTTATTCAATTCTGACATACTTTATTTCCCTAATAATTTTGGTTTTAGTGTGTTTTAATTATAACCATTAATTTATGCCCGTTCGTTAATTTACGATAGTTTTTATAATCGTTGGAAGAGCACTACCTATCTAAAAATACATCAAGAATGAACAAATACAAATAAAAAGTGATCAAACTGCAAAACAAAAAAA
Organism: Linum lewisii; assembly: GCA_034768395.1. Classification (NCBI taxonomy): domain Eukaryota; kingdom Viridiplantae; phylum Streptophyta; class Magnoliopsida; order Malpighiales; family Linaceae; genus Linum; species Linum lewisii. The sequence continues at coordinate 48,440,864 of CM068303.1, read as the reverse complement.
ATAGCAAAGACTCAAAATGAAAAACAACCCTCTTTTTTCCAACATGTGGGCCAGCCCAAGAGGCCATGACCAACTCATAGCCATTGATCTTGTGGGCCAAACTCATGAACGGTCAGGATTTCGTTCAGCATGAATCAGCACCAAATCAATTCAGCACCTGACGAATTTCCCCCTCTTCCACTCTTCCAATCTTTGCCCCCAAATTATTGCCATTGCAACACCAAGAGGCCAAAAGCTTTCAAGTTTAACCTCATGACCTCTTAGGTTGTACATAGCCTTAGTGAATAACAAATGACTTGAACTGTGAACTAGCGATAAGTAGCACACATGAACCAATCTCTGCCACAATAACTCCCCATTTGGTGCAATTAATCATCCAAGCTTTTCATATTAATGAATCAATCAACTCCACATCTCCTTGAACATTTAAAATAACCCTTCCATGGACCATGGGAAAGACAAAATCTATAGGCATCAAAAAGTAAAGAGTTCTAAAAAATTGTATGAACTTAAATAAATATTAAATAATTAATTAATATTCTAAATACTCCTAAAAATTTAGGTCATTAAATTGGTCAAAGAGCCGCATGTTTGAGTAATTTCATATGATTAATTGCCGTAAAGGAGAGGAGAGTTTTCACTTAGGTGTAATACCCTCAGATAGCACCAACTATTGCGTAATCCCCAGAATATACACATCGTATTAGAAAATACTCGTTTAGCACCATCTACTTGGACCCAAGTTTAAATTAGCATGCCGTCAATTTTTCTCGCATTTCGTTAGTTTGACTTGGCAATTTAATTGACATGGCCTATAAAGTGCATATGTGTCATCTAATGTGGCAAAAGTTAACATCCATTTGCCACATCATCATTTTCAGAAACAATAAAATATGTTAATTATAAATTAAAATAATTTAACTAATTCAACCACTCTCTCTTCCACATTCATCTTCTTCGTCTTCTTCGATATAGCCACATTCATCTTCTCCGATTAGGGTTTCTGAAACTGATCCGATCAAATTGGGGAGCATGAGGAACTTAATTCTGATCAACGAGCCGATTTACAAGTCCGAGAGGTTGACATGGCATTGATCTAGATATACACAAATCCTCCTCCCTCGACGTCGCCACCGCCGCATATGAGAAGATTCCCGGTGTGACAAGTACGAGAGGAAGTTGGTTAGGGAGATTCGAATGGGCCAGAGATTGGATCTGGGAGCAAACTCGGAGGAAAAGAATCTGACCAGTAAACTCGGAGGAAAAGAATCTGACCAGCAAACCACTTCCAGTAACCATCCTTGTCCTTCTTGAAGTTGAAGAGTCTCTTGAAGTAATCCTTGAAGGCAAAGTTCAAGGCATGGATAGGGAAGTAACGGATAGCAGTGTTACCCCTCCACAATGAACCAAATCCTTCTTCTGCAATGGTTCTCTTAAACCCGTAATCTGCTGTACGGAGGTCGGAGGAACAGATCTGCACTTCGACTCATCCCAAATCGCTGCTCAATCGAAACTTATTCTCTCTCAAATCCCATCACTAGTTCACCATCTCGCAAATCCAAACTCTTCGGATTATTAACCATCATCTTTTCTGGCCGTAGAAACTCATTTCTCTCTCAAACCAACCACCTCGGACCTCCCGCCGTACCTATCCCCGACCAGTCTCTTGGAGCAATCATTCACCTCGCCAACAACCCAAGACGGAGCTGCCTTCCATGGCAATCGAGAACTTTGAAGAGTTTTCACCAGTAGGAGAAAGATCTTTGAGAGGATGAAGAACCGCGGCTGGGGCTGAGTACAGAGCAAGGGGAGCTGGCCGGAGGCGGTGGCGATGAAGCAGGGAGGAGAATCGGAAAAGCGGGGAGTGGTGGAGAGAGAAGAAGGAATCAGATAAGGATTAGAGTTTGAGTAAAATACTTTTTTGTTTATTTATTTATTAAATAAAATTATTTTATTGATGATGTGGCATATTTTATAGTCCAAGTAGAACCCACGTCAGCTTATTTGCACCGTCATTAACACCGTTATGCCATCTCTACAAATTAACGGAAGATTTTGACGGCGTGCTACGATGAAACTTAGTGGTCGATAGGTTGAGCTATTTCAGTATTTTCTAATACGGTGTGTATATTATGGGGATTACGCAATAGTTGGTGCTATCTGAGGGTATTAGGCCTTTCACTTATTCAATTTTTTTTTATAATTAAATTTAGTTATTTTTATAATTTAATATATTTCATGTAATATAATTTTTAATTTCATAATTAATACTATGATGTGACATTTTTTTAACTGATTAAGAAGATGCCAAGTCAATTTCATTTATTTAAAAGTTAATCCAAAAAATGTTACCAAAATAAATTGGCTACGTATATTTGGATTTTTTTCCCGCAGTTGACTTTTGCAAAACTTGTTCATAATAAGAGGCTGTTCCGCAAACTGAAGACTTATTGCCTTATTGATACCAAATCCAAAACTTCCCAAGGCTGCCAGAAAACAATGGATCTCAACACATCCATCCTCTCCTCCATTTCTCCATCCACGACTATTCTATTGTTAGTAGCCACCCTCATCTTCATTTATTTCCTCTTCCGACTATCAACCTCAGCCGTCGGCAACAATAACCAAAACTCACCACCGCAGGCCGGCGGCGCATGGCCCATAATTGGTCACCTCCATCTCCTTGGCGGGCCGCGGCCTCCTCACATAGTATTGGGCCATATGGCAGACAAATACGGCCCAATATTCACCATCCGAATGGGAGTCCACAGTACTATGGTGGTCAGCAATTGGGAGACGGCAAAGGAGTGTTTGACCACACACGACCGGATCTTCGCCGACCGACCCGCAACCCTGGCCATGGATCTTCTCGGGTACCAAAGATCCATGATGGGCTTCAGCTCATACGGGTCCTACTGGCGACAAGTCCGGAAGATTGCCACGTTGGAGCTTCTCTCCTCTCACCGCCTCGAGATGCTGAAAGGCACGAGAGAGTCGGAAGTTAAACTCGCCACAAAGGAGCTGTACGGCTACTGGGCGAAGAACGTTCAAAACGGCGTCGTTTTGGTGGAGATGACTGGCTGGTTTGGCGAGATCACTTTAAACGTTATCCTGAAAATGATCGTGGGAAGTCTATAGGGTACTTGAAGGGAGGAGAAGAAGGCGTGAGAATGATGGGTTTGTTCAAAGATTTTTTTCAACTTTCCGGGAGGTTTCTGGTGGCGGATGGTTTGCCGTATCTGAGGTGGTTGGATGTCGGAGGATTTGAGAAGGCGATGAGGAAGACGGCGGAGGAAATGGACGATGTGGTGGGAGGGTGGCTGAAGGAACACAAGGCTAAGAGAGATTCCTCCGGCGGAGTGAAGGGTGAGGAGGAAGATTTCATGGATGTGATTCTTAATGTTCTGGATGATGAAGGAAGCATCCAAGGCCGAGATTCCGATACTACTAACAAAGCTACTTGTCTGGTAATTACTCATTCAACTTATTATTAGTCTATTAATTTCTGGTTTATTTAAATAAAAAAATTAAGTAATTTGACAAAGTCCAAATTACCCAACTTCTTCCAATTTTTGTATAGATTATTTTGTTAATATATATATATATATATATTTCTCATCATTCATAAAAAAAAAATGTTATTTTTGCCAAATCACCATCAATTCACCATAGAATCTGCACATTCCCTCCTTGACAGCGGGGAATTTTTCTCTAGAGGGCCCACCCCGAGAATTCAATTCTAGCCAATTCTCCCCTTTTTTTTTTGCAAAACAAACAATAAATTTTACTCAAATCTCCAACCCATAGAATTGGGGCCCAATTCTAGGCAATTCACTCACCCTATTCTAGGAAACAAACAACCCCTAAGGTTTCCATAGTAAAATATTAATAGTACTTTGTAGACATTGAATGGTAATATAATATTATAAAAACGATGGGAAATCCTACCATTAGGACACCCCAAAGTGTCCTCATATGAGGACACCTCTTAAAGTCGTAGGATTTAATCTTAAAGATCGGAAGACCTATATTAATTGGACATAAGGGTAATTTCAATATTTTATTTATTACAGATTTTTAATTATTGTTTATTAATTTTGGATTTTCAGTTACATTGTTGATTTTTTATTCCTTTTTCTGCTCCTTTTTTTGCTCTATTTAATTTATGATTAAATTAATTATCTTTTTTTAAATTACTTCTTCATCTTCTTCTCTATGCTCGGCGGTTTTTGTTGTGTATCTCCAGTGGGTTTTATTTGAGATCAGTTTTCTAACACTTTTTTGTGGAAATTGTTTCGAAACTGTTCCTCTTTTATCATTTCGGAACAATTCCTCTTTTATTATTTCGGAACAGTGATCCATTTCAAAAGTAATGGAACGTGTTGAAAATCAATTTTGTTCCTTATTACCAAATCAGAACACAGAAAATCATAAAACCTTGAATCAAATTGAAAATGGAACAATAATATCGAATACCTGTTCCATAATTAACTATATGGAACACTACAAACATGTTCCTAAAATGTCAAAATGGAACAACGTGGTAAGAGGAGGGGAAGTTGCACAGAAACAAGGGAGGAAGAATGAAGAAGTGGCGGCGTGGGGCAGATTGATGATGGCGGCGGCGGATCTGATGATGGCGGCGGCGGATCTGATGCAGCGGCGTGGGGGCTGATCTGATGCGGCTTGGGGGCAGATCTGATGTGGCGAGGCTAGTGGCGAATCTGGATGATCGGCGGCGGCGAGTCTGATGCGGCGCTAGATCTGTCGCAATCCTCGTCGAATCTGGATGATAGGCGGCGGCGATGATGGTGGTTGCTGGTGTGGCAAGGCGGCGATGATGCTCGTGGTTGCTGGTGTGGCGAGGCGGCGGCGAGTCTGGTGTGGCGAGGCGGCGACAAGGCTGGTTTGTCGAGGCGGCAACGAGGCTGGTGTGTCGCGGCGGCGGCGAGGCTGGTGTGGCGAGGCGGCAGTGATGCTGGTGGTTCCTGGCGTGGTGAGGCGGCGGCGAGGCTGGTGTGGCGAGACGGCGACGAGGCTGGTGTGGCGAGGCGGCGGCGAGGCTGGTGTGGATAGGCGGCGGCGAGGCTGGTGTGGATAGGCGGCGGCGAGGCTGGAGTGGATAGGCGCGGCGGCAAGCGAGGCTGGTGGTTGGAGTTTTGAAGGGAGAGATGTAAAATAGAATTAGGGTTTGTGAAACCCTAATATGATTTAGTATATATAGGAGTTTCAAATTACTATTTTGTCCAGATTAATTTAGGCCATTAGATCTACCTTTTAATCCTACAGTTCTAATGGGTGTCCTAAATGAGAACACTAAGGGGTGTCCTAACAGTAGTAGATCCAAAAACAATGATCGTTACTTAACAAATAAATAATTCCCATAATGAACAATGTGGATTTTATTCATAAAAAAAATAATGTTGATTTATCTTTGAAGTAGGACCCAAACCTACTACGCACTTGACCTATGGATCGGTAATACTTCAATTTCAAACTTCTATGATTCTAATTGGCTTGACTAAACATATCGTCGGCATCTATAATAGTTTGCTATGAATAAGCTCCTTGTTTTCCATATTTAATTTGGAGTATTCATATCATGAGCTATGATTAGTTAATAGTTTGTACTCTATTAATATAGGTGTGTATATTGTGTTGGCTACCTAATAATTTTTTGGAATATTCGACAAGAATTTCTATAACTTTCAATATAAATAATAAATAAAATATTATGTTTCATATTAAAATTTAAAATATAATATAATTATTTTAAGTAATCTCACCTACATGAGGGCTGGGTTTGGTTTTCCCTCAATATTTGCTTTGTTTAGTGTTTGTTAGAGTTGGGTTCTAATTTTCTTCAACAAGTGGTTTTCTTGAAAATTACTTTTCAACTAGAAATTTCAACATTTTCCAAACAAAATAATGAAAATGAAAAACCACTAACTTCAAAACTATTCTGTTTGTTGGCTAAATAAAGTAATGGGTTTATACACATTTTTATCATCTATTAGGCAAAGTTAATAAACATACTTCTTTATTATTTTTCAACCGAATTAAAACTTCTACTACACTCTTAACAAATATGCCATTCAATTATTTTTTTCCTCCAAAATTCGTTAAGTATGGTGATTATACATACCATGTTAGCTTCTCTATCCATATGGTCAAATCTTTTGCTGACGAGGCTTTTGACTAAACCAAAAAAATTTAATACGTTAGTTATATGTTCATCAATAAATGAGAAACGTTATCTTCTATACACAGAGGTTTAGTTGCTCATACTCTCCCAATTGCATTTGGCTTCATTACAGGCCCTTACATTAGCTGCTTCAGATACAACAAGTGTGACAATGACATGGCTCCTAGCATTACTCGTCAATCATCCTGAAGTCATGAAAAAAGCTCAAATCGAACTAGACGACAACATTGGCAAAGAGAGACAAGTTCAAGAGTCCGACCTTCACAACTTGGTTTATCTCAAAGCAATTGTCAACGAAACCCTTCGCTTGTATCCTGCTGCGCCGCTTTCCGTACCCCACCAATCCATGGAAGATTGCACCGTTGCTGGCCACCTTGTCCACAAAGGAACCCGACTCATCGTCAATATATCAAAGATCCAACGTGACCCACAAGTTTGGCCAAACCCGGATGAGTTTCAACCTGAGCGCTTTCTTACTACTCATAAGGATGTTGACGTCAAGGGTCAGAACTTTGAGCTCATTCCGTTCGGAAGTGGACGTAGGATGTGTCCTGGATTGAACTTTGCCCTACAAGTTATGCATTTGACCGTGGCTACACTCTTGCATGGGTTCGATTTCTCAAGGGCTTCTAAAGAACCGGTTGATATGACGGAGAGTATTGGACTGACTAATCCTAGGGCTTATCCTCTTGAAGTTGTGTTGTCTCCTCGCCTGTCTCGTCACCTGTATGGGTAAGTTGACGTAGAATTTTATGTGTTAATATGCACGTTGCTATGTTTTTATGTTTATGGGATACTATTGGTATACTATAGACACCAATAATATTAAACCTTATGTAATAGAATAAATCAAAATCATATACAGTAATTGTGGTTTGATTGTATTAAGGAATATTGAATTGTGATTTGGATGTGGATAGGGATGTTGACGAACCAACCTGCTCGTGTTAGGCTCGGCATTCGGCTTGGAAAAAGCTCTCCCGTGACTCGGCTCGAAACAAACCGAGCCGGCTCGTTTATAAACGAGCCGAGCTCGAGCTCATGCCTGCTCGGCTCGGCTGGCTCGCGAGCCAGCTCGGTTCGTTGGCTCAAGCAATGCAGCTCGCGAGCTGGCTCGTTAGAGCTCGTTAGACGGCTTGTCGATCAGCTCGAGAATGGCTCGTGAGCTGCCTCGATTAAGTAGCTCGCGAGCTAGCTCGATTTTGGAGCTCGCGAGGTAGCTCGATTTCGGAGTTCGCGAACTAACTCGATTAGCTCGTGAAATGACTCGATTTTGGCTCATGAAATGGTTCATTTTGGCTCGATTGTTTTTAAAAATTCTAGATCTTGTAAACAATAATATTCATTTTGATTTTTGAGTATGCTTACAAATTAATGATAAGTAATAATTCAGAAAAATGAGTAAGTTCGTAATATAACATTGTTTATTATAGTATGCTTTACTAGTGAATTATACTTTATAAGAGATGAAATTGAATAAAGTAAAATTAATATGTATTAACTTAACAAAGAGTTTGCAAGATTTACATAATTGAGTATTTGTAGGTTTAAATTTTAGAATATATAATTATTTTTATTTTTACCACTTCTCATTCACTGTTCGGTAACACCCTAATTGTTAAGTAAGAAGTAAGAACCAAGAACACAAAACATTTATAATTTATAGTTTTAGTATTAGTATGCTTTAATGAATTATACTTACAAAAAAAATACTTTAGTAAATTATACTTTATAGTTTACGGTCCAAACGTCTATCATATGACCATTTTTTTAGGGTTTAGGGTTTAGTGTTTAGTGTTTAGGGTTTAGGATTTAGGGTAGATTTAGGGTTTAGGGTTTAGGGTTAGTTAATTTTTTTGTATATTTTCTCTCTCTCTCTAAGATCAAACTACTATTCCAGTTCGATTATGAGTATTAGCTCTAGAATTACTACGATTATCCGAGTAGCAGGTACCATCTAACAAACTATAATTGATTAATGAGCCATTCGCAGTTTCACAGTCTGAATTTGTTCATTTCACGAGTTTAACAATTCCCATTATAATAGAAAATAACAAATACTCTAACAGGGCGTTTGGTATGGGGTGATTCTTCTGGTCTTCTCTATGATTGAAAAAATTGAGTGATTATTAAAATCAGTCGTTTTTAGTGGAATATTTTGTTCGGAGAAATGCATGTATTCAACATTTTGTTGGGTAAGATTGTTAGAATCATGGGGTGAGAGATTCATTAAACATAATAATTTTTTTAAAATCGATGATACATTGAAATACATAGTTTTAGGATTCTCGGATACCAAACGGGTTTAAATCTCTTAAACAAACAATTTCCCATCCAATTAAATAACCAATTTAAAAAAAAAAAAAAAAAAAACACTGCGTTACTACCACTTACCTGCGCAGTCTCTCTCTCAAAAGTGGAACTCAAACCTAAATCCCCAATTCAATCTCAAAACCTTATTTCAAATTTCCACCTTCTTCGACAGTTTGAGCTTGAGGACGAAGAGACTCCTGCCTGGCCTGGCCAACTCCTTCTCATCAGCCGGCGGACGAAACCAGCCGGCGGCGGCTTCCAGATGAGCGACGGCTGACGAGGAGGACGAAGAGACCCCATCAGCCGCCGTCGCTATTGCAACTGAGATTACACTCCCCGTCGTTGCGAGTTACCTGGTTAGTTTTCTAATCGCTACCCCTATAAGTTTTCCGTAGTGTGTGAATTATCCACAATCAGCCAATCGATTTGCAGGTTCCGTTCCTTGTCCTGCTTTCCAATAGCTCAATATTCTTTGCTTCGAGTTGACTCTTTTGTGTTTGTGAAAATGCCTCAACGAATTCCAGCACAGGTTCATGTCCAAATTGGTTGTTTCTTAGGCCTGCATGCTGAATGTTGTCCCAATTAACTTGTCATTGCTCCGGTTTCTGGTTGTAGGATGCTTTATTAGTTCATTAATTAATGATATAGAAACTTGAAAATGAAAGTGAGGATGAGAAACCTTTTCTCTTCATTTATGTATATGTTGTTTCAGGTTACACTCAAAATTAGGTATAAGCTGTAAAAGTAGTTTTCACTTTATATTTACAAGCTATAACATGGGAAGTTGGAAGCTTTATAAAGGTTTGATCCTGTAAGTAGACATTCTTATTATCTATGTCTGCACTGCCGTAGAGTTCTTATCATAGAATCTTCTTATTCTCAATAATTGAGTGCAGTAGCAATAGTTGCAGTAGCAATATTTGCAGTAGCAGTTAGGAGAAGAAATATCATGATAGTTTAACATTGATTGATTTACTTCCTCATTGATTCATGAATATATTGATAATAAAAAATTGATTCATGAATATTCAGGATGTCAGGAGAAGAAGTATCATCAAATCCGGTTTTGATTCTTATTTTGGCAGGTGGACCAGCATCATTAAAGCACGAGCTCGAAACCTTGCAAATGAGCTCGATCCGAGCTCGAGCTCGAAAGCTTGCAAACGAGCTCAATTCGAGCTTGAGCTCGTTTAGGTTCGTTAACGAGCCAGTTTCGAGCCGAGCCGAGTAGAGCTCGAAAGCTTGCAATCGAGCTCGTTTAGGCTTGTTAACGAGCTTTTTTCGAACCGAACCGAGCCGAGCTCGAGCTGGGCAAAGCTCGGCTCGGCTCGGCTCATCAACACCCCTAGTGATGAGCATAATATTTGAATAATCGTTTATGTTTTGATACGTGAATTGTTTTACTCATATCTGCTCATGCTATGATATCGTAGACTCGTTTGCAAGCCTCCACTTTGACCTTCCTAGAGATCATTTCAAAGCTTCCAAAAATTGGAGTTCAAGGTTTTTATACCGTGGTTTCTATTCCTGCAATTCTGGGACAGTTCTCAAGGTCCATTCATTTTTCCTTGTATTTCATTGGTAGCCTTTGCTGATTAGAAACCACGTGTTTATTCTTGTTGACACTGAGTGTTTTCCTTGCAGTCATGGCCTGCGAACAGGCATATTTGAAGCTAGTAAACTGCTGTTAATAATTTGTAGCACTCTTAATATCAATCACACAAGTAGAGAACTTGGCATTGTTCTAGATAATCGGATAAGTATTTGGATTGGAGTCTAATTAGCCAAGTATCTGTAGATAGTTGTTGGGGTTAACATTATAACTTTGATTCTGTTTTCAAAGTACTAGCTTCTCTTGTGAAAAGGGAAGTTGTTGCTTATATTGCTTCAGTGATTCAGAATGTGGAAGAGAGGGCATCATCACATGCCTTCTAAAATGGTGGCAGCCTGCAATTATTGAAAAATCCGATCAGTAAATGGATAGCCCAAATTTAATCCAAATCCGGCTTGTATAAATTTAAAAATCCATATCCGAACCGATCCAATCCAAATAGAATCCGATCCATATAGTGTTGATCCATATTCAATCCATTAAATATGAATCGAGTTGGATATGGATAAAAAAAACCGCGGATGGGTAATCGCCGCCCCTACTAGCAACCAGTCATCCCACTCTTCCGTGGAAATTGGTGATGTTGGTACTTCACCAATTTTAACTGCACTATTCTGGTGTTTTTCTATCACCAGCTATGTTCCATCTTCTCTTGTATAATTTCCTTCCTTTTGTTCTGAACGCGCAGGTATCATGAGTGTTGTGGGTGTTTCTAAGATCCATTCTTTCATCTTGATCACCCTGAAAACTAATCCGGACTCGGCTTTTGTTCCATCAAGTACCACATTAGTTTTTCAACAGAAGAAGCGCACCAGGATCATTGCCATGGCTTCCTCCACCACGCCTTCAGAAAATGTGAATGATGACAAACAGAGAGTGACTGGAGATTCATTTATCCGATTGCACTTGAAAACAATGGCTCCCTATCAGCCCATTTTACCATTTGAGGTATTTTTAGCCTTACCAAGCTTCAGGGATGTAGTCAGCTCTGTTTGTTAGAGTATGCCATTTTGTTTCTTATGATTGATTTAGCGTATTGTTCTATTTGCAGTTTAAATGCTCATCAAGCTATCTATTCTGATAAATGTTGTTTTGAATTTTTGTTCTTTGTTCTCCACAGGTTTTATCTGCTCGTTTAGGTAGGAAGGCTGAGGATATAGTAAAACTGGATGCCAATGAGAATCCTTATGGCCCTCCTCCAGAAGCAAGTGACGTTAATCATTCATCTAGTCATACGAAAGACTTCCCTTGATGATTGTCGTTTCAATTCAGACATTGTTTCCTTATCAACTTGCTACATTCCATTGTCTGTAGGTGATGGAAGCTTTGGGTTCTTTGAAATTTCCATACATTTATCCTGATCCTGAAAGTCGTCGTCTTCGTGAGGCACTTGCAAAAGATTCTGGCCTTGAATCTGAGTACATTCTTGTTGGGTGTGGTGCAGATGAGCTTATTGATCTTATTATGCGGTAATGATATGATATCACTGATTGCATAAGGTCTTATGTCACAAATTTGCACAGTTTATGTTGTTGTCTCATTTAGTCATTTACCTTTTTGTTTGCTAGCTGCACCTTGGATCCTGGTGACAAGATTTTCGATTGTCCTCCAACCTTTACAATGTATGAGTTTGATGCTTCTGTTAATGGGGCTCATGTAATTAAAGGTGCTTCAACTTCTTTAGGAATTGCTTAAAAATAAATTGTCTTATAAAAATGAACGGCTGAATTGTTCATCTTTAAGTTGTCACTTGTAGATGAATATATTGACTTTTTTCTCAATATCTAGTCCCAAGGAAGCCTGACTTCAGCTTAGATGTGGAACTCATCTTTGATGCTGTTAGACGGGAGAAACCGAAATGCATATTCTTGACATCACCAAACAACCCAGATGGAAGGTAATCTATCATTTGTTCTTTGCAAACTGAAGTGTTTGTAGTTAGTTTTCTTTGTGTGGTTTGTATCTCGATTATATGACAATGCTGCAAATTTTAGAAATTTAGCTACTTCAAGGTCAATTCATTTTTGAGATAGCCTTTGAATCTATGTATTTTTTTTCACACGAGTCAGTGCGTTTGAAAGTTTGCATTTGGCCTGAGGACTACAAAAGAATAAATTGTCTCTCTGCTTTCTTGGATTTGGTTATGTTTTTTTGTTTTGTTTTGGTATCTACCAATATTGACCAACTCTTTGTTGGCCTAGTTGCAAATTCTTCTTGGCCTTTCCTTTCTTGGATGTCTTACTTATTGTTCTGAACAAGGACCAGTTTATTTCCTTCCCTGGTCTTTCATGTGCAAGTTCATCAATGAAAATTTCATTGCCGGATGTATTTTTGTGCGGTTCCTGATTGTTTTCTGAGCATTACTTAGAAATTTTGTGCTCTCTGATCATTCTGTCATATGTTCCTTTTCTCCTTTTTCTGATACCATATGCTAACCATGATTTGGTGGCAGTATAATTAATGACGAAGAACTGTTGAGAATCTTGGAGCTCCCTCTTCTGGTTGTGCTGGATGAAGCATATGTCGAGTTTTCAGGTTTAGAATCAAGGATGAAGTGGGTGAAGGAGCATGAAAACCTGATTGTTTTACGAACTTTCAGCAAAAGAGCAGGTATATTGGTGGTTTCTCGAGTTCTGAAAAAACTCTTTCTTCCTGTGTTTGCTCTGGATTCTAATTGATTTCAGACCATGTTCTGTGATAGGACTTATCGACATGATATAACCCTGTTGGCATGAATGCTCTTTCGGAATTCTCGGTTGGTCATTTCTTTGCATTTTCTAAAATTCAGGGATGTTACTGATTAAACGGACCTGAGGTTGCAACCATGCAACTCACCCTAGTTCTCTGAAGTCGTATTTGCAACATGCGTAATTGGTCAGTCAATGCTTGAAAATGTACAATAAAATAGGGTACATGCAGAAGTTTGTTTGCTTTCTGACGTATGTGTCAATTTTCGTAATATAGGCAGAAAACATGTTTCCAGCTTAAAACCACGTTGGTTTAAACTTTAGATACTTGATAACTAATGTCAAATGATATCCACATTCCCCTACATTCATGTACCTGTTTCCTTCTTAAGATTGCTGGTTGCTTTAATATTTTTACTCGCTGGACCCTTATTCTACGGTTTAGTTTTCATATAGTTACAGTTCGAATCTGTTTTCCTTTGCGTCACTTCGATTCAGCCCTGAAGTTGTCCTTTCTGTTGGCCCAGTCTGGCTCAGTGGTTCTCACCCAATTTTGTGTTACTGTAAAAACGCAATGCAGGTTTAGCAGGACTGCGAATAGGGTATGGAGCATTTCCTAGCAGTATAATTCAGTATCTGTGGAGAGCTAAGCAGCCATATAACGTTTCTGTTGCTGCTGAAGTTTCTGCATGTGCAGCACTCGAGAATCCCACTTACCTGGAGGTATGAATTTACTTTTTCATCCTGTACAATAACATTAGTTGATGCTAATGGCCAATGATGCAGAGGGTGAAAGATGCACTGGTACAAGAGCGGGGGAGGCTGTTTAAGTTTCTAGAGGAAGTACCCTTTCTGGAACCATTCCCCAGCTATTCCAATTTCATTCTCTGTGCAGTTAAATCCGGCATGGATGCCAAGAAGCTCAAGGTAACCAAATTTTGCAGTGTTACAAAATTCTGCAAAATTTATGTCTTTTATCGAGTTCATGAGATTGAAGTGGGAATTTGGTGTGGGGTTGGTTGCAGGAAGATCTTGCAAACATGGGTGTGATGGTTCGACACTACAACAAGAAAGAACTGAATGGTTATATTCGGATATCAGTTGGGAAACCTGAGCAAACAGATGTCTTGATGCAGTGCCTAAAGTCCATTTCTTGATTCCTAATTGTTTCTGGGCATTCCGGAGTTGGTTTGTAAGACATGCTAACGGCGGCATTGATGAATTCATTCGGCATACTACTCGTGTATATGTGCTATGCGCAGCAAAATCTGTTGCGAGGACAGCACTACGATGAGGAAAGCAATCTCTACCCTGTATTTTTATTTATTTATTTAAATTAGACCGAATGATTTATTTTTTATTTTAATTGGATCTAATGACTTAGAGTAGATGAATATTAGAGTAGATTCAATGTTTATTAATTTTCAAAATTTTTAGCAGGCTTTATTTATTATTATCAGTTAATATTTAAGAAATTAATTGATGATTGTGGTTTTTGGGATCCACTATCAATTCTGTTTCTAATTATAGTTAATTAAATATTGAAAATGAATTAATTGATGGTACATTTTTTTAAATTCCTCAAGATCTCAATCTAGTGAAAAAAAGGAGTAAAATACATGATATATCATCAAACGTCATTGTCTTCATACTCACTACTCAACTAATTTTCATACACTTTATACTATAAAATTATATTAATACCACTTTATCTCTTTTTTCGACACCTTGTATTAATTTGAAATGATATATTTTAAATGGTTTCATGTGTTATGTTCAAAACATCTTGTTTAAATTTTTTAGCTTCATAATACCTTGTTGGTAGCTGACTACGCAATATCTGTTAAACATCATTCCATCAAGAGACGTCATTATTTTGTCTAAAAAAGAGTCGAGGTGGTAATCTATGAAACAGAAAGCATAATTCAATGCTAAGGGGTAGGAAAATTAGTTTAAGTGTGAGTGAAAGAAAATGAAAATTTGATGATATCTCGTGTATTTTACCCGAAAAAAGCATCACGTATCTTTTCATATTTTATTAATTAGACTTTCCAAAAATCTAATTCATAATTAACATAATTTTTTTTGGGTGAAACATAATTAACATAATTAAAAGTTAGAGATGTAATCTTTTTTTAAACTAGTTAGAGATGTAATCTAAATCCTACATTAATTCACTGATAGAAAAAGGAACAAAAAATATGTCTCACTCATTATTTCACAAATTAATTGGTTCATAATAGGTGAAAAGAAATGAAACTGAATACAGTACTCAAACGAGAACACAATCAATATTGAACCTAAAATTGGAACATGTAACATCAAATAATCTCAATAATTTGGTCCCAAACTCTCAAATTGCAACACCAAATTAATCTCAACAATTTGTTCCCAAACTAAAAGACTGGAACATCATAGTAATTCATTAGGTAAATCGGAACATTGTTAGCTAACAAGAACAAGATGAATATGAAAATCTTGTTCCTAATTAGGAAATCAAAACACAATCCAAAAGAAGAAGAATTCCTTGTTCATAGTTAGAAAATCGGAACACACCCAAAAGAAGAAGAAGAAGAACATCTCTTGGTCGACGATATCTCCTCCATCGCTTTCATCTCTCGCTAGATCCTCGAGAGATTCATCATCTCCAGCAAGCTGACAACATCTCCTTTTACATCTATGACCCTCTGTTTGAACCGACAACATCTCCTTCGTCCCAGTTGCGTCTCCAACAACCACTCCATCTCTAACGGCGACGATGTTGGGAGATTGAGGCAGCTCCATCTCTAGCAGCAGTGACGATGGGAGGTTCGGCAGCCCACATCTCCAGTGTCAACATCAAGCAGTGATTAGGGTTTTTAAAATTTTTCTTTAGGCGGATGTTTTTGTAACCCACATGCCATAACCCTAATCACTAAAATAGGTACCAAAATTACTGATTTGTTCAATTTATTCTAGCCATTAAGCTGAGTTACTAATCTAATAGTTCTTGTCAAAAAAAATACTAATCTAATAGTTCCTAGTAGTGTCCTCGTAGCTGCGTAATACATCTCATGATATGCCTTCCCTTTCAGCTCTCCTTTAGGCAGTTGAAGATTCAGATGTTGAAACATTACAAGTTTGGAATATCATTTTGACATTCTTCTATATACAACTAACTAACAACACCCTGGGGCATAAAAACATCCATTATTCCGAATCTTTGTAACAATGATTTCTGTCCGCAAGATTTGGCATCTCACATGAAAACCTGTAAAACAGGTTTGAATAATACTTCCACATACGTTTGAATAATATTGTGTTTGTAACGTACTTTCATCATGTAGAGTATACATATGTTTAATTAATTTAAAATTTGTAATTTCAAAATTTCCCTTCCTTTCTCTATCCTCCCTCCAACAAAGACGTAAGTATACGCATACGTTTGAATTACAACAACCTATAAACGGCTTTGGTAACTAACATAGACATAAATATATATTAATAGAAACATATGTATGAATTTATACATAGACTTAACACCCAAAGTTTGAATAATACTTACACATACGTTTGAATAACATTGTGTTTGTAATGTACTTTCATCATGTAGAGTATACGTATGTTTAATTAATTTAAAATTTGTAATTTCAAAATTTCCCTCCCTTCTTCCTCTCATTTCAAAATTTCCCTCCCTTTCTCTATCCTCCCTCCAACATAGACGTAAGTATACACATACGTCTGAATTACAACAACCTATACACAACTTTGGTACTAACATAGACGTAAATATGTATTAATAAAAACATACCAGACGTGTGTATGAATTAACGTTGTGAAAAAAATATGATTATTCATACTTCGTATTCTTACATAGCGTACCAAGCGTGTGTATGAATTAGTATTGGGAAAACTATGATTATTCATACTTCATATATATTCGTTGTAAAAAATTCATACGGCGTGTGAATAATGACTGTGTTTATTCATACGTGGTATGATTTTTTAACAACGAGTCTATAAGACGTTTGAATAAACACAATTCATACACAAATCTAATTCATACGTACATTCGTATGTCTATATTATCTATTATTCTTAGATTGTAGCAAGAGTGGTATCGTTAGATTCGTTGTTAAATAACGAAACTTTTGATGTTTAAATTATTAAAAACCGATTTAGAATGAAGTAATTATGTTATGTTTAATCACTAAACCCAAATAAAACTAAGAGAGTGATTGTGATTTGACCATAAATTAATTATTTTCTGCAACTTTTCAGACTTCGCGCGAAAAGACGAAAATACCCCTCCTTCCTACCCTTCCCCGAGTGACCCCACGTTTGGATAATATGAGCCGTTGAATTAATACGTATGTTTTTGGGTCGTTCTTGCTTGTTGGATGACCACTTCAGCTGGAATTTTCCCATCACATGATTTTTTTTTTTTTTTGACAAACATGGATCCATTGATATAAATAAAAAATCCATGAGGGTGTACAAAGTATGAGAATTAACCCAAATGAGGGAAGTCAACAGAAATAAAGAAAGAAAAAGCCCCAAATGAAAGTGACTGGGTCAAGCCCTTACACAAACAAAAAAGCCCAATCCTAACCCTAGCTCTGAAGAAGCAAACATCATCTTCAACCCTCAGCCGCCGCGCCGCTTGAAGCTTCCCAAACCTTCAACCCTGAACTCCGAGCAAGAAGAGAGAAGGCTGATTTGTCACTTAAACACCCACCAAACACAGCAAAGGTGAAGCAGGCATGGAGCAGTGATCAACAACAACAAAATCAAGAACAATATGGAGGAGAGGAACCCAGCAACAGCAAGCTTCCACCACCCATAAGATCTGAAATCGAGCATCAAGATTAAACGACAGTGAGAAAAGAAGAGCCTTCCCTGTCACCGAACTCAGCCACCATGCATCCGAAGGCATATAGCCTAAAGCATCTCCGAAACACCACAATAAATTGGATGAAGCAAGGAGGAGGATAACAAGATCGAAGAGAGGATAACAAGCCGTAGAGAGACTACAACTCATTTGTTACCAAACAGCACCACATGATAGTTGTTAGTGTTGGGGGGGGGGGGGGGGGGGTTTCTCTGATTTTGATGTATCATTGGCAAATGAGTAATCCTCTCTCACCTCCACCGCCGCCACGTCCAACATCTCACACCATGGCTACAAGTACTGGACTGTAATTAAGTTATTGATCAATTCTATAAAATACATTAGATCAAATATAAAATAATTGAGATTTCTTGTATTATGAATATAACTAGTCTCATGAAAAAATGAATACAATTATGGGTCGTTTGGATCCCATACTGTAGAAATGGAGATATTTGACTAAATCTCTATATTTGAAAATAGATAGTAACTTAAATCGCTCATTTGTAACAATATATCGTTTGTATGTCATTTTCTTAATAGTGATTTGTAAATGATGGTTTTTAATGATTACATAACAAATACTAAATTACCCTTATTAAGAGGTGATGCTTATAATAAAGTACTGGACTTGGAAATTCGCATTAACCAAGAGTCAAGATAAAAGTATTCATACTTCCTTTGCACTCTTTTTTTACCTTGGTTGTTGTGCAGTGGTTAGGCGACAACAGATACAGAACAAGGTTCAACTGTAGCTGAATGGTGTAACGTTTATTATTTCCTAGTGAGCCGTGTTGTTATTTTATATACCCCGAATACGTGAATTTTAATGATTAATAGGGATAATATTGTCAATAATGAAAGAGATTTTAAAATATATGGGGTAGTAGGTGATATTTGTAAATAGCTCAATAGAGATATTTTGAAATCTCTTTGGGTTAAAATCTCTCGTCTTAATTGTTACACCAAACAAGTGATTTAGTGAAATATCTATATTTAATACAAATCTCTCTAATAAATAGAGGATCCAAACAACCCATTAGTATTATTTCTTGGTGATTCCTATATATTTCAGTAAATAAAAAAAATTAAAAGGAAATGAAGGTGAGATATGATATGAGAGAGAGAAAGGTGGACAGGGAATTTTTCTCGTTCATAAATATTGTCTGTCATATCGTGGATAATTATTTGATTTTGCTTCCACTTCGAGTTTTATTATTATTGCATTGGAAGATGTCGTCGATGTATAAGACTATTCGCACTCATGTAATTTATTTCTAACTACAAAAATAATCCTCACTGTCATCTCACTATTAATTTCATTAACCCTACATCATGTAATTAATTCGGGTAAAAAACACTGGCGGTCACTTAAGTATGGGTCATGTAACAAAATGGTCACCTAACTATGTTTTGTAACAGCGTGGTCATCTAAGTTTGTAAATCGTAACCGACATGCATTTTCGTCGATTTTTTACCGAATCTCCAGTAAATTTACCAGCTCAAAGGGTCACATCAGCAACAAAATACTTTTATTCCATCTTCTCCATGTTAACAATATTATTTTGTTGGCTGATGTTGCCCTCTAAGCTAGCAAATTCACAGGAGATTTGGTGAAAAAGATGCCTGTCGGTTATGATTTACAAACTTAAGTGACCACGCTGTTACAAAACATAATTAGATGACCATGCTGTTACATGACCCATACTTAGATGACCGCTAGTATTTTTGACCCTAATTAATTCTTATTTCAAAAAAATTAAGCACATTTATTGTACAAATTTCTACCACTAAAAATACTAACACAATAGAAGATGGAAAGAAACCTTTTCCACTCCACTTTCCACACTGCAGTGCTGCTGCCCAAGCCCAAAGGCCAAAACACACTTTCCTCAGGCCAACTAACATTTAAGACTATAAAGTCCCACTCCCAAAACTGCGCCTTCGACGACCTTTTACTAACAAGACCTTTTGAGTTTTGAGACTTAAATAAAATCTGGTAGGAGGCCGCAAAAAGATCCCGCAATATTATAAGGCCTAATACCCTCAGATGTCACGAACTATTTTCCTTTGTCTCGCGTATACACAACCTACTGCCTATCTTTATGGTGTCACGAACTACTTAGTTATGAGTTTCGCGTAACACGCCGTCTGTTTTTATGATTTTCCGTCCAAGCACATGTAAACGGAGTTTGATGACTCAGCGAAATTGCTCTGTGGACGCTGACTGGGCCACTGACTGGAATTCCACTACAAATATTGGGAAAGTAAATAAATAAAAATTTAATGGGTTTAAATATCCACCAATCCCAACTTTTCAACATCATTTTCCATCTTTATCTTTCTCTTCCTATTTCTCTTTCCTCGGCTGCACCTTCCCAAACCCTATCTGCAGTCTTCTTCCTTTCTCGCCGTCGGTGAGTTAGTCGACACTCAATCTCCATCCTCGTTGCTTTCGTAGTCAACATCAATATTCCTAATGGCCTCATCACAATCCCAATCCAGCTCTAGATCAATGGGAGTTTCAGCTCACGGATTAACAGGTAGGAGTACACATCGATTGCGGTGTTGTTCTCACAATCGGGAAGCTATTTTGCTGATTGCGAGGACTGCGAAGAACAACGGCAGGCCCTTCTACCGTTGTCCATATTGGCAAGATAGTACAAGCGATTGTGGGTACTTCAAGTGGACGGACGAGAAGACAAAGATCGATGAGGCTTTGTCGACTAGCAACGGCATAACCTCAGACCTGGATCCATATTTGGATGAACTCCGCTGCATAAGGGTTGTTGTTCATCGTTTACGTTTGGAAATTCGATGCTACTTGGTAATCGTTAGCTTTCTGGTTATTGGTTTAGCATATGGTATTAGGATTGGATGTTGAAAATGTAGTGCATGTGGGTTGTAATTCGTATTTGGTGTACTTGTGTACTTTGTTAAGTATCTTTGAAGATGTCGAATGTGTGTACGAGTACTTGTTGCAAACTAACATCCCCCAAATACATCTGGTTGTTTCCGAACCAACATCCAAAAGGAAGCCATACAATGGCATACAAAATGAAGACACACCAAAAGGAAGCAGCATCCAAAAGAAAGCCATACTCGGCCTTAACCAGATAATCTCTACTAAATCCAGACAGTCTTAAGTACTGAACAAAATAATAAACTAGCCAATTCGTCTTCTGTCATCATTCTTCCTCCTCTTACATCCCTCCATCATTTGGTTGAGTGCCAAATTGTGGTTCAGGCTGAGATGGACGGTGTTCAATCTCATCCGGACCTCCCTGATTGCCCCCCGTTGCTCCTAATCCAGCCTGAAATAACATAACTATTATTGCCACACTGTTATATGGGTTTAAGGCTCAATGTTATTGCCCACGTACCCTGTAGTAGGAGTTGCCAGTAACCTCGTTTGTGTAAACACCTACTCCTCTCATCACAGTCTGAATCTCACTATCACGGACCCTGGCAGACGTATTAGGATGAACCACCGCCTGCATAATGAAGGAACATTATTACCATATTCGAATACAATACTCAAATGTAGAAAAAGAATAATACACAAGTCTTACTTGCAAACCCTTAAGCATTGGACAGGTTCTAGCGTTGTGACCGACTGTACGACATTTGCTACATTGCCCTCTTCTGGGGGCTTCTTCCTCCTCGGCCCTTGGTGCCTGGTTCCTTCTGCTACGCCTTGGAGGTGGCTGATCTCCTTGCTGAACCTCTTTGTTCGGGCAACGTCGCGCGTTGTGGCCTCTACTGTTGCAATTCCTGCAATGCATAACAATTCCTTTTCTACGCAACACAGTACCAGCCCCATTCTTGGCAGGTCTAATTTCTAGTTCCTGCATCTCTTTCCTCCTATTCCTTTTTGGCCTCCCGGGCATCAGCCGGGTCATTGGTGGCCTGATCTCTAGGCCATCTGCTTGTTCCCACGCTTGTTGTCCGAGAAGTGCTGGAATCCCCCCATATCCATATGCTTCTCGAGCATGACATGTGGTATATGCGGTGTCCGTCCAGTAATATATATCTTTACGTAGATATGATGCAGATGCTATGGCATGCACACATGGGATGCCACTAAGCTCCCAGTACCCACATGTGCATGTATTCTTATCAAGATCAACTACATGCCCTTTACCACCAATTTCACACTCACACACTAACTGTAAAGTCTGTCGGACAAAACAGTTCCTAGCCACAACCTTACCCCTCTCCAATTTCTCAGCAATCCTCCAGGATCCGAGGTTTGCAATTGTTTCACATATGGTCTAAGTCTGGAGTAAGCTTCTGCCAATGTACCTTCCAACATTCTTTTCGCCAATTGTTTGGCATTGGAGCATACACGCAGGGAAACTGCAATGCCATGTGTCATACTAATCTCCCTTACCAGATGCTTCGTATTCAGTTCAGGGTCGATTCGAAACCTGTTGAAGTATTTGCTAAGGATCCATTTTGCTGTAGCACTCCTATTACGCTCTGCTCTAGGACAGTTATGAGGTAAACCAACTGCCTTCACGATGTATGCTTCATTCCTCCCAAACCATGACGCATATACCCTCCATTTACAGCCATCTGCAATGCAGACAGCTTCCTTGTTCCTCCTGTTACTCCTCAACCACTTGATTTCTGCACCTACTGATATAGTGAAGTTCACTACAGCCTCCTTGAACTGACTCGGCCCCGTAAATCGCATCCCTTCCTTGAACACTAACTTACTATGATCACATGTGGGATCATAGTAAGCCTGGCCAGCTAGTGAACTCACTTCATCACCTTCAATCCGATCAGCTATGTCATGGTCAGACTGTGACGACTCACGGTAACTGGACACTGGAGGAGAGATTTCTCTTGGAGGAGTACACACTGGACTAGTATGAACAATTGGGCTGGGGGAATCCCTTTGATTCGTCACTACTGTTGGCGTAGAGATATCCCTTCGTGGTTCATAATCTGAATCTTCGTCATCAGCGTCGGAGTTGCTATGATCAGGATCTCTGCTTTTCATCCAAGCCTCCTCCATATGGTTAAGACCCTCTACATCAATGACAACTTCCTCCTGCGGTGCCCCCTTAGCGGCTACTGCGTTCAGTTGGTCTACTTCAATGCCACCACCTGGTAGGTAGCTGGCTCGAACTTTCCTCCTCCTCATACCTGAAATGCCCAGATTTTCCATGGCTTGCTGGAATTCAGGATCGCTTGTACGATCCGAATCGTCAATCAGATGGTTCACCTCCTCATGCACCCTAATTCCAGACCGTTCAGCTTCTGAGTCACTGGATGCATATGGGTGATTGTTGCCGGAATCGGAGTCCTCATTATCCGCAATAACACTCGCGTCCTTCGTCGCTTCCATGTACAAGCTGACTACCCCCGCCTCAGAAGCCTTACGAAGAGTTTCGGCATCTGCATCGTCCCTAATCTCACGGAGATCAGCTCCTAGGGTTCCTCCGGGCGGTATGAACCACATCCGTTCAACGGAATCATATTTCAGAATTTCAGTGCCTATCTTCTTTAGCTGGAAGTAGCAGACATAGTCGTCCATGACGTCGACCTCGGCTACCTGGCCACCTTCGTACTCTGTACCCCTGGTTCTATCTTCATGCGTCCCCCATGGTATACTAGCATCTCCGCACGGTCGTCCATCCTGCAAAAGCATCATTTATCGGTAAAAAACTGAAAAAAATTTGGTCGGTGGACTATGAACATGAAGAACCTAAATAACACCCAACCCCCACACGTGCAAATCCAAAGATTCCAACTACAAAACCCTAGATTGGAAGACGACAAATCCGTCCTGGACAATAGAACAAGAATAAACAAAAATAAAGGCAAAGAACCCCACATATTCCCAGTCTTAAAGACAAAGACGACAACCCCCACACTGACAAAGGGAAAGGCCATTACCTTTCACTATCTCCTTCCTCGCTTCCAGAAAGTATGCTCTTTTTGCTTTAACCTTTTTCAACTACGAACAGAAGATGAGTAGAAGAGAAGACGAGAAGAAGAGAGCTTTCGTAAATGGCCGCCGGTGAAACGAGAGACGATGAGAGATTACCAAAACAATCGCCGGCGAACAAAGACAGAAACCCTAGATTTCGTGAACGATCCCCGGCGAAGTTTCAGTTCAAGATGAGAGAAAGACTGCGATTGGGAATCGAAAGGATAATGGGGAATCGGAAAAATGGTGTGGGGAATCGGAATCGTGTGTGGTGGGGAAGAGGATAAGGTGGGGTACAAATTCGAAATTCAAAAAAAAAATATCCTATTTTCCATAAAGGAAAATAGTGAGTTGGCATACTAAGTGTGCCACGCTTGCAAACCGACATCCACATCATCACTATATTGCCATGTCATCAAATGTGCTTGGACGGAAAATCATAAAAACAGACGGCGTGTTACGCGAAACTCATAACTAAGTAGTTCGTGACACCATAAAGATAGGCAGTAGGTTGTGTATACGCGAGACAAAGGAAAATAGTTCGTGACATCTGAGGGTATTAGGCCATATTATAAAGATTTAGGGAGAGAGAGCCAGCAAGCATTGCCCCCGTCGAATTTCATCAGGCTTCCTTCCCTCAGCTGCTCCTCCTCAATTTCCCCTGTAATCTCCGTCAATCAAGCCCATACTCCTAACTGCCGCCGTAATGCTTCCTCCGGAAATAGAAGATACCTTCCCGCCCGCCGCCGACAGTCTTTCAGCTCGGGACAAAGTCGTTGTCGCCGTCAAAGCCGAGAAAGTGATCTCCAAAACTGCTCTCTCTTGGGCTCTGTCTCACGTTGTCAATCCCGGCGACTGCATCACCTTGCTCGCCGTCTTCCCCCAAGAGAAGAAAATCGGTATCAATTTTGCCTCTAAAATTTCCTCCCTGCCGCCTGGATTACACTTCTGTTTAATTGATTCTCATTTTCAAAAGGAATGCGAATTACGAATTGCGTTTATTTTGCAAACGAAAACTGATTAGGTAAGAAGTTCTGGAGCTTCCCGAGGTTGACCGGTGATTGCGGGAGTAGTACTCACCGTCAGAAGCTGCCGGATCGCTTCTGTGAAATCTCCGAGTCCTGTTCTCAAATGGTGCTTCAGTTCCACAACCAAATCGAGGTAATTACTTATAGACCTCTTCAATCACGTCCGTGATGATATAGCATTTCAAATTCATATTGTTGCTTCCGATTGCAGTCGTGATGTATATTAGAAAGATCATTCATGAATTCTCCCATGTTTCTGCAAAATTGATTTGAGTTGTCAGACTTTAGAAGGTTCATTCATCCGAAAGTTATCATTTAATGTTGGATACAAAAAAACAAAAAAATTATTGTTAATAATTGAACAAAGGGGCATGTGCTTCGGCATTGTTTATGTCTGTCATGGTGGATTAGGGGCCACATGGATTGAAGATTCTCAAGATTTTTCGTCTACTTTCTGCGATCCATTTTATAATCAATTTCTCATTTGAAGCTGTCATCATTACTTCTCTTGGCTAGCCCACTTGACAATTGGAATAAAGAAAAAAGTTGATTGAGTTCTTACTTCAATGCTTCTTGTAACGTGTCTTCCATTGATTATAGGTTCGAGTGCGGATTAAGGTGGTCTCAGCAACATCGGCAAGTGCTGTGGTCGCAGAAGCAAAGAGGAACGAGGCCAATTGGGTGGTTGTGGACAAGTAATTTTAAAACATATAGAAAGTATTATTTCTCGTTTCTATTTCATTCCCATAAGCCTATTCATGTTTCTCATCATTACGCATATGAAGAAAGAGAATATATATTACTAGCTGTAGTCATCGTGCAATAATCATGTCATATACTTGAGTAATGATTAGAATGGAAAACATGATTTGTCTTATTAATATGTTTTCCTTCATAGAATGTGACAAACAGAGCTATATCCAGCAGTTGTCTTAGTCTGACCAAAAAAGACAACTGTATGAGCTGCATATCTTCTCTTTATGAGTTTAGTTGTCTTAAGTTTTCTTACTGTAAGGTAATTTTGGAAACTGAGAAAGTTATGACAGTAGATTTTTTCACCTGTCCAAGCAGAAAACTAAAGCATGAGCTGAAGCATTGCATGGAGGAGCTGCGCTGCAACATTGTACTGATGAAAGGTTCACAGGCCAAAGTCCTTAGGCTTAACTTAGCATGCTCTAATGAACCCCAAACACCATACTATTCTGCTACCTCATCACCGGATATAGATCGTCTAAAGTATGAAACCCATAGGATGAAGCATTCAACTCCGGTGAGCAGTCCTGAAGAGTCGAGTGGTTCTTACTTAACTGGAAGTTCCTTTTCGAGCTACAGCTCCATTACACCTCCTTTTCTTGTTTATGAAGATAATCCTCTTTTTGATGGACGGAAACACAAACCTGTGGACAATCGAAGCAGCTTTGATGATTCACTTGCTGCTATTGACTCCGACAAAGAAAGACTGGTATCTTCGAGGAATTCAGTCCATTCTGTGGATAGTAGCAGCAAGAATATATATTGGATACCTGAAAACCATGCTGTCAATGGGGAAGGACACATAGTTAAGAACTGTACAACTGCTGGCAGTGTTCAATCTAGGAATTCAAGAACTTTGCTTGCAAAGTTTATGCAATATGATCAAGATAGCAATTCCACTAGTAGGACTGCTGTTAACCAAAGCCAAAAACAAGACTACACTAAGAGGTCGAGTGTAAGAAGTGCAGTGTCTTTTGGCAGAACATCTTCAGTACCTCCTCCGTTATGCTCCTTATGTCAACACAAGGCTCCAGTGTTTGGAAAGCCTCCAAGACAGTTCTCGTACGAAGAACTAGATGATGCTACAGGTGGGTTCTCGGATGAGAATTTCTTGGCAAAGGGAGGTTTTGGACATGTTTACAGAGGAGTGTTAAGTGATGGCCAGGTTGTTGCAGTGAAGTTGTTGAAATGTGGTGGGCCACAAGCAGATGCTGATTTCTGCAGGGAGGTTAAGGTGTTGAGCTGTGCACAGCATAGGAATGTGGTGTTGTTGATTGGATTCTGTATTGATGAAAATAAGAGAATCTTGGTCTATGAGTACATATGCAATGATTCATTGGACTTCCACTTACACGGTACTCCACTTTGCTTTTCCTGTGTCAGTATACAGAACAATGCATACTACTGACTGTGATATGATGTGGTTATCATCTTTTTCCCGCTCCATTGTGATTAGTTTAAGTCTCTCACTGTACCACCTTTTTCACACTTGTAGGAAACAGGAACTCACCCCTTGATTGGCATTCACGATTGAAAGTCGCCATTGGGACAGCAAGAGGCTTAAGATATCTCCACGAAGACTGTAGAGTTGGTTGCATAGTGCACAGAGATATGAGACCAGATAACATACTAGTGACCCATGATTTTGAGCCTCTGGTAAAAGCTCACATTCATCTTGGATTTCCTTGTTTGCTACTGAATAGGATTGCACGTCTCCTCCTCAGAGTTGAGTTAATGGAATCTATATGATTCTCAATCGTTCTGTTGGTTTCAGGTTGCCGATTTTGGCCTAGCTCGAAGAGATTCTGAATGGAGCCTCGAGACTGAAGAACGTGTCATTGGAACTTCAGGGTAATTCTAATCTAACCAACTACTACCCTTCATACTACTTGTGACTTAGAACTCTCTGCTTGTTGATGCCTCTAACTAATCATCTCCATTTTGCAAACCTTTTTCTTTTTCAAGGTATCTTGCGCCAGAGTACGTGAACGAGGGAACAATTACAGACAAGGTTGATGTGTATGCATTTGGAGTGGTGTTGTTAGAACTATTGACTGGGAGGAGAATCGGAGAAATGCAGTTTGAGAATGGTCAGCACCTTTTGTTCTCAAACTGGTTCCAGCCTCTTAGCACTACAACATTCCCAAACCATTTACTTGATCCATGCTTGACAACTGGAACCGGGCAACAACATGAAACCACCTATGAACTAAACGCCATGACTCGAGCTGCTACATTGTGCCTCCATCAAGATCCGGAACTTAGACCTCCAATGTCCAAGGTTTGCTGCTCTGTACCCAACATAGTCGTGTCCCTGAATTGCATGTCATGTATGATCTTCTGTACGACTAAAATGGGTGTCCTTTTGTGTTACGTAAAACTTGCAGGTGCTAAGAATACTTGAAGGAGGTGATATGGCAGTACCTCTGAGCTCTGACTTAAACTCAGTTGGTAGCAGAAGCGGCCATTTGCGTGGAGTTACATCCTCCAATCCACAATTTGGAACGAGAAGGTGCCATACTCGGAAACTTTCTCACTGAAAACCTCGTTTCCTTATTAAACATGGCATTTTCGCATACACATAATCTGTACATTACAAAATGTATATCACTTGTTACCTATAGTAGTTCAATTTGTTCATTTGTCAGATGTTCCAATATAATAGCTGTATATCCGTAAATTTGTGATCAATTTTCTCACATTGAATAAGTTCCTTCCTATAGATTGTCAGGTCATTTGTGAGAGAGAGTTTTTTTTTTTTTTTATGAATGATAATATGTATACATATAGCCAAAACTAAACAGCATAATTACACAAGGGACATAAAACATCCCACTCAACTCAAAAACAGCCACCCTGTACACCTATCCCAGCCAGAGCATAAGCTCCCAGCACAATCCCCAAAACCGCGAGAACCAAACAAAACAATGCCCCAATCCTCATTTGTGAGAGAGAGTTGTAACTTGTGCAAAAGTATGATCAATAATGTTGTAAGGTTTTTCATGGATGATAATTCCATACCAATATTATCAATTGAAAACATGGAAAAGTACAAGTCAAACCAATAAAATCTTACAAATAAATACAGCATTACAATAAAAATCTATGGAAATTGTCTGTTACTTTCTCAGTGCTTTCCTTAGCTTCAGCCAAGCAGGCAGATAAGCAAGCAACCTCCTCCA
Source organism: Linum lewisii (assembly GCA_034768395.1). Taxonomy (NCBI): domain Eukaryota; kingdom Viridiplantae; phylum Streptophyta; class Magnoliopsida; order Malpighiales; family Linaceae; genus Linum; species Linum lewisii. The sequence goes on along the minus strand of CM068303.1, from coordinate 48,412,270 downwards.
AGATGCAACTAATTGAAAAAAACCCTCTTCCAGTCCTAATTAATAATTACATCACCTCACTTACCAGCATATATTCCAGTCCTAGTTAATAATTCATTATATTTAAATTTAAAAATGGTTCCACTTTTAGATCATGAGAACTTTTTTTAAGATCATCTCCCCCCACGTGGCACTACCGCTGTTCTTCTTCCTTTAATTACCAATCTTTGTGGCCGGCTTGGCTCTATTCTTACTTACCCTCCGACGGCAAAGATTCACCCGTCGGACATCCCTCCGCCGGGAATCTCCGACACACTCCACACCTTAACAGACTTATCCAAGCTTCCACTGTAAACAATCCACCGCTGATCCCCTTCCTTGGAATTCTCAGCGTCCACGTCCACCGCTAAACACTTCACCGGCCCGGTATGCCCCGTCAGCACCGACAGACACGTGTGAATGTTTCCGTCCCTCCTCCAAACGCAGATCGTCTTGTCCGCCGACCCACTGAACACCAAGTTACCCGCCGCTTCCAAGCAGAGCACTGCCAGCTTGTGCCCTTTCATTACTCCTCCGTGCGACAAATCCTTCTCCCTCTCCCAGAAATTCACTATCCCGTCGCTCGAACCGCAGTAAACCAAGGATCCAGACGGGTTAACGGCCAGCGCCGTCACGGCAGATTCCTGCTTCAACAGCGTCTGCTGCTGTGAGTGCTTCGTCGTCTTCCCCTGCTGTTCCCTCTTCCAGACCTTCACCGTCCCGTCAGCTGATCCTGTGAACACCATCCCTTCCACCGTGGTTACGACGGAGTTAACCGCGTCATCGTGTGCGTTGACTGACTCTAGGCATTTTGAATCGGAGAGCCTCCAGATCTTGAAGCTTCTATCCCAGGAGGCAGAGTAAAGCAGAGTGCGATCCTCGTTGAAGCAGAGGCATGAAACGGCGTCGTTATGCTTGATCCACAGCGACGTTTTGTGGTGCCGGATATGGACGTAATTGCTGGGCTTGATGGAGCTCTTGAATATGTCTTTCAACGTCGGGAGAGTTCCGGATCTTTTGACAACGCTAGGGTTTTTCACGGACGCTTTCCAGACCCGAATTTTGCCGTCTTGATGACCGGTGAAGATCTTTTCGCCAGAGAGTATAATGGCTTTCACCAAGCCGCTGCTGGATTTGAAGCCGGAGAATTCCTTGAGGTTTTTCCAGACTCGGATGTTCTTGGAGTCGGATCCGGTGTAGAGGAGGTCCTTGGAAGCGGCCAAGGAGTAAATGTGGCCTTCTTCCCTTACCAGAGACCCGATGAGGCAATTCTGTTGTGACGATGCGTCGTCGTATGTGGTGAATGCGGCTTTGCCAAACGGTGACGTTTGGTTCCAAGGAGACATGGTCATGGGGGATCCTTCGCCACTGAGGCGGTTCGGGTCGTAAGACATTCCTGGGCTAGCAGCGGAGGCGTTGCTGTTCCGGAAGCCGGCGAAGTCGTCATCGGTGGAGGAGGAGTTGGTCGACATATTTCGATTGGAACGCATCATCTAGCCATAATGTTTTTTTTTAATCCAGGAATTGTTGTTGTATTTGTTGTGATTCAACGAACATACCAGGCCGGAGCCGGGTATGGGTTTCGTTTCGGGTCTCTTTTTTGCCTCCCTTATTCGATTATTTGTTCTTCCCTTTTGGGATTTTCTTCGTTTCTCTGTAATATTAGAAATTAGAAATTTGAATGAAAAGAGGAAAATGAAGAGTTGAAGGAAGGAGAAGGAGAATCAATCAATCGGTGAAGAGAGGCGGATGGTAATATATATATATATATAGGCGGGAGATTAGAAAGTTCATATATAGCGGGAAAAGAAACAAGAAAGAAATAATCAACGGTATGAAATTGGGACACGTGTTCCGGGTCAGGCGGGTTTCTTTCCTCTGTTGCTGGTGTACGGAGGAATAACTATATGGGGTCCAGTCCGTCCGTCCACCCAGCAAGCAGGATTCCTTTTCCCGTTTTTGTTTTGTACTAGTTTCTAAAATTAATTTTTTGAGAAGAGTGATTTATTTTTTGAGTTTTGGTTTGTGGTTTTGATTTAATTGCTGCTATTCTTGAGGGGATCTTCTTCTAAATATCAATGCTTTTTAATTGATGATTGGTAATCTATTGAATTTTGCTTTCTTAAATTCAAGATAAATTATCATATGTAACAATTTTTAAGAGGGAACTAACCGTAAACCTCCCTGAGGATGTGTGTGGCCAACATAAAGTAGGAGGTCCAGAAGAGAAGCTCTCAAACTGCATGCCATCTAGCTCTGCCACCATCCTTCTCCTTTCTGCTTCAGCACCACCTCGCAGGGAAATTGTCAGAGGAATGTTCCACTCTAGCCTGTCAGAAACACTCAAATAATCAAACACAAAAGCACCCGGTTGACGGCAACAGTCGCCACCCTAGGGTATCTCTCAGCAAAACACTCCCCCAAAACCCAAGAATCAAACCAAAAGGAAACTCCCCCACCCCCTGGATCAATCACAGCGTAATTCCAAAATTTGGGACTTAATCGAACAATCTCTCTCCAAACAGACCACCCTGCGCTCTACAAATTCCAACTCGGTTTCCAATCCGAAGGCCCTTCACCACATTTGGCATGAATTAGAATCCGCCACCAAGAATTCCTCTCTGAAGCGAAACGCAAGCCCATTTCTCAAGAAGAGCCTTCAAGATCCTGAATAGGGTACCATGTGAGTCGGATTTCCCCACAGGGACGATCTGGGTGGGTGATATTCCTACCAAAGTCACAGGTTTTCTCTGGCAGGTTTTTCATCGGAATATCTCTACTTTTGATAATTTACAAAAGAGGGGGTTCATTGGCCCAAATGTGTGCGTTTTGTGCAGAGCTGACCTAGAGTCGGTGTCGCACTTGTTTTTTTCTTGTACTTTCTCTTCTCAGGTGTGGACCACTATCAGTTCCAAGATTGCCATTTGGGGGCCCAACCAGTTTGAGGTTCAGGGTTTCATCCGAGAATGGCAGTTTAGGAACTGTCAAAGTGGCTTCTAGTTTCATAAGGATAGACTGCTCCATGCGTTTGTGTGGTCAATTTGGCTTGAAAGAAACAATAGGATTTTTAGGGACATGGAGAAGTCTAGTTTGCAGGTTGTTCGAAAGATTGTTATGTCGGTTGGCCGCTGGCTTATGGCGGCAGATTTAATCTCTCAGCCGGATCTTCGCAGATGGGTGTCTCTTTGGTATTCCGATCTTGATCATGGCTGAGTTTTGTTCGATTTTTTGGGACTTAGAGGTTTAGTTTGGTGGGTTTTACAGTATGGATTTTTGTCCTGCCTTGTATTTTTTGGGGTGTAGTTGATGAGGTCACGGCTGGCAGTTTTTGTTCGTGCAGGTGACTGTCTCTACTGTTTTGGGGTTTTGGTGGATTACATTGATCCATTTCTGTAATTATTTTTCGGTTATATAATATCTTTCATTCATTAAAAAAAAAAACAATTTTTAAGACCTTTATAACATATACTAAAGAAAAATTATTAATTTTAATATAACATATAGATGAATCAAATGTTACAATTATTATAAAAAAATTTGGTTTTAGCTACTCTAAATTACAACAGCATGAAAATACAGTAGCAAATAGTTGATCTTTTGCAACGACAATCACTATTTTATGTAGTGATTTGTTGTAGCAAATACTATTTGCGACACCACTATTTACAGCATGGATGTTGAGTATCGCAAATAGTATTTATTACAGCAAATCAATACATAAAATAGTGATTGCTGTTGCAAAAGATCAACTATTTGCTACTGTATTTTCATCATGTTGTAATTTCCAGTAGTTAAAGGACAACTTTATAGTAATTTGTTGCCAAAGATAAAATTTTTAAACTAACATTTGTATCGACCAATATCTTCATTTCTATTATTTCTTCGACTGTCAATGTTTCACGTGGATAATTTGGATAATTTCATATATATGAATACTGTATACAAGCTACATATAAGGATAATATCAATATTCTCAGCTTCTCGACTTGGAAATATTTTATTTGTGATATTTAAGTCGTAATTGTTATCAACATAATCTTAAGTTGAGACTTAGAGATCACAAGTGTCGATCAAATGATGCAACCAATGAAGATTATTGCTGTTATTAGAAGTAGTAGATAGAATATAATGGATATTTAATTTGCCATATTGTGCATGGCCTAAACTCGTAGGTCTCTTTGCCCATACGAAAGTTAGATCCTTTTCTTTCATTTTCATTCATTGCCCAACACTCTCTCAAAGTAGGATGTAAAAAACAAAATGCCCCATGGGTTCATGACCACCGGAGGTCGACAACTCACTCATCTACCCTACTCACGTACGTATGGTAAATGGTGTTTGTAATTAAAGATAACTTTATGGGTTGGTAAAATACATAAAATTACTATAAAATTTTGAGAAATGTGTTTAACTTAGTCAAAATATATATATATATTTTTTTGGAAAACAGTAAAAAATGGAAATGAAAATTTGTAACTGTGCAGTAGCTTTAGTGGTTGGGCTTGGGCACACGTTCTCAATACTAAGCTTCGACCAGAAAGCATTTGAATATGGTCATTCTCACTAAGTCGTTATAACTTTTCTTACGAAGTATTTGAGTGGGCATGAGCCAATTGGAAAAGGTCGTGGAACTAGTAAAAAGTTGTCTGCGCGTTTTTCAAGTGCCTCACTTTTCAAAAAATTTCTAAGGTTATGTTTGATTCCTGTGTTTTGAGTGGGTGAATATATAGTTTGTAGATATTCTTTGTTTTTTACAAAAATATATTTTGTTTGGGTAAAAGATCACTACAAAAAAAGTTTGCATTTAGCTACTGTAAAATTACAACAGCATGAAAATCAGTAGCAAATAGTTGATATTTGCTACGACAATCACTATTTCATGTAGTAATTTGCAGTAGAAAATACTATTTTCCACACCACTATTTGCTACACTCAGCATCCCGTTGCAAATAGTATTTGCTACTACAAATTACTACATGAAATAATGTTTGCCGTAGCAAATATCAACTATTTGCTACTACATTTTCATGTCGTTGTAATTTTGCAGTAGCTAAAGATCAATTTTTTTTTGTAGTGAATTATATGAAAGTATGATGAAAAAAAAGATATGAAAGAGTAATTTTGTTAGAAGTAGGAGGATGTTCTAATACTTGTTTGGTATCCATATTTGATAGACAAAAGAGTAGTGAGAGACATTGATTTCAAGTATTTTGTTGGGAGAAGTCAGAATTTTTAGTGGTGAAGAGTATTTTTTAGAATGCACAAAGTAGAGACAATTCAAAAAATCTCATCATAAATATATTTTTGTAGAAATTAAATTGACCAATTAGGTTTGGTTTGAATACAATATTCATACCTTAACCGTATCCGCACATAACAATTTGTGATGAGTTTATTCATACTCTAAAATTACTAAGTCCAACTCAAATTTTAACCTATTAGACAAGTTTGAATTCAAATAAATAACCATCATGTCGAATATAATTGCTATTTTCGTAACACTTAACAATCTTTGATACAAGAATTTTTTTTCCTCTTCTCCATTCTAATTTAATTTTCTCTCTTTCAATCTAATCTAATCTATTGAATGCTTTCTAACATGTAACACCCTCCACGGCCAGGAGGACTGCCTCAACCGAAAACACGGAGAGAGGAAATCTCGTAAAAGGACCCTTTTGGCGTAAGAAGAAGAAAGTAGGATCATAGGATGGGCCGGCCATAAAGACCACATCCAACGGCCAGAAAGAAACAAGCAGTCTGACAGATATGATACGGTATCCCGAAAGTCGCTACTGGGTCGCCACGTAAACCCCTTACTCAAGTCTCAAACTGGAAAGCCTATTGGAATGGTACGTATATGGGGTTTGGTTTTGTGAGGGTACTTTTCGAAAAGAGCGAATGTGTATCGGCCACCTGGTATGCCTTGTGTTTGTACACTGATGATGACACCTGCAATAGAGTTTGATTGCAAACATGCATCCCCAATCCCATTGGCTTACCCTTAGCCACGTGTTGCTGAATATTAGGAATAAAAATCATATAATCCCAACATCCAACAATAAAAGGTGATGATGCAGGACATAATGAAATAGGAAGATGGAAAGAAACATTAAAATGAATTATCAGTCGAAAGAGAATCTCTCTCCCCTCCTTACTATAACTTCCAAGTTTAAAAATGATTTGTAGTCTTGTACTGTTCATTCGTATATTTCAATGTTTTGGCTAAATGGTAGTAGTTGTACGTGACATAATTTCTTTTTCTTTTTTCAATCTATTTTTTTAATGAACACATGTTCCCTTGAAATGGTAATGGCGCCATACTTGGAAATACTTGTTTTCGAGCACAAAGTGCTACGACTACGAGAAGATTGATTTCATTTTTTTTCTTATTAATTGAGAAATTTCATTTCATCTAAATTAATAGGAATACAAATAATTTTAAATCAAACAACATCGTCTGCTAGATTGGGTTCTGGGTCTGTAATTATTTAAACGGACCTTCAATAGTGTGACATATAAAATCACTTTGTGGCCCATTGCTTTAACTTCGTATCTCTCAACCCCCTACATTGCGACAATTAATAATCCCAATCACACTACGGCTTTCAACTCGAGTGCTCCAAATTTGTACATAGCAACGTTTGGATTTCTAATATTAGGGAATGTCTCTATGGCACTGATCTCCTCAACTACGCTTAATAGATAGCCAACTTTATAGTAATATTGAGATTCAATTAAAGCCCGGTATGACTCGTGGCGTTCATTATGGGTATTTGTGATGTGGTCGAGGAACCGCTGATGGCAGCATTTGGTTCGTTGTGGTCGAGGAACCGCCGACATTGGCTAGAAGAATAGAGATATCGATGACGGGGCCGGTTTCATTAAGCGGTAGCAACGAGGTTTGGTTCGTTGTGGTCGAGGAACAACTGGTTATGGAGTTTGGTTCGTTGTAGTCGAGGAACCGTCGCTGGCTTCGGCTGGAAGAATAGAGAGCGTGACGGCTTCGGCGGGAAGAACGACGTTGGTGTGAGGTTGGAAGAGCAGAGAGAGGGGGCGTCGTTGTCGGTTATTGGAAGAGTAGAGAGAGCGGGGCGTCGTTGTCGGTTGGAAGAGTAGAGAGAGCGGGGGCGTCGTTGTCGGTTGGAAAAGCAGAGAGATGGTGGCAGCAACTGGAAGAACGACGTTGGGTGGAAGGCGATTTGGAGATTGACAAGATCTGGAAGAAGGGAGGTTGAGAGAAAAACTGATGGCGGCAGCTAGGGATTGGAGATTTTTTTTGGTTTGGTGACTAATGAATGATCTACAAACCCTAACCATTTAAATATGTATCCAACTTACTAAATTGCCCATAACTTGTTTCCCACCGTTAGATTAGGATTCTCATCCAACAGCTGTAAATAATGTCCTTAAATAAGGACTCTTTTAAGGGTCCTCGCAATAGGAGTTCCCAGACTATTCATTGTGAAGAATTTTTTTTTTGTCGAAAAACGGTGCAAAGCGTCTAATTGATTATCGGAACATTACGAGGTTCAGAGATCTGCATACAGTCATTGTGATGACTCAAAGAGCTAAAATAAAATATTTAACTTCAACTACTAAGGTGTTTTAAAAAGGCTTGAGATCAGGCTCCAACCTTTTCTCAGCCATTAGATCACATTTGACCATTTGACCAATCTAATGGTCTAGATTATTAGGGGTATTTAAGACTTTACACATACCATTTAATTTAATTATTATATTTAAATTAAATAATTAATATTCCCAGGAACTACAGATGACTCTCCGGCGGCCGGCCACCGGCGAACTTTCCGGCGAGACTCGAGGTGAAATTTTTTTTTTTTTACTTTCAATTTTTTTTTCAAAAAAACTTGTTAACACCTTTTTTCTGCTAACTAGTTAACATGCTTTTTAACTAATAACTAGTTAACATCATTTTTTGTTTGATAACTTGTTACCAGATTTTAACCTGATAACTAGTTAACAATGTTTTTTTATTGATAACTAGGTAACATGATTTTTTATTGATAACTAGTTAACATGGTTTTTAAACTGATAACTAGTTAACAATATTTTTTATTAGGTAACAATGTTTTTTATTGATAACTAGATAACACCTTTTTTTTGCTGTTAACAGTGTTTTTTTAACTGATAACAAGTTAACATGGTTTTACCTGATAACTAGTTAACAACGTTTTTTGTTTGATAACTTGTTAACAGATTTAGGCGATAACTTGTTATCAACATTAGTTAACTAGTTATTAAATTAACATAATTAGTTAACTAGATAACTTATCGATAACTAGTTAACATTTTTTAAAGATGATAACTAGTTAACCAATCGAGTTAACTAGTTAACCAATCATGTTAACTTGTTAACTAATTTTAACCTTATAACTAGTTAACAAATTTTTAGGTGATAACTAGTTAATTAATCGAGTTATCTAGATAACTTATCGAGTTAACAAGTTAACATTATATCTTAGATAACTAGTTAACGATGATATTTAGATTGATAACTAGTTATCAATCTTACATAACTAGTTATCAACATTAGTTAACTATTTATCAAAATTAGTTAATAAGTTATTTAATGTTAACTAGTTAACGAATTACCATAATTAGTTAACTGAAATATTTGGTAACATGTTATCTAACTAGTTATGTTGTTTTTAACTAGTTAACATCACAATTTAGATAACTAGTTAACAGGTTTTTTAGTTGATAACTAGTTATAAAAAATAGTTAGAAAGTTTTCAAAAGTAGTTAATTACTTAGTTTGTTATTAACTAGTTAACTTATCAAGTTAACTTGTTAACATCACGATTGGATAACTAGTTAATAAGATTTTTAGTTATAACTAGTTACTAAAATTAGTTATCTCGTTATCAAATTAGTTATTTAGTTATTTTGCTAGTAACTAGTTAACTAGTTATCTTACAAAATGGCCCAAAAATTACTAAATTGTTATTAACAAAAAATAAGTGACCTAACTAAAATTGATTAAACTCAAGTGACTAAATTGTAAATGACTGAAATTTTACATCTTCTTCCCCAATCTTTTTTCCCGACCAGCCGCCGATCCAACTCCCACTCCATTCCTCCGTCCTCCATCGGCCGTCCGCTGTCCGCCGTCATCCACCGTCCGCCGTCCACCTTCGTCCACCGTTCGCTGTCCACCGTCCGCTGTCCGCCTTCCCCGTCGTCCGCCATCAGATCTAATCTACCTCAGATTTGCTCAGTCTCAATTTTGTGACCATTTTGGCTTCGACTATGCTTCTGCCTCGGATCTACTGCTCCTTCGCCACAAGAGAAGACGAGAAGGAGGCGGCCGGAGGGAGGTGGATTGGAGGATAGGAGGCAGCCGGAGGTAGGTGAATCGAAGAATTGGAGGCGGCCGGAGGGATCGAAGAAGGAGGCGGTCGGAGGGACGATGGATCGGAGGAGAAGGCGAAGAGGAAGCCGCCGGAGAGAGCTTATTTGAGGAGACGGCCGGCTGCGATTGGATAATTAGGGATTTAATTGATTATTTTGGAATTCCGAAAATGCCGAAATTACCCCTTTGTGTATGTGGGTTGGACCGGTCCAACCTTTGGAGGTTGGGTCCGGATCCGGAGCCTTTTAAAAACTATATCAAAGATAAACTATATTCATTTTTTATTTTCATTTTCTATTTTTATTACAAATCAGTCACTTCAGTTTTCAATGTCCAATCAATCACTCCAATTTCCAGTTATGCAACTTGGTCACTTAGATTTATTAGGTCACCCTTTTGGTCACTTAGATTTATTTTCCAATTAGGTCACCCTTTAGGTCACTCCATTTTCCAGTTATGCAACTTGGTCGCCGCGATGGGATATAGATCGAGAACTGTGATCGACGTGATGGTGGTCGGATGACTAGAGACGAATGGCTGGGGAGAAATAGAGAAGAGGAGAAGAAGAGGAAGAGGGGAAAAGGAAGAGGGAAGAGGAAGAAGAAGGTGAATCTAGAGATCTGGAAAAGGAAGCAGAGGAAGAGGAAGAAGAAAGAGGAAGACGAAGAAGGCTGGAAAAGGAAGCAAAGGAAGAGGAAGAAGAAGAAGGCTGGAGGAGGAAGAAGAAGAAGAATGGTTGGAGAAAGGTTTCAGAAAAAAGAGAAGAGGAAGAAGAAGAAGGCTGGAGGAGGAAGAAGAAGAAGTCTGGTTGAGAGAGATGAGATTAGGGTTAGGGTGGCGGCTGAGAGGTTTAAATATGTACGTGTTTTACCGACACTAAAACACGCCGGTAACCGACGCCAAGACTGATTTTTGGGTACGGGCTTCGTTTTCTGACCCAAAATCAACCGACGTCAGTTTTAGCGTCAGTCGACAAGAGACCGATGCTAAACCCTTGGTCAAACGCGAGACAAGGGTTTAGCGTCGGTTTCTAATCGACCGACGCTAAACTCTTCCCCTTCAAGCGACGCTAAAGTTTTTTTTTTTTTGTATCAATTTCATCATTTATGACATCCAAACCATCCTTCACAATCAAATTAAGAACATGCGCAAAACACCATGTGAACTAGTAATCCATTTTTTATCAAATCAGTCAGAACAAGTTTCTTCTTAACAATTTCTATCAATGAATCGTTAGTGCAATTGTCAAGAGTGATTGTAGACAACTTACTATCAATGTTCGAGTCCATAAAACATTATGAGAACTTTGTTCCCACCCCTTAGTTGTATGTGAGGCAAGCACATAAAGAAATCTACAAAAACACAACGATAAAATAAATGAGGTGTTAACTTTTTGGTACTTAACGTTTCGGCGGATTTCATTTTGGTACACATCGTTCCAAAAATTTCATTTCAGTAATTAACGTTTCAGAAAATCTTGAAACGGTATTTCCGTCCAATTCCATCCAAATTTTATGTTAAGTGCCGAGGTGGCAGCTGAGTCACACATCCCAGTCATCTAGAATATTAATAAAATAATAATTTTAATATTAAAAATAAAAAATTATTAAAATAATTATTTTTTTAATTAGTTTTTTTAGAAAAAAAATTCCCAAATTTTTTCTCTCCTCTCACCTCGAAAAATACATATCTAAACGTTTTCAGGGTTTCAGTACTCAACATTTCACCACTTTTTCATTTTGGTAGTTTTTGTTTGTAGATCTAAACTTGGTGGCACTTTTTGTTTGTAGATCTAAGTTTTTTGGTATGTTTTTCACCTCCGACCCTCCTTCTCTATTCCTCCCTTCTTTCTTATACTTGCTCCTCCTTCCGTCTCTCCTCTCTCCCTTCTCTCCCATGCTTCCCCCTACTTCCTCCCTTCACCTCTCCTCTCTCCCTTCTCCCCTCTGTTTTCTCTTACCTCCTCCTCCCTCATCTTCATTTCCTCTACTTCCACCTCTGCTTTCCTCCGCCTTTCCTCTATCCTCCCTTCCCCCTCCTCCTAAAAAAAAAGATCTGAGTTTCTGAGGAAAGGAGGAAGAGAGTAGAGAGGACATGCAGAGGAAGACAGAGGAAAACAAAGGGAAGGAGGAAGAGATCAGAAGAGCTGAGGGAGGATGTAGGAGGAAGCAGAGGAGAGACGAATGGAGAAAGTAGTAGGAAGTAGGAGGAAGCATAGGGGAGAAGGATGAGAGAAGAGGCGGATGGAGGAGGAAGTATAGGAAAGAAGGGAGGAACAGAGAAGGAGGGTCGGAGGTGAAAAACACACTAAAAATTTAGATCTACAAACAAAAATTACCAAAATGAAAAAGTGGCGAAACGTTGAGTACTGAAACCCTGAAATGTTTGGATATGTATTTTCTAGGTGAGAGGAGAGAGAAGAGGAGGAGAGAAAAATAATTGGGAAAAAACATTTTTTTAAATTTTTAATTAAAAAAGTAATTATTAATAAAAACTTAAATTTTAATATTAAAATAATAAAATTATTATTTTATTAATATTTAAGATGACTGGGATGTGTGACTCAGCTGCCATGTCATCACTTAACAGAAAATTTGGACGGAATTGGACAGAAATACCATTTCGAGATTTTTTGAAACGTTAATGACTGACATGAAATTTTTGGAACGATGTGTACCAAAATGAGATTTCGTCCAAACGTTAAATACCAATAAAGTTAACACCTCCGTTTGAGGGGGTTCTGTAAGCCACCTTCTAAGAGTCATTGGAGAAAGACCCATCACAGTACTGTATATCCAAAGTAGGGATATGTGTGACGGAGGACAAATTATCATTTTGGGCCGGTGTGAGTGGGCGAGACCAAAATGGGATCGCGAGTGGAGGCTTGCCGAGAGGAAATCTTGGTCCAATCCTCAATGTCATGATTGAATTTGATAGATGTGGTGGAAGTAGAAGGACAGGCTCTGTGGAAGATGAAATCATTCTGAAATTTCCAAATGTTTCAACACAAAGCAGCAACTTAATTGCAATAGAGTCACCATCTAGGGTCTGGAACGATAAAAACCAATCAAAGAAACAAGCATTATATTTCTGGAGAGAAACATACGACATGAACCTATATGTAGGGGCAACATGTCCACCAGTGAAAAGAAAATGAAGGAGAGATTCTTCCTGATCATCACATATGGAGCATGTGAGCCCGATGAAGCACAATGTCGATAGAGGAAGTAGATTAGATCTCGTAGCCAAAATATTTCTACATCATCTCCATATGAAGAAAATAATCTTCCAGGGGGAGAGACTCCTCAACCACTTCCGTTGCTTAGAGACCGAGTCCAAGTTGGGGTAGTTCTGGTCTGGCATGCTTTCCTCATCTCCCATGACTTTAAAACGATCCCATATGAATAAGGTGACATGCTCTACAAAGAAAGGACCATAAAATTCACGACAACGTAAAATAATTATTAACATTCATAAAACTAGAGCGAAAAAAAAAGTAAAGGCTTTTGAGCAGTTTAACCCGTAGGGAGTCATGAAAGAATGTGCCATACTTGTTTGGCGACCATAACAAAGTCGAAATAGTGGAAATCGGGGAACCAAGCTTGTCTTGGATTTCAGGGAGCACAAGTGAAATAAGAATGAGAAAAACTCAAAAAGTAGTAACTTAAAAATGAATAAAGATGTGTGCATACAATCTTGTAAAAAAAGCAGCGATGATTGAGGAGATCCACCAGCATTTCTTCTAGATATAATTTTCAACTTTGTTAAGATGGATGCTAGAAAGATGTCTACGGCTAGTGAAGGGCAAACTTGACAATACAAATTTATTTTCTTTATTTTCTCTAATATATATTCATGATTATTGACACAGTGCTCATATATATTAAATAATAGTGACACAAAAATATAATGGAATAGCATAGCAAAGTTTTGAAGGTTTGATTGGTTAGTTTAAATATGGGATCATGGGAACAAAGTTGTTTGCCGCCAATTTGGCTGAGGAATTAAAGAGAAAGCAAATTTTGATCAATTAGTCCAAAATTCGTATTTGGACTTTCAAATAGTATTTGGACAATTAGGAGTCGTTTGGTTGGTTCGTGTTAAATAAAAGAGGATGATGATATTCAACAATTCGCCCATGCAATTTCCTCACGTGCATGTAAAATACTTGTCGTTGACTCCAACACATAGTTGGACTTTCGGAGTTATTTGTAAGCCACATTTCATGTGTTGGGTTTTTGTAATAATTATTAATTCATTTAACTTCACAATTATTATTCCCCTAACACTAATTACCGACATAATTCAATTTTGTTGAAACATAATTTTTTGGTTCAAATGTAGTCCTAAAACTTTGGGTCGGGTTACAAACTAATCCCGAAACTTTAATTTGTTGCAGGATTGTCCTGTTAGTTTGGAGCCCGTTACAACATGGTACTATTCACGCTGACTGAGAATTTTTTTTTTGCAGATTTTCAACGTCAGCCGGTCCACGTCATTTAAAATATAATAAAATAATACTCTTTGCTCGTTTCAAATTAACCCCTCTAATTAAACCAACCGGTCAATTTGATTTTGACTCGAAGATCTTGAACCCCGGTTCCTTTTTTTTTGCCATAGGTAACTCCCGTTGAGACCGGAAAATACTCATACATGCACTCTAATTATTCACCCAAGTTGAGATATTTACCCGTTGAAGAGAGCTTGTTTTGTTACATAATGGGCAACTCTGGTTACTGAACGAGATATCGTCAACATGCGTGAGGTAGGAGAAGCATACATGTAGGGGTATATATCCGAGACAATAGGACTGCCACGATTCGCTAGGAAAATCCTTGTTGAGACACCATTGTTGGGACAAGGTTGCATGTTCTTCAATATCCACATCATGACACGACACAGCCATTCCTAAAAGCAAGTAATTAAAGCACTAGGGATCACAAATAACGAGATGAAAAATACATGTTGCAAAGAGCATGTCAGCCATTGAATCCCTCACAATCAAGCTGACTGTCCCGTCCACAAGAGACTGTTGGGTGGACGAGAGGGGTGATGGAGGAGAGGATAAATCTTCTTCTTCTTTGATTCTTCATTGTCTTCTCTGCTTGACCATTTTTCTTCTACATCTCCAATCACATCTTCTCGTCTTTTGCCACATATCATACACTATGGTCGGATCTGCACTATTATCATGAACTTGTACGTCATTTGGTCCCCTAAGAAAGGAAGAGCGACTAGGAAAGGACCAAAGCCAAACTAGGATTTAATGAATCGAATATCGTTGTCAAAGGAAGAAAACAAATGTATTAATCCTACATAAAGCTAGTAAACACTTCGAAGTGGACATCTGATTTCACGGAGGAAGTAAAAATGGGTCCGCTTTGCAAATATTTTCCAATCGATTACTAACTCTATCAATTAATCCACAAGGCCCACCGGTAGGGCTGTTGACGAACCAAGCTGCTCGTGTTCGGTTCGGAAAAAGCTCGCCTGTGACTCGGCTCGAAACGAACCGAGCTAGCTCGCGAGCCGGCTCGTTTATAAACGAGGCGAGCTCGAGCTCATGCCTGCTCGGCTCGGCTGGCTCGCGAGCTAGCTTGGTTCGTTGGCTCGAACAATGCAGCTCGCGATTCGTTACACGGCTCGTCGATCAGCTCGAGAATGGCTCGTGAGCTGGCTCGATTAAGTAGCTCACGAGCTAGCTCGATTTTGGAGCTCGCGAGCTAGCTCGATTTCGGAGTTCACGAACTAACTCGATTGGCTCGTGAAATGGCTCGATTTTGGCTCATGAAATGGTTCGCTTTTGGCTCGATTATTTTTAAAAATTCTAGATCTTGTAAACAATAATAATCATTTTGATTTTTGAGTATTCCTACAAATTAATGATAAGTAATAATTCAGAAAAATGAGTAAATTCGAAACCTTGCAAATGAGCTTGATCCGAGCTCGAGCTCGAAAGCTTGCAAACGAGCTCAATTCGAGCTTGAGCTCGTTTAGGTTTGTTAACGAGCCAATTTCGAGCCGAGCCGAGTAGAGCTCGAAAGCTTGCAATCGAGCTCGATTCGAGCTCGAGCTCGTTTAGGCTTGTTAACGAGCCAGTTTCGAACCGAGCCGAGCCGAGCTCGAGCCAAAAAAATTTTGGCCGAGCCGAGCTCGAGCCAGAGTTCAAACCAAACGAGCCGAGCTCGAGCCAGAGTTCAAACCAAACGAGCCGAGCTCGAGCTGGGCAAAGCTCGGCTCGACTCGGCTCGTCAACACCCCTACCCACCGGCCACCACCCCGTTCTTCCCTTCTTCAGTTCGGCATGTGACCATGAGCTACACATACATATTCTCTACGTGGGTGATGGGGTGATGGGAGAGGTTGTTTCCTTCGCTAGCATTGTGTTCGATACAGTGTAAGTAAAAAACTAGTAACTAGACTATCAAAATGAAGTTGTCATTTTCGTATTGTTGTACATTTTTTCTAACGACCGAAGCATTTAGTTGGGAGTGCAGAGTGACTAATCGAACGCGCTTGTGAGAGAGGTCGAACTCCCAGTATATAGAGTCTTGCCATCTGATTTATCAGTAACGCGCTGCGCTTGGCCAACTACAGCCTCTAGTTTTGGCATTATTTATTTTATAATAATAAAAAATATAATATAATATAATATAACATATTATATTATATTATATTTTTATTTATTATATATAAAATATTATATTAGTCATTGTCACCTCATTTTTCTTATTGGTGTGAGCGATATTTGATATGGTACGTATTAGTATACGTTAAAATTTTGTGTTGTTAAGTAAACGTAAAATTAGTGCAAATACTAATTTTATGTATCTCAATTGCAGAGGGTAATATGGAAGATAGATGTTGTCACTGAGCTATCAATCTATGACACAACTTTGGGACTGTTGGGGATAGGCGTTATGACATATTATTCTGCCACGTGTTTATAGCCGTAAGTTTTATTTATGTGATAACTTTAGGTTTTTTAACGTAACATTCATACATTTTTCTAACAAAAACAATTGTATTGTAGACTCTACACGGGTTGGCAGTAAGGATGTATGTGACGATCGTCATCGTCATATTTGTCCACTATTGCCTCTGCAAGTTTGATACTCTTGACAGAGGGGAGATATGGGGAGATGCTCGATGAGAGCCATCTATAGAGTACCTTACACACATTGTAGCCCAGGTTGACAGGGTCGCGTTCACGACTACAGGAGAAGATGGTGAGGATGGAGGCTTCATACTCCATAGTAGTCGAGGACACCCCTTCTTCTACCTCCACCGACGTGCCATCCGCCTATCCTGACGTACACCATTCTACCTTGACTTTGAGGCCTCGCGTTATAGCATCATTTGGAGAGATTGAGGAGTCGATGTGCTATTTTCACTAATGATGGTTTGTTTAGTTTATCCTAGCTATGTAAAACATTTGTTTAATCGTGCACATACACTTTATCGCAGTTTATGTTATATGATATGAAAAGTGAAAGTAAGTTACTAAGTGAGTTTTTATGAAGATGCTTACCTCAAACTGCGAAGTAACTACCTTAATAGTGATTGTTGTACGATTGACATCAATAGCAATACATGTAACTCGATGTATGGCCTCGTACAACTTTAGTGGGAATTGTGTAACAATTTGTTCTAATTTCTCAATAGATAAAGAACCAACATCGTCAATAATAACTGTCTGATCGAGCTAATTTGTTGGCGGATACCAATTTGCAACCGATTTTAATTCGGTTGAAATCACAAGGAATCCTCAATAGTCATTTACTCCACAAACTAACTCAATTGAAAATCATGATCAATATAGAGCAAATAGAAGTGTAGGCCCAATTATGCTATTATGCTTATGCATATGAACTCCGAGCCCAAAATAAGCTTTTTCATACTTGAAACTCTGAGTAAGAATTGTAAATCAGTGGAATCTTAATCAAGATAAGACTCTATTCTAGTCAAATATTATAATGGTAGTTAACCAATGAACTAATGGACTTTTTCCAATAGTGGGTCTTTTAAAAAATCAATT
This sequence comes from Linum lewisii, assembly GCA_034768395.1. Taxonomy (NCBI): domain Eukaryota; kingdom Viridiplantae; phylum Streptophyta; class Magnoliopsida; order Malpighiales; family Linaceae; genus Linum; species Linum lewisii. Next base: position 48,394,841 of record CM068303.1, on the reverse strand, counting down.
TCCACGATAGGGTTGAAATTGAGTCAATTCTCAAACTAGGCTGTTTTTTTGCTGAGTCATCATTAAATCGCCACTAGTAATGGCGACATTGCCATGAAAGCCTATTGTACACACATTCACATAATAATATGTGGGCCCCTTCTTTTTGTAAGGCTATGTAATGTTTATTAGCTATTTATGAATGTGGTGTTAACTTTTTTTGGTACTTTATGTTTGGGCAGATTTCATTTTGGTACACAGCGTTTCAAAAATTTTATTTCAGTCATTATCGTTTCATAAAATTTCAAAACAGTATTTCCATCCAATTCCGTCCAAATTTTCTGTTAAGTGCTGACGTGGCAGCTAAGTCACACATCCTAGTCAGCTAAAATATTAATAAAATAATAATTTATTAATTTAATATTAAAATTTAAATTTTTATTAATATAATTACCTTTTTAATGAAAAATAAAAAATATTTTTTCCAATTTTTTCCTCTCCCCCTCTTCTCTCTCCTCCCACCTCGAAAATACATATATATCAAAACGTTTCACGGTTTCTGTACTAAACGTTTCACCACTTTTTCATTTGGGTACTTCTTGTTTGTAGATCTGAGTTTTTTACTACTTTTTCCATCTCCAACCCTCTTACCCTCCTTTTTCTCCTTAGCTTCCTTCTTCCTCCGTCTCTCCTCTCTCTCTTCTCCCCTATGCTACCTCCTACTTCCTCCCTTCACCACTCTGCTTTCTCTTACCTCCTCCTTTTGCCTCTCTCCTCTCCATCCTTCCCTCTGTTTCCACCTCTCCTTCCTCCTCTCTTCTCCCTTCCTCCATCCTCCTAAAAAGTTCAGATCTAAATTTCTAAGGAGGAGGGGGAGGAGGAAGAGAGGAGGGAGGACATAGAAAGGAAGATAAAGGAAAGTAGGAAGAGAGGAGTGGCGGAGGGATGAGGTATAAGGAACATTCAGAGGAGAGGCAAATGAAGAAAGTAGGAGGAAGCTAGGGGAGACGGAAGACAGGAGAGGCGGAGGAAGGAGGAAGCAAAGGGGAGAAGAAAGAGGGTCGAAGGTGAAAAAATACAAAAAAACATAAATTCACAAACAAAAAGTACCAAAAAACTCAGATCTGTAAACAAAAAGTACCCAAATGAAAAAGTGGTGAAACGTTTAGTACTGAAACCCTGAAACATTTAGATATATATATATGTATTTTATAGGTGAGAGGAGAGGGAAAAAAACAGGGCAAAAAATATTTTTTATATTTTTTAATTAAAACATTAATTATTTTAATAAAAAGGTAATTATTAATTTAAAATAATAAAATTATTATTTTATTATTATTTTTGCTGACTAGGATGTGTGACTCAGCTGCCAAGTCATCACTTAACAGAAAAATTGGACGGAATTGGACGGAAATACCATTTTGAGATTTTCTGAAATGATAATGACTGAAATGAAAATTTTGAAATGATGTGTACCAAAATGAGATTTCTTCCAAACGTTAGGTACCAATAAAGTTAACACCTCATTTATGAACTCATGTCCTCTTTTATTAATTAAGTATAACAACTAATTTTAAAACAAAATAACCTACTCAACTGTTGGTCATGAAAATTATGCAACTGAATTAATATTGGTTTTCTTAATGTCTTCAAAACGAGATTGAACAAATTTATTGTTACACCCCGAATCTCTGAACCAGACATTTTTTTTGAATTTTATTCCATACGTTCGGGAAATGACGCAACTTGATGATTAAATGATTTCGAGACAAGTTAAGTTCACTCATGAAAGGCGGAGCGAGAGGTTAAGCGACCGACTCGACTCTTGCGGTATAGCGTGAAGTGTTCGATACGGTAGACCTCGTTAATCAAATGGTTTTATAATTTGGTTAAGCTCAGATTCCAAATGAAGGTGGGTAAGGGTTAATGGAACATGGTTGCAAGCAAGTCAAGTATCTCACTTAGTTGAGTTGGTTAAGGAACTAAACCAGCAACCTAAAGGTCACAGGTTCGAATCCCTACTCCAATGAATCCTTTATTTTTTTCGGCAACTCCTGTATAGTTCCGGTGAGAGCCCAATCCTTCATATATTGATGTTTGTCGGGTTTTGATGATTGTAAAACATCACCCCGTGAATTCACAGCTCTCCAGCTCCATTATTGGCCTGAGTAACGCCAAAACGGAGTTACCCCGTCGACCACACTAACAACCGACCATTCACTCCTTTCTTTCTCGTGACCTTGACTTTTGGGTACTCCAGATGGCATCGAGAGGCTTCGGAGTCGGCTATAAAATCCAACAAGCCTTCGACTTTGAGTCACGGAACCTCACCATCGTAGCTCCGACGAGAGTTGCGGCGGAGCGTTCCAAACAAAAAAAACCCTTGGAAAATACAAACCCGACATCGTCTTAAGCATGGGAATCTTTTCCAACCTTCAAAAGGAAGTTTCGTGCGAAAAATAGGGAAATCCAAGCTTCATCGGAGCTTCACCAAAATGGAGGCTTTGTCTCCTGCAAACTTGGGGAAGAAGATGGAATAGTTGCAGTTTGGTCACCCAAGTCTCTATATGTGACAGTTCAGTCCTCCAATTTATTTTAATTACTGTCGCAATCCTAAACTATCCACTTGTGACAGATTCGGCCCAACTAACTTTTCACTTAGTACAATTTGGCCCGGAAGTTACGGAAGTTCGTTAAGTTCTTATTTAGAACCGATTGAACTACGGAATCGATCTTCAAGTCAACCGGCTCGTGTTATAGGTGGGTTGGTTTAAGGGGGTAAATTCCTAGGATTAATTAATTTCTCAATTTAAATAGCTATTTGGTTAAACTTTGTCATTAACCAAATATTGTGATTATTCCGAACTAATCGTTTGACTGGAACGGATCAACGAGTGAGGTACTCGGGCCTTATTTTGGACTCGTGCATGCTTAAATTAAGGTTCTTATAATTTTCGTGGTGATTTTACTGCTAACCGAGTACTAACCCATCTGAGTTGGTTTCCCGATAGGTTAGATTGTTCAGAGTAATGAGCGACGCGGATCCTCATTAATTCCGGTTTATAAAGTTATGATGCCTAAGGATAGAGGGACTTAAGTAGTCCGAGTGACTCCCCTACTTACCTGGAAATTAAGACGGAAAGTCTTAGTTTTGTCAACAAGGTTTCGTTTCTACGGAAAGATCTATCTTTCCGGAACCATTGGTTTAGTACCTAATAGTGTTTGATTCAGTTATGGTTAAACTGTGATGTTATCTGGTGATGTTTGGCACCTAGTGTATACAGGTGGAAAGTAAAGCCTCGCTAGCTAGTCCTCCGCCGGGAACATCGATGGATACAGGCTCCTACCGGGTGATGGGAGTTGGGTATTATTAGCCCCAATCGATTCACGGTAGATGGGTACGGATAGCCCCAACCGGATGATAAGAGTTGGGAGGAATTAGCCTCGACCGGATGATGGGAGTTGGGTATTGATAGCCCCAATCGATTCATGGTAGTCGGGAAGAATAGCGACTTTTGTGAAGTCCCTATTACAGGCTCAAAAGTAAGCCTTATCGATGATGGCGTAGAGGTTAGCTAGGCGGGAAGAGGGAACGCCCTGTTGATTGGTGAAAGTTGTTCGAGTTTGATCTCGATATTGTGTGGTACTATTAGAATAGTTCATGGGATGTCTTATTGACTTGTGATTATGTGTGTTAATGTTTCACATATAGGTCATGAATGGGATGTTGGATTAATATTCCTTGTGATGGGTCATTTGATAAACGGTAACGGTAATCTTCGTTACGGAAGGATGATTATGGAATTACCGGGTTGCGTTGTTAATTCCATTAAATGTGTTTATTCATGTTTATACGGAATATTCATGATAATGGACTGACCCGAGCCACCCACCAGTTTTGCAGGAATTTCCTGGATAAGCAACGGGCCACCGGAGTTTCTTAAGGCGTGCCGGAGCAGTGGATCATGAGACGGTGTAATGGCGACTTAGAGAATTGCTCTCAAGTTGTTGGGCCCAATTCCGCTGTAAATGTTTTGACGGTTAATACCCTATTTTTATGGTTGGTTTGAAAGTAGTTGGGCAAAGTTGTATTTTTCAACCTTTGAGTCATCGTCTGTCCCGGGACACGTTGTCGTTTTACGTTTCATAAAATTGGGGTGTTACATTTTGGTATCAGAGCCGGCTTCCTCCTGTTTCTCGGGTTACCAGGAAACACTGGAAGATCGGTCTGGTGCGGGAGTTATTCTGGTGATTTTAAAAGAAAAAGGTATTAAGTTTTGACGAATTTTAACCAAGGTTTAAAAGTAAAGGTTTTTCACAGGCACCAGTCTCAGATCCCTGCATCATGGCACCAGCACAGAAACCTCCACGGTGAGACGTTCTTGAGTTCTATGACTAACGTTGTTGAAATAATTCGTTATTATGACGATGGTGGGTGTGGCTGATATAGATGTTGCAGGATATAAGTAAGAATTTATTTGCTTATCACGCGAATGATAAGGGTTCCGACAAGGATACAAACAACGACAAGGACTGCTAAGAAAGTTTTGTAGGTAACTTCTATGTTTCTATTACGAAAACCACTATTAGCCTTGTTCCTGACAGAAGATGCAGATGACGCAGCAGTATCGGGAATAGTCTCTCTGAAATTGCTTGTCTTTCACTTCCGAAGGTACGCTCGTAGATGTTTAATTTTTGTAAGAGACCGTTGATCATGACTTTGGCGCGATGTTGCATCGGCGGATCTAACCATGCAAAGTAATTACAATGGTTGTTCATCCTCTGCCACAGACCAAGGGGATAGATGAGTTTCTCTCTGGTTAGTTTTAAATGATAGTCGAAACTCGTAAAGCACTTTTGACTTACCAAGCGACGTCTTTTGCAGCTAAAGAACCTTCGCCCTGGATTTTCTTCCGTTCAGGATGTTGTTATAATCGTGGCTTCCCCGCACTGGCAAATGGGAATCGTAGCCATTTCTTTGATATAAAAGCGATGAATGAGGTATTTCTTTCCTAACCTCTGTTGTGTCATCCAAAGCGTTCTATTACCGTCTATTTAAAGGGACGAACCCTATCCACCTAGCCCTTGACTTATTGGACCCCTTTTCTTTGTCCATGCGTGCCGACATGAAATGAGTGGTGTCACCATTATTGTGACCACTCCCTTCTCGAATTTGGCTCCCATAAAACCCGGGTTTCGAAAACTTGATCACCATCACCATTTCTCTTTCGATTTCCCACCATTGCTTAGTAAACTCTCTCAATTCCGGGAATGTGCTATCGAGAGGATGGCAGTGGGATTGGTAATCTTTGCCTTGATCATCTTGTGTGGTCAAATTTTCGTTATCTGGAAGCTGACGTCAGAGACAGCTGAGGAACGACGACAGGAACTCGATCGCAAGAACTTGCATGATGAGTAGACCACTTTAATTTCGTACAACTTTTGTTGTGGTAACTCATGTGTTAAGTTGTGATCTTGCGTTTTGAGTTAGTTGTTTTAAGGGAATAACTGGTTTGAATGTTTAAAGGTGGAAGAGAAGTAGAAAATTATTATTATTAAGAAGGAACTGGGTACATGAACTGGTAGTACAAAAGGCTATTCGGGCCGTGTTTTTAGAACTAACTCCGTGAAAGATCCACTAACTCGATCGGACGCTCTCGCTTCTTCCCCTTGTCAGCCTCCAGTATCTTACTTGCAGTTTCTTGAATCCCGCCCTTAAACCGTTTCTTTCCACAACAAATTTTTGACTGTTCCCGCTTGGTCTGGTCTTCCTCTGATGGCAACTCCTGTCTGCGCAACATGAGCCATGTTAAGCGGAAAGGACCTGCCTACTTTTCGTACAGAGAGAAAAGGGTTTCCGAACTGATCAAAAAACGGTACACCACCCTCCCTTAAAATGGAAGGAAAAATTCAGTTCCATAAGCTGACTCATGCTAATGAAACTACCGGCAATGTTAGACATCGTAACACGTCCGGTATGATCAAGAGACCCAATCTGACGGAACCCTTCCCTTTGGACCTTGCCTTGGAACCCCTTCAAAGGAAACGAGTTGGTTAAAGCTACGATCTAGAGAAATGAAGGAGTTTTCATTCGGAGTCATGTGATTAGGGCAGCTACTATCTAGTGTCCATTCCATTTTAATAGAATCGCAAAAGGGACAAAATCGGTCAAGTAAGGATTACCAGGAGGGACTGGCAGACTCTCGGTGGTGGAAAAAAAGTTGAGGAATGGAGTCACTCCTGCATTTTTCCTTCCTTTCACCGAAAACTTCCATTCAAACCTCCCGTAAGTATTGACAAAATTCCCTCAGAGCATCATGCAGGTGACACTTGGAACCGAGCTTCATCTGGGTTAAATATACCCAAGTGAAGGAAACGTTGATCTCCGACACAAGATCTACGTAAATCTCTCGCTTTCGGCGAAGACATGTGAACGGCTGAGAATCGTCCACCGCATCAGCTCTACTTTTGAGGCTTCGTTAAAGCCTGAACCTGTGCCACGGTCCAAGGGGATGTTGACAACACAGGTTCAGGCTTTAACGAAGCCTCAAAAGTAGAGTTGATGCGGTGGACGATTCTCAGCCGTTCACGTGTCTTCGCCGAAAGCGAGAGATTTACGTAGATCTTGTGTCGGAGATCAACGTTTCCTTCACTTGGGTATATTTAACCCAGATGAAGCTCGGTTCCAAGTGTCACCCGCATGTGCTCTGAGGGAATTTCGTCAATACTTACGGGAGGTTCGAATGGAAGTTTTCGGTGAAGGAAGGAAAAATGCAGGAGCGACTCCATTCCTCAACTTTTTTTCCACCACCGAGAGTCTGCCAGTCCCTCCTGGTAATCCTTACTTGACCGATTTCTGTCCCTTTTGCGATTCTATTAAAATAGAATGGACACTAGATAGCAGCTGCCCTAAATACATGACTTCGAATGAAAACTCTTTCATTTCTCTATATCGTAGCTTTAACCAACTCGTTTCCTTTGGAAGGGGATCCAAGGCAAAGTCCAAAGGGAAGGGTTCCGTTAGGTTGGGTCCCTTGATCATACCGGACGTGTTACTGATGTCTAACATTGCCGGTAGTTTCATCAGCATGAGCCAGCTTATGGAACTGAATTTTTCCTTCCATTTTAAGGGAGGATGGTGTACAATTTTTTACCATTAAGGAAACCCTTTTCTTTCTGTACCAAAAGTAGGCAGGTGCTTTTCGCTTAACATGGCTCATGTTGCGCAGACAGGAGTTGCCATCAGAGGAAGACTGGACCAAGCGGGAACAATCAAGATTTGTTGTAGAAAGAAACAATTTAGGGACGGGATTCAGGAAACGGCAAGTAAGATACTGGAGGTTGACAAGGGAAAGAAGCGAGAGCGTCCGATCGAGTTAGTGGATCTTTCACGGAGTTAGTTCTAAAAAGACGCGACCCGAATGGCCGTTTTGTACTACCAGTTCATGTACCCAGTTCCTTCTTAATAATAATAATTTTCTACTTCTCTTCCACCTTTAGACATTCAAACCAGTTATTTCCTTAAAAAGACTAACTCAAAACGCAAGATCACAACTTAAAACAAGAGTTACCACAACAACAGTTGTGCGAAATCAAAGCGATCTACTCATCATGCAAGTTCTTGCGATCGAGTTCCCGACGTCGTTCCTCAGCTGTCTCTGACATCAGCTTCCAGATAACGAAAATTTGACCACACAAAATGATCAAGGCAAAGATTACCAATCTCACGTCGTGCACACTGTCATCCTCTCGATAGCACATTCCCGGAATTGAGAGAGTTTACTAAACAAGGGAGGGAAAACGAAAGAGATGGTGATGGTGGTCAAGTTTTCGAAACCCGGTTTTTATGGGAGCCAAATTCGAGAAGGGAGTGGTCACAATAATGGTGACACCACTCATTTCATGTCGGCATGCATGGACAAAGAAAAGGGGTCCAATAAGTAAGGGCTAGGAGGATAGGGTTCGTCCCTTTAAATAGACGGTATCGAAACGCTTTGGATAACAAAGTAGAGGTCGGAAAAGAAATACCTCATTCATCACTTTTATATCAAAGAAATGGCTACGATTCCCATTTGCCAGTGCGGGGAAGCCACGATTATAACAACATCCTGGACGGAAGAAAATCCAGGGCGAAGGTTCTTTAGCTGCAAAAGACGTCGCTCGGTAAGTCAAAAGTGCTTTACGAGTTTCAACTATCATTTAAAACTAACCAGAGAGAAACTCATCTATCCCCTTGGTCTGTGGCAGAGGATGAACAACCATTGTAGTTACTTTGCATGGTTAGATCCCCCGATGCAACATTGAGCCAAAGTCGTGATCAACGGTCTCTTACGAAAATCAAACATCTACGAGCGTACCTTCGGAAGTGAAAGACAGGCAATTTCAGGAGAGACTATTCCCAATACTGCTGCGTCATCTGCATCTTCCGTCAGGAACAAGGCTAATAGTAGTTTTCGTAATAGAAACATATAAGTTACCTACAAAACTTCCTTAGCACTTCTTGTCGTTGTTTGTATCCTTGTCAGAACCCTTATCATTCACGTGATAAGCAAATAAATTCTTACTTATATCCTGTAACATCTATATCAGCCACACCCACCATCGTCATAATAACGAATTATTTCAACAACGTTAGTTATAGAACTCAAGAACGTCTCACCGTGGAGGTTTCTGTGCCGGTGCCATGATGCATGGATTTGAGACCGGTGCCTGTGAAAAACCTTTCACTTTTAAACCTTGGTTTAAAATCCGTCAAAACTACCCTTTTTCTTTTAAAATCACCAGAATAACTCCCGCACCAGACCGATCTTCCAGTGTTTCCTGGTAACCCGAGAAACAGGACGAACCCAGCTCTGATACCAAAATGTAACACCCCAATTTTATGACATGTAAAACGACAACGTGTCCCGGGACAGGCGATGACTCAAAGGTTGAAAAATACAACTTTGACCAACTACTTTCAAACCAACCATAAAAATAGGGTATTAACCGTCAAAACATTTACAGCGGAATTGGGCCCAACAACTTGAGAGCAATTCTCCAAGTCGCCATTACACCGTCTCATGATCCACTGCTCCGACACGTCTTAAGAAACTCTGGTGGCCCGTTGCTTGTCCAGGAAATTCCTGCAAAACTGGTGGGTGGCTCGGGGTCAATCCATTATCATGATTATTCCGTATAAACATGAATAAACACATTTGATGGAATTAACAACGCAAACCAGTAATTCCACAATCATCCTTCCGTAACGGAGATTACCGTTACCATCTATCGAATGACTTGTCACAAGGAATATTAATTCATCATCCCAATCATGACCTATATGTGAGACATTAACACACATAATCACAAGTCATTATGACATCCCATGAACTATTCTAATAGTACCACACAACATCGAGATCAACCTCGAACAACTTTCACCAATCAACAGGGCGTCCCCTCTTCCCGCCTAGCTAACCTCTACGCCATCATCGATAAGGCTTACTTCTGAGCCTGTAATAGGGACTTCACAAGAGTCGCTATTCTTCCTGACTATCATGAATCGATTGGGGCTATCAATACCCAACTCCCATCATTCGGTCGAGGCTAATTCCTCCCTACTCTTATCATCCTGTTGGGGCTTTCCGTACCCATCTACCGTGAATCGATTAGGGCTAACAATACCCAACTCCCATCACCTAGTAGGAACCCGTATCCATCGATGTTCCCGGCGGAGGACTAGCTAGCGAGGCTTTACTTTCCACCTGTATACACTAGGTGCCAAACATCATCAGATAGCATCACAGTTTAACCATAGTCGCATCAAACATAATTAGGTATAAAACCGATGGTTCCGGAAAGATAGAACTTTCCGTAGAAACGACACCTTGTTGACAAAACTAAGACTTTCCGTCTTAATTTCCATGTAAGTAGGGGAGTCACTCGGACTACTTAAGTCCTTCTAACCTTAGGCATCATAACTTTATAAACCGGAATTAATGAGGATCCGCGTCGCTCATTACTCTGAACAACCAACAAACAACAGTTAGTCATCCAAATCGTCAAGGTATTATAGTACTTACAAGTAATAGATTTATAGTTTATATGGATTTAACAATCCATCACGTCCATCCATTGGTTTAATTAGCCACCAAAGCAATCGAAGCCACATCGTTTCACAAGCGATCTTATTCCGAGTTAAATCTAACCCTCGAAAGATAGTGATTTGAATAGGAGTTATGGGTGATATATAAGTCCTCGTAATAATATCATAACAATTATTACGTCATACTAAGGAATTAATATTCCCTAAGGAGTATAACACTTATCCAATAATCCAACACTTTTATTCATCCGATAAATCCAATGTTCCGTGTTAGGGTGATTACCGAGCTCATTTCCAAAATAAATGGGAATGAGAATACTTAATTAAACAATTTTAGTTAATGGAATGTAAATTAACTGATAAAAATATTAGGAATTTACCCCCTTGAACCAACCCACCTATAAATCGAGTCGGTTGACTTGGAAATCGGTTCCGTAGCTTGAATCGGATGGAAATAAGGAGTTAACGAACCGTCGTAACTCCCGGGCCAAATTGTACTAACTGGAAAGTTAGTTGGACCAAATCTGTCATCATTTAGAATTTAGGATTAAACTAAGAGAACAGAATATCTGAGGGGCCAAACTGTCAAAGACTAATAGGCTTGGACCACGATAGTTATTAAATTAAATTGGAGGACTGAACTGTGACATAGAGACTTGGGTGACCAAACTGCAACTATTCCATCTTCCTCTTCAATTTGCAGGAGACAATTCCCTCCTTTTTGGTGAAGCTCCGGTGAAGCTCGGATTCCCCTAATTATCGCACGAAACTACCTTTTGAAGGTTGGAAAAGATTTCCATGCTTAAGACGATGTCGGGTTTGTATTTTTCAAGGGTTGGGCATGCTTGGAACGCTCCGCCGCAACTCTCGTCGGAGCTACGACGGTGAGGTTTCGTGACTCAAAGTCGAAGGCTTGTTCGCTTTTATAGCCGACTCAGAAGCCTCTCGATGCCCTCTGGAGTACCCAAAAGTCAAGGTCACGAGAAAGAAAGGAGTGAAAGGTCGTTTATTTGTGTGAACGACAGTAGCTCCGTTTTGGCGATATTCAGGCCAATAATGGAGCTGGAGGGGTCCGAATTCACATGGTGATGATTTACAATCATCAAAACCCGACAAACATCAATTATATGAAGGATTGGTCATGCTTGGAACAGAGAAGCGGCGACGGCTTCTGCAAATTGGAGAAGGAGATGCTGATGTGGGGGTGACGTCACTATGATGTCATCATCTATAAAAAAGACTGAAAACTAATAAAAAAAATAATGGATTTGCTGGAGCAGGGACTTGAACCTGTGACCTTTAGGTTGTTGGTTCTGTTCTTCAACCAACTCAACCAAGTAGAATTCTTAACTTTCATGCAACTGTGTTGCATTAACCCTTACCCGCCTTCATTTGGAATCCGAGCTTAACCAAATTATAAAACCATTTGATTAACGAGGTCTACCGTATCGAACACTTCACGCTATACCGCAAGAGTCGAGTCGGTCGCTTAACCTCTCGCTCCGCCTTCCATGAGTGAACTTAACTTGTCTCGAAATCATTTAATCATCAATTTACGGTCATTTCTCAAACGTATGGAATAAAATTCAAAAAAAATTTCTGGTTCAGAGATTCGGGGTGTAACAATTTGTCACAAATTATAGCCTAGATTTGTCAAAAACTTATGGGCTACATTTGTAACAATTTCGGGCATAAATTTGTCACAAATTATAGCCTAGATTTGTCAAAAACTTATGGGCTAGATTTGTGAAAAAAATTGGGCTAGATTTGTAAAAAATTATGGGTTAGATTTGTAAGAAAAAATTGTGATACATTTTTCAAAAAATTTGGCTTAGATTTGTCAAAAATGATGGGTTAGATTTGTAAAAAATGATGGGTTAGATTTGTTTAAACTTTTGTGTTATATTTGTTAAAAAATTTGTATTAGATTTGTCAAAAATTATGGTTTAGATTTTTCAAAAACTTTGTGTTATATTTTTCAAAATTTATAGTTTTTTTATTAAAAATAAAGAAAATAAATTTCACACCTATTAAGGAAGTAGTGTATTTATATAAACATTAAGTATATAAAAATTAAAGGATGTTAAATTAAAAATTCATTTTTCTCTTTGTATATAGGTGTTAGTAAACACTATAAGATCCATTCAGAACCCTCTCCCAACAACTTGAGTTATTGGGATGCAACGGTTCATGACATGGTATCAGAGCCTTTGATGACCGAGAGGTCAAGGTATCGAATCTTGATAGCCCCCAATATAAACAATTTATCTTGCATAAGGCTTGGTGGACCTTTGCAAACTTCAATCCCCTTTCATGGGCTTCTTCCCTTTCATGGGCTTTCGTTTGAGGGGGCGTGTTAGTAAACACTATAAGATCCATTCAGAACCCTCTCCCAACAACTTGAGTTATTGGGATGCAACGGTTCATGACAATAGGAACAATAATTATAACTAAAAATATTCCAAATTTTAGAAATTAATTAAGAAAGCTTATATATATTTAAAATTTGATATTAATAATCACTATAACTAAATATTAATTTGATATTTTCACTAAAAAATAATTTGGTTTCTTAATAAGATTACCGATATATTAAATAATATTTTAAATTCTTAAATAAATAGTAATCCATACATATTAACATAATATTCCGCCCATCGGGCGGGCAAAGAAACTAGTAGCTAGATTTGGAGGAAATACATGCATGATGTACCAATCCACTCCACCATGATCACGCAAAACCCATCTTGAGGAAGCATCCCAATTTGACACCATGAAAAAACGGAAGTTACCATGCCACCGAGACATCCCACACCATTATCAAGGAAAAAAATTGTATTCTTGCTTATAATTTTGGCGGGGCTATTGTAGAAGAGATTTTTCATATGCAAAGGGGAGCCCCATCTTGGCGCTTTATGACGGTTTGTCGTTCAGGTAACAGGGTCGCCCATTACGTGGTCGGCATGGCCCTGTCTAACCTCTCAGGGATCATGAAGGTAGACATGAGGTCCTGGTTGGGACTTGATATTCCTTTTTGTTTATATTTATTATTTTCGTCTCTCCACAAGGAGCTACCTTTGCCCAAAAATGTATTCTTGCTTATCAATATGTTTTTATGTCCTCATTAAAGAGCCTCGTGTCAAGTTGAGTAGTCACTGCAATCTACCTTCCAATATCCATTGCTAGGGTTGTGGAACCTAGTAGACAAATTAGGCTATCGTCTTAAACCCCCAAAAATAGCTAAGCCCCCAAAAAATATGGGTTCAATATTTTTTTTTTTGATGAATTGAGCATATTTTATTCATCAAAACAAGGAATAACCATACAAAATCAGTTTACTCTCCTAACCAAAGCAAACAACTAAAACTACATTACAAATAACTCTCTATAGCATCTTTGTCTCTCCTTCCCTGGGCAAAGATAGCAACCTCATCTTTGATGGCTCCAATAATCTCCAATTCGGTTCGATTGACTGCTTCAAATATTCTTCGGCAACGCTCGTTCCATATTTGGCAGATCATGATCCTCCAAAGCAGCTTTCTCGTACTAGCGTCTACTCCATCCCCTTTCCAACTGTTGACTTCAACAAGTATCTCAGGCCAAGTTAGTCCACTAAGCATAGGAACTACACCCTCATCACCTCCTTGATGAAAGCACATCCAGCAAACAAATGTGAACGGGTCTCATTATCAACCCTGCAGAGCACACAGGTCTCATCAGCACTCCCATCCCACTGGATAACTTTGTCCATAGTGTAAATCCTATTCTGCACCACAAGCCATACTACCAGAGATCTTCTAGAATTGAAAAACCTCCCCAGACAGCCTCATACCAGTCAACTGCAGTCTCAGCATTCCTAATAGAATTCCACACCTGGCTAACTTTGTATTTAGGCATGAGCTTACCTTCCCACAAGTAATCACCATCACTATCTTCTGTAATATACCCCTTCACTGCAGATCTCAGTTTCAGCAATTTCATCCAATGCCAAGACCCCACAGTGGCTTTAACTTCCCACAGACTTCTACCTTTCAATCTATAAACACTAATCCAAGCAACCCACAAAGAACCCGCTTTAAGTAACAAGCTCCAAATATGTCTAACCACATTCGCTTTATTCCAACTCCCATATCCTTCAGACCAGCCCCCTTCTGCTTTAGGTTTTGCAACAAATTGCCAGGCTACTTTAGCTTTCCGATTACCCTCAGCTTTACCCCAAATGAAGTCATTACACACCCTTTCAACCTCTTTGATTACTCCTGAAGGTAGCAAGAAATTGGACATCCAGTACTGGAGAGTGCCTCCAACCACTGAATCAACCAATTGACATTTACCAGCATACGTGGTGAACGCCACCCGGTCGTTGTTATGCGGGCGGTTCAGCCAAATAAAAACTACTAATGCTAAGAAAAAGCGTATAGCAGATCGTATTCCACGGGCCTTCGAATGATTGGCTACTTCAGAACTAACAAATTATTCAAAGAAAAACACTTAGTGCGTGGTGTGAGTTCCACGACTTCTACTTCTAAGAAATGCAGAAAAATTAAAAAGATTAAACTAAAGCAGATTGAGAATTAGGGTTTGGAAACAAGAATGACAGACGAACTTAGACTTTGAATCCCCCTTCGTTCCCCAGAGCATTGGCAATCAACAGATCAGCGGATTTCGATTCTTATTCAATCAATTACTAAGACACCACCATAACTCCTTACCCTTAGGTTTAAGACGGCGAACGTTCGCTCTATCCGTTCTAACTACCAAGATTAACTAGCCGCCCGGGTACGGTCGCCTCTCGCAACGACTTAATTAATTGGTGTAATTACTAGTGATTTATGAGTTACTCTTGCAGTGAATTAACCCTAACCGGTTCCTACGAAAGGCACACTCCAATTATAAGGTTAATTGTTTAATTCGATGTTCTAAAGTAAGGCGAGCGTTCGCTTCTATCCTTAGCTTAACAAGAATCTAATCTAGGTGATCAATCCAGACAAGAAACATGAACAATGAAGAACGAATCAAACATGAAAAAGAACTGATTGAATTTCGAATCTAATCACCGCCGATCCGTGACCGCTTTAAAGCCCTGGGTCACTTAGGGTTCATCTAGTCTAAGCTCTAAAGGGTTTAGCTACTCATGATCATTACAAAAGACACAAAGACAAAGAAAGAGTTCATCATTCCGAGGAAAAACAGAAAAGAATCTGAAAAACCTAATTTAGACGACTCTGGCAGACTTCGATCTTCGGTAAGTTACACTCCTAGCTCCGGTTCTCCGAGGTGGAGAAGGGATGGCGTCACGATCTCTATCCGACTCTTCGAACTCCAACTCCTCGCTCCAGAACTTCAGAGAATTCTGATCTCGAAAAGTTGTATTATGATTAATTATGAATCCCCTCCTTTTTTCTCGGGCCGCCGGATTAAGTATAAATACTTAACCCTAGTTGGGCCGGGCTGAGCTGATGTTTTCGCCGAAACCATAGGGATAGTTTCGGCGAAACTGGCTTTGAGTTCAGGGCTCCGCCGGCTGTTCATTATTTTCGGTCCGAGCAGTTGAATCTTTTCGCCGAAATCATCCTTCTGTTGGCACCAGTCTGAATGTGGTATTGTTTTCCCGAAAACCCTAGGGTATTTTCGGCGAAAGTATCTTTGTATTCGGGCAGACCTTTGGTTGGACTTTGATTGGCTCCTTTGATCGATTCCGGTTTGATTCCTCGTGGTTCCAATGCCTTAGACACGTCCATGGCTACGTTATTTGACGGCAAAAACCTGTGCTAACACAAAAACACTAGAAAACCATCAAATAGACCCGAAACGGGCCAAGGTAACACAAATGGCACGAGATAGGGTAATCGATTGAACATTCGTTATTCTACCCTAAAAACAATGTCTTAAGCAAAGAAATGTCGCTTAAATGAGGCTGATAATCACGTCAAATCGAGTGTCATCAATACGACAGAGTTTTTGCTCTCCAATCAGTAACTCTAGCAGTAATTTTATCAACTAAATCTTTGCAGTCTCCTCTTTTCAGCTTGCTGACGTCAGGGGCATGCCCAAGTACCTAAATGGGATCTCTCCCTTACGAAACCCAGAAACCTGAGCAAGCTTATCTAGCATATCAGTAGTAACCCCAGCAGCATAGATAGAACTCTTATCTGGATTAAATCGTAGACCCGAGCATTCATAGAATCTTAATAATATCTTTGTTACCTCAGTTATGGCCTCTTCATTTGCTTTCACGAAGACCAAAAGATCATCTGCGAAACTCAAATGGGTCACTTTCACCCCTTTACATTGTGGATGAAACTGAAATCTCTTAGCTGCAATAGAATCTTCAAAGAAGCAACTAAGTACTTCCATAGAAATCACGAATAAGTATGGTGAAATTGGGTCACCTTGTCTCAAGCCACGCTTTGCTGGGAAATAGCCTTCAGATGTACCATTAACACTCACCGACAACATGGAAGAATGGAAGCACGTTTCAATCCAGCCAACATATTGATCAGGAAAGTTCATAGATCTCATAGTTTCAAATAGGAAGGACCATTCGACCGAATCGAATGCCTTCATTAGGTCAATTTTCATTGCACACCTAGGAGAGATTCCAGACCTATTATAACTTCTTAACAGCTCATGAGCCAATAAAACACCATCCCCAATATGCCTCCTTTAATAAATGCAGTTTGAGAGGGACAAATAATATAGGGCAAGACAAGAGATAATCTGTTAGCCAGCACTTTCGAAACCACTTTGTATAGCACATTACAGCAGGAAATTGGCCGAAAATCCTTCATGTCTGAAGCATTAAATTTTTTGGGAATAAGAGCCAAGATGAATGAGTTGACATACCTAGGAAGCTTGTTCTCAAAAAAGAACCATTTCACAGCATCAATGATATCATCCTTCACTATGCTCCAGCTGTGCTTAAAAAACTTTGCAGTATATCCATCAGGCCCCGGGGCTTTTTCATCAGCTATACTAAAGAGAGCTGTCCTAATTTCATCATCTGTAACTGAAGAAACCAAATTATCCTTTTGATCCTCACTAAGCTTCCTCTTGATAACTCTCTGTACCGCCTCAATATTAACAACTCTATTACTGCCCAAAAGATGTTCATAAAACTTAACAGCAATCTTGGCTATCCCTTCAAAGTCCTCAACCATATCACCATTTTCCGATCGCAATTGTCTAATTGTGTTTGTTGCCTGCCTTCCCTTAACATAGTTATAGAAGAACCTTGTATTATTGTCTCCAAGTTTGATCCAATGAACTTTTGATTTTTGCCTGTAGATGCTCTCTTCATCTTTTCTAAGCTGAATAAGATCAGATTCACAGCATTTTAAACGAGCAATAACCTCAGCAGAGGGGTTCAAGTAAGCTGCCTCCTTCTCCTTTAATAGCTCATCCTCTTTACTTCTAACTCTCAAAGTAACATCAGAATAGGATTCTTTGTTCAACTGAATCAACTTCCTTTTAAGCTTTCTTAACTTACCATAGATCCTATAAAAACAGTTCCCTCTAACTCTGCTGCTCCAGACATCCTTAACTATGTCATTATACCTCACATTCTGGGTCCAACATGAATAGAATTTAAACATTTTTGGATAGCTCCCCATATCACCTTCAGTATTCACAAACACAGCACAATGATCTGATTCTTTAGTTGGAATAATGCTAACTTTACTTTGAGGGAAACTAACCTGCCAACAGATGTTAATCAAAGCTCTGTCCAATTTTCTAGCCACTAAGCCCTCTTCACGATTGTTCATCCAGGTATAAAGAGGTCCATCCGAAGTATGGTCCATCAATTCACAGTCATTAACACACCCTTTGAAATCTTCCATACTTTCAAACGAAGAAGGAACAGTAGATGCTTCAGAGAGGCTAAGGAAAGCATTAAAGTCACCCTGAACAATCCAATTGAGAACATCCTGCTTAAACTCAGCAAGTTTCAAATAAAGTCTTCTCCTCTGCATAATATCATTTGCTGCATAAACGAAAGTGCAGTTATAAGCTGTAGGCATATTAATCTTCACATGGATATATTGATCTCCTATGTCCAGAACCTGCAGTGGTACATCTTTCTTCCACATAACCCAAAATTTTCCCAAATCACCATCAAATGCAAAGGCAGCCATCCACCCAGGGAACCGATCTTGAAAGAGAGACAAAGCTTTCTGCTTCCGAACCCTTGGTTCCAAAATAGCCACAATATCTATTTTATAATATCTAATATAACTAAGAACAGCATCATATTTACAACGTTTATTGAACCCTCTTGTATTCCATGTCCAAATTCTCATCTCAATTTGTTTTTATACCTGGTTTTCACTCCAGATACTGCATACTTACTAGGCTTGCTATACTTGTAGAAGTCTCCAAATGTGGCTTTCCTTCCGCTTGGCTCAGGGACTATCTCATCAACAATGTGGTCTCCTTCCTCATCTGTAACATTGGTGAGAACACCATCTTCCAAAACATCCTCAGGGCTCGGATCCACGATCCTTTGGACAGGTGCCTCCTCCACTTGCATTGAAGCTTTGGTAGCATTGCCTGTCCCCCCTCCAGTCTCCTTAACAATGATGGCATCAGCTGGTGTGGTTATCCCTTCCATAAAATGATAGACTGGGTACTCATAGACTTACTCTTAGACTTCCTCTTTTTCTTCCTCTTAGTTTTTACTCCACTGCTGTCACCAATCTGCTTCTACTTGCACTGTCCCCACCGCAACTTCAGGAGTTAGCTGATCCGTAGGAACAAGGATCTGCAGCCCCTGTGGAGAGCTGGGCAGCCCCTTATCTCGAAGAGACTCAGGGTCGACCCCAACCTTCGCAGCAGGCCCTCCTGCATTAGCCGGGGCTTTAACACGCCAATCAACTTTAGGTCCCTCCCTCTTATACTCCCTGGGTAAATCCCTGCTTAACAGATATAATATAACATGTCTCTCATCAGCATTGATACTTACCTTAACAACTTCTGGGCACACTATAGCTCTATCACGCAGCATACATACTCGCACATTGGTTCCTTCTCAAACGAACTTGTTTAAGGGCTTCCCAACTTTGCTAGAGATCCAGCTCACTCCCTCCACTGTAATCAACTCCGGAGGCACCCTTTGAAATTCAATCCATTCAGGCATGGACCTAGGCGAAAGATCAACAGGTCGGATCCCCTTCTCCCATCTCCGCAGCATCATACCTGTGTTATGAACATGCCAGGATCTCCCCAGAACCCAATTACAGAGATTCACAGACCTGAACTCCACCAAATAGAGGCTATCCTCAAGTTTCGATATGTTAACATATCCCTCATACCCCCACAATCTTTGCGCCACACTGCTGAAAACCCTGAGAGGAGGAGCAGGACCCAAAAATTGAGCAACTGCAGCTGACTGGAGCTTAGAAACACCCTTTTCAACTACCGAATCAGGGATATGAAGGACATCATCGACAATCGCAGATTCAGGTATCGAAATAAATTTCAGATCAAGTGCTGGATCTGAAATTATCTGCGACCACGATTTGGTTCCCGACGAAGAAGCACCATTCGCAGCACCTCCACCAGCCTGACCACTAGCCATTACTCAACAAACCCAGACAACGTAGAAGAAGAAGAACGATGCATAGAACAGTAAAACGGAGAAGAGAAATGGGATGAAAGAAAGGCAGTGAGTTTCCGGGGACCTCAGAGGCCAGCCGGCGTATCGCCCTCACCGGAGAAGTCCCCAAGGAGCTCACCCACAAGGAGAAAAAACCTCTCCGGCGAAGCCGATCGAAGAAAAACACCGTGAGCAAAGCAGAGAAAATCTTTGCTTCACACGCGCCCCACGCTCCTAATCTTTGCTTCTGGGTTCAATATTTTATCTACAATAAAAGAAAATATAAATTTAAACCACTTATTCAATAATATATCTTTTTGGTAATGGTGAAATAACATATTCAACTGAAGACTCTTTTCGTATAATTATTTTTTTGTACATAATAGATCATTCCATTATTTTCATAGAGACCATTTTTGAACAAATGTTGGAATATGAAACTATTTTTGGTTTTTTATTTAAGTCGATAAAATTTAAAGCCATGAATGAGGATGAATTTAAGTAAAAGAGTACTAATCTTGAAAATCTTGTAAGTTTCAGTGACCATTCTGACATTGGTGGTTTTGATTTATATTTCAAAACTCAAAGTGTTGAAAAAATATTTTTGGAAAAACTTAGTGCTCCAATTGAATTTTTAAATTATATCAAACGATTAGATTCTTTTTCAAATACATGTAATGCTTATAGAATATTATTGAGAATACATGTAATGGTTGCAAGTGTTGAAAGAAGTTTTTCAAAATTAATGTTGCTTAAATCTTATTTGAGAATCACAATATCACAAATAGGATTGTTGACGAGTCAGGTCACTCATGAGTAGCTCAACATTTGGCTAAAAAAAACTCGTTCGTGATTTTTATCATTTTTAAATGAGCCAAGATTGAGTAATAATGTGTTCGACTCGATAGGCTTTCGAGCCAACTCGAATACTAGATCGACTATATGCCTCGTTATACACTCAATAATGGAATATGTGGTTTTCCATATACAATAATCACATATATGCTACTTGTGATTCTTCTAATGAAAACACGAGTGGTATATTGTTTAGATTTAGCTATTTTAAATGAGAAAAGTAAAAACTTGTAAACTTTAGGATAACTTGTTTTTTAGCTTGACTCGTTGATGTTTTTAGTGTACAAGCTTCAAAACTGGTCTCAAATTGGACTCATCGAGAGGTTTAACGAGCTAAGTTAGTGTTGAGCTCGAGTTTAGCAGATCAATGGTAGTTAACGAGTCAGGCTCGAGCTCGCCTAAAAAGTAACAAACTAAGTTTGAGTACACTAAAGTTCGACTCGACTCGATTCATGAACAACCCTAATCACAAGCTTGAGTATACTAAAGTCTAACTTCTTGAGCAAACTGACCTACTTTCCCATTTGTGCAACAAGTCGGTCTGTTCAAGAAGCAATATCTGAAGATCGCACTGTTGGTTTGTCGTTAAATTTGGTGGGCGTGTTGAATACTCTCGAGGCTTCATTCTGACCAGAGGAGGGATCATCGTTTTGATCTCTGGTTCGTTGTGAATAGTTGTTGGACTCTTTTTTTGCGAATTGGGTCTTCATTAGTACGAATAATACGAACGTTATTTATATGAATGAGGTTGTTTTTACTCTTTGATGGTGTTTAAGAATGGGTTGTTCATTTGAACGAATGCATTGTTCATTAGTACGAATAAACACCCCATTTGTATCATTCTTACTCATGAAAAATTGAATGAAAAAAGAAAAGAGAAATGAAGGAATTTTGGAATTTGAAAATGAAGATTTTCAATTTATAATGCCGTTTTAATGCCGACTCTGTTCCTTCAATTCATTCGGCAAGACTGGAAACTTGACGCGGCCTGCTATATATTTCTATTGATTCCTTCCTTTAAACCAAAAAAATGGAACTTTGGCTGATGATTCATTTAACTTGAGAGATCCTGACTGATTCAACAACTCAGATACAGAGTGAGAACAATGACGATGACGACAAAATTGAGCGTTAGCCCAAAACCCGGACGGAGAAAAAAGTGGATCTAATTCATGATTGGTTACTTGAAAACATCGAAATTATTGATAGACTTGATCAATGATGATATACTCTACTCCAATTTTGGCTACGCAGGCAAAGCGGAGCTGCGGAGGTTTCTCATCTGGAAAAGCACTGCAAAAGCTAACGAATTGAAACATGTGGGTTTTCGGGTGGAAAGGTGAATCTGGATTCTCAGCTCGTTCAACCGCCGAGCAAGTTACCAGCGGCATTAATGGCGCCTCCCTCACTGCCATTGTTACAGGTCTCTTTTCCTCGTTTCTTCTTTCCCTGTTTCGCTTCTGTTATGATCCGATCTTGCTCTTTTATGATTCTTGAATTCGACCTATACACAGCCCCTAATCTAGTGAACAATTCAATTGAAGCGCATAGCTTTCTTTGTCACTGATCCAGACTGGAACCCAGAATCAAATCAAGAACTTGTTAATGTTAGTTGGTTTTGATTCATCTTCCTCTGTGGATAAAATTGCAGGAGCATCAAGTGGGATTGGGTTGGAGACAACCCGAGTCCTTGCTTTGCGAGGTGTTCATGTAGTGATGGCTGTAAGGAATGTCGATGCTGGTTATGAAGCTAGACGTTCGATCATGGAGGATATTCCATTGGCTAAGCTTGATGTGATGAAGTTAGATCTCAGCTCACTGGCATCAGTCAGGAAATTTGCTTCTGATTTCGCCTCCAAGGGCCTTCCACTCAACATTCTCATGTAAGGGAATTGCAGATAGGTGTATCATATTACTATGAAGAAGAGCTTCATTTGCTGTTTGATTTGGTTGAAGTAACAATGCAGGCATTATGGCATGTCCTTTCTCACTTTCTCAAGACAATGTTGAGATCCAATTTGCCACCAATCATTTGGGTATATGATTCTTCATATTACTATATTACATTGTCAGATTCATCATGTTAATTCAATATGTGTGCCAGGCCATTTTCTTCTGACTAACCTGTTGTTGGAGACCATGAAAAAGACTGCTCATGATAGTCATAGAGAAGGAAGAATTGTCATTGTTTCATCACTTGCTCATGTCTTTGCATACAACGAAGGAATTCGATTTGATAGAATCAATGACGAATCAGGGTAACATACAAATGTACATGCTTAGAATCACTTTGGTTTATCCATCACTGTTATGGTCTTCTCATTTCTTGAGGTTTTGTCTCTTCTATAATTCAAAAGATACTTCGCTATGCGTGCCTATGGACTGTCGAAGCTTGCAAACATACTGCACACTAAGGAGCTAGCCAGACGTCTCCAGGTACACAGGCTATTTCCAAGTAGGAATTGCTATTCTAGAAACAACAGAATCAACTCATTTGGAGGCATCAAGCATCAATACAGTTTGAACTTGCCTGAAACTTGGCGATTTCCCATCTCATTACTGTATTCCAGGGATCAGAAATCGCGTAAAACAACCTTTTGTCGGTTAGAAGTCGATAGTATAAGCTGATCAGCTATACATGTCTTTCCTGGAGTAATGAAAGTTGCAGGTGCTCTAGATTCTTAAACGACCATTGGTTTATCATGTAGGAAGATGGTGCCAACATCACTGTTAATTCTCTTCACCCAGGATCAATAGTTACCAACCTTTTGAGGCACCACAGTTTGATAAATGGTAATTCATGAAACCTTTTGATTTGTCAATTGTTGGTAGTCCAAACAAGAAAGAAGCTTCCTTTGTTAAGTTAGTTGGCTATGTGCAGGGATTGCAAACATGTTTGCTAAATTTGTGCTCAAGAATGTTCAACAGGTCTCCTTCTCCATTCTTCATTTTCATGGCTAATTAGGTTCTTCAGACAACTTGAAACTGTTAGATTCTTGGGTAGCCTAACATACATCTATGAATGGTATGTTGATACAGGGAGCTGCTACAAGCTGCTTTCTGGCGATGAACCCTAAAGTTGATGGAGTTACTGGTAAATTCTTCATGGATTGTAATTTATCTGAACCAAACCCACAAGGGGAAGACGTGAAATTGGCAAAGAAGCTTTGGGACTTTAGCTTGAGCTTAACCGATCAACCAAACTAGTTTCAAAGGAAACTGCAACAGTTTCTGCAGATTATAAAGAATACGAGTCTCTTATAAATATTAGCGGGAATAAGATTTTAGCGCGTATCATGTTGAGAAGCCCCTAAGAAGAAATTATTGATGATGTTATCAAGTTTGTGTGCCTATACTAAAAGCATGTCCTTTTGCTTAATCTTGTAATGGGATACAGTATTACTTAACATTGACTGTTTACCAAGTTAAGTTTCCTTGATTCAACTTCATTTGAGAGGGAGGGAGGATGGTGATTAATAACTTATTTCTATGTTAAAAATATATAGAATTTTCTCGATTTACCAAGTTAACAAACAGATCTCTATACTATGAATACTCATTTTCTCCTTTCTGCGTTCACCGACTTGACATTTAGCTCTTTATATTGAAATTTCAGTCAACTCGTCGTTAACTTCTAATGGAGGAGCATTGCCATGTCAAACCATGTCAAAATGAGGTACTAACGGAGATATACAGATTGTTGACGGATTGAAAGTGAGGACCAATTGGGCTTATGAAGTAAGTTGTATAATATATGAGGTAGGCATTGAGTAACTTTCAGGTGAATATATACCATATTTAGTAAATAATTATAAAGTAATGATTTGAGTAATCAAACATGTTACTATTGTTGATGACATGCCATGCTACTCTGTTAAAAATTAATGACAAATGGGCTAATTGTCAAGTTGGTCAAAGTAGGACGGGAAAATGAACATTTTATAGTTCAACTTGTTGTTAACTTGGTAAAATGGGGAGGGACAAAATAGCATTACCCCTCAATTGTTTTTATACTATTCAACCCTCACATTATTTTCCCCAAATTTGAATACATAAGAATCTTTAGTTTTTTTTTTTTTGTCAAAGAGAATCTTTAGTTTTTTTTTTGTCAAAGAGAATCTTTAGTTTTAAAAAACACTAGAAATGGCCCGCGCTCTGCCGCGGGAAAATATTATGATGCAAGTGTGGTATGATGATAAAGGTTATAATATAATTGATCGTTATCAATTTAGCTCCAATCCTCATTATAATGTAAAGAGCTACTTGGATGATTGAAGCATGAACTTATTACTTATGGATCTAATGTAAAAGTTAATGTCCCAATCTTATGTGCATAAATAAATAGAATCGAGATTTGTGATTTTGATCTGTCAAATATGTGGTAATGGTGGAATTAGGTTGTAAGTTGACAGAACTTATGACAGGGCCTGTTCATTGTGGTAAGGCCATCATACTCCAAATGTAGAAGATGATTAGAAAACCTTATTAACATACACAAATGCACTTAATTACTGAGTTATTACATGTTGCTGTTGCTGCTGACAGAAACAACCTCCTGACATTACCACTAGTGTGAATTAGCATCTACAGTTGGAAGCTGAAATGGTACTCTATTCTATCCAAGCATAAAAGGGGAAGGAGGCAACAAAGATTCACACAACCGCTCAATGATGTTGAGTTCGGTTCTCTGTTCTGAGCCCTTGGTCACTGCCAGTCTAATACAGCATTAGCATTTCACCATATATTAAAAATTTAGTCATCATGAGACTGCAACTCGTCTAATACAGCATTAGCATTTCACCATATATTAAAAATTTAGTCATCATGAGACTGCAACTCTATAATCCATGCACATTATCTCCTTGATGCTCTGACTGAAATAAGTCGTTCTCTGGCTGCGTCTCTTAAGCGCCTTCCAGCCATTGTGCTGAACTCTGAAACAAGAGAATATGTTAGTGTTTAGCATTCAGCACCAAAAGATGTTGAAGAAGATCATGTATCAAACTTTTACCTCCACGTACATTGAGGACCACAAGCACCTACCCCCATCATTTGAACTGGAAGGATTGCTGGCTGAAACAGATAGAAGCCATTATATACCAAATGCATTAAAAAGACTTGAGTTTTCCCCTGACTAACTTTGAGAGTAGATGACTGTATCAAATAGATGAACTTTAATCTGACTTTGTACCTTATCATCTCCTTTCTTAAAATCAAAAGCTCCTGGGCCATCAGTGGTTCCAGCAGCAAAAGCAAACCCCATTGCAGCAAAGGAAGACAAAACTTAAACATCTGAAATTGATCCAGAGTTACTGAAATTGGATAGGCTGGAAAATGACTTGCAGGCCAAAACACAGCTGAACCATAGTAAAACATCTCAAATCAGTATGCATGAAGATATAAGTAAGAAATAGATAGGCAAAATTTCATCGAGTGAACTTACAAAGAAGTTCGCCAAACAGTTTGTGTTAAGCTCGACACCACCTTCCATAACGCATTATTGCAAGTCTGCAAAAATCTCATCATACACTATGTTCCGAGTAACAGTTTGGCGTTCGTCACTTGAACTTCCAAGAAGAATGTGCAAGCCTTCAACAGATCGTACCCTTGAAACAGCCACGTACAACTGACCGTGTGAGAAAACAGGTTTTGGCAAGTACAAACCCACCACATCTAATGTTTGACCCTGACTCTTATTAATTGTCATGGCATAACATGTTCTGACTGGAAATTGCCTGCGGCGAAGCGTGAAAGGCCAACGATGTTCAGTCACGTCCAAAACAATCCTGGGTAAGGCCAACGATGTTCAGTCACGTCCAAAACAATCCTGGGTATTTCAAATCTTTAAACCACTTTGACGAGAAAATAATAAAGTTAGCCAAAACCCCAAATTCCAACAAGCAAATAACCCAATTTTATCCGTCTCAGGAACCAAACTCGTGGGTACAAGTATAAAATGAACCTCACATAGACTTTGTAAAGCTGTAAATGGATGCATATGGTACTTTATGGGGTGATTACATTTGAGATCATTGAATTTTAATGCTTTAACCTTGAGATCATTGAATTTTAATGCTTTAACCTGCAGGTCACTACACTTCAAAAATAATTCCTTGTATTACCTAAGTTTGAAAAATATCCTGAAGTAACTTTTTCCTTTTTTCCATTAAAATCCGTCATTTTTTCCATTCATCTGCATACGTGACAAAGGCAGCTTCCAAATTACCACCTGCCTTTTTTTTCCTTAGATTGCAGAATGAGTCAACAGCAGCCTTCACTGAGTCAGTACTCAGTAATAAATGTATCAATCCCCATCCAGTAAGGATTAGCGGGAAAACACTGCACTGCGTCCCTAAATGGTGGTTGGTGAAATGTGATGTGAAATCCCAGAAAACATGCTCATGCATACTAGCTCACCGTGGCAGTCTGGATAATTGGAAAGAATGACCAGTCAGTCTCCCCTTGCTTCTCAACCATACTCCCATTTGACTCCTCACTGTTATCCTTGTGCACATCTTCAAACTCGAAATCTTTGGCACACCCGAAAGTTATGGTTCGATGCCTACGATGGGTTGGTCCTTCTTCATCTACATTCTCATTCAAGGCACTGGGATCGGGATCTTTCCCTACCAGCCCATTGGAAGCCTCGCCAACACGATTCTCGACTTCATGTGCCACCTCCTCGCTTACTGAACTATCCTCTCTTTCAGTTTTCTTCAGGTTTTCTTCAGATTCCACCACAGGTTTACCACAAGAGGCTGCTGGCTTTAACTCTTCGAATCCCAAAGGATCCCCAGCAGTCGGCTCGAAATACACAGTATGATAGGCAACTCGATTGTTCTGAAGCTCGCCATTTAGAGGTGGCAGATCACCAAGATCAGAGGACTTCTGGCCTAGAACAAAGTTGTTTGATGTTGCTGGTCTTGCAGAGTCTGGGGTCGGGTCCTGAGGAGCAAGCTCATCAAGATCCTCCCTCTTTTCACTTTCAAAGTTGAAGTCATCGGCACATCCAAATGTTATGGTCCGATGTCTACGATGAGTTGGTATATCTTGCTTATCGTCCTCTCTCTCAACATCTGAAGCTTTCTCAGGTGTGCCACTGAACGTTTTCCCAACACGTGTTTCAAAGGCGTGGGCAGGCTCATTGACCAAGTTCATTTCTCTTTCAGGTTGTGTCAGATGGTTGCCAGCAGTTAAATCAAAGAAGAGCCGATGATTGCCAGCTTGATTGTTCTGATGTCCACCATCGAGGAATAGGAGTTCATCAAGATCAGAAGACTTCCTGTCTTGTTCGAAGTTGCTTGATGCGAGCCTTGCACGGTCTGTAGTCGATATAGCGGATCCTTGCTGTAAATCCCGATCCTCAGGATCAAGCTGCTTATTAAGCTCTTCCCCCTCTGCATTCTCAAAGTCAAAATCATCGACACATCCAAGGGTTATGGTGCGGTGCCTACGATGTGTTGGCACCTCTTGCTCATCATACGTCTTCTCAGTAACTGGAGCTTCCTCGTGATTCTCAGGGTCGTTGGGTAATTTGACCACCTCTCTTCCAAGCTGTGTCAAACGATCACCAGCAGTAAACTCGAAAAAGAAACGACAGTTCGCAGCTTGATTGTTTTGACGCCAACCATCCAGATTCGGGAGTGCACCTAGATCAGAAGACTGTCGATCTAGAACAAAGTTGCTTGATGCGAGCCTTGAAGAGTCTGGAGTCAATGTTCCAGATCCTTGAGTCCGAGGATCACCCACACGAAACTCCATAAAGGGGAACCCAACAGCAGCAAACTCGCCATCTGGGAAAGGAGATGACGCGCCTGATCCTGAAATGCCTGATCGAGGCGAAGTAAATTGACCTGCAGGGCTTCCAGGATGAAACTGATAATGCGAAAAGTCATGGTGAGATGAGGAGAATCTGTGACCAAATTCACCATTCTGGAACCTGGGGTCTAGCCAATGTGCAAAAGGCACCTCAGGAGAGGAAGCTGTGGTACTTAGACGAAAAGACTCAGGAGGAGGAGTGAAAGGAGCAGTTGATGGATCAGTAGTGATAGTTGACAATGCGGGCGGAGAAACCAGCTGAGTTTCATGGGCATAAGGTCCAATGGCGAATATGGAGGTAGGTCCAGTTGGAGAGTACATACTGGGAGACAAAGTCACTAAACCAGCTGGCGATTGTGTGCAGGAAGGAGGTTCTGATAGAAGGAAAGATGCAGGAGAGGAAGGAGGTGCAATGAACTGGAGCACAGCTGCTGCTGGTTGGTTATGATTTTCAGCCGGAGTAGCTTCATTTCCACTTCCAGCAGGTAGAGATTCGGGGACAAATACTGCGTGTCCAATTCGTTTCCTGCGCCTCTGATATCCAAAGCACCAGTATATATTCCAGCAGCCTCTCCATCTTCTCTTCTACAAATGCAAAACAGAGATTCAAATATGACTTAGACCATGAATTGTATAGCAAGCAATCACTTAGTTCACATATTAAAGCAACGAAACAAACCAAGATCTAACAAGAAAAAAGCGGCTAGATATGACCAGCCAATGCCTTCTTTAAGATCAGATATATGGGACCAGCTAGAAAACACAGACGAATACATTAACATCATAATCAGACTCCAAACTAGTTAACCAAGCATTCAATCACATTGGACCTCTGATTTTAACAGTGTCACGAATGGAAAACCAATTTGACTGGCAGACGGAGCTATCTATTAGCCAGTCAATCACAGTGAGCAGAGGTAAGAAAAGGCTGAAAATAAATACTCCACTGCTGTCAGCTTCAAGTTCAGTCAATGCTTGAACAGTACCAACATTTTGAGTATGGAAGCCGTCAACTAACTTTTAGAAAAGAAAGAATACAAACAGTTCACTTCCCCAAACAAATCCGACTGAAAATTCCCCCAAAAATCCCTAACTCTGAATCATTTTATGCTTCCACGAAGTTCAATCTGATCGGCGAGCACGCTGAAGAGAGTAGGAAACAGGAAAACCGAAATCATGATTCATGACAAACAAAGATCACCGACGTTACGACTACCATAAGGTCCATAACCAGTACCACAACTAAAAAAATCCTGGAAATCAACTAACCTAACGCATTACGTAGAGGAGCAGATAGCTGAGAATGGATACGAGACGTAAGAGAGAAGGAAGAAGAACCTGAGAGGCTGCGGTGGAGGCGGAAGGCCGAGAAAGACGATTCTCGACGAAAGCTATGCGGTTGGCAGCGGCATTAACAGTAACCAAGGCGTTGTCGTTGTTGTTGTTGTTAATGAGAACGAGAGCTCTAGAAGCTGCCGCTTCTCTTCCTCCATTGCTATTATTTGATCGTCTCATCTCCTTGTCCGTTTCTTTCCTCTGTTCGTCCTGTTGTTTCTTAGTGCGAGGCTAACAGTTTCCTCGGGGCGGCTCCGATGAAAATGAGCGTCGGCGGTGATCGGAGGAGAAGATGGATGAGAAACGAGAGTAGTCGTGTTACTGTTACATGGGAATTGGGGAGAATTTGTGTGTAGAAGAAAATGAGGTTTGGGGAATTTTTGAGGTCAAAACACGTCAATGACTTTATAGTAATTAGTCTAGAAAAAACAAAAGAAAATCTATTTTAAGTTTTTAACTAACAGGCACTGAAGTGTTTTACTGTACTCATCCACGTTTCCAAGTAGATTTTAATACAAGTCAGCATAAATATCTAATGAAATATTATAAAAATAGGAAAAATAGCAATTTCCCCTTCTACTTTGCCAACTTAACAAATAGCCCCTATACTATAAATCGCTCTTTTTACCTACTCCTACTTTGACCATGTTGCATTTCCAATAGTCATGTATTAGCTTACTAAGTTTTTTTAATTGAGAATATAAGTATATATAATTGCATAGGATGAAATCGACGAATAAAACGTATGATTCTAAAACCCTTCGTATTTCACCATACTCTTCGCGATACCTCCTCAATTTATCTTCCTAACCAACTCTTAGTGTCCTACCTCCGATATCTCTCTTTGTCGGTGTGCAGATGTGTCCAGATTTAACGTCATGAAGACGATAGTTGAAGTGGAAGGACACAAAAAGCAAAGTGGTCAAAGTTAGAGGGGGTAAAAAGTGCGATTTATAGTATAGTGGGGCATTTGTTAAGTTGGTAAAATAGAGGGGCAAAGTACTATTTTCCCATAAAAATATTATAGAATCGAAATTAGGTGAGAGGCCAACCTTCCTTGACTGATACAAAGATGGATTTATAGTCCTTCGAAATATATACCAATTCATAAGGTCTAAAACCTCATTATATTAACAAATTGGAATTTTTATGAGATAAAACAGAACCATATTCCTTTCCTCACTTCGTAGTTGTCGTGATAACCATTTCGACGTCGTCATAATTCAATGGAACCAGAATTTCAAGGCGCCATTATAAGTCGTCGATAGAAGAAGTTGAGGCTTCCATGTACGACGTTAAAAAAAATGGGCTCAACAAGTCCAATCATCCCCCACCCAAACAACGAAAACTTAATTCTTGCCTCCGTTCTGTATGGGTGATTTTGATTATTTTGTTTTTAAGATAAATTATTTTTAAAGACTTTTACCATTTAGAGAATGAGTTTTAGGTATTTAGAGTTAAAAGGTTAGGCTTCAACAAGTACTGATGGAATAAGATACCATAGAAATATAATTTCACAATGTGAGTTCGATCTGAAATAATCAAAACTGAAGTCAACACGTGTAAGTTCATTGAAGTTATTTATCGGTAATTTCCTGATCTAATGCAATATTTTGACCATAACTCCATCGTTTTAAATTAAGATTGGGTCAAATACTTAAATAATCCTGAAACCTTGGGCCAGGTTACAAGTCAGTCTCGAAACTTTAATTAAGATCATGGCCATAAATTTGTATCTACATCTATAACCAAAATTCTTAACCTATAAACCCTAAAGACCTAAACCAAATTACAAACCTAAAACCCTTAAAATAATTGGTCTAAAACAAAACAATAATAAAATGATCAGACTTGTCTACAACGTAACCGAGCTCGTCTACATGTGGATAATTTGTATTGTTTTGATAAATATATTGTTAATATGAGGGATAATAGGTCGGGAGGCTCTGTGTTATTGAAAGATAATAAACAAGCCATCTTACATTATTTGTGCAAAATACATCCATCTACTTAGAATGCTTAACAAAGAAATCTCCTTACAATTATTTGCGCAAAACGCACCCCTCTACTTTGAACGTTTAGCAAAGAAGCCCTTCCATTAGAATTTTTATAAACGTCGTTACTATTTTGTTGACACGTTGAGCTGACTCAACCCGTAGGTTGTTAGATTTGACATTTAGCAAAACGAAACGACATCGTTGCCTTTTGGTTGATTTTTAATGAGAATGAGATTTTCATCCCCTCATCCTTTCTCTCGTAATCACCCAAAGGGGATTTTGCTGACATGTCAACTATGATAACCTGTAGGTTGAGTCAGCAAAACGTGTCAGCAAAATCGTAATGGGGTTTATCAAAATTCTAACGAAAGGCTTCTTTGTTAAGCGCTCTAAGTAGAGGGTGTGTTACGCACAAATAATTTTAAGAGGGCTTCTTTGTTAACGTTCTAAGTAGAGGGGTGTGGTTTGCGCAAATAATTGTAAGAGGGCTTGTTTGTTATCTTTCAATACTACAGGGGCCTCCCGACTTATTATCCCTTAATATTATTATTGGGTCAAATACTTAATACATCCTGAAACTTTGGGCCCGATTACAAAGTGATCCTGAAACTTCAAAATGTTACAAACTAGTCCTAAAACTGTAAATCGTGCTACGATTCAGTCCTACGGTCGCCGGTGACGGCATATTGAGGCCATTGTGCCACATCACCTCTGACATGTCATCAAAATACAATTTTTTATGATGTATCAGTTGCGACGTGGAAAAATGACATTGATACATCATCAAAATATAATATTTTATTAATTTTTTATGACGTGGAAAAATGGCCGAAATATGTCGTCGGCGGCGATTGCGGGATTGGATCGTAACACGTTTCAAAGTTTCAAGACCAGTCTATAACATTTTGAAGTTTCAGAACCAGTTTGTAACCCGACCTAAAGTTTTAGGATGTATTAACTATTTGACTCTATTATTATTAGGTAATTAATTATTAAAAATATTAATATTTTAATAACTCTACTTTTAATATACTTCTGATTTTTTTTGTAATTGCCTACACGTCATAACGTTGCTCCAGCGTTTAATAAAAAACAATTAACCTTGATTGATCTCAATAATAATTTGCAAATGTATTATAATGGTTGATATTTGATAAAGCTAAACAGAATTTAATATTCATTATGGAATTAGGTAAAAAAGATGGGATTTGAAAAGAGATAAGTGCGATGATAACTTTGCATTACCATAATGATATAGAAAAGGGAAAATAGCACTTTGCCCCCTCTACTTTTCCAACTTAACAAATAGCCTCGTATACTATAAATCGCTCATTTTATTTCCTCCTACTTTTACTACTTTGCCATTTTGATCCTTCCATTTCAACTTTCGTCTTTTTAACATTAAATCTGGATACATCTGCACCCGACAGAGAGAGATATCGGAGGTAGGATACGAAGAGTTGGTCAGGAAGGTAAATTTGCAACGTATCATGAATAGTATGGTGAAATACGAAGGATTTTAAAACCACATTTTATTCGTCAATTTCATCTTATCTAACCATAGATATATATATACGCATATTCCCAATTAAAAACGCTTAGTAAGCTAATACATGGCTATTGGAGCTAACGTGGTGTACTGAATGCGCATGAATTACCGTTACGAAGACGAAAGTTGAAATGGAAGGACCAAAATGGCTAACTGGTCAAAATAGGAGGCGTAAAACGAACAATTTATAGTACATGGGGCTATTTGTTAAATTGGCAAAGTGTTATTTTCCTATAGAAAACGATGGGCTACTTAACAATTGATCTCCAACTATGAATTTAATAATAGTATTTCTCAACCAACTCAATCAACAATGATAACTACAATCATAATAGTAAAAAACAATTACATTAATCCTCCATTTGGAAATTAACATATCCATCTCTCAATTATTGTTATGCCATAAGAGATCTTCTTTACAATTCAAACCTTTTTCAGTCAAAGTTCATCATAGTGTTGTAGTTCAAAGTTCATCTAGTTGTAGTGTCCCATTTCCATCCCTCAAATGGTGCTAGAAAGCCATAAATCTTTCAAACAAATCAATTTCATTGCTATCATTGTTGGTCTTATTTGTTGTTCTTTCGTATATCGTAGGGTGAAATCAAAATTCAAAGATGAATTGAGATGGATTTAAAATGAGTACTGCTTTTAAGTTGCAAATAAAACAGTTGACTAATCAATTTTATGAACTTGTCTCTATCAGTATTATATCAATTGTTGAGCCAAACTAATACAACATTAAGCTAAATGTTTTTCAAAGATCACAATATATAACCAATTTTGATGGTTAAGGACCAGAAGAGGGAAGAGTCGGGTTCTTTCTGATGTAGGAAATCATTAGATGAAAAATCACAATCATAGTGGATATATGATTAACATCCAACAACCTAAATCAGCTCGATATGCAAATAAATCAATAACAAAGAGTTGTCACGGTTTACCTCTTGAAGCGTGATTAATTACTGGTTCGTCAACTAGTAC
Organism: Linum lewisii; assembly: GCA_034768395.1. Lineage (NCBI taxonomy): Eukaryota > Viridiplantae > Streptophyta > Magnoliopsida > Malpighiales > Linaceae > Linum > Linum lewisii. The sequence continues at coordinate 48,360,645 of CM068303.1, read as the reverse complement.
TTCTTGAAGCCTTTAGATCAATTTCAAGAGCTTTAAGTGTACCTCCTTTAATTAGTCCATGCTATATGGGATCCCGATCTTTCTCGTCAAAGCTTGCTAAAACTCTTGATTGAAGAACAAAAGCTTTTAGTGTTTTTGCAGCTAGGATTTTCTCCTTCAGTATATCTGGTAGCTTATAATTAACTGTTACCCTTAACAGTATATTTATAGGATTAATTAAGGTAGAAACTAGAAACCATAATCTCTTCCTAGCCCCATTAGTCCTAATCTACCATGAAATAGGTTTGATCCGGTCCATACTATATGTGTGTGACCTTATAGGACCTGGTCCGATTAGTCGTGACCCAAGCTACTACTTAATATTGGTCTCTAGCAAGACATATGAATTCCTAACCGATCTGAACTAATTCAATTAAATAAGTCCAACACTTGACTAGTTCTTATGTGGAATAGGACCAACAAACATAAATCCTTCGGTCTCCCACTTAGCCCTACAAGTCTACGCGTTTAGATTTCTTGTGTTTCCTGGTTGACTGTTTTGAGAACGTGATAACATGGTGCAATTACTCACTTATAGCTCAAAACCTTTTTTCTTGTCACCGAGATTCTTGAATTGTTTAAAACAAATGATTGTATAACAATCCATTTGAGCACCGTTATGCATTTCTACAATTCTCACTCCACAAGAAGTTCAAGTCACCGTATTCTTCTTGTCAGTGGGAGACAACCCCAGTCTTGTATCGATCATGCTCCCGCTCAAATCATGACTGCCCCGAAAATAGTGCCTTTATAACTCCCTCATTAAGGTGAGCATTTGACAGAATCAAAGGCGAGTCACTTCAATAAGGTCATACCATACTCATGTTGGAGGAATCCACTAGAAGTGTATAACTTCATAAAGTTTTTTGGTTACTTTCTAAAGTAGGTCATGTCCAGTATTCAACACTTATATATACTCATGTATATGACAGGACACTACTTTGTCTCTATAGTCCGTGAAACTCGCGACTATCACAACCATCATCAAACACTACCTTGATGGAAGTTCGTTTATGTTCAGTTTAAGAACTCCAGACTAGAGACAAAATATAGCTTGAAAGTTTCAGTTCCCTTATGGAGTTTCATGCAATCACCCTCGTTCGAACTTTGTTTAGAGAGGTATGAACCGTGTAATTATCCTTGATCCAATAAGTCAAAAGTGCATTATTGTGTTCAAACGCTAAAGTTTCTACCGCGAGAAACAAAATGCCTTCCCACTTGATGTACATTGGATGCTCAATCGACATTGAATGCCTTCTCAGCTCCTAATGTTGCTCCATTCACCAAAGGTAGTCACCATCACGATGATGTCGTTGTCGCCTCCTAATTCTAGTCTCCAATCAGAGTTCGATTCTAGACGCCACCAACGGAAGCTAAAACAATATAGCCTCTAGAATAAGCTCCCAAGCTGCATTCATTGAGTTCTCGAAATAGTCCACGAAGCTGATCGTCGCCTCTGGAGTTTAATAATAAAGAAAGATGGGTTATCGTAGAAGAGAGTTGTGGATGAAATGGGCAATTTCTACTAAGCTAGGACACTAGTTTTGTCCCTCGCATGACTTGAAGAGTATTGAATTCTGTCAATGAAGATACTAATATGCATCATTCATTTTTTTAATGAAGATTGAATGGTTAAGATTTAATAAGTATTAGGGTAATTTTGTTTTTAGTGATTATCAATTAAGATTTTGTTTTTCGTTTTTGTTCCTATTTTGGTGTTAAATTAAATTTTTAAATTAAATATGGAGAGTTTTTCTTATTTTCAATTAAAACAATAAATTGTTTTTAAATACTAATCCTATGATAATCATTAGATTTCCTTGAAAATGTTTTTCATTTTCTTCTTTGGTAATTATAACAGAGGGTTTCTTATTTCCAATTAGAACAAAACAATAAAAATATATTTTTTTAATTCTAATCCAAGCGCTTATCATGGGATTTCTCTAAAATTATTTTTCCTCACTTTTTTTTTGTTATATTCGATGGTTTGGTTCCTAATTTCCGTATTCAAAACATTGATTCCATGAAACAAGCATAATGAAACCTGATCCAAGAAAAAAAACATGTTCCTAAATCGTCAAACCTCTACAACTTTGTACCAATTTAATAAAAAAGAACAACATACATAACAACTAATCCAAATTTCCCAAGTTGGAACCTCATTCTTGGTTCGTTTGCACATCAAACATGCAAACAGTGTTCGAGTAATTGGAGTTTACAAAATTAATTTATTTGATGAGACAATCAATCAAACTAACTAAAAGACTAATTTGTTAAGTCAGTCATATAACGAGGACTGAAAATGTCATTTTTCCTATCTTTAAACATGAAGTGAAGTTCTAAAAGCAGAGAACCACCATTTTATTTTGCTTCATACTACAAATAAAAATTATTGACTGTAAAAGCTTCAGAATTCTTAACGCAAATTGGAAGTAGTTATCCTTTTCTTTCTATGATTGTTGGTTCAGGCAGCCCAACTTTTAGAGGCGTTCCCTAAGAAATGTACCCCGAAATGCAGGATGCTACCATGATTCAAGACAAGGCTGCAGCACCACTGCCACTAGTTTCAGTTTGGCAGACTTCTCCTTCATAGAATCACCAAGGCTGAAACCATCTGAGGTTTCTTTATCTGTTAGCCAATGAGAGGAATTCTCGAGCTCAGAAATGAGGGTCCGATGCTGCGAAAAGAAATGGATCATTAGAATAACCGTCCTGAAAGATTTTCTCGAGATGCACCACTATATCACCCAAGAACTTGTAGCCCGAACCATCTGTGGCATGGAAGTTATCTGGAAAGCAGCATATTCCACTAATCAGGGGATACATCTGTAAAATGAAGATATAAAATATCAGTATATCCCCTTCGACAGATATGTTACAGCAGAAAGATGGCATTGCAGGTCGCTTATGACCTTGCTGGATAATTTAAGAGCTTCCACAGGGCAACTTCCCATATCTGATGAAAATTCCTGACAACCACAAAAGTTTCTTGCACATTTCACCATAATATTGCAGTTTGAAGCAAAATGAGAATAATGAAATCTGAAACAAGAAAGTAAGGCTAGTCTACAGTTAGATTATAGGAAGTGTGCTCGACCATTAGAAGGGAAAAAATAAGCACTACAAAGGTGCACAGGGTATCATAGCCTCTAACCAACATATGTCATATCCTTCAAGAATCAGATACATAGTGCAAGTAATTTAATCAACATGAAATTCAGCATAGATTTGTTGGTCGTGCCAGCTCCTCACTAGTAATTGGACCACATTTCTTCGGTTGTGAAGTAAGTTTAAAAGCTCTTGCAAGTGTCACAGAGAAAAAACTGTACAAAGGGAATAAATCCATGAGAGATCCATCTATTGTTTCAAAAGACATGGAAGACTTGAGCCTAAGATCACCAGTGAATTCAGAACAGGAACCATCAGTAAACTCAATATACACAGGCATGCCTAGATACAGAACTAGCATAAAGGAATCCCTTCCATTTCAAGTTGATCAACACAACTCTGATGATTTAATCTAAATCATGTCAGCTGCCCTCATATTCTTACAAATAAATCTTCAGTTCGACTACATGCTGAAAGATGGATGAAGTACTTACGTGTCGAGAAGAGCTTCCATATCTTCTTCCTCTGCTTGGGAAACGAGTTCTCTTTCAACAGTCACTTTCATGTCACCCTCATCCATATGAGCAGCAACAGGGCCATCATGTTGAGTCCTTTGCTTTGTGACAGTACCTGTGTTTTCCTACACCGGAAGTAAACTTGAGGATGGAATATAACAGATTTGAGGAATTACGAAAAATACTAGATCTAAATGGTGAGAGGAAGCACAAAATTCAAATGTCCACCTTAGCCCATAAAGCCATTTCTACAACATCTAAGCCAACAACTTTAGGAAGACGGCCAAGAACTTCTTTGGAGACGTTTAAGATACAAAACAAAAGACGGTTCCTGCCAGAAAGTTTATAACCAACAATTGCAAATAAGTTTCTCAAGTTAGAAGGCATCTTTGGGAACCACTTTTGTTTTCAAGAGGGCTGAATATAGTCTTTGCAGACAGGCCTACCTATCATCGACGCTGCACATTGTCCATTGGGGAGGAGCAACACTCTGGCTTCTGAGATTATCAAATCCCTGGAAAATAAACTTTGTTAGAACTTGTCATCAAAGAAGAATATAAAAAAAAACATTTAAAGGAGCGAAGTTTCCATATTATCTTCAAGTACTAATCATCCTGTACAGCAACCCAACCATTTATCCAACTATAACATTGATCCAAAAAATCCTGTAGGTGGACCAAAGTAAAGTAAATTTAGGTTGATCCAAAAAATCACTGGCCAGGAAAGATGGTAATTACCAAAGTAAATGTACATCCACTAGGATCATTAGCTACAACCTCCACCTTTGAAAGGTGCTTGAGCTTATACAACTTTGCCGGCTGCATCAAAGAAAGGGAAAAATACTTATAAACATATAAATAATTGCAAGGACAAACACATACTTAATACTTATGCAGCTTTCTTGAAGCAATTTATGGCAGGAAGTGATTTTGTTATGTTGGATTGCTATCTAATCCCTGACAGTCCTATTCTTAAAAAAATGAGAGAACATAGAATAGTAAGTTCATGATTTTGAAGTGAAATGTATTTTTTAACAAACATTTAGGAACCTAGACACCTAGTCACCAATGCACAACCAAGGAACAACAACCAAACTAACGTTAATCGCTTTCTACTACAATCAAAACATCTCAGTGCAGTACCCATTGGCTAAATAACCACATTAGAGAAAGAATCACCACTGTACTACAAAAGGTAGCCATTGGCCAGTTGTAACAAAATATCTTTAGAAACACTTACAGCCACTCATGGAAGAGGCAAGACTTCATGATTCCACTCCAACCATTTTTTATAAAGATCAAATGCCATATCTGGATGTCTAATTCTACTATAATTCTTTATAAGGATCTGAAATGGAACATGATCTACAAGTAATCCAGACTTCTGTAAGTTGGAGAACATTTCCCGTGCGGCATACAAGTTACCACTAATACAGTGGCCTTTGATTAGTTCTGTGTAAGTTATCGTATCTGGTTCGAGACCATTTCTCAGCATTTCAAAATTTAATTGAAGTGCATGATGAATATTTCCAGCATTGCAAGCTGCACCTATCAGAAGATTGTATGTCACCACATCAGGTATAATCCCATTAGAAAGCATGTCTTCTTTGAGAAAATATGCATCCTTAAAGCCTCCTTTTTTTACATGTGCAAGAATCAAAGCATTGTAGGTATACACATTTGGGAGAACACCCGTACACAGCATGTGATCTCTCACGAGATATGCATTATCGAGATCTCCAAGTCTCCCAAAACCATCAATTATAAGGTTCCACACTAGAGGTTCTGGTACCACTGACTGCTCTAACATAAACATTAGGTACTCTTTCGCCTTATAAACATCCCTGAGACATAATCCCCGAATAATCATCTTGCACGAAATTTGATCTGGGAGAACACCCATTCTTAGCATCACACTTAGGATGTAGTTAGCCTCATCAAGTTTTCCCCTTCTACAAAGGCTAGATATAATTGTGTTATACGTGAAGACATCAGGAAGTATACCTCTTTTGAACATTTCACACAAATAGCTACAAGCAAGTTTAATTTCTTCAGCCAAGCAAAGTCCATGGATAAGAACCGTATATGCAACAACATCCATCTGGACTTTCTTTCTCAACATACCATCCCAAATACCCAAGGCATACTAGCTCACCGTGGCAGTCTGGATAATTGGAAAGAATGACCAGTCAGTCTCCCCTTGCTTCTCAACCATACTCCCATTTGACTCCTCACTGTTATCCTTGTGCACATCTTCAAACTCGAAATCTTTGGCACACCCGAAAGTTATGGTTCGATGCCTACGATGGGTTGGTCCTTCTTCATCTACATTCTCATTCAAGGCACTGGGATCGGGATCTTTCCCTACCAGCCCATTGGAAGCCTCGCCAACACGATTCTCGACTTCATGTGCCACCTCCTCGCTTACTGAACTATCCTCTCTTTCAGTTTTCTTCAGGTTTTCTTCAGATTCCACCACAGGTTTACCACAAGAGGCTGCTGGCTTTAACTCTTCGAATCCCAAAGGATCCCCAGCAGTCGGCTCGAAATACACAGTATGATAGGCAACTCGATTGTTCTGAAGCTCGCCATTTAGAGGTGGCAGATCACCAAGATCAGAGGACTTCTGGCCTAGAACAAAGTTGTTTGATGTTGCTGGTCTTGCAGAGTCTGGGGTCGGGTCCTGAGGAGCAAGCTCATCAAGATCCTCCCTCTTTTCACTTTCAAAGTTGAAGTCATCGGCACATCCAAATGTTATGGTCCGATGTCTACGATGAGTTGGTATATCTTGCTTATCGTCCTCTCTCTCAACATCTGAAGCTTTCTCAGGTGTGCCACTGAACGTTTTCCCAACACGTGTTTCAAAGGCGTGGGCAGGCTCATTGACCAAGTTCATTTCTCTTTCAGGTTGTGTCAGATGGTTGCCAGCAGTTAAATCAAAGAAGAGCCGATGATTGCCAGCTTGATTGTTCTGATGTCCACCATCGAGGAATAGGAGTTCATCAAGATCAGAAGACTTCCTGTCTTGTTCGAAGTTGCTTGATGCGAGCCTTGCACGGTCTGTAGTCGATATAGCGGATCCTTGCTGTAAATCCCGATCCTCAGGATCAAGCTGCTTATTAAGCTCTTCCCCCTCTGCATTCTCAAAGTCAAAATCATCGACACATCCAAGGGTTATGGTGCGGTGCCTACGATGTGTTGGCACCTCTTGCTCATCATACGTCTTCTCAGTAACTGGAGCTTCCTCGTGATTCTCAGGGTCGTTGGGTAATTTGACCACCTCTCTTCCAAGCTGTGTCAAACGATCACCAGCAGTAAACTCGAAAAAGAAACGACAGTTCGCAGCTTGATTGTTTTGACGCCAACCATCCAGATTCGGGAGTGCACCTAGATCAGAAGACTGTCGATCTAGAACAAAGTTGCTTGATGCGAGCCTTGAAGAGTCTGGAGTCAATGTTCCAGATCCTTGAGTCCGAGGATCACCCACACGAAACTCCATAAAGGGGAACCCAACAGCAGCAAACTCGCCATCTGGGAAAGGAGATGACGCGCCTGATCCTGAAATGCCTGATCGAGGCGAAGTAAATTGACCTGCAGGGCTTCCAGGATGAAACTGATAATGCGAAAAGTCATGGTGAGATGAGGAGAATCTGTGACCAAATTCACCATTCTGGAACCTGGGGTCTAGCCAATGTGCAAAAGGCACCTCAGGAGAGGAAGCTGTGGTACTTAGACGAAAAGACTCAGGAGGAGGAGTGAAAGGAGCAGTTGATGGATCAGTAGTGATAGTTGACAATGCGGGCGGAGAAACCAGCTGAGTTTCATGGGCATAAGGTCCAATGGCGAATATGGAGGTAGGTCCAGTTGGAGAGTACATACTGGGAGACAAAGTCACTAAACCAGCTGGCGATTGTGTGCAGGAAGGAGGTTCTGATAGAAGGAAAGATGCAGGAGAGGAAGGAGGTGCAATGAACTGGAGCACAGCTGCTGCTGGTTGGTTATGATTTTCAGCCGGAGTAGCTTCATTTCCACTTCCAGCAGGTAGAGATTCGGGGACAAATACTGCGTGTCCAATTCGTTTCCTGCGCCTCTGATATCCAAAGCACCAGTATATATTCCAGCAGCCTCTCCATCTTCTCTTCTACAAATGCAAAACAGAGATTCAAATATGACTTAGACCATGAATTGTATAGCAAGCAATCACTTAGTTCACATATTAAAGCAACGAAACAAACCAAGATCTAACAAGAAAAAAGCGGCTAGATATGACCAGCCAATGCCTTCTTTAAGATCAGATATATGGGACCAGCTAGAAAACACAGACGAATACATTAACATCATAATCAGACTCCAAACTAGTTAACCAAGCATTCAATCACATTGGACCTCTGATTTTAACAGTGTCACGAATGGAAAACCAATTTGACTGGCAGACGGAGCTATCTATTAGCCAGTCAATCACAGTGAGCAGAGGTAAGAAAAGGCTGAAAATAAATACTCCACTGCTGTCAGCTTCAAGTTCAGTCAATGCTTGAACAGTACCAACATTTTGAGTATGGAAGCCGTCAACTAACTTTTAGAAAAGAAAGAATACAAACAGTTCACTTCCCCAAACAAATCCGACTGAAAATTCCCCCAAAAATCCCTAACTCTGAATCATTTTATGCTTCCACGAAGTTCAATCTGATCGGCGAGCACGCTGAAGAGAGTAGGAAACAGGAAAACCGAAATCATGATTCATGACAAACAAAGATCACCGACGTTACGACTACCATAAGGTCCATAACCAGTACCACAACTAAAAAAATCCTGGAAATCAACTAACCTAACGCATTACGTAGAGGAGCAGATAGCTGAGAATGGATACGAGACGTAAGAGAGAAGGAAGAAGAACCTGAGAGGCTGCGGTGGAGGCGGAAGGCCGAGAAAGACGATTCTCGACGAAAGCTATGCGGTTGGCAGCGGCATTAACAGTAACCAAGGCGTTGTCGTTGTTGTTGTTGTTAATGAGAACGAGAGCTCTAGAAGCTGCCGCTTCTCTTCCTCCATTGCTATTATTTGATCGTCTCATCTCCTTGTCCGTTTCTTTCCTCTGTTCGTCCTGTTGTTTCTTAGTGCGAGGCTAACAGTTTCCTCGGGGCGGCTCCGATGAAAATGAGCGTCGGCGGTGATCGGAGGAGAAGATGGATGAGAAACGAGAGTAGTCGTGTTACTGTTACATGGGAATTGGGGAGAATTTGTGTGTAGAAGAAAATGAGGTTTGGGGAATTTTTGAGGTCAAAACACGTCAATGACTTTATAGTAATTAGTCTAGAAAAAACAAAAGAAAATCTATTTTAAGTTTTTAACTAACAGGCACTGAAGTGTTTTACTGTACTCATCCACGTTTCCAAGTAGATTTTAATACAAGTCAGCATAAATATCTAATGAAATATTATAAAAATAGGAAAAATAGCAATTTCCCCTTCTACTTTGCCAACTTAACAAATAGCCCCTATACTATAAATCGCTCTTTTTACCTACTCCTACTTTGACCATGTTGCATTTCCAATAGTCATGTATTAGCTTACTAAGTGTTTTTTAATTGAGAATATAAGTATATATAATTGCATAGGATGAAATCGACGAATAAAACGTATGATTCTAAAACCCTTCGTATTTCACCATACTCTTCGCGATACCTCCTCAATTTATCTTCCTAACCAACTCTTAGTGTCCTACCTCCGATATCTCTCTTTGTCGGTGTGCAGATGTGTCCAGATTTAACGTCATGAAGACGATAGTTGAAGTGGAAGGACACAAAAAGCAAAGTGGTCAAAGTTAGAGGGGGTAAAAAGTGTGATTTATAGTATAGTGGGGCATTTGTTAAGTTGGTAAAATAGAGGGGCAAAGTACTATTTTCCCATAAAAATATTATAGAATCGAAATTAGGTGAGAGGCCAACCTTCCTTGACTGATACAAAGATGGATTTATAGTCCTTCGAAATATATACCAATTCATAAGGTCTAAAACCTCATTATATTAACAAATTGGAATTTTTATGAGATAAAACAGAACCATATTCCTTTCCTCACTTCGTAGTTGTCGTGATAACCATTTCGACGTCGTCATAATTCAATGGAACCAGAATTTCAAGGCGCCATTATAAGTCGTCGATAGAAGAAGTTGAGGCTTCCATGTACGACGTTAAAAAAAATGGGCTCAACAAGTCCAATCATCCCCCACCCAAACAACGAAAACTTAATTCTTGCCTCCGTTCTGTATGGGTGATTTTGATTATTTTGTTTTTAAGATAAATTATTTTTAAAGACTTTTACCATTTAGAGAATGAGTTTTAGGTATTTAGAGTTAAAAGGTTAGGCTTCAACAAGTACTGATGGAATAAGATACCATAGAAATATAATTTCACAATGTGAGTTCGATCTGAAATAATCAAAACTGAAGTCAACACGTGTAAGTTCATTGAAGTTATTTATCGGTAATTTCCTGATCTAATGCAATATTTTGACCATAACTCCATCGTTTTAAATTAAGATTGGGTCAAATACTTAAATAATCCTGAAACCTTGGGCCAGGTTACAAGTCAGTCTCGAAACTTTAATTAAGATCATGGCCATAAATTTGTATCTACATCTATAACCAAAATTCTTAACCTATAAACCCTAAAGCACCTAAACCCTAAAACCCTTAAAATAATTGGTCTAAAACAAAACAATAATAAAATGATCAGACTTGTCTACAACGTAACCGAGCTCGTCTACATGTGGATAATTTGTATTGTTTTGATAAATATATTGTTAATATGAGGGATAATAGGTCGGGAGGCTCTGTGTTATTGAAAGATAATAAACAAGCCATCTTACATTATTTGTGCAAAATACATCCATCTACTTAGAATGCTTAACAAAGAAATCTCCTTACAATTATTTGCGCAAAACGCACCCCTCTACTTTGAACGTTTAGCAAAGAAGCCCTTCCATTAGAATTTTTATAAACGTCGTTACTATTTTGTTGACACGTTGAGCTGACTCAACCCGTAGGTTGTTAGATTTGACATTTAGCAAAACGAAACGACATCGTTGCCTTTTGGTTGATTTTTAATGAGAATGAGATTTTCATCCCCTCATCCTTTCTCTCGTAATCACCCAAAGGGGATTTTGCTGACATGTCAACTATGATAACCTGTAGGTTGAGTCAGCAAAACGTGTCAGCAAAATCGTAATGGGGTTTATCAAAATTCTAACGAAAGGGCTTCTTTGTTAAGCGCTCTAAGTAGAGGGCTTGTGTTACGCACAAATAATTTTAAGAGGGCTTCTTTGTTAACGTTCTAAGTAGAGGGGTGTGGTTTGCGCAAATAATTGTAAGAGGGCTTGTTTGTTATCTTTCAATACTACAGGGGCCTCCCGACTTATTATCCCTTAATATTATTATTGGGTCAAATACTTAATACATCCTGAAACTTTGGGCCCGATTACAAAGTGATCCTGAAACTTCAAAATGTTACAAACTAGTCCTAAAACTGTAAATCGTGCTACGATTCAGTCCTACGGTCGCCGGTGACGGCATATTGAGGCCATTGTGCCACATCACCTCTGACATGTCATCAAAATACAATTTTTTATGATGTATCAGTTGCGACGTGGAAAAATGACATTGATACATCATCAAAATATAATATTTTATTAATTTTTTATGACGTGGAAAAATGGCCGAAATATGTCGTCGGCGGCGATTGCGGGATTGGATCGTAACACGTTTCAAAGTTTCAAGACCAGTCTATAACATTTTGAAGTTTCAGAACCAGTTTGTAACCCGACCTAAAGTTTTAGGATGTATTAACTATTTGACTCTATTATTATTAGGTAATTAATTATTAAAAATATTAATATTTTAATAACTCTACTTTTAATATACTTCTGATTTTTTTTGTAATTGCCTACACGTCATAACGTTGCTCCAGCGTTTAATAAAAAACAATTAACCTTGATTGATCTCAATAATAATTTGCAAATGTATTATAATGGTTGATATTTGATAAAGCTAAACAGAATTTAATATTCATTATGGAATTAGGTAAAAAAGATGGGATTTGAAAAGAGATAAGTGCGATGATAACTTTGCATTACCATAATGATATAGAAAAGGGAAAATAGCACTTTGCCCCCCTCTACTTTTCCAACTTAACAAATAGCCTCGTATACTATAAATCGCTCATTTTATTTCCTCCTACTTTTACTACTTTGCCATTTTGATCCTTCCATTTCAACTTTCGTCTTTTTAACATTAAATCTGGATACATCTGCACCCGACAGAGAGAGATATCGGAGGTAGGATACGAAGAGTTGGTCAGGAAGGTAAATTTGCAACGTATCATGAATAGTATGGTGAAATACGAAGGATTTTAAAACCACATTTTATTCGTCAATTTCATCTTATCTAACCATAGATATATATATACGCATATTCCCAATTAAAAACGCTTAGTAAGCTAATACATGGCTATTGGAGCTAACGTGGTGTACTGAATGCGCATGAATTACCGTTACGAAGACGAAAGTTGAAATGGAAGGACCAAAATGGCTAACTGGTCAAAATAGGAGGCGTAAAACGAACAATTTATAGTACATGGGGCTATTTGTTAAATTGGCAAAGTGTTATTTTCCTATAGAAAACGATGGGCTACTTAACAATTGATCTCCAACTATGAATTTAATAATAGTATTTCTCAACCAACTCAATCAACAATGATAACTACAATCATAATAGTAAAAAACAATTACATTAATCCTCCATTTGGAAATTAACATATCCATCTCTCAATTATTGTTATGCCATAAGAGATCTTCTTTACAATTCAAACCTTTTTCAGTCAAAGTTCATCATAGTGTTGTAGTTCAAAGTTCATCTAGTTGTAGTGTCCCATTTCCATCCCTCAAATGGTGCTAGAAAGCCATAAATCTTTCAAACAAATCAATTTCATTGCTATCATTGTTGGTCTTATTTGTTGTTCTTTCGTATATCGTAGGGTGAAATCAAAATTCAAAGATGAATTGAGATGGATTTAAAATGAGTACTGCTTTTAAGTTGCAAATAAAACAGTTGACTAATCAATTTTATGAACTTGTCTCTATCAGTATTATATCAATTGTTGAGCCAAACTAATACAACATTAAGCTAAATGTTTTTCAAAGATCACAATATATAACCAATTTTGATGGTTAAGGACCAGAAGAGGGAAGAGTCGGGTTCTTTCTGATGTAGGAAATCATTAGATGAAAAATCACAATCATAGTGGATATATGATTAACATCCAACAACCTAAATCAGCTCGATATGCAAATAAATCAATAACAAAGAGTTGTCACGGTTTACCTCTTGAAGCGTGATTAATTACTGGTTCGTCAACTAGTACTTCTTGAAGCCTTTAGATCAATTTCAAGAGCTTTAAGTGTACCTCCTTTAATTAGTCCATGCTATATGGGATCCCGATCTTTCTCGTCAAAGCTTGCTAAAACTCTTGATTGAAGAACAAAAGCTTTTAGTGTTTTTGCAGCTAGGATTTTCTCCTTCAGTATATCTGGTGGCTTATAATTAACTGTTACCCTTAACAGTATATTTATAGGATTAATTAAGGTAGAAACTAGAAACCATAATCTCTTCCTAGCCCCATTAGTCCTAATCTACCATGGAATAGGTTTGATCCGGTCCATACTATATGTGTGTGACCTTATAGGACCTGGTCCGATTAGTCGTGACCCAAGCTACTACTTAATATTGGTCTCTAGCAAGACATATGAATTCCTAACCGATCTGAACTAATTCAATTAAATAAGTCCAACACTTGACTAGTTCTTATGTGGAATAGGACCAACAAACATAAATCCTTCGGTCTCCCACTTAGCCCTACAAGTCTACGCGTTTAGATTTCTTGTGTTTCCTGGTTGACTGTTTTGAGAACGTGATAACATGGTGCAATTACTCACTTATAGCTCAAAACCTTTTTTCTTGTCACCGAGATTCTTGAATTGTTTAAAACAAATGATTGTATAACAATCCATTTGAGCACCGTTATGCATTTCTACAATTCTCACTCCACAAGAAGTTCAAGTCACCGTATTCTTCTTGTCATGGGAGACAACCCCAGTCTTGTATCGATCATGCTCCCGCTCAAATCATGACTGCCCCGAAAATAGTGCCTTTATAACTCCCTCATTAAGGTGAGCATTTGACAGAATCAAAGGCGAGTCACTTCAATAAGGTCATACATACTCATGTTGGAGGAATCCACTAGAAGTGTATAACTTCATAAAGTTTTTTGGTTACTTTCTAAAGTAGGTCATGTCCAGTATTCAACACTTATATATACTCATGTATATGACAGGACACTACTTTGTCTCTATAGTCCGTGAAACTCGCGACTATCACAACCATCATCAAACACTACCTTGATGGAAGTTCGTTTATGTTCAGTTTAAGAACTCCAGACTAGAGACAAAATATAGCTTGAAAGTTTCAGTTCCCTTATGGAGTTTCATGCAATCACCCTCGTTCGAACTTTGTTTAGAGAGGTATGAACCGTGTAATTATCCTTGATCCAATAAGTCAAAAGTGCATTATTGTGTTCAAACGCTAAAGTTTCTACCGCGAGAAACAAAATGCCTTCCCACTTGATGTACATTGGATGCTCAATCGACATTGAATGCCTTCTCAGCTCCTAATGTTGCTCCATTCACCAAAGGTAGTCACCATCACGATGATGTCGTTGTCGCCTCCTAATTCTAGTCTCCAATCAGAGTTCGATTCTAGACGCCACCAACGGAAGCTAAAACAATATAGCCTCTAGAATAAGCTCCCAAGCTGCATTCATTGAGTTCTCGAAATAGTCCACGAAGCTGATCGTCGCCTCTGGAGTTTAATAATAAAGAAAGATGGGTTATCGTAGAAGAGAGTTGTGGATGAAATGGGCAATTTCTACTAAGCTAGGACACTAGTTTTGTCCCTCGCATGACTTGAAGAGTATTGAATTCTGTCAATGAAGATACTAATATGCATCATTCATTTTTTTAATGAAGATTGAATGGTTAAGATTTAATAAGTATTAGGGTAATTTTGTTTTTAGTGATTATCAATTAAGATTTTGTTTTTCGTTTTTGTTCCTATTTTGGTGTTAAATTAAATTTTTAAATTAAATATGGAGAGTTTTTCTTATTTTCAATTAAAACAATAAATTGTTTTTAAATACTAATCCTATGATAATCATTAGATTTCCTTGAAAATGTTTTTCATTTTCTTCTTTGGTAATTATAACAGAGGGTTTCTTATTTCCAATTAGAACAAAACAATAAAAATATATTTTTTTAATTCTAATCCAAGCGCTTATCATGGGATTTCTCTAAAATTATTTTTCCTCACTTTTTTTTTGTTATATTCGATGGTTTGGTTCCTAATTTCCGTATTCAAAACATTGATTCCATGAAACAAGCATAATGAAACCTGATCCAAGAAAAAAAACATGTTCCTAAATCGTCAAACCTCTACAACTTTGTACCAATTTAATAAAAAAGAACAACATACATAACAACTAATCCAAATTTCCCAAGTTGGAACCTCATTCTTGGTTCGTTTGCACATCAAACATGCAAACAGTGTTCGAGTAATTGGAGTTTACAAAATTAATTTATTTGATGAGACAATCAATCAAACTAACTAAAAGACTAATTTGTTAAGTCAGTCATATAACGAGGACTGAAAATGTCATTTTTCCTATCTTTAAACATGAAGTGAAGTTCTAAAAGCAGAGAACCACCATTTTATTTTGCTTCATACTACAAATAAAAATTATTGACTGTAAAAGCTTCAGAATTCTTAACGCAAATTGGAAGTAGTTATCCTTTTCTTTCTATGATTGTTGGTTCAGGCAGCCCAACTTTTAGAGGCGTTCCCTAAGAAATGTACCCCGAAATGCAGGATGCTACCATGATTCAAGACAAGGCTGCAGCACCACTGCCACTAGTTTCAGTTTGGCAGACTTCTCCTTCATAGAATCACCAAGGCTGAAACCATCTGAGGTTTCTTTATCTGTTAGCCAATGAGAGGAATTCTCGAGCTCAGAAATGAGGGTCCGATGCTGCGAAAAGAAATGGATCATTAGAATAACCGTCCTGAAAGATTTTCTCGAGATGCACCACTATATCACCCAAGAACTTGTAGCCCGAACCATCTGTGGCATGGAAGTTATCTGGAAAGCAGCATATTCCACTAATCAGGGGATACATCTGTAAAATGAAGATATAAAATATCAGTATATCCCCTTCGACAGATATGTTACAGCAGAAAGATGGCATTGCAGGTCGCTTATGACCTTGCTGGATAATTTAAGAGCTTCCACAGGGCAACTTCCCATATCTGATGAAAATTCCTGACAACCACAAAAGTTTCTTGCACATTTCACCATAATATTGCAGTTTGAAGCAAAATGAGAATAATGAAATCTGAAACAAGAAAGTAAGGCTAGTCTACAGTTAGATTATAGGAAGTGTGCTCGACCATTAGAAGGGAAAAAATAAGCACTACAAAGGTGCACAGGGTATCATAGCCTCTAACCAACATATGTCATATCCTTCAAGAATCAGATACATAGTGCAAGTAATTTAATCAACATGAAATTCAGCATAGATTTGTTGGTCGTGCCAGCTCCTCACTAGTAATTGGACCACATTTCTTCGGTTGTGAAGTAAGTTTAAAAGCTCTTGCAAGTGTCACAGAGAAAAAACTGTACAAAGGGAATAAATCCATGAGAGATCCATCTATTGTTTCAAAAGACATGGAAGACTTGAGCCTAAGATCACCAGTGAATTCAGAACAGGAACCATCAGTAAACTCAATATACACAGGCATGCCTAGATACAGAACTAGCATAAAGGAATCCCTTCCATTTCAAGTTGATCAACACAACTCTGATGATTTAATCTAAATCATGTCAGCTGCCCTCATATTCTTACAAATAAATCTTCAGTTCGACTACATGCTGAAAGATGGATGAAGTACTTACGTGTCGAGAAGAGCTTCCATATCTTCTTCCTCTGCTTGGGAAACGAGTTCTCTTTCAACAGTCACTTTCATGTCACCCTCATCCATATGAGCAGCAACAGGGCCATCATGTTGAGTCCTTTGCTTTGTGACAGTACCTGTGTTTTCCTACACCGGAAGTAAACTTGAGGATGGAATATAACAGATTTGAGGAATTACGAAAAATACTAGATCTAAATGGTGAGAGGAAGCACAAAATTCAAATGTCCACCTTAGCCCATAAAGCCATTTCTACAACATCTAAGCCAACAACTTTAGGAAGACGGCCAAGAACTTCTTTGGAGACGTTTAAGATACAAAACAAAAGACGGTTCCTGCCAGAAAGTTTATAACCAACAATTGCAAATAAGTTTCTCAAGTTAGAAGGCATCTTTGGGAACCACTTTTGTTTTCAAGAGGGCTGAATATAGTCTTTGCAGACAGGCCTACCTATCATCGACGCTGCACATTGTCCATTGGGGAGGAGCAACACTCTGGCTTCTGAGATTATCAAATCCCTGGAAAATAAACTTTGTTAGAACTTGTCATCAAAGAAGAATATAAAAAAAAAACATTTAAAGGAGCGAAGTTTCCATATTATCTTCAAGTACTAATCATCCTGTACAGCAACCCAACCATTTATCCAACTATAACATTGATCCAAAAAATCCTGTAGGTGGACCAAAGTAAAGTAAATTTAGGTTGATCCAAAAAATCACTGGCCAGGAAAGATGGTAATTACCAAAGTAAATGTACATCCACTAGGATCATTAGCTACAACCTCCACCTTTGAAAGGTGCTTGAGCTTATACAACTTTGCCGGCTGCATCAAAGAAAGGGAAAAATACTTATAAACATATAAATAATTGCAAGGACAAACACATACTTAATACTTATGCAGCTTTCTTGAAGCAATTTATGGCAGGAAGTGATTTTGTTATGTTGGATTGCTATCTAATCCCTGACAGTCCTATTCTTAAAAAAATGAGAGAACATAGAATAGTAAGTTCATGATTTTGAAGTGAAATGTATTTTTTAACAAACATTTAGGAACCTAGACACCTAGTCACCAATGCACAACCAAGGAACAACAACCAAACTAACGTTAATCGCTTTCTACTACAATCAAAACATCTCAGTGCAGTACCCATTGGCTAAATAACCACATTAGAGAAAGAATCACCACTGTACTACAAAAGGTAGCCATTGGCCAGTTGTAACAAAATATCTTTAGAAACACTTACAGCCACTCATGGAAGAGGCAAGACTTCATGATTCCACTCCAACCATTTTTTATAAAGATCAAATGCCATATCTGGATGTCTAATTCTACTATAATTCTTTATAAGGATCTGAAATGGAACATGATCTACAAGTAATCCAGACTTCTGTAAGTTGGAGAACATTTCCCGTGCGGCATACAAGTTACCACTAATACAGTGGCCTTTGATTAGTTCTGTGTAAGTTATCGTATCTGGTTCGAGACCATTTCTCAGCATTTCAAAATTTAATTGAAGTGCATGATGAATATTTCCAGCATTGCAAGCTGCACCTATCAGAAGATTGTATGTCACCACATCAGGTATAATCCCATTAGAAAGCATGTCTTCTTTGAGAAAATATGCATCCTTAAAGCCTCCTTTTTTTACATGTGCAAGAATCAAAGCATTGTAGGTATACACATTTGGGAGAACACCCGTACACAGCATGTGATCTCTCACGAGATATGCATTATCGAGATCTCCAAGTCTCCCAAAACCATCAATTATAAGGTTCCACACTAGAGGTTCTGGTACCACTGACTGCTCTAACATAAACATTAGGTACTCTTTCGCCTTATAAACATCCCTGAGACATAATCCCCGAATAATCATCTTGCACGAAATTTGATCTGGGAGAACACCCATTCTTAGCATCACACTTAGGATGTAGTTAGCCTCATCAAGTTTTCCCCTTCTACAAAGGCTAGATATAATTGTGTTATACGTGAAGACATCAGGAAGTATACCTCTTTTGAACATTTCACACAAATAGCTACAAGCAAGTTTAATTTCTTCAGCCAAGCAAAGTCCATGGATAAGAACCGTATATGCAACAACATCCATCTGGACTTTCTTTCTCAACATACCATCCCAAATACCCAAGGCTTGAAAATAATCTCTACTCTTAACATAGCCATCCATGATAATAGTGCAGGTTACCAAATCAGGCTTTTCTGCCTGATGATCCTCCAATATCTTGCCAAAAAGCTTATTAGCTTCTGTTATCAGGCCCTTCTTACAGAGTGCATGCACAAGAATATTAACTGTGACTCTGTTTGGCACAACACCAGCACTAGGCATAGTAGAGAAAAGAATAAGAGCTTCATCAAATTTATTAAAGAGACAGTAACCTTTAATGAAAGTATTAAAGGTGGCACAGTTAGGAGGAGAACCACTCTCTAACATCTCCTTAACAAGAACATATGCCATGTCCAGCTCTCCCCTCCTGCATAGTCCATTGATAATATAATTCTGGGTGAAGACATCTGGCACAAAACCATTCAGCATCATTTTTCTCCTCAACCATAAAGCAGCTCCCAGCTTACCCCCCAAACAAAAATTCCTAATTGTAGATGAATGCACTTTAAAGCCAACATTAATAATTCCATCTAGATCAAGGTTCACCGTAGACATGCTTTCTCTGCAAAACTTAACCCAAAATGACAAGCATATTACCATTTCTGAATTCAGATTAACTGGCAAAAAATTGTAAAAGAAAATCATCGACTTCAACTGATGACATTTCTCCAAGCTAACTATTGAAATGGAATCCAAAGGCCGACCTCATCAATTTGAGTCGCTCCAGACTATCCCTTAGCATCACATCCAACACATTGAAGACATCATGCGAGTTTCCTCCATTATCGTCTTGCCTATTACTCGAGAACCATTTTTCAGACCTCAACTGGCAATGGCTGCCAATAGTTTCCATGATGCGTAGAAAAGAGACATTGCCAAATACATTCTCCTGCCTATCACTATTGATGTTAAGAAATGTAGAAGAATGTTCATAGAGATAAAACAGAAAAGATCATAACTTGCCTCCGCCAAAAGTGGCAATTTACCTGAGCTTTAAATAGTTCATAGCTTTGCAACAAATAATGCTGGTGATCATATCATCAATATTCCGCTTGATTATCCAAACTGCTCGGTCCATAAACTGAATTTGACAGATATGAGATGCCATTGCTGACTCTTCACTGGACAAGAATAACAGAAATCACAAAGAGAACAATGCATTAACATAAGTCAAGGTACGGTTTTTAACAATCGATATTCTAACTAATGCGAAGCTCATCATCAAAGCACGGCCAAGCAACAATGAGAAAGTTAAGTGAAGCCATTTTGAAAAGAAAAATGTATAAAAAAACATCTCGATGCAACCTTCGATTCAAACCTTGCTGGACCAATGCTCGCCGGACCCAACCTTGTTATTCGAATCGTGAATCCGTGACAGCCTCAAAAACCAAGATCATAATAGAGGCCAACTATAAATAACTCCTCTGCAGAAAAGTGCAGACCATGATCTTGCCCCCAAAAGTGCAGAAAAATCTACAAATTAAGAAACACAATCTTGACAAGCATCTGAATTTCTTACATGTTGGTATGTATATGTAGCAACACCATTAGCTAGATCATAGATTTCCCACGTCTCTCTCAACTAACTACTCTACTAATCTCAGTAATTAACATTAAACCATGATTTCATTTGTATTTCAGCCACCACCATATTCATTATTCAAATCTTAGGAAGAAGATTGAAATAAAGAAATAACAAACAAAGATGACAGACATGAACATGTAAGAAATAATCAGAGAGAAATCGAAGAGACTCGGACCTGCAAGGATGATGAATTGAAGAGGACGAAGTAGCGAGCGAGTAGTGACGCGGACGTTGAACGATTCGAAACTACGAATCGACCTAAATCCCTGACGAGGAATAATCAGAGAGGAAGAAGTAGGCAGGGCCGCAGGGATCAACTTCTCCCAGACGATTGAACGACATCTAGGCTCTGGCAGTCTGGCTCCGCGACGGCGTCGTCGTTGACCAAAGGAGGCCGGCGTCGGCCGGCGAGCTGTCGACTGAATGAACAAGTAAGAAGCGACGAAGTTGAAGTTGAAGTTGAATCGATTGAGGAATGAGGAGACGACGGCCGGTTGAATCAATTGAAGAGGCGGCGACGATGGCGAACTGATTGACGGCGGCCGATCGATCGATTGAAGGAGGGAGGAGGGAGTTAAAACCTAGTCGTATTTTGCGAATGAGGAGGCGGGTTCGCCGGGTTCTGAGCTTTACGACGCTGACGATGAGGTACAACAGGCTGATAGGGGGGATTTCGATGGAGTTCAGTATGAAGAGGAGCTTGAGGAGGCTGTTTTTGAAGAGGAATTTCCTGATCGGGAAGCCGCCTGCAGGGTTTTTCGGAGGTGGGTCGGCGGTGGGGGCGGGTAGCTTGGGGGATATTGGGTCGTTTCGGATGCCAGCGAAGGTTGAGGATGTGAGGAGGAAACGGGTGAAGGTTAGGTTAGAGTGAGGCTGGTTAGTTTAAATGGGTTGGGTTGATTTGGTTAGGGTTTTGAATTTATGATGAATTACATGTGACGTGGCAAATAGGTGATGTGTAAAGAATGCTAAGGTGGCTTGCTGATATCAGTATTTGACGGAAATTTTGGATGGATATTTAACGGATTGACTAAATTGTTCTATCTCTATAGGTTAATGACAAGTAGGTTACAAATTAAAGGTTAATGACCAATCTGTTACAACCCCTATACGTTGATGACCAAAATGGATAATAAGCCTAGCAAGTGAGCAGAAGATTGAATCTGCGATGGATTGGATTTCGGTTCGGATAATTAGTTTTTTTTAAATAACATTAATTAATTGGTCAGATCGGGTGATTTTTTTGGATCGGACCGGCTGATTTCCGGGTTGAACCGGTCAAGTGACTGGTTTGAATCCTTGTCAGCAGACCGATGGGCCGTTTTAGGTTGGAGTGCCGGCTCGCTGTCCGACCGGCCGGCCTGATCCGGCATTAATAACATTGGTACTCATTTGGGATTTTTTCGGGTTGGTTACTTAAATGATCACTAGACTTTGACCAAATAACCCGGTGGTCACTGTTCTTTAAAAAATTTCTTAGCACTCACACAACTTTGGCCGATTATCCTAACAGTCACTACCGTCTATAGACATCCAATTTTCCATCCATTTGCATACGTGGCGATGCCATCAAGGCAGCCACATCAGCTAAATTGTCACATCATCTAAACCAAACCCCAAACCCAAACCTAAACACCCACCCTAATTACCAAACCAAACCAAACCATCTAAACCAAATCAAACCCCTCTTTCTCTTTCCTCCTCTTTCCTCTTACTCTTCCTCTTCCTATTCTCCACCCTCACTCCCTACCACTGTCGGATTGCCACCGCCGCCGCCCCGCCGCCTCCTCTTCCTCTTCTCTCAACTGTCATCTCTCATATACCCACATACCCTCTAATCTAGGTCCTCCATTATTTTGGTCTCTCCCTCTAATCTCCAATTCCATCACTCTCTTCCCAATCAAATCCGCAGCTCTCGCAACTCCTCCTCCCAGATCCGCCGTCGATAACAGTACCCCTCTCTTCTCCGCTACTGTATTCGGACTGATGCAATCCCCAAAATACGTCTCCGGCAGCTCGATTCCCAGCTGGCACCGACAATCGGCCGGGAAGCCGAAGTGGTAAACTCTGTCTGGATCGTCGGATGAGTCTCCTAAACCTTCGGATCTTATTAGAGCCACCCAGATTAGGGCACCCGTCACTACGAAAGCAGAGACATGGAGTTGCTGCTGCCTTGAATTCATTTTTCGCACGGAAGCTTTCAAATTATCGAGATCGGGCTTGGTGATCACAATAGTCGACCGGACCTTGCCGGAGAGGTTCAAGGATCGAGCTGCTCCGGCGTTGTAGTTCCACGATGACCGCCAATCGAAATGCTGCTTTAACATGACCGATTCCAAAATTGGAATGGCTTTCCACAAAATTGGATGAAATATTGAAATTGAATCTGTAACACTCTAATAGGCTAACAAGTAGTGTAGATCGGAACAAGAAAATACTCTACTACCTATTGTGACACGGCAGCGGGACATCGGAGGAGCTGACGTGGCATTCGGATCGAAGCAAAGAACTCCAAAATTTCATAAAATGGTGGAAAGCCATTCCGTCAGCAGCGACATGGTTAAACCGAGCACCGATGCAGAGTCCTCTGTTAGGAAACAGAGTGACCTGCAGAGCCAAAAGGGGGACTAATCTAGAGCCGTCGGATTCAACAGTAGGAGGATTCAGATCCGGAACCAATGGATGCAGTAACGTCACGTCTCTGGTGAGGCGGCGGGGCGAGGGCGGCGGCGGTGGCATTCCGACGGTGGTAGGGAGTGAGGGTGGAGAAGAGGAAGAGAAAGAGGAAGGAGGAGGAAAGAGAAGGAGGGGTTTGATTTGGTTTAGATGGTTTGGTTTGGTAATTAGGGTGGTTATTTAGGTTTGGGTTTGGGGTTTGATTTAGATGATGTGGCAATTTAGCTGATGTGGCTGCCTTGATGGAATCGCCACGTATGCAAATGGATGGAAAATTGGATGTCCGTAAACGGTAGTGACTGCTAGGATAATCGGCCAAAGTTGTGTGAGTGCTAAGAAATTTTTTGAAGAACAGTGACCACCGGGTTATTTGGTCAAAGTTTAGTGATCATTTAACTAACCAACCCGGATTTTTTCCAATAGTATGGTAGTTTAAATTTTCAATTCCCAAAATAGGGTCTTCAGTAAATCAATTCCTAAAGTAGGGTAAAAATGCTGACTGGGCATAGATGTCGCGGGTTGGTTACCTAAATAGTCACCGAACTTTGGCCAAATAACCCAGAAGTCACTAAACAAAAAAAATTGCTATTGACATTACCAAACTTTGAGCCATTTTTCGAAGAGGTCACTGTTAGCTACGGACATCCATTTTTCCGTCCATCCGCCTATGTGGACTTGCCAACTCTACTGCCACATCATTTAAAGTGCCTAGTCATCTAACCAAAGAACTCAACCTGATTAACCCCAACCCAATCAAATCTAACCGAAAAGTTAAATCCTTCTTCCTCTTTCTCCCTCCTCCATCCTCAACACCACACCAAACACCACACCACTGTCGCCACGCCGCCGCCGCATCTCCCACCCCCCGCCGCTGCTCTCCAAACCCACCCCCCCGCCGCATCTCCAAACACACCCCGCCACTGCTCTCCAAACCCCCCCCCCCCGCTGCATCTCCCACCCCCCGCCGCTGCTCTCCAAACCCACCCCCGTCGCTGCTCTGAAATCGACCCTTACCGCCACCGCCATAGAGGCAGCTCCAGCTACCCCTATCGCCGCCGCCATAGCTGAAGAACCAGATCTGGGATTTGGAAGTGCAGGCGATTTCAATTGCTGAGCTTTAATCGACCTAGCTCTATGTTGGATTGTGGAGAGAGTGAAGGAAAGGAGTTAATCAGGTTGGGGGGGAAATTCGTTGCGGAGATAGATGAGGGACTCGGCGAGGAACGGGGCAAGGGTGTCGCTGGGGACTATCGACACGCCGGAGGCGGCGACTATGGCTTACGACCAGGCTATGGCACTCCGACCAAGCTTACGACCAGGCTGGGTTTGGAGAGCAGAGGAGGAAGATGAAGAGAGGGAGCTGGGTTTGGAGAGCAGAGGAGGAAGATGGAGAGAAGAGTGGCGGCGGCGCGGGTTTGGAGATGCAGCGGATGGGGGGTGGGTTGGAGAGCAGCGGCGGGGGGTGGGTTTGGAGATGCAGCGGCGGGGGGTGGGTTTACGGCGGCGGCGGCGTGGCGGCAGTGGTGTGGTGTTTGGTGTGGTGTTGAGGATGGAGGAGGGAGAGAGAGAGGAAGAAGGATTTAACTTTTCGGTTAGATTTGATTGGGTTGGGGTTAATCAGGTTGAGTTCTTTGGTTAGATGACTAGGCACTTTAAATGACGTGGCAGTAGAGTTGGCAAGTCCACATAGGCGGATGGACGGAAAAATGGATGTTCGTAGCTAACAGTGACCTCTTCGAAAAATGGCTCAAAGTTTGGTAGTGTCAATAGCAATTTTTTTTTGTTTAGTGACTTCTGGATTATTTGGCCAAAGTTCGGTGACTATTTAGGTAACCAACCCTAGATGTCGCCAAAGCTTTTGGCAATTTCTTCTAATACATTAAAGCAGATACCATTTTTTTCAGTTGACACGTCAGCGTTTTGGGAATTTTAGAGCTTCTCCTTCATTCTAGGAATGAGGGTATTTTGGATAAAAATCGATTTTGGCAAACAAAAGTTTTTGATTCTTTTCTCACGAACAATGATCGAACTCTCAACCTCATGTTTAAGAGACAAAGTGAACAACCAACAATACCACACCTAATGATTGGAGTAGTTTACTATTTAATCAAAGAAAAGTTGTAGTGTTTTCAACGTAACAACAAGAAAGCATAACTATAATGCTTTTATTTATTATATTCCAACAATTGATAACAAATTATAATTTTTTAGCAACATATGAATTAAATTATTATATATTAAAAAGTAGAAAAAATTCAACCACACTTCTAAGAAATCTAAATAAAAATAAAAATAAATATTTTTCGGTAAAATATTAACACAAAAAATCGGCCAATGGACTGTCTACAGTTATTTTTTAATTCTTTGGCAGGTATACCTTTAATTTTTTTAAATATCTTTAGTTTTTTAAATTTCAAATTATTGCCAAAAAAATACACCGCTGACGTTAGTAAGACTGCTCCGAACCCGTATTAAAGTAATGAGTTCACTTTGTAAAGAATTTAAAATTTAGGAGGTACGAAGACACTCGACTGAGTTTGGAAAGGATAGGAAGCCCCGTGGCCAACTCGAAGGGGCTGTGTCCATATGTACTAAATATTTAATGTTTTAAATATTTATCTTATGTTGAAGTCGGCCAACAGGCCCGACTAATCTAGTTCTATTAAATATTAATAAATGTAAATCGTCATACATTATGATGAATTGTGTTTGGGGGTGTCAGAACATTTTGTTTTTTTATCATTTCCTTTTGTTCATTCTTTCTTATTTTTCTTTTTTCTTAGTTGATTTAGTTATAATATATATTTTAAAATAAATTAAAATATATTATAGTCTTATGATATATGAATAAATATGGAAGTTTTTTTTACGTGGATACGAGTTATGGCTGACAATACGGTTACGATTAAACGTTAAAATTGATTAATCGACTAAATTTGGTCACAATTATGGTCACTTTGACTGAAATTAACGTAACCGTTCAAAGTCGGCCAGTCAATCGGTCAAGCCAACACCAAGTTGGTCGGTTAACGGTTAAGAGGCTTTTAACCGACTAGTACAGCTGGTTAGGTTAATAATCGACAGATGTCGATCAGTCAGTCGGTTACAAAATAATGTGTGTACACCTTCACACCATATTTTTTATACTAGTGTACACATACTTCGTACTCATGTGCACACATTATGTATAAATCATGTGTACGCTACTTAATAAAAGAATTTTATTGTTATATAATTTCAATAATACTCAGTGGCATAGTGGTAAAAGTTTAGTTTTACAATAAGGAGGTCAATGTTTCAAATACCCTCACTAACAATTTTTTAAATAATTATTGTGGCGGTGTCGGTGGCAACAAGCGACGGAGGGGTGGTGGTCGGGGTTCGTCGACCGGCGTCCAGCTGCGGAGGAGGACGGCGGTCGGCGGAGGGGGTGGCGGCCGGCGGCAGGCGGCGGAAGAGGACGGCCGGCGGCGGAGATCCGGTTGTGAACTGATGACTGGGTTAGTTTTGAAAATGTCCAAAATATCCTTGTGTTTTAGACGATTGGATCAATGAAAATTAATCAATGGTTGAGATCTTTCTTTGATGCCATCAAGGAACCTATTTCTTTGATCTCAAACTAGTCTCCTAGAGTGTTGCTATTAGAATAACCAAAAATCTTGTCTCTATATTTTCTCTTTTGCCTTCTCTTTTCCCGTCGAACTAGCTCTCTTTGATCAACGTGTATGTCGATTTTTCCTTGTTTTGTAATCGCGGACTAGATTAACTAGTATGGTTAGATAAACCACCGAAACTACTTGAGCATGGTGGTAGGGTCTCTCCTTGCCTTTGAAATGATTGAGATGATTCCTCAAGGGCCCATGATAACTAGGATTTATAGCACCTTTATCCTCATACTTGGCATGGTTTTACTACTTATTTGTGCTTAATTCTTCCTCTTTTGTTGTCCAATTGAGTTAATTTCATTATTATAATGAATGTGCTTGTTAGGGACCTTTACGGTCAAGTTGTACGTTGTTTTAGTCGTTTTTAATGCAAATATAGATTGATCCGCAAAAAAGGGTTGTTCAAGAAAGCTATCGGTTCGAGCGGCAACATGGTCCGAGGTCCAACGCTCCTGATATGCTCGATTGGACGAGGAACTCAGAAGCAGCTAGCAGAGCGCGCCCGCTGCACATCCGTTGACCGGAGGAGAGACCAGAAAGAGATTGGCGCGCCCGCGTCCCACGAGAGCGCGACCTGGGGAAAGCTCTTGGCCGAACGTTTAATGAAATATACAAGGGCGCGCCCGCGTCCAGTAGCAGAGCACGCCAGCGTCCCTCTTTTTCCTAACAGTATAAATAGTGCTTTCAACACTTAATTCAGGAAAGTTCATCTTTTGCCTTCTCCAGCACTTATTTTGACGAGGAAGCAAGCTCCAATACCTCATTCTAGCCCTCTCCAAGTCCACCATCATCAAATCCTTTCATTCCTTCACCAAGATTCATCATTAAGAGGCTAAGGATTCACTTTCTCATGGATTACTTCTCTAAGATTGTGGGTCGGTTACCTAAATAGTCACCTAACTTTGCCCAAATAACCCGGAGGTCACTGGAAAAAAAATTGCTTCCGTGGTCACCAGACTTTGAGCCATTTTTCGAGGAGGTCACTGTTAGCTACGGACATCCACTTTGCCGTCCATCCGCCTATGTGGATTTGCCAACTCATCCTCCACATCATTTATTTATGCCACCTCAGATCTAAATCAACCCACCCAAGCTCATCTAACTCAAACCTGTTAACCACACCCAAATTCAAACCCCAGTTGTAAAAATTAAAAACTGACCCAACCCTCCCACCACTTCATAAGACAGAGGTCTTCCCCATTCAATCTTCTTCCCCATACCTTCACACCCCCTAGCTATCTGGTAATGGAAGGCTGGCAAAGGAGATGCATCTGTGGAGCAGAGGTCGTGCTTATTACATCGTGGACGGAGGATAATCTCGGGAGAAGATTCCTTCGGTGCGTGAGCGCGAAGAAGGTTAGTTCCAAAGCTTTATATTCCTCTTCGAGCTGTACTCATTCCTCTAAGTCTCTTCCTCATACCTCACCATAAATACTGTAGGCCTCGGTTTCCGGAACGAGGCACTATTTTTCTTGGTTCGATAAGCCCATGCCGGTTCGGCGAAGGTGGTTATCAACGGCCTATTAAGGAAGCTCGATGTGGTAGAGAATGCTGTGGGTGGGGGATCGACTGTCGAACATGAAGGGGAGTCCAGGCAATCGGAAATGCGGGTTGACGAGTCTGGCAAATCGGTGGGTAGAAGAAGAAGTTGGAATGTCGAATCTAAGATTCGTAGATCGGAAATGTCTGACACTCGTCATACTTTCCTATTGATTTTATGTATTTCATTTGGTATTATGATTGGCAAGATCTTGTAATCAAAGAAGTAGGGTTTTTCCCCAGTGAAAGAGTCGTAGATTGGAATGTTGTTTCCAGATCCACCACGTACCCACTGAACTTGCAGATCCTAACCAATCAGTCACCAGACATTCCAGATCTGAACACCGAAGTCACTGAACTTTGCTCATTCGCCTTCCAGATGCTAGAACTTATTTATTTATTTGTTGCCATTTATTTATTTGTTTTGAAGAGGACACAACTATGAATGGTGGTTTGGTTTGGTTTGGCATCTGTAGATGAAGCAACATAATTGGAACTAGAGAGAGTTTACAATCATTCATTACAATGCACAAAAGTGTATCTAGGGTGGTTTACACATCTACCACCCTTGGCCAAAGGTGGTCTACCCATCTACCACCCACCCTCACACAAGCAGCAATGTCATGTATAAAAGACTAGACATGATGTACAAAATAGGGTGGCTCTACCTAGCTCTACCCATACCAACCCGTAGCAACCTGCTATGTACCACTGTTCACAACTAACGATGTACATGAAAAAGAGACCTAATACACGGTCAATATCCAAAACAAACCACAAAAAAGGGAGTTATGTGAACCTTAACCCCGCAACAGAAGGGGAGTTGTGTGAACCTCAACCCTTAGAACCTACAATACTACTTCCACGCTCTGGTTTTCGACCGTGTGTTCCTAGCCGGCGAGTCGCTTGACGGGACACGGGGAGGTTGCATGAAGTCCATCCCTCCTGAAGTTCCTTCTCCAGAAGTACGTCCCTTTGAAACCAGTGATCGTGTCTGAGAAAATGACAATACGTACCAATTTGAGCAAAAAATACATGGTTCTCACATTTTTTAAACCCCACAGTAATAAGAGGTAGTAGAACTTACAGTTCGTGGTGGTGTTCCAGTAGCAGCAGCCGATGTCGAGGCATTATTCCCTACCCCCTTGCACCCTATCTTGTTGTGTCCTTTCTTCTTGCAAGTACTACACGTCATAGACGTTCCCCTCCTTGTAACAACAACACCTGCATCTTGACCATCACGAGTAAGCCTCAGTCGCTCCAATTCCCAAGCCTCTTTCCTACGCTTCGTTTGTTTAGCTCCTTTCCTAGGCGGAGGAAAGGCAGGAGCAGTCAAGGATTCCATCCCACTCCGACCCCATTGTGTGACGTCATTAAGAGGACGTATCGACAGTTCGTAGCAGCTTTGTATTCCCTCACCGAGTAGCAACTATCCACGTACTTTTCAGGGTCCTCTTGACAGTACTGAATACAACGGACTGCATGCGGGTATGGAATGCCAGATAACTGCCAACGTCCGCAAGCACAAACTCTGGCTTGCAGATCAACAACAAACTGGCCCCGTGGTCCACGAACCTGATACTCCATGGCTCCGTTGTATGTTGGAGTGAACAAGGCTGCCTGCTCCTTGTATTGGTTGAGCTTCTGTTGTGGTTTAGGGCACATCATATTGGATCCGAACTTCTCACCTTCCACTCGCTTCTTGTACAACCTTCTCATTAGCCATCCAACCCTACTACACGTCGGTAACCATTGAGGAAACCCCTTCTCACTGCAGCTAGACAAACGTATATCTTCTCAAATACATTGTCATTGTGCTCTAACACTACTGTCGAGCCTGGGTTGGTCCCCTCTAGTTCAAGCTTGTAGTCGTGCAGGATAGCAAACTGCATAGCTGTCTCACCATGTATGAGTCCTAGAGCGTATCGCATCGTCCGAAATGCCTTCATATGGGATATGTGCAACCCCAAGTCGGTCTGGACTGTGTGGATGATATTGCTCATAGCCCATGATGGGTCAACTCTAATGCGTTCCAAGTACTTCTTGGCTAGGTACTTTTTCGTGCAAGCTCGAAGGTCTTGAACGACTCCGCATGTATGTTTGAGATTTGCAGCCCTAATTTGAGCAAAACCCTTCGTTGGAAGCCATGATGCCCATATCCTGAACTTGCAGTTCTACTTGCACTTACACTGCACCCTTAACTTGTCGTTCGGGTGGAATTTGACTGGTTGTCGGGTGACCACAGCATACGACTTGCAGGCTTCCTTGAAATCTTCTAAATTTGTGAATATCATCCTATTTTGGAACTCATGATT
The DNA here is from genome assembly GCA_034768395.1 of Linum lewisii. Lineage (NCBI taxonomy): Eukaryota > Viridiplantae > Streptophyta > Magnoliopsida > Malpighiales > Linaceae > Linum > Linum lewisii. The sequence goes on along the minus strand of CM068303.1, from coordinate 48,330,015 downwards.
GTTAAGGTTGAGCTCACGATTGAACTCTGGAAAGGATGGTCTCCCATAGTCATCTTCCTCATCGCTATCGAACACGAGTCGCTTTGCAAAACCAGTGTCATCCGTCTTCATGTCCGAATCAACATCATTCGGTTCAGGATTGGTTCTAAATGTATGCCTCGGACCTCCAGAATCGTTGCTGCCCCTCTCACCACTAACCCTAGCTTCCGTATCACAGCCGGAGCTTCCATCAGATCCTGGTCTCGCAGCAGAAGGTTGTGGCTCAGCAGACATCCTCTCATCACCAGACAAAATCAGAAGTTCGATTGTGCCTTGTGTCACTATCCTGCCACATCTTATCCATCTCAAACCTCTCTTGCACATCGATATCGTCGTAGATGTCAACATCTGAATCAGTCAAATCCACCGAGGAATCGTCGCTGTTGAGCTCTTCATCCGAATCGTAACCCACGGGTGTGTTCAATGAATCTGTTGCCTTCTGATGAGCTGTAAAACAGTGATCAAATACTACCAAGCTAGAAAGCTAAGCAGATCGTATTCCGCAGGGTTTCTTCTAATTGACTACTCAAAGAAGCTGGCAATTTATCCAAGTTTGAACACGTTGTGCGTGGTGTGAGTTCCACGACTTCTAAACTAAGATGCAGGAAAATTAAAATGAAATTGAAAGACAGAATGATTTGCTGGTTTAGACAAACAAGCTTAGATTTCGAATCCCCCTTAGATCACCAAGGCAACAACAATCAACAGATCAGGGGATTTCAATTCTCGTTCAATCAATTTCTATACACCACCATAACTCCTGACCCTTAGGTTTAAGACTGGCGAACGTTCGCTCTATTCGATCTAACTACCATGATTAATTAGTCGCCCGGGTACGGTCGCCTCTCGCAACGACTTAACTAACTGGTGTAATTACTAATGATCTATGAGTTACTCTTGAAGCGGATAAACCCTAACTAGTTCCTACGAAAGGCACACTCCAATGATTAAGTTAACTGGTTGAATTGATGTTTTAAAGAGAGGCGAGCGTTCGCTTCTATCCTCAGCTTAACAAGAATCTAAACTAGGTGATCAAGGAAGACAAGTTTAAGCACCAAAGCAGGGAACTGTCTAACGACTACGTCTAGTGACTACGTCTGGCGACTAACCCTAGCTTGCAAAAACCTAATCTAGGCGATCAACCAGAAAAGAAACATAAACAATCAAGAACAAAACAACCATGCAAAGAGAAACTGATTGAACTTTGAATCTAATTACCGCCGATCCGTGACCGCTTTAAAGCCCTGGGTCACTTAGGGTTCATCTAATCTAAGCTCTACAAATTTAGCTACTCATAACGATAACAGAAGAATCAAAGGCAACAAAGAAGAGCATCATCTAGAGGAAGAACAGAAAAGAATCTGAAAAACCTAATTAAGACGACTCTGGCAGAACTTCTATCTTCTGGATCTTCAACTTTAAGCTACGAGTTCTCCGAGGTGGAAGGATAGCGTCACGATCTCTCCACGGATCTTCGAACTCTCTAAACTCTATCTATCGACCCTAGAGTCGGCTGACTCTCAAAAGTCTGATTTGTGAATAGTTGTTGGAATTCCCCCCTGGCTGCCGACTGTTTCTTTAAATAGGTAAGATTAGGGTTTTCCAATTCTGCCGTAGAAAAGGAAGGAGTTTTCGGCGAAAAACTTAAGAAGTTTTCGCCGAAAACTTCAGTTAAAATCCTCTGTTTCCTTCGTTGATTTCTTCATAAATTTTTGGCGAAAACTTTATAGTATTTTCGCCGAAAACTTCAGTGTAATTCAGCTCACTCCGCCTGTGGGTTTCTGAAGGTATTTTCGCCGAAAACTGTGTAGTATTTTCGGCGAAAACATTGTGCTGGACAGTTGGATTTTCGGTTCTGACTCCGATTTGATTTCTGGTTCAATTCCGGTTCACTCCTTGAGGTCTTGAACACGTTTGTGGCTACGTAAATGATGGCAAAAACCTGTCCTATCACAAAAACACTAGAAAACCATCAAATAGACCCAAAAAGGGCTAAAGTAACCAAATCGGTAGGAAATAGGGTAGTTGAGTGAATATTCGCTATTTTACCCCTAAAACCATGTTTCAAGCAAGGAAATGTCGCTTAAATGAGGCTGATAATCACGTCAAATCGAGTGTCATCAAAATACCCCAGACTTAAGCTTTTGCTTGTCCTCAAGCAAACTGAACTAGAACACACTCAAATTCACAAATGACACGAGATTAAACTGAGATTCAATTCTAACAATTTGGTTTAGACTGTTCCATGTAGAAAAAGTGACCTACACATGCAAGAACATCAACCAAACAAGTTTTCGATCTCACTAATTTCTGCACACTTCAAGTAGTAGTTTAAACAACGATCGTTTCTTGGCAAAAACAATTAATCATAATTAACCGACTACGATAACACCAATTCTAATAAAGACTTTAAGCTCTAGCCATGATGTGGATGTGGAGGTAGGAAAAGTGACGTGGCTATCGACTCGGCTTCATCCATTTCTAGATCTGTACGTTACATGTTCTAGCTAGGACCGATTTAAACAACAATTTATTTCAAGTTTCAACTTCTTCCTTTAATTTATTTACTGCATACTAGTGCTCGATACCAAACACTTCACTTAGGTGTTGGACCTGCCTAGCTCACAGTATTTGTGCCTTTGCTAGTGCTCAACCTGAACACTTCACTTAGGTGTCGGGCTTGCCTAGCTTTATTTTTAGCACTTAAAGAACTTAACAATTACTTTGAACAACTCAATTACTTGATTTAACAATTTAGCCATTGATCCTAACTAGTTATAACTTTTTACACAAGATTTCGAATTGGATTTCCGTCTAATCTCTAGCCACAATCACAGGTGAACAAATATGGAGTGAAAAACATGGGAGAAGCTAGCATTTATCATCTTAGAACGGTGTTATCGAGCTTTGTTATTAACAAGTCAATCAGTTTAATTGATTCAAATTTCAACTACAATAGTTATTTATCATCGTTCTGACCTAGACTCATTTAATATCAGTTCTGACACGTTGGTTACAGGTTCTAAGTGGAACAGTCTAGACGTCATTGTTCAAAATTGAAGTCAGTTTAACATCACGAGTCAAGAATTGAGCAATTCTATGCTAGAGAATTTCAAAATTGAACCACAGAATCATATATAGCAAGCAAGATCATGCATAATCCTAGACTCCTACCCCACACTTAAACGTTTCTGTGTCCTCACAGAACTAATCTAGAGTAGAGAGATACGAAGAACCTGGAAGGTGATGGTCGGTGTAGCGGATGAGCACGGAGAGTCCGGAGTGGAGCGGAGTAGCTACTCAAATTCCTACAAAAACAAAAACAACAAAAAGATCAAAAGGATATTAGGACAAGTGCCCCGGATCCACACATAATAAAAGTCGAACAAAGACGGTTAGGGGAATTTTGAAAATATTTTGACTATTTTTTTTTTCAAAATCACGGCACCGCATTCCTAGAGAAGTCTAGAATATCTAAGTTCAATCAGATCAGCAAAAATCACACCGAAATAGCAGACACGCAAAACAAGGTAGACCGGCATTAAACTCGTCGAAATTCAACAATCATCATGTCAAAAGATTCGAAATTGAAAACCCAACAACTAACCTTTAAGACATGACTAAAAAAAATGGACGGAAAGCGACGAAGTTGGCCAAAAACGTGAAAAACTTGTTTCGGGGATAACCGGAGCTATAGAGCTCCGATTTGGACGATCAAGTATGCGTTGGAATCGGACCGAAAAAAGGAAACTGATTTTCAAAACAACACAAGTTTTTGGCGAAAACTTTAGAAGTTTTCGCCGAAAACATCTTCGAAAATAGGCAAAAAAAAAAAATAAGAGGACGCCACTGTTTGATTTTTGGAATAGTTTTCGGCGAGAAATTGTAATTTTCGCCGAAAACCTATTTTAAAACCTTTTTTTTCAAAACCCAACCGAAACGAATCAAAATGAAAGAAAATTAAACTGACACTTTGGCTCCCCTGAACCTGATTCGAACGACGAAAAGACTGACTCAAAAATTCAAAAAAAAAAAAGAACTCCAGCCATGGGTTGCCTCCCACGAAGCGGTCTCTTTTAACGTCCTTGAGCTGGACGGTACCTGTTAGGGACCCCAACTTAGGAGCTCCTTAAAGTCAATCGTCTTCTTCAAGGCCAGCGGTTGAGTGCCATGTAGCACTCCAGCAGGGTGATGTAGCCGGTAGTGCTCTAGTAGATCGCGGTTCTGGTTGGATGACCAGTTCTTCTCGAATTCTCCTTCTGGAGGAGGAAAGAGGTAGTACGGTGCGGCATGGTCAATGAGCTCCATCTTCTCCACTTTATGATCATCTAGAGGTCTATCAGGATTGAGTATGTATGCTTCCAAACCCTTGACGTCTTCGATCCCCATGTGCTCGTCTCTGGCTTGATCTATAGGTTGGCTCGGCGGAAGCTCTATTGAGGATATCTCCTCGATTTCTTCGTGCTCCTCTTCGGCTTCAACTTCAGGATGAATTGGCTCTATGTCTTCATCAACCACCATCGCCAAAGATTCTTCTAGCTCATAATAGTCATGGATAGGATCATCATCTTCTTCTTCGAACAGCTCTTGAGCGTCTTCTATCATTAACTACTTTGGTTGCTCGAGCTTGATGTCCGTCGTGAGATGAGCTTGTAGCATTGAAGAGATATTATCCAAGGCAGATTGGGTTCTCGACGAGCATTGTTGATGTTCATGAAGCATCTCTTGGTTATCTCTAGCGCCTCTTTGATGCTCTTGTTGGTGTATCTCTTGGTAGCCTTGTAGCATTGAAGAGATCTTATCAAAGAGGGAGTCAAATCTCGTCATCTGTTGTTGTTGTTGATGTAGTATTTCTTGATAATCATCGGGATATGGTGCTTCATTGATGTACCGCTCTCAGTACCGGTCATCCCACCTGTTACCCTGCATGATCAAAACTAAGAAGCACTACCCAGGTAAATCATGAAAATATGGAGGAAAATAAATGGTAAGGACGAAAGGTAGAAGAATAATTTGCCAACTCTTCTTTCAAACAATTAGAAGGGTCCCCGGCAACGGCGCCAATTTGATGAGCTGCAGAACAGTGATCAAATACTACCAAGCTAGAAAGCTAAGCAGATCGTATTCCACATGATTTCTTCTAATTGACTACTCAAAGAAGCTGGCAATTTATCCAAGTTTGAACACGTTGTTCGTGGTGTGAGTTCCACGACTTCTAAACTAAGATGCAGGAAAATTAAAATGAAATTGAAAGACAGAATGATTTGCTGGTTTAGACAGACAAGCTTAGATTTCGAATCCCCCTTAGATCACCAAGGCAACAGCAATCAACAGATCAGCGGATTTCAATTCTCGTTCAATCAATTTCTATACACAACCATAACTCCTGACCCTTAGGTTTAAGACTGGCGAACGTTAGCTCTATCCGATCTAACTACCATGATTAATTAGTCGCCCGGGTACGGTCGCCTCTCGCAACGACTTAACTAACTGGTGTAATTACTAATGATTTATGAGTTACTCTTGAAGCGGATTAACCCTAACTGGTTCCTACGAAAGGCACACTCCAATGATTAGGTTAACTGGTTGAATTGATGTTTTAAAGAGAGGCGAGCGTTCGCTTCTATCCTCAGCTTAACAAGAATCTAAACTAGGTGATCAAGGAAGACAAGTTTAAGCACCAAAGCAGGGAACTGTCTAACGACTACGTCTAGTGACTACGTCTGGCGACTAACCCTAGCTTGCAAAAACCTAATCTAGGTGATCAACCAGAAAAGAAACATAAACAATCAAGAACAAAACAACCATGCAAAGAGAAACTGATTGAACTTTGAATCTAATTACCGCCGATCCGTGACCGCTTTAAAGCCCTGGGTCACTTAGGGTTCATCTAATCTAATCTCTACAAGTTTAGCTACTCATAACGATAACAGAAGAATCAAAGGCAACAAAGAAGAGCATCATCCAGAGGAAGAACAGAAAAGAATCTGAAAAACCTAATTAAGACGACTCTGGCAGAACTTCTATCTTCTGGATCTCAACTTTAAGCTCCGAGTTCTCCGAGGTGGAAGGATGGCGTCACGATCTCTCCACGGATCTTCGAACTCTCTAAACTCTATCTATCGACCCTAGAGTCGGCTGACTCTCAAAAGTCTGATTTGTGAATAGTTGTTGGAATTCCCCCTTGGCTGGCTACCGACTGTTTCTTTAAATAGGTAAGATTAGGGTTTTCCAATTCTGCCGCGGAAAAGGAAGGAGTTTTTGGCGAAAAACTTAAGAAGTTTTCGCCGAAAACTTCAGTTAAAATCCTCTGTTTCCTTCGTTGATTTCTTCATAAATTTTCGGCGAAAACTTTATAGTATTTTCGCCGAAAACTTCAGTGTAATTCAGCTCACTCCGCCTGTGGGTTTCTGAAGGTATTTTCGCCGAAAACTGTGTAGTATTTTCGGCGAAAACATTGTGCTGGGCAGTTGGATCTTCGGTTCTGACTTCGGTTTGATTTCTGGTTCGATTCTGGTTCACTCCTTGAGGTCTTGAACACGTTTGTGGCTACGTAAATGATGGCAAAAACCTGTGCTATCACAAAAACACTAGAAAACCATCAAATAGACCCAAAAAGGGCTAAAGTAACCAAATCGGTAGGAAATAGGGTAGTTGAGTGAATATTCGCTATTTTACCCCTAAAACCATGTTTCAAGCAAGGAAATGTCGCTTAAATGAGGCTGATAATCACGTCAAATCGAGTGTCATCACCTTCCCTGTACCGTCCCTTTGTGCATTTGAATTCACCGGGGTGCTCTCGTTGACCACAAGCTCAACATTCTCTAGAACATTCTCTGGAATACGTGCGGTATGCACCTGCTCATAAAGGGAATCAGTGGCCTTCTGTGGCTCACTTGTGGGGGTGAAAGCTTTCCTCCATTCCAGTAGGAGCGGCGAAGTTCCACACGACTTCCTCTTACCCAGCACAGAGGACGTCGGTTGTTGTAGTTCTTCATCTCCGTCGATCTCTTCAATCACAACTCCACGATTGGGCCTCCAATTTTCAATCTCCATCTGCACGGACTCCACATGTGCGTTTATTAGCATGTCGACCTCATCCTCGGTCAAAAGGCGGATGTAGATCTGTACCATGCATTTTTTCCTTCCTTTGACCATCTTAGCAACATCCTCGTCATTGTAGATGGGTACATAACCCTCATTCAAGTCCTTCCCATCCGGCACCCACAAGTACTGCATGCAGTCCGCCGTCTTCATCAATCCAAGAACCATTCTGTTGAGTTCCACTAAAGAGAATCTTTCTTTATCGACATAGTCGAACCAAGCCGCCTCACCGTCGTGGTATCCCCATTCCCCTAGATGCCCATTGTAATGAAGCTCCACAGTGAACAATTTAGACTCTCCTGAGTACAACAAAAATACAGAAAGGGACAACAAAAATTAGAAAATAAATAATCTCATTTAAGGCTTCCATCTACCCCAGCAAAGCAAGGGTGACCCACCGAAATTAGAAGGCCTACAATGCGACGGCAGACATAAGTAAAGGACAAACGGAGTGAGGACCACACTTACCGTATTCAGGCTCTCTCTCCTCGTGTCTACGTTGCTTCCAGCCGCTCACCATTATCTGCTTCGAAAGGGGTTCAAAGATGGAATCTTGTCTCTAATTCGAATATGGGTTTTGGGGATGAATGCAAAAGGAAGCACAGTCTTCAAAATGGTAGGGTTTGAACGAAAGGAAGAAAAAGGGATTTTAGAACCACAGATGAGGAAGACAGTCTTCTTGTCTTATGGATAAGATATGTGTGGTGGGGAGAGAGTGTTCTTGGGTACCCAACCGCCATTAGCTACGATTTCCGAGGTCAGTTTTTAATTTTTACAGCTGGGGTTTGAATTTGGGTGTGGTTAACAGGTTTGAGTTAGATGAGCTTGGGTGGGTTGATTTAGATCCGAGGTGGCATAAATAAATGATGTGGAGGATGAGTTGGCAAATCCACATAGGCGGATGGACGACAAAGTGGATGTTCGTAGCTAACAGTGACCTCCTCAAAAAATGGCTCAAAGTTTGGTGACCACGGAAACAATTTTTTTTTGTTCAGTGACCTCCGGGTTATTTGGGCAAAGTTCGGTGACTATTTAGGTAACCGACCCCTAAGATTGTTGTTTTAATTTCCTCTCTTCTTATATGATGTATCACTAAACCTCATATGGTTGGATTTTTTTTTATCAATTATGTTATGTTGGATTTATGGATGATTAAAGTTTTGTTTATGCAACTTCCATTTGATTTGTTGCACTTGATCTTGGTTTGACCATGTGAGATATGGTTGGTTGTGTGTTTGACCCCTTCTGACCTATCTTTGTTGGTTGATTTTGATGCTTGAATGCTTAATTTGCATGTTAGTGTCCTAGGTTGATTGTTTGATAGCTTGTTTACATGATACACTTGAGAGGGGTATATTTCAAGATCATTTCAAGTGTATTTTCGCTCGGGCATTTCGAGAGTGAATTAGTTTATATTGGATATTTATGACTCCTTTAAGCAGCCATGAGTATGAGGAGCGCCAACACTTGCTCTCGTTGGACGGACAACCTCACTTTCTTTCCGGGTCCTCTAGATGGAGGGGGATCTCAATGTCCAATTCGATCCCATACCCAACCCAATAGGTACCCGATATGAAATGATGTTGTATTACCTTTAACGAACCAGACCCAATTTTTTCTACAATCATTTAGTTCTTCACTTCAACTCATCGATTGAGTAGTTTGTTGTTCCCTCTCGAAACTCTAATGCTCTAAAAATCGTAGCTTCATCTTGAAAATCTTTTTACAATCCAGATGCAGAGAGATTTGGGTTTCACCCGATACCCATTCGGGGGCGAGGATGGTTTGAATTTTATACCCGTTTAGTGTCGTGATGTGGGTATGAGTAATACCCGTTTAATAAACATGTGGATAGTGGATACGTGATATCTAGACTTGTGAATACCCATTGCCAAACCTAATCGGCAACGACATCCATATATTCATGAGGTTGTTGCACTATTAGGGTTGATTATTTAATTACCATTTAGGGATTAGGATTATACGAGTTACAATCGAGTCAGCTCACGAGCTTGGCTTAACGAGCTAACGAAACGAGTTGGCTCACGAGCCTGCCGAGACGACCAACATACTGGCTCAAGCTCGACTCATTTAGGTGACGAGTCTGTTCATGAGCTAGCTCGCTTATGACGAGCCGATCTCACGAACGAGCTTTTTTGAAGAAAAAAATGAGCCCGAGTCCGAGTAGCTCATGAGCAGCTCGGCTCGTATACGGCCCTATTGATCGTGTACAGAAATGATTGAGCTGGTTTAGAGCGAATAAAAAATTATGTTTTTGGATGATGTGATCCTCTGAGCTGGAAAATTCACCGGAGATTCGGTAAAAAAGCGTTGGAGATGCCTATTCGTTACAATTTACAAATTTAGGTGACCATGCTGTTACAAAATATAATTAGGTAACCACACTGTTACATGATCCATACTTTGGTAACCGCCGTGCTTTTCACCCAAGAAAAAAAATGTGCATCTTTGTTTTGGGAATCCAATGCCCATTAAATTCATGCTTTTCCTAAAGGTAAAGAAGTGACTGTGAAATCCAATGATGTCTAATTAATTAGTTATTCAGCAAAAGGCTGGTTCCTTATTAGTAAATGGTGCAGGATGGAGGATATCAGCAGAAAACAATTCTGAGATCCCCATTTCAGCTGAAAAAAATTCAACCTCGTGCCTCACTGTCATAAGTGCAGTGACATCCAATTAAAACCATACAGAACTTGAACCACCCAAACAGCTCCCCCTCGTGATTACTGTCCCAATATAAAAATCAAGAGTGAAGACAAAGGGAATCTATTGAAGCAGGTGAGTGTGTGTAATGTGTTAGCTAAAGGGTTCACATATAATGAAGTTAAAAAAAAATAAACAAAGAAAGACAAATCAAATAAGCAAAACCATGGATTCCTGGTGCCACCTGATTCCAGAATACAATCCGCTCCCCCATAAAAGGAGACAGGCGGCCGCCTCGAATCCACCGAAACCGACCCTTATCCACACGCATACGTACTATACTACTAATACCAGATTCCCCTCTACTAATTAATTTACCATTTTATATCCATGTTTATGTGCTTCAACTAGTACGCATGTGACCCTGATCCCCCCTTCTATAAATTCAAACAACCCTCCAACTCCAATCAATTCACCTTCTCTATCTAATAGACTAAATAAATATCCAAGTCTCCGAACACACATCCACGTCCTTACCAGAACAGACAAGAGTTAGAGTCGTTTATTATTCGTCATGTCCTCTACGGTGGCCAAAAACCAATCCACTCGGTCGGCGGAGGATCACGAAGAAGGGGATGAAGAAATTATGCCGAGCTCCGTCAGCAGCCACGTGTGCCTAAAGCCAGCTCACGCTCCAGGAACGCTGGACAAAGAGGTGGTGCTGAGGCGGATACGGCAGCGGAAGCGAATGAACAAGGTTACAGGAGCGATACAAGGTTTGTTCGGGTTCGGAGCGGCTGAGAAACCCAACAACGTTAAACCCGACGGAAGATCCGTTTGCGTCAAGTGGGTGGACGATGCCTTTGCTGCCCCCTAAGATTCTTGTCATATTTTCTAGTACTAAAGTAGTGGGTAGTTTGATAACAACTTTCGTTTTGTTCTTATTTTTAAATCTGTCTCCGAATTCGTAGTATCTTACACGCATTTAATAACATATGGTATTACTGTATTAATTATTATGTAACCAGTATTAATGAAATTTGGCTGGTACAGTATTCTGTATTTCGATTGATCTGCTGTATTTTCAATTTTGGATGCTTTGCTCTGGTGTTCAGCTTGATGGTTGATTTTTCTCCTTCAAAAAATTTAACGGATGAGGCTAAGATGCAGGCCTTTTAAGAGGGCCCAGGCCACCGTAAGGGCCCGGGACGCGACCGACCTAGACATAGATACGGGCTTAGACATGTGGGTGTCCAGGCCACCAGAGACCACTAAAACTCTAGCTCGCCGAAGGCACCCAATTCAAACCATGAGACTTCTAAGATAGGTCTCCAAGGATTTTATTTGAATATATTTAGTAGAGTTTTTACTTTTTAGCAATGAAGTGAAAGGAACAGGTATTTAATTATTTGGTTAGTATTTAAGTTATAATTGATTAAGAAATTTTGTCCTCTTAGAAATAGGATTAATATTAATACCTAGAGGTCGTTTGTTTGGTAGAATTGGATCGGAGATATTGAAATAGCTAGGGATTTAGAATAGCTAGAGATTGTTGAATTCTTGTCTATTTCAGAATAGACCGTTTGGATGAGTGATTTTGTGAGAATGTTGAATTAAAAAATTAAAAATCATTTAAATGAAAATAAATGAACCAACATGGAAAAGACCAAATTATCCTTGTTCTCTTCTCCTTCTTTTTTGAGTTGGTTATATACTAAGATTGTTTGTAAATAAAAATAATAAACAAGGGTAATTACGGAAACACACACTCAAATCACTAGAGAAAGTCCCAAATCACTACTATCAAGTAGAGATTTAAAAAATGGGCTGAAATCTATAGATGGGCCACCCTAGAATTTAATTCTTGGCAAATCTCTCTTATTTTTTTGCGAAACAAACAATCTATTTCATTCAATTCTAGGCAAATCACCCTTTAAATTCTATCAAACAAACAACCCCTAATTTTTAAGTGTTGCATACCAATATCCCCTCCTATAAATGATTAAAGAAGGGTTGATATAACCGTCCATCCATAAAAATCAGGTCTCATTCATTAAGCCACTTATTTCCCAATCAAGATGAATATTTTGGGAATTCCTACGGTTAGGACACCCTTATTATTCTTATTTGAGGACACAAATTCTCATCATTCAATTTTTTCTTAGAGATCTAAAGGTCAATATTAAATGGATACAAGAATAATTTTTATTTATTTATGAATAAGTATTTTCATTCCATCAAAATGTTCACACATCCAATGATAATATATTAATGCCTTTGAAAAAGCATTATAGGTGCCTAATAATGGAAAAGGGAACAAAGTACATCATTATTAGTAAAAAAAAAGGATAAGTAGAGAATGTAAAACAAACATAGAGGTAATTGTAATTCGTTATGTAGGTGGTGTCCAATAAAATCAAATCACCGAAATAGTGCAGATCTACTATAGTGACAACACATTCATTGTTGTCACCATAACAATACTGTTAAGGTACCAATTTTTTTTTAATTTTGGGTATCGATTTTTCATAATAGGTACATGATTTGAATTTGGAGTAACATTTTTATCCAAAAAAAATGTACCATTTTTTATAAAATGTACTTGATATGTAAAATTTAGGTACCAATTTTTTCATAATAGGTACTTGATTTGAATTTACAAGTACCCATTTTCATAGTAGGTACTTTATTTTTTAATTTTAGGTACCAATTTTAGTGTTGTTAGAATGACAACAAAAATTGTGTTGTCACCATAGAAATTGTCGAAATAGTGATAATCTGTCTGCATTCTACCATTCGCCCAAAAAATAATTTGGCTGAAAATTGTCATTGGTTTATGGTAAATGCAAATAAGAATTTAACAGTACTCAAAACACACAAAAATCTTTAGTTGTGCGTGTGATAAGTTTAAATGCACCTCATGTATTTAAGTTTAAGTTTATGATACTCATTTCAAAATATGGTAGATATCTTAGCATGATGCAACCAGTTTTGAATAAAATATACATTTGATGATTGGAGATAAAAACATATATGGTCAGAAGTGGGATTTGAACCCACGCCCCCTTTCGAAGATCAGAACTTAAGTCTGGCGCCTTAGATCACTCGGCCACCCTGACATTATTTTTCTTTCACAATCCCTTCTAATACTCCGTTTAATAGTAGTAAATTTGGTAAGCTAGTATGTATTTAAAATGTATGTGTATATACATATGTTCATCCAAAACAAGCAACAAAAGTCATGTTAATTAATTTTCTACGAAATTAACTTATAAAAAATAAGTATTATAAATAACCATTTATAATATTTGAATCATCAACTTGAATAATTTGTATGTACATGGGCCAAAAACATTGGTGGTCACCTAAGTTTGAGAGTCGTAACACCGTGGTCACTTAACTTCATTTTGTAACAAAGCACACATCTATGTTAAACCGATGTAACCGAGCAATTATTCCAGTCACTTTTGATGATTGGTCTGGCCAAAATGACAGTTAAGCATGCCACATCATCAAACATAATAAATTTTTATCCACCTAATTCAGTTAGAGGAGAAAAAAGATAATAGACAACGAAAAAAATGCCTAAAAATAACGTCTTCCCATTTTTGTAGATATTTGTTTGGTTTTTGGGTTGCCTATACTGATTTCAAAGGTTCAACTAAGTAGACTGTGGATTAAAAAGTTGTTTTGTTTGATGATGTGGCAAGCTTAATTGTAATTTTGGCCGAAATAATCATCAAAAGTGATCATAATATTTGCTAGGTTATATCGTTTAAACATAGATGTGTGCTCTGTTACAAAATGAAGTTAGGTGACCACGGAGTTACGATATCTAAACTTAGATGTCCGCCAATGTTTATGACCCGTAAATTGATGGACATCTCTTGATATGTTTTTTTCTACTTGTGTGACCAACTTTGACTTTTGTAGAAATTTATTGGGAACTTATTAGTAGCTAGATAATCTTGGTATATCTCAACATACCTCTTATTTTCAAGCATTCGAGAGAATTCTCCAAACAAGGTAGAAAGGTTGGTTTACGTGTCCAATTATGCACACAAACTATTGTTGAGGGACTCACACTCGATTGTGAACTCCCGCGTCTGAAATCTTGGTTCTCCCGTGCAGGTGACCACTGTTCACGAAATTAGTATAGGTAACTCAACCATTACTGCACCTTAGTATATTGACTAGTGAATATGGAGTTAATCATCATGTCCAAAGAAAATCAAACTGTTCGACTCTGTGAGCGCCAAATATGGCTACACACAAACCATTGCCGTACACTCTCGATGCTAATTTCATTCCCAATTTTCGCGATGCATTTTCGCTAATATGAAAAGTGCATAACCCATACAACGTACCCAATAAGTGAAGGATTTATGTCCATCGGTCCAAATCCGCATAGGAACTAGTTAAGTGTTGGGCCTGATTAATAGAATTAATTCGGACCGGTTAGGGATTAATATGTCTTGCTAGAGATCAATATTAATTAGTGGTTTGGGCCACGGCTAATCGGACCAGGTCCTACAAGGTCACACGCCTATAGTATGGACTGGATCATTTAATAGGCCCAATCCATGGTGGATTGGGACTACTGGGCTGGCGGCCCATTAGGGTTAGGAAGGGATTAGGGTTTCTGCTCTAATCCTATAAATAAGACTGCTAGGGTAGCAGTTAATCCTAAACCGAACACACTTTCTCTCTGAGAAAACCCTAGCCGCTATAACCTTAAAGCCGCTCTTCGACCAGAAGTTCTTGCAAGCTTAGGCGAGGAAGATCCGGATCCTAGCTAGCGTAGACTAAGTAGAGGAGCTGCATTTGGAGCTCTTTGGGTCGATCTAAAGGCTATAGGAGGTATTAGTTTTCGAGCTAATATCACGCTTCAAGAAGGTGAGTTACGATAACCCTTGTTATTGATTAATATGCAATCGAGCTCTTTCTAAGTTGTTAGATGTTGATTCGTATTTCCGCTACGTTTCTAGTTTTGCATCTAACGATTTCCTTCAAGAAGTTTGATATAATGCTAGATGCAACTGCAAGACATTCTATATATAAAGGGAGAAGGGGAGTTACTATTGAATGAATAGTGTTTCATTCCCTCCATTAAAGTATTTAAGACTTGGATCATAGATTTTTAAGAGTGGTCTTTTGTGGGTCATCTTGTGTTGGGTGTGTTTGTGAATTATGAGGGTAAAGTTTATGGGCTTGTAGCATTCTCATCTTCATAATTGACGTTGCAAAAACAGCCTCGCCCCTCCTGTCATTGTTCCACAATTATTTTTTTTGTGTGCTACGCATTATGTCAATTAATCAATCAACACTCTTCTATTTCTTTGGTTCTTTTTCGGCTGCCCATTTCACAACCATCTCGCTATGTGCTAATCAACACTCTTCTATGTCTTTTGGTTTTTTTTTCGGTTGCCCATTTCACTACCATCTCAAAATTTGACATCACTATTAATCAAAACTACCATTACTTGTCCTCTAAAATTTTCCGCTGCATCGCGCGGGAAATTCTAGTTGATCATTGAAAATCAAACGAAGACACTTCCCCCTCATGCATTCCAATAAGCTTTGGAATAACCATTCTAAGCTCCGAGTTGTCTCCTCAAACAATAGAGATGCACCCAACACAATCAACATTTGACGATGGTTGAATCCAGGAAAAAAAACCTGGAATGAATTGATTCAATGATAATATATCAGTGCCTTTGAAAAAATATTATAGGTACCTAATAATGGAAAAGGTAACAAAGTACATCATTGTTTATTTTTTTTAAGTAGAGAATGTAAAACAAACCTAGAGGTCGAAAATTTTCATTCCTTATGTATTTGGTGTCCAATAAAATCGAATCGTTGAATACTGATAATCGTTGAATACTGAATCGTTGAAAACAATGAGATTGGGGTGTTTGGGTTGGGATTGGGATTGGGTTTGCTCTTTTGACCGGTTGGGTCAAAAGTGATGAGTTAGACCTTCCACCTAAGTTTTCTTTGCTGACTACGCATGTTGACTACTCGATTTGGCAGAAAAAGTGATAAGTGAGATGAATTTGTTCGAATTTAAAACGTATAGGACTGATCCGTTTTTTTTTCCAAACAAATGGGACAATTTCGTACAAACCGCAAAGGAATGTGACTACTCATGCTAATTACCCTCAAAACACACAAAAATCTTTAGTGGCGACTGTGAGAAGTTTAAAAAGTTCTATGCAAATCATGTATAAAATCTTTAGCGGTGACTGTGAGAAGTTTAAAAAGTTCATATGCAAATCATGTATTTAAGTTTATGATACCCATTTCAAAATATGGTAGATATATGCATGATGCAACCAACTTACGAATACAATATAACTTGATGATTGGAGATAAAAACATATATTGTCAAAAGTGGTATTTGAAGTCACGCCTCCTTTCGGAGACCAAAACTTGAGTCTGACACCATAGACCATTCAGTCACCCTAACCTTATTATTCTTTCACAATCCCTTCTGATACTTCATTTAATAGTAGTAAATTTGGTCACCTAGTATGTATGTATAATGTACGTTTGTGTATGTATATGTTGATCTCAAAACAAATGCTAATAAATTTTCTACAAAATTAACTTATAAAAATAAGTATGACAAATAACCATTTATAATATTTATATAAATTGATGGACTCCAAAAAGAATTAAATCATCATTAATGATTTAAACTAATGATTGCAAACAACAACAAAAAAAAAACATGGTATCGAATCCATGTTTTTTCTTGTTGTATTTTCTTTAATAAACATTGAGTAACTATATATTAACAGAAAATGTCGGGCTTTTAACTAAAATAAATAAAAAAAATTAACTATTAACCTAAATAAATACGTTTCAAAACTATTTATTTCTGTAAATATAATCGCCCCAGGCATAGGCGATATCGCCCGTGGCCTAGGCGATATCGCCCACCGAGGATTGCTGGTCAAACCGATTCTAAACTGCCCAACCAACCGAGTAAATGCTGTCTGGCTGGACACATGGCAATCTCGCCCCAGCCATAGGCGATCTCGCCCCAGCCACAGGCGATATCGCCTAGGATACGGGCGATCTCGCCCAAGGGTTGGAGACCGGGCAATCTCGCCCCAACCCCTATAAATACCCCATTTTTCAACTCATTCTCCCACAGTACTCGGTAACCCCCTAAGGCAAAGGTAAGTCTCCTTTCTCCCTTTTTTTTTAATTACATAATTTAGTAGGTTTTAGGTTAGAGAATTAGTTTAGGGTTTTAGGTTAGAGAATTAGTTTAGGGTTTTAGGTTAGAGAATTAGTTTAGGTTAGAGAATCAACAACACTTGCTTGTACTTGCCCGTGAGGAATGTGCCGTCAATGATCATGACCCCAGCGCAGTGCTTGAAGGCTTCTATGCATGGGCCAAACGCCCAAAACACACTCTTGAACATCCTACTGTTACCCGCCGGGTTGGTTCTGATCTCGTACCGTGTCCCGGGGTTCGTGAGACGAATAGCATTCAGGATTGTCTCAATGTTGTTGTATGATGCCACCCAGTCTCCGTACAGCTTCTCGACAGCACGTTGCTTGCCAAACCACGCCTTCCGGTACGATATCTTGCGGTGGTACTTCTCCAGAATGCAATCAATAACTGTCTCAACCTTCAACCCCGGCTCTCTGCGCACAATGTGCATGATTGCATCTGAGATCAGCGTGACATCGAGCTGTGGGTGGGGCCCTAGTATCGTTGACCGGTCACAACTGTGGCCGTTGTTGAGTTGTCGTATTATCCAGAATCCATATCTGTTGCTAAGTGTAGAACGCATCCTCCAAGGACACGCCGGGTCGATGCACTTGATGGCCCATTCCTTCGGGTTGGAAGTGATTACTCTGTACTTATAGTTGCGGATGACTGCTTGGCTCTTCGTTAGGGACATCAGTTGACCTTTGGTAGAGAATGTCTGACCCAAGAAGAATTCCATCTCCACCGACCAGTACGCCTTCGCTGGGATCTGGAAGCGCCTGTCCATGGAGTAGGTGTTGGAGATTGTCATAATGTCGTCACAGTCGTCACCCTCGCTCGTGGCATGTTCCAGTGGCACATAAACTTCCACGCTATTTGCTGTGGCTCCCCCTTCTTCATCGTCGTCTTCCTCGTCGGGTTGGCCAATGTCATCGTCGACGTTTGGATTCCCTTCGTCCGCCGAGCAATGGCTCCTTTCATCTCCAGAATCGTCAGTGCTGACATATTCATCTCGCGCCAACCCCTCTTGGTCAACCTCCTGGAACTCCGGACCGATATGACTGGTCGCCATGTATTCCCCATCATACGTTTGGCTCTGCTCTGCCATCTGATTTGGAATGACCCCCGAGAAATCGGAGAACTGAGACGGCTCCTCTTCCATCAAGGCGTACAACTCGGCAACTTCGAAAAATGGGTTGACGCGAACTAAGTCGTATATGACTTGTACGCCGTTGTCGTCCGATATCGGCCTAGAAACGAAATGCGACAGATTTCCCTCAGAACTGTATATCGGCATTCTCCAGACAAATGACTGGATTATCTGATCCGCTCCAAGACCCATTTTCCGTTGGAACACGGTAACCACACTATCATAGATCGCTCGCTTGGTCATCTTCAGACGGACATTATTTCCCCCTTCGTAGGATAAGCCGGTCCAATCCTGCACGATACGGCCCCCCCAGAAAACTTGGATTCGGAATTCTCGTGACAAAGTGTAGTCGGCCATTTTAGAATGTTAGTTCTTTCGATTTGGTGACTAACCCCCGAAACTAACAAGGATTTATAGGGTGCTTAGTGATCCAAGATATAGGCGATATCGCCTATGCATTAGGCGATATCGCCCATGCCCTAGGCGATATCGCCTAATCCCTGGCTATTTTCACACCCGTGACTCAATCGAATCTAATCACGAGTCACGGGTGACAATCCACGGTGCTGGGGCGATATCGCCTAGGCCTGGGGCGATATCGCCTACACCATGGGCGATTATATTTACAGAAATAAATAGTTTTGAAACGTATTTATTTAGGTTAATAGTTAATTTTTTTTATTTATTTTAGTTAAAAGCCCGAAAATGTCATAAAGCAGAATAACAATCTGTACAAGGGCAGTGCTATCCCAACCCAGCATGAACAACTGACTTGTAGGAAAAAGTAGCCAAATTGCCTGCTGCTACAAAATCCCAACCCACCCAAAATCTAAAATCCGCCCCACTAAACCCCAACAGCAAAGAGGATACAACGTGATAGCCATTGTCAAATACAAAGTTTCTCCACATCGTGGCTGTATCCGAAGAAAAAATTCCTGCAACTAACATCCAACCACTAACCGTCGACAAGATTTGACAAACCGTGACTCGAGGAGAGCTATCTAAATCCTTAAAAATTCTTGCATTTCTCTCTTTCCACAAAAACCAGAGAATCCCGTGCAGCAACACCTTGAAAGCTGGAGCAAAAGTACTAGAACAGTTCATACATTTCCAAGTCGAGATAAACTCTGCTACATCGTCAAGTCTCGGTCCGAAGATGGAAAGTGCTGAACTTAGAAGACTCCACACCCTGCTCGTATAAGCACATCGAAGAAAAATGTGGTAATCGATTCCTCTGCTGATCGGCATAAGACACATCTATTCGAAGCTAAATCCTTTCCTTTGAAGATTGCCAATCGTCGCCACCTTCTTATGAAACACTTTCCAGCAAAAATCAGAAATTTTGGACGGGACCAAAGAACTTCATATCACCTCGTATGGGAAGTTTGAAACTCCCCCTCCAGCCTCATCCGCAAGCTGCAGTGAAGCACCGTGAAAAGGTTGTTCCTCTCTAGAGGCCAAACCAGGGATGGCGGCCCTTTGGTAAGATAGGAACTAGGATATCTTCAAGATACTCCATCAATCTTCTCCATTCCTCTAGCGCGCCACCCCGAAACGTATATCGTAAATGAATCGACCAAGTCCACCGGATCCCATAAATTAGCTTTGGAAGCCTTAGCACCGAGCGGTAAATCCCAGATAGGAAGTTGGGAAGGATTCCAAAGGGTACCCGAAGACAGAAGCTATAGTATCTGGATTCTCCACCGCCCCCATCGCGAACAAGGCCGACTTATGAAAGTTCACCTTCAAACCCAATATGCGTTCAAAGCAACAAAGGGACGCCAATAAAACCCTAACCTGAGACTCTGAAGCATCACAAAAAAGCAAAGCATCATCTGCGTAAAGAATGTGGTTAACCTGACCAGAGAGAGTCTCAGAGTTCATAAAGAAACCATCAACCTTACCTGCCTCCTGAACTTTGTTGAGAATCCTTGACAACATCTCCAACACATAGTTTCGAAGTGTAGAACTGGAACCACACCTACGTATCGGTTTTATTTTGCATTTAAATTAACCATTTACCCTTAAAAAGTGAGACTGAGAATGCCTATTATGCCAGGTTGGTTACTTAAATAATCACTAAACTTTGGCCAAATAACCCGGTGATCATTGATCTTCAAAAAATTTCCTAGCACTCGCTGAACTTCGACGATTGAACCGAATAGTCATTGTTAGCTACGGACATCCATTTTTCTGTCCATCCGCCTACGTGGCCACGCCACATTAGTTGCCACGTATGTTAAGTTCGCCACGTCACTATTTTCTTAACCCAAAACTGACCATTTAACCAACCCAAATCCCAAACACCCACCCAATTATCAAACCAAAATCTAATCCTTTCCGCCTTCTCTTTCTTCTTTCTCTTTCCTCCTTCTTCCTCTTCCTCCTCCTCTTCCCCACCACAACCACCATCACCCTCACCGGGATGCCACCGCCGTCGACGGTTGGGCTCTGGCCGTTGCCGATCTTCTCCTCTTCTCTCTTCTCTCTCCCTCTTTTTCCCTTCTTCCTACAATCACCCAGATCTACAAGCCCTCGGATCAATCCGGTTAGATTCGCCGCTCAGATTCTTCTTTTTCTTCTTCGTGGTGACGATTCATCCTCCTCCTTGGTTTCCCCAACTCCTCTATCAAATCCCTCTCTTCTCTATAGTCCACCTCTATCCTCCTCCTTAACCTCCTCGTATTCCTCGGCAAAGCGCATCCCAAGCTACCAATCTGAGACCCTCTATTCTTGGATCTCTAGCTGGAACCAGTCGACTCACCTTCCTCTGTCGCCGCCTTAAGGAGCGAGTCCGACGTCCTTGGCACCGTAGAATAAGATCTGGGTGAAGAGGTGTTGCGGCCTTGAATAGAAGCTAAGATCGTGGTTTTTTGTTACGAGGGAGGCGGATTCGGGGCTCGAAATGATGACGTATGAGAGGTCGCCGAGCTGGAGGTGCATTAGGTGGGGCCCGTGTTTGTCGGCGAGGTCTCTGAGGCGGTGGTGTGGCTATTTGGTGAGGAGTTGGCGGAGGTTTTCGATGAAGGGAGAAGCTTTCCTGCCGGCGGCGAGTAGAAGGTCTGGTGGGGATGGCCAGCGGCGGTGGTTTTGTTAAGAGGGGAGGCTGTTTCGGGTTAAAGAGAAGAGAGGAGGTGAGACTATTTTCAGAAAATTGAGAGAAGGTGGGTAATTGGGTTTGATGTTTGGGTTGATTTTGAGTAGATAAGATCTGATGTGGCATATTTAAATGATATGTACGTCTAGTTGGCAACTCCACATAAGTAGATGGATGGAAAATTGGATGTCCGTAGATGGTAGTGACATCTAGGTTAATTGTCCAAAGTTTAGTTATGGAAGGGAATTTTTTTAAAGTTCTGTGATTTCTGGGTTATTTGGCCAAATTCAGTGACCATTAAAGTAACCAACCCCTATTATGCCTATTATGACAATTCATGGTTCAATTTGTTAAAAGTAGTAACCATTAATTCATAGAACTCGGAAAAAAGGAATTATATCAAACCTACAACATGAAATAAGATAAATTTTTGAACTGTTAATTCGGAGAACACTACAAAAAACGCCATTTGGCGTCGATCAAAATATTTAGTGTCGGTCAGCAAGACCGACGCTAGATTCGGTGACGCTAAACGTTAGCGTCGGTCCTTTGGTCAACCGACGATAAAATAAAAACGACCAACGCTATATATTTTGGGTTGAACGAATGGTTGGCTGACCAACCCAATTTTTTCGTTTTTTGTTTTCATTTTTATTTTTCATTTATTATTTTCATTTTTATTTTTATTTTTTTCTAATCTGGGTTTTTTCCAGATTTGGGTTTTTTCCCAGATCTTGTTTCTCTTCTCCACCGCCGTCATGTTGGCTTCGTCGTCTGGCGGACGGCGGCTGGGATGCGGCGGTTGGAGGAGGAAGTGAAGGCGGACGGCGGCGGAACGGTGGCGGAGTTGTGGTGGCGGTTGGGATGCGGCGGCTGGAGGAGGAAGTGAAGGCGGACGACGGCTGGGATGTGGCCGGTGGACGGCGGATGTGGAAGGAGAGTTGAGGGTGGAGGATGAGAGGGGGGGGGAGGAGAGTTTGAAGAGGAGGAGGAGGAGGAGGAGAGTTTGGAGGAGGAGGAGAGTTTGGAGGAGGAGGAGGGTGGTGGTTGGGAGAGTTTCAGGAGAGAGAGAGGAGAGGATTGAGAGAGGTGAGAATTTGAGATTAGGGTTCGGATGAGAGTTTAAATACTTACGTCTCAACCGACGCTATATACACGCGTTACCGATGCTAATCCGTTTCTGATGACCGACGCCGATCTACCCGTCCAGTCAACCAAAAATCGAACCAGGAACGGGTAAGAGCGTCGGCTCTTAGGCCCATTTAGCGTCGGTCGGCAAACAACTGACGCTAAAACGCGAACACTACAAAAAAACTCCTTTTAGCGTCGGTTGAAACGTCGCGTTTTAGCGTCGGTCGGTCACCGACCGACGCTAAACAGCTGACTTCGCGTTTTAGCGTCGGTTGATTGTCGACCGACGCTAAAATGGCCTAAGAGCCGACGCTATTATCTGGTTTTGGTTCGATTTTTTGGTTGACCTGATTGGTAAATTGGCGTCGGTCAGTAGAAAGAGAATAGCGTCGGTCATTGACCGATGCTAAAACGCGTGTATTTAGCGTCGGTTGACACGCATTTTAGCGTCGGTCATCGACCGACGCTAAAACGCGTAAGTATTTAAACCCTCATCCTAACCCTAATCTCAAATCTCTCAATCCTCTCCTCTCTCAATCCTCTCCTCTCTCTCCTAAAACTCCTCCTTCTCCAGCCACCAGCCTCCTCCTCCTCCTCCAAACTCTCCTCCTCTTCCTCCAGCCACCAGCCTCCTCCTCCTCCTCCTCCAAACCCACCAGCCTCCTCCTCCTCTTCCTCCTCCAAACTCTCTTCCTCCTCCAGCCACCAGCCTCCTCCTCCTCCAGCCACCAGCCTCCTCCTCCTCCTCCTCCAAACCCACCAGCCTCCTCCTCCTCTTCCTCCTCCAAACTCTCCTCCTCCTCCAGCCACCAGCCTCCTCCTCCTCCTCCTCCTCCAAACCCACCAGGCTCCTCCTCCTCTTCTTCCTCCAAACTCTCCTCCTCCTCCAGCCACCAGCCTCCTCCTCCAAACCCACCAGCCTCCTCCTCCTCCTCCGCCGACCACCGGTCACATCCCAGCCGCCGTCCGCCTCTCACATCCGCCGTCCGCCGTCGACCGGCCACATCCGCCGTGCACCAGACGACGCAGCCATGAAACGAGATCTGGGAAAAAACCCAGATTAGAAAACAAATAAAAATAAAAATGAAAATAATAAATGAAAAATTAAAATGAAAACAAAAAACGAAAAAATTGGGTTGGTCAGCCGCCCACTCGGTCAAACCATATTTTAGCGTCGGTCGTGTTTTATTTTAGCGTCAGTTGACCAAACGACCGACGCTAAATTATAGCGTCACCGGATCTGGCGTCGGTCTTGTCGACCGACGCTATTTATTTTGGCGTCGGTCATGACCGACGCTAAAACGCGTGTATGACCGACGCCAAATAGCATTTTTTTGTAGTGGAAGTCAGCTGTTTAGCGTCGGTCTGTGACCGACTGACGCTAAGCTCCGATGTTTTGATCGACGCTAAAAGGAGTTTTTTTTGTAGTGGAAGATTGAGAATCTGTAAGCTTGATCGACGACGAGGATTCAACCGCCTCTGAATGCCCGGATTAGGAGTGGTGACAAATGTTTGATTATGTCTAGTAGACATAATCCATAAGGACCCTTAGATCTCCTTATTACACATCCAATGGTAGATGAATTTTATGAATAAAATAATGATATCCCATTAGTAATTACCCCAAAATAAATGTATTTATTACCCAAAATTTCATATCATAACTTACCTTTACTAATTTATTACCTTTTATAACCGTTGCAAAAAAAAGAAACTGCAACCTTTCTCTCCCGATTCTTCTCTTCCGTCAAGTCGCTTTCTGCTGTTAGTCGCCGATTAAAGGAGTACTCTCCGTCGATGAAACCGCCTACTGAATCCATTCATTCAGGTAAGCACTACCAAACTCCATCCCCACTGGCGATTCATCAGTACTTCGTTCGATGTTTGATTCTGTTTTCTTTGTCAGGTGCATCCGTCGTCGGTTCGTGAATCTCGAAGAACCCATACCCAGGTTCGGATTTCTAGCTCTGCATGTGCAATCAGACCGAGTTCTGATATCGATTGTGTGTTTTGGAATTAGCTTTTGAAACCAGCATTCATCGCGGTTTTATGTTTTTGTGTGGGTGATTGGGAAACGTTTCGATACTATTATTATGTTAATAATAGTATCCCAATTGATTCGTGGTTGTTTAGCCTGATTTGCGTTCTAATTCACTACAAAAAAATAGCTGTTTGGCGTCGGTCATACACGCGTTTTAGCGTCGGTCATGACCGACGCCAAAATAAATAGCGTCAGTCGGACAAACCGACGCCAGATTTGGTGACACTAAACTTTAGCGTCGGTCGTTTGGTCAACCGACGCTAAAACGCGTGCCAACCGATGCTATATTATTTCGATCGAACCACCAACCGGCTCAGTGGTTAGCAGATAGCGTCGGTCGATACTTCTGACCGACGCTAAATTGCTAGACCGACGCTAAAACGCGCGTGTCTGGTCAACCACGCGTTGACCTACAGCCGACGCTATTATAGGTCCGACCGACGCTATTAGAGGTTCCAGTGGGCAGAATTCTGCTTAATTTTTTCGTTTTCTCATACTCTTCTAGTGCCAATACCTGCATAAATTTCCCTGCATACATCAATTTCATTTTCACAATTCATTTTTCCAATTAATAAACATACTGAATAAACATTGTTCTATAAATGTCGAAAACATCCTCCTAAAACATTCTACTAAAACATTGTTCTAACACATGCACCTTAAACATCCCCCTAAAACACCTAAAACACATGCTACCTACTCATCCTCCTCGTCATCGTACGAGTCCATGTCCTGGGCATCCATATCTGGGGGCATACTCTCTTTTCCCATTTGAAGATGAACCCACCAACTGGCTGAGCCGCTGGACCTCCTCCTGCAGATGGCTGAGCCGCTGAACCTCCTCCTCCAGATGGCTCAAGCGCTGGACCTCTGCCTCTAACACCCTCACTCGATCATCAGCGGGACAATGGCCGAAGACGTGAGTAGTAGTAGTAGCTGAACTACTACCCTGACTCGATCCACCAGCTGCTTCACCACGTCTCCTACTCATATTAACCTGAATACACAAAGACAACAAATAATTAGAATTTGACTATTTTAAAATTACATATATCATATACTACATTACATTACCTGGGAGGGGGTCACGCCAGTTCCCATACCGCGAACTCTACCACTGTGCTCCTTCGGATAGACAAGTCCGAGTGCATCATTCGCAGAAGGAAATGTCGGGACTGTGGGATCACGGGTCAGCTCCAGAATCCGAGGCTGCACATTGATGACACAAATGAGTTTCACAAACCAAAGTTATATAAATAGACACTATTGGAGATTATTTTGTTAGATTGGAATAGGTGATCAAGTACTTACCACATTAGGATCAGTGTAAGTCTGATCCTTCTTTGTGTGAGTGATAGCATACAACTCACCTCTACTGGGCGCATTTCCTCCCCTTTCAACTGCCTACAAGTGTACGAACTAAACAATATGAATACACTTTCTAAAAGGTACTAATACACAAAAAAATATTAGCAATTTGAACTGAATTATTACCAACTCCAGTCCTCTAACTCGCAACTTCTTTGACCCTCCAGTGTGTGGTGAGGTGTAAGTCCTCCGGGCGACTGAATTCTTGCGAGATCTCGCCTACAAAATGTTATTCATTTAAATGATGTACGTTGATATAATATATTCACATAATGCTTAATTTGTAATCGACTTACCACCATATCGGGTCTCAGTCTGATATCCACAAACTGTGCTCACATAGGCGCAGAGATCCTGCCCGGCTTGTGTTCTATTGCCCACGCCTTAGGGATCTCCACAAACTCATCCCAGTCGAAGTCCTGGCCCGCTTCTTCAGCTTCCTTCTTCAATTTATTCTTGTATGTGTTAACCACATAACTTCTCCAAAGGCGGGTTTTGCAGTCCTTCCACTTCCTGCCAATATCCTCCATGATGTACTTAGTCGCAGCATCTGTCAGCTCTGGTGGCTCAATCAAGATACAACGCTGCATCAAATTCAATGATTATAAATTTGTACTTATTATTAAATTTACATAACACATGAATGAATTTCATATTTGAATACTTACAAACACAGTAGCCTTCAAATCATTCTTCTCTCCCTCCGTCACGTTGGGCCACTCCTCATACTGTAGTGGGATGAGGTTATGGTCATTCCCCAGCAGACCCATAAACTGGCCCAACAGAGCGGTGGGGCCCGCAGCCGTAGGCCCTAGAGGCCCCCAAGGCATGATGACCTTCTTCCCATCACGAAGGCTCAAAATCTGGCTACTAGCCACAGGCTCCTGAGTCCTAACTCCTGCTGGATCGATGAGCTCTACCATCCAAGGACCTGAACGAGGAGGCATATATGCAAATCCAAATCCAAATATTTATGTCAAACATTCGAGTATTGAATATTGAACAATAACACTTAGATCAAAATAATTTTACCAAACACTAGTTAATCATCGAACTCTGCAATTCCAGGCCTGGCTAGGGGTTTATCAGTGGAATTATCAAAATCAGACAACTCTGGATTCATAATCATCTCACTCTCATGCACTAAGTTGCCTTCCTCATCACCCATGTCGTAGACATCTCTGGGTTTGATATGTACAGGAATACACCAGCCCTTATCCACCTTATCTTCCACATAGTAGACCATTCGGGCCACCTTTGCTTCAATAAATGGCTCGTCATCTAAGCGACTTCCCGTGTATAGCAAATGTGAGAAATTAAGTTGTGTGAACCCCAACCTATCTTTCTTCACATACCTTGGATTGTGAGTGTTAGCCCATTTACACTTGAATAATACCACACGTAAATCTCCATAATAATTCAGCTCAAGTATGTCTTCTAACTTTCCATAGTACGCGAGTTCGCTTGTGTGAGGTCGATTGTCCACTGATAATTATGAGTTTCATAGCTGCCGTACACACCACTATTCTGAGTACTGAGACCCTTATCACGACTAACTGTACGGAAACGATAACCATTCACGTCGTAACCAGTATACTGATAAGCTTGTCGAGAAGGTCCTCGTGTCATTATCTTCGCTCAAAAGCTTCATGCAGCAAATCAATGATCTTTGATATTGCTTTATCGATGATGTTATGCATCCCCTTGATATGATAAAGTCTCAAAATGAAAGATAGTTTGGAGAACTTCTTACATCCTTCGTATAGTACCGTTTCTCCATCTTTTAGTAAATCCCTCAAATTTACATTGTCATCATCAAC
Organism: Linum lewisii; assembly: GCA_034768395.1. Lineage (NCBI taxonomy): Eukaryota > Viridiplantae > Streptophyta > Magnoliopsida > Malpighiales > Linaceae > Linum > Linum lewisii. The sequence goes on along the minus strand of CM068303.1, from coordinate 48,302,370 downwards.
CGGCTCTTGTATTGGCTCAGGGATGCTGGTGTCAATATCTTCGCTCATAGCAATTTCTTCATTCATTTGACCTGCCTCATTAACATCTTCATTAGCAAGTACTTCAGTAGTAGTCTCGCGGACCTCCTCAGTAACGACACCAAAAGCATCATTAACCATTGAACGAAGTGATCTAATATGATCACTTCCATGCACTGCAGTCCTAGAAGAAGATCCGTACAGACGCTCTCCATGTCGATCCCAAACAGTATATCCTGGCGGAAATGGCTTGCGGAGTAAATGCTCGTACACATCATCTCTACACAACCACTTCTTGAATCCACATTTTGGACATGGACAGACTATTTGCTCTCCGTCGTTGTTGTTGGAGAAAGCAAAATTCAAAAAGCTTTCTAAGCCAGTCATGTACTCCGGTGATAATCTTGGGGTGTTAATCCAAGATTTATCCATTAGGAGATACCTGATTTCGTGTAGGGAATAGATTCTCAGTACTGTAGATCATAATCTATATATAAAGTTAACTTAGGTAAAATGCTAAGATGTTATAACATTAATTTAGAATCATGTAGTACCAAATAATATACTAGTAACTAGTGTTTGTACGAAATTACCATGAAGTAGCTAGCAATATGCTACTGAGTTTAGTTAACTTAAAAAACAAACCCTAACTCAACCATATTCTAACATTAATCATATTCTAACAATTACTTAAAAATAACAAACAATTCTACTAATTAATCTCATTTAAAAAAAATTATAACTGATCATAGTGAAAACAACATACATATTACTATACAAGTTTAATCAGTTTTATGAGACATGCATATTACAATCAATTAATTTACGTGTAAAAAAAAGACAACAAATGCATACCTTACACCGGGGTGAGCTCCAAAAAGGCAGAAGACAGAACCACGAGAAAATAACTACTCGAAACGGGCACTGAGAAAATAACCACAACATGTACAATTAGAACTAATCAGAATAACTATTTCAATCCACAACAATGCTATTGACACATACAATCTACAATTCAATACTATTCTAGGAGTCACAGCAATTTCAATTCACCACAATTCTAATAATCACAACGTATACAATTCTATAATTCTATAATTCTCTACAATCCTAAATAATCAGAACATATACAATTCTAATTCTCTACAAAATAAATGAAATTTAAATTACAATGTACAAATTAAATAACTTACACCGATACATAGGAGGAGATGTCAAGGAAGCACGAGAGATGAGAACAGCGTCACAGCAGCTCCTAGCTCGAATGCCGGCAATTTCAGAGGATTTTCAGAGGATTTGGGGAGTTGAGAGAACTTCAAACTTTAGGGAGGAGTTGCATAATGATTTCTGTCGTCTGGGATGGTTTTTAAATGTTCGCGGTTTAGCGTCGGTCGATGACCGGCTAAAACGCGTGTTAGCCGACGTTATTCACACGCGTTTTAGCGTCGGTCATCGACCGACGCTAAAGTGTTTCTGCTGACCGACGCTGATCTAATCGTCTGGTTAACCAAAAAATCGAACCAGGAAAGGCATATAGCATCGGTTGTCATGCTAATTTTAGCGTCGGTCGGCAATCAACCGACGCTAAAACGCGAAGTCAACTACGTAGCGTCGGTTGTTGACCGACCGACGCTAAAATGCTACGTTTCAACCGACGCTATAAGCCTTTTTTTGTAGTGATTGTCTAGAATCAGCATTGTGGTTACGTTTGAGTTTGGGAATTAGGTTTTAGGTTTTGTGTGGATGATTGGGAAACGTTTCGATACTATTATTAGGTTAATACTAGTATCTCATTTGGGGTTGATTTTGTTGGGGATTAGTTATGTGCACCAACATTCATCTCTTTTATAGGTGTTTCTGCACTAATTTGGGGTTTGAACCAATACTGTTATTAGGCTAATACTATTATTTGTTCTGACTTGTGTTTCGTGCTATTGATTGTTGCTGGTAATTATAGTATATTAACAGTTGATTCATTCAAAGTAAAGGGAAATTGCATATGTAGTTTTATTCTAGGGAGTAAACTCTAAACCCTAAACCCTAAACCCTAAAACCCTAAAACCCTAAAACCCCTAAACCCTAAACCCTAAAACCTAAACCCTAAAACCTTTTTGATTTGTGTTTCTGGTGTGTGATTTGTTCCTACTAATAGGATTCAATATGACTGAATTTGAACATATACTTGTCATTGAACACAAAAAATGTGCAGATAATAGTATTTTGGCAATACTAATACTGAGTTATGTAATTCGTTGTTGATTCTGTTGTTAGTTTATGTACAAATGCTCTTGCCTCATGTTAATTTGTTTATTGATTTTGTTGTTTGTTAACAGGATTGAATTTGCTCAGGATCACATACCTGTTTGTTAACAGGTAGATTTTCATTGGGAGGCGTTGACGTTCAAAACTGTCAAGGATGCCGAATCATTTTACTGAGACTATGATCATAGTCTCGGATTTGAGATCAAAATAAGATCCAACCAACTTCATCCTTTTATCACGGTTCGGAATGGGAGAATTAGTCATCCTGAACGAAATATCAACTGAAGATGATTATGAACACAAAACATAAAAAATAAATTATTTATTATCATATTGAAAATCGAGTTGATACTGAATAAGTTAAAAAATGAAAGTTTCAAAATAATAGTATTGGCTGAATAATAGTATTAGCTCCATATCGTGTCCTTGCAAAATTTCGAGATTGCCTGAAGATGGTGCAGTATTCTCAGTCGTTTCTGAATGATTTTCTTCGATTGGATCATTGGGTATGCGATTAAGATCAAAACCTCCGCTCATAGGCTGCTGGTTGGCTTCATCGATTACAACATGAGGCTCCATGACACAAGCAAACAGCCGCAGGCTATGAAAATGCGAAGATGGACTGAATAATGAAAAAAAGGAAGTAAGAGATAGGTTTTATCTCGGAATTGAATCAGAATAATATTAGTCATAATTTGGTAACTGATATAAATGATTGATTGCAAAAAATAAGTACAATATCCTAATATAAATGCCGCCCCTAATAAATCATATCTAATAAATGCAATTAATTCATTTTCATTCCATAAATTAATCGGCCCAAAATATACACTCAAATCCGACGGCTGTAGTTGATTATGTTGATCTGACATAATTTGCATTATGTCACCATCCTTTGCCGGTTGCCCCCTATATATATAAAGCTTGACTTGTGTGACCCCTATAAAGCTTCCTCTATAAATGGGGTAATTAGCATTAGGAGTCACATTCCTTTGGGGTTTGTACGAAATAGTCCCATTCGTTTGAAAAAAAACGGATCAGTCCCATACGTTTTAAATTCGAACAAATTCATCCCACTGATCGCTTTTCCGGCCAAATCGAACAGTCAGCATGCTTAGTCAGCAAATAAAACTTAGGTGGAAGGTCCAACTCATCTATTTTGACCCAACCGGTCAAAAGAGCAAACCCAACCCAAACCCCCTAAAACAATGAGTCTTAAACTCACGTTTCTGAACTCAGCTATTGAATCAGTCTGAAACTTCCTCTTCCCTTATTTTTTTGAATCTAAAACCCCTACTCATCTGTCTCCTTCTTCTTCCTCCTCTTATTATCTGTCTTCATCTTTCTTCTTCTTATTAATTTTCTTCATACTTGTTGAAGAAAAGGTTTCAAATAGAGAAGGGTGAGAGCTGCAGAAAGGGAAGTCGATAGACTTCTCAGAGACCAAGAGCTGAGTTCAGAAACGTGGGTTTGAGACTCATTGTTTTGGGGGGTTTGGGTTGGGATTGGGTTAGGTTTGCTCTTTGACCGGTTGAGTCAAAATAGATGAGTTAGACCTTCTACCTAAGATTTTTTTGCTGACTAAGCATGCTGACTGTTCGATTTGGCCGGAAAAGTGATCGGTAGGATGAATTTGTTTGAATTTAAAACGTATGGGACTGATCCGTTTTTTTCAAACGAATGGGACGATTTCGTACAAAACCCAAAGGAATGAGACTCCTAATGCTAATTACCCTCTATAAATGCCCACCAATTTGTAGAATAATTTAATTTGTAGTTTTGAGTTCAGTTTCATCCTAAAATACAGTGATTAATGTTCATCGAATGAATAATAAATTAATAATGTATTTCCTCCATTTGAATTGATTAGTGGACCAAATGAAAACATAACATATATACTTCAAACCTTTTGGCGAGTTGCTAATTATTGTGCCTTGGTTTGTCTTCTTTTGCTCTATACTTTGTCACATGGAAGATGGAACATTTCAACATTCATTTGTCAAATTGCAAAGTATTTACCATTAGGATAAAAAATAGAGATAGCTTTGTAGCTAGCTTAGAGAGCAACTTTTTCGTATATTTGGAAATTATTTGATGCAAACAATAATTATAATTAAAAATATGATTAACATTTATTTATAATCTAGTTCATATATATATATGGTAAACGCTTCGGTGCACCCACACGCTTCGTGCCCCCACTAAAAGTGGGTGCACCGGGTATACCCACTGATGTTTGTGCTATCTAGAGTGATATTTCTATTGAACTAATCGTTTATATCAATAGATTTAATCTTAATAAGTCTAAATTGAGCTTAATTACAATTTTTTGTCATCATAGTTTAAGATTATACCTATTGTTCTTCAGGTTTCTTTCTACAGCTGCATTTTTTCTCAATATGTTAGATTATCATCTCTACCAAATTAGTTTTTTGTTCAAATCGTCTTATATATCCTTTAACAACATGTAGATTATTATACTCGGAAAAAAATATTAAAAACATGTTTATCTATCAAAATGTTAATGGGTTTACCCGGTGCACCCACTTTTAGTGGGTGCACTGGAGTGTTCATTATATATATATATATATACTAGATTATCATCGGCCCATTGGCCGACATTTTTAGGATTCCTGAGTTAGATTACTCAAATATATAGTTAGTTTTTTTAGGCTTGGTAATTCATATCCGAAAATTGGGTACCCACCCGAAATTAGATTGATTTGGGCGGGAATTACTCGTTGACCGAGTAAAGTTGACGGGTATATGCAAATCCAATACCTAGTTAGAGTGGGTAAAGGGTGGGGACGGGTCTGAAGGTATCCGCCCCATACCCAACCCAATGGATACCCATATGAAACGATGTTATATTATCCACAATATATCATGTATGTTTAAAGAACCAGACCCACTTTCTCATTCATTCATTCATTTTTTCACTTTAATTCATCGATTGAGCAGTCCCTCGTTCCATTTGAAAACTCTAATGCTCTGAAAATCGTAGTTCTATACTGAAAATCCCTTTGCAATCCATATACAGAGAGATTTGGGGTTCACCCGATACTCCTTCCCGGACGGGTATGAGTAATACCCGTTTAACAAACGGATGGGTAGCGGATACGTGATATCCGGACTTGTGGTACTCAGGCCATTGCCAAGCCTGGATTTTTTGCTAGCTGCTGTATTTTACTTTTTATTTTAAAAAGTATCCTAATTATAATTTGTTGTTAAAAAGGAGAATAATCAATATCGGTAAATAATTAAACTATAAAACTCAATATTGTCCACGTTAATAAATTGTAGTTCATAAAGGAAAAAAACTGTGTTTACCAAAAACACAATTTTTTGTCAACGTAACTTACAGGGGAAAAAGCTGAGAAATTAACTGTTTTTTTTAAACAGTTTATTTTTGAAAACAGTTTTTTATTTGTCAAATTCCTAAAATTATGGGGGAGAAGGAATTTGAAAATTTGCTGATGTGTCAACTGAAAAAAAGGGGAATCTCTTTTAATGTATTTATAGATATATATATAAATCAATAACAAATGATAATTACGGTTTATCTCCTGAAGTGTGATTATACTAATATTTGTTGAAGTCTTTAGATCAACGTCGAGAACTCCAAGTATAGCTACTCTACTTAGTTCATGCTATTTGCACGAAGCTTGACGAGTAACCGATGTGAGCTTGTAGAACATACATCTCTTTCTAGTTTGTATTGTTGTTGTGGTGAACACTCCGGTGACGCCGACACGTGGCAGTGTATAATTGGTTCAGAAAATTAATTCATAAAAATATCATTCACAGTCCCCAATTTAAATTAATTATATCCTATGATCATTCATTAATTAAGAAATTATTTATCAAATTTTTGTTAACTCCGTTCACTTTCGTTTTGAATTTAAATAAATCCATAAACTTTTTTTTCTTCATTCTCCTCTTGACTGTACGGCCGGTTACTCCACTGGAGATCCTGTTCCGATGTTGCAATCAGCGACCAGTTCCTCGGCCTGGGCCGCTATACCAACCGCCGAAGGAGATCGTCGTCGTGGCTCCACGGTCCTTTGACCGAATCCACGCCGGAAATTTGATCTACTTACCATAGATCCCCTGTTTCACACATTTCATACTTCCCCTTCCCATCTACTTAGCTACAACCCTCGATTCCTAGACTACGAATGGTATTTTAATCAATTTTTTAACATTAAAGAATCGGATTAATGAATTAGATTAAAAGTAATTAATTGATGAATCAGATTGAAGAAGGGGTCAGAGAGAGTCGGAGGAATTCCCGGCGGACCTATTCGAGCTGATCTCCCGTCAAATCGTCCATCGAGCTCGCATACGCATACGCCGCCGCTCCCGAAGCTGCTTCCAGGCGCGTCGTCGTCAGCTCAGCTCCCTCTCCGTGGCCAATCTTCAGTCCGCCGTTAAAACACCCCATCGACCGCCGCAGTCGTGCCTCCTCCGGGTAGATTAGGCTCCTTCGAGATTTCGAAGCCGGAGAGGGAATGCAGAGCTTCCTCAACAATGGATTCTCATCCTTGCTGCAAATCGATCTCCATCTCACAACCGGATTTTTCGCAGAGCTCATACTCTGTTTCATCGGAGTAGAACACTGATCAATCGGAGAAGAACAAATCCGATTTTCACCCAAGAACTCCTCCGATTACTAATCTGACTAATTTCTTTCACCTCCCCTGTTCCTTCAAACCCCATCAATGGCTCCGCCGTACCGATCAACCGGAGCATCTTAATTCCCAGGAACCGGCGACCCAGGCTCCAACCTCTTAATGAACAACCCATGTGTTGTGCCACGAACGGAAGCAGATCGATTGCACACCCACACACCCACACAAAGCTAAAGGTAAGGGACACACAGATTTAACGTGGTTCGGAGAAAATGTTCCTCCTACTCCACGGGCAGCAGCCAACACACAAATTCACTACTATCTTGAGTGATTACAAAGAGTAGGAAGTGGACACACACTCTCCTATCTCTACAAGAGTTTCTCAACTCACAAATGTCTAAGAAGACTCACACTCACCCTCATATGGATGATTACAAAGAGTAGGAAGTGGACACACACTCTCCTATCTCTACAAGAGTTTCTCAACTCACAAATGTCTAAGAAGACTCACATCACTCTCAAATGGATGTTGAGAATGATGATCTCTACACCATTCTACCAAAGCCTTTTATAGGCTCACACTCCACACATTAGATGAGCACATTCAACTCACCTAATCATTCAATCACTCATACATGGAACCACACCAATGCATTTCTCCAAGTTCACTCTTGGAGAATGTGTTCCATGTACCTAATGAATGCTTGGTGCATTCACAACCTCCAATACATGAACCAATCTTTGATTCATGCTTCCAAATAATCCAATGAACTTTAGCCAATTTCCAACACCATGTGCTTCATTGTGCCGCTAGTCTACCAAGTAAGAAGAAGAATAAGAAGAGTGAGGGAGGTAGGTTAGCGGAGTGAATGACAGCGGGTAGCGGCAGCAACGAGGGAAGGGAAGGTGGGTCGACGGAGGATGAAATTAACATAATAATTTTATTAATTATTTTGTTACTTTTTGTTAACAGTTTAATTTATGTTGTACTTAATCATATGACTGAATTTTAATTGGGGACTAAAACTATAAATTTTCACTTTAATTTCTCTGACTAATAACACGATGATATGTGTCAGCGTAACCGATTACGTGCGTCACCGGAGTGCTCATTGTTGTTGTTTGTATTGTTGAACATTAAACTTGACACCCCTCCAAAATTTGGAAACAAGAATATCACTTGTAGTTTCACGGCGGCTACTCAATCGAAACAGAACAAAAAAAAGGCCACTCTCTTCTCAAATTGAAGAGGTCAAGTCAAAGTGTTGGCCTTCTTAGCTCTTATTACAATAACAATACAACCGAAACAAATAACAACATCAAGACGACGACAGTGGGAAAATTAACAAATTAATAAAAACCAATCCTTTTCCCACACTGTATAATATATGCTTTCATTCAATAATTAATTTCTCCCCTCTCTCTCTCTTTCTTGATTCTTTCTTTCTGTGTTCTTCGCATCTTCAGCTTCCTCGCATATGTAAAAATTCACCATGTTCTCCTCCTACTACCCATTTCTATTCTTACCAATCATTGCATTTCTAATTAACTCCTTCACTCTTCCTGTCGCCGCCGCCCTCTCTCATCCACCATCCACCGCCGTCTGCAACACCACTTGCGGTGGGACCAATCTACAATACCCTTTCGGGTTCTCCCCCGGTTGCCACGTCATCCTAACCTGCTCCCCTGACGGCCATATCTCAATCGGAGGATTCCGTGTATCCTCTGTGGACAATTCCACCATCAAGATCAACATCCAGCCCTCTTGCCACCGTCCGATCGCCGATCTTAAATCCCTCTTCTCCCCAACTACGCACCCAAATCAACCAACGCCATCCTCCTCCATAGCTGCGCAAATGTTTCCACCTGCAGCATCCCCACCATCGACGTCCAGACTCATTTCGAGCCCGTTAATTGCTCCACAGTCGCCGCTGCTGACGGCGGAAGCCTCAGCTGCTTCTCCGATATGGTGACGTGGAACGGTCTGTTCAGTTACCGCAATATGACGGAACACACCCACTGTGACTACTTCATGTCGTCCATCTCCGTGGTGTACTCTGTCGCCGACGACCATAATTCGGGGGTGTCGCTGGAGGTACAGATGATGGAGCTTGAGTGGTGGATGGATGGCGGAAATTGCAGGTCGTGCTCTGTGGATGCGGATTGCCAACTCGTCAATACTACTCGAAGGAGGCGGGAAGGGCACCGGTGTAGCTGTAGGAAGGGGTTCTCCGGCGACGGTTACCGGGATGGCTCGGGCTGCCGCAAAGGTCAGCATTCTTCGTTTTTAATTTAATTTAATTTTTTTATCTTAAATTTGAGGACTACGTAATATAAGTAATGACTAATTTAAGGTCATTGGTCCGTTAAAACTTAAAACACAATTCAGGATGATTATAATAATCAATTTAGGATGGATTAGGGCTCAGGATCCGGACCCAACCTTTAAAGGTTGGACCGGTTCCAACCAAAAACAGGGAGGACAAAATTGGCATTCTAATAAAATTATTAAACCAATTCACTCTCATCGTCTCCTCACTCTGCCAAATCATCTGTCACCAAACAAACATATATTCTCGCCGAAATCCCGCCGCCACCACCAAACAGCCGAACACAAATCTTCGTCTTCTTCATGCCGATTGTCGCCGATTCGCAGCCAATCCCGCCGATTGTTGCCGATTCGCAGCTAATCCCGCCGATTCCCGCCGCCCAGCCCCGCCCATTCTCGCAGATGTGTACAGTTAGATCACACTCCTCAACCTGAAGATTATCGCCAAAGTCGAAAAAGAAGGCGATAAATGTCGAGTGCATTAATTGTCGTAGATCCAAGCTCATGGGCTCGAGCCCTCGTTAGGATCCGACTACCTCCGACGAGTTACAGATCCGAGCTCGACCGAGTTAGATCCAATTGCAACCAATCCCTCAAGAGTTGTTACCCCTGGCGCCGCCTGCGTCACGGATTTGTCGGACGGTCTCCACTTCACTGGAACTTCAATCGGCAAGTATCGACTTGTCCGGTGCCGGCGTGGTTGACAGTGGAAGATGAAGCAGCTGGGCAAATATTTAGTAATTACTTAAAATTGCAATTTTAGTCACTATATTATAAGTTATAGATAATTTGATTACATAGTATTAAAAGTTACAATTTTTAGTCACTAATTTTATATTGTTGGCATTATTTGAATAATCTTTGAACTATATAAATTGGTTATCAAATAATGTGTTAATAATTCGTATAATTGGTTAACTAGTTATCCAATTATAATATTAACTAATTAACATACTGAGTTCACTAATGTTGATAACAAGTTATCACCATAAAAAAATGTATACTAGTTAAAAATAACTAGTTAACAAAAATAGCTGTTATTAATTAAAAAAATTGTTTAGTTACTAATAAAATCTCATTAAAATTTTGATTATATGACCATTAGTTAACTAGTTATCAGGTTAAAATTTGTTAACAAATTATCGAACAAAAAACACTGTTAACTAGTTATCAGTTTAAAAACCATGCTAACTAGTTATCAATAAAAAACATTGTTAACTAGTTATCAGCAAAAAAAAGTGTTATCTAGTTAACTAATTTTGATAACTAGTTATTAACTAAAAAATTGTTAACTGGTTATCAGGTTAAAATATGTTAACAAGTTAACATGATTGGTTAACTAGTTAACTCGATTGGTTAATTAGCTAATTCGATTGGTTAACTAGTTATCATCTTACAAAAAATTTAACTAGTTATCTTAGTCATGATGTTAACTAAAAAATGTTAACTAGTTATCTTAGTCATAATGTTAACTAGTTAACTCGATAAATTATCTAGTTAACTAATTATGTTAATTTAATAACTAGTTAACTAATGTTGATAACAAGTTATCACCTAAATCTGTTAACAAGTTATCAAACAAAAAACGTTGTTAACTAGTTATCAGATAAAAATCATATTAACTAGTTAACAAGTTAACGAGTTAACTCGATTAGTTAACCAGTTAACGATTAGTTAACTAGTTAACTAGTTAACAACTTGATAACTAGTTAACTCGGTTGGTTAACTAGTCAACAAAAATATTGTTATCAAGTAAAAAAATTGTTAACTAGTTAACTCGGTTGGTTAACCTGTTAGTAAAAAATCTGTTAACAAGTTATCAAACAAAAAATGATGTTAACTAGTTATCAGTTAAAAAATACTGTTAACTAGTTAACAGCAAAAAAATGTTAACTAGTATTTTTTTTAAGTAAAAAAAAATTTCAAAAAAAAAAAAATTCGCCGGAAAAGTCACCGGCGACGACGGCCGGTCACCGGTGAGTCACCGCTGGTCACGGTAAATATTAATATATTTAAACTAATTATAAAAATTAAATAGTGTGTGTAAAGTTCTAAATACCCCTAACAATCTAGACCATTGATTGGTCAAAGAGTCAAAGTGTGATCTAATGGTTGAGAAAAGGTTGGAAGGCTTCCAATCCTTGGAAAGGATTGGAGCCGGATCTGCAGCCATGGATTAGCATCTAAATACTAATGGTCGTTATTTTATTTCCAAAGATAATTAATATGTTTAAACTTAAATGCTAAAACGTGTACAAACTACAAAACTGTTAAAATATTAAAATCATAGTTGAAAGAATTAATAAAATACTAAAAAAGACTTTTGATCCATCTTTGAATATCCAGTCATTATTATTTATAAAAGAAAGAAAATAACTAAGAAAAAAACAAGATTATAGAAAAAGACAATATTCAATAAAAAAAGACACTAATAGTGTAATAATACTAGTACAGTACAGTGCGCATAATAAATTATAGGTTTTTAATAGTCAGTCAAGATAGAAATGAGCAACTTCCAATAATGGTTTCGATGGAGTGAGCGTGAAGAAATACGGAAAGAGATAGGTGGGCCCATAATGGGCCCGGCCTATGATTGGGGTTCGGAACAATTAAGACTTATCAAACCCCCCCCCCCACCCCCAATAGCTTCTGCGTCACGCTCCGCTGTACTGACCTCACCTCTAATGCACACAAAATGAAATTGGATACCTATTTCGTCCAAACAAGTGTTACTTTACTTGTTTATTGTACAGTTTATCTCAATTTTTCACATCCACATTTACTTAATGTTGCTAATAAGATTCGATTCGAAGACGATCTTTGCAAAACTTTGGTTACTGTGATGAATGGATTATGAGTTAATAGATTTAGTAGCAATTTTTTTTTTAAACTCATATAGTCTTTAATTGGCTGAATTATTTGTATTCTTACCAATATCATCTCTGATGTCTAATTGTTTGATTTTGTTGCTTTTACGAAAACATGAACAGAAACATGCACATCTTCCAAATACTTTTTGAACTTTTGCAGACCAATTGGGATCGCCATTCTAACCGGAGGTACTTTAATTTAACATCCTTACCCTATTCTATCAAATATTTGATTGAGTTGTATAGCGTTTTAATCTAACCATTTAGACAAGTATTCAACCCTAGTTTAAAAGTGAAATCAATTTACCTAAACATTTGTAAAATAGTAATTGTTTTGTTACGAGTTTGAGATTGGTTTGCAAAACATCATATACTTCTTAATCACGATATATAGTTAACAAATGTATTGAATTGCGGGTAATTTTCATTAGGAGTTCCATTCGTTTTAGATTTGGACAAAATCGTTCTATTCGTATGAAAAAAATCTCATACGTTTCGGAATCATACAAAGGCATCCCATCGACCATTTTTTTTGGCTGAATCCTCTTGTCAACACATGCCAAGTCATCAAAATAAGTACACGTGGAAGGTCCAACTCAGCTCTATTAACCTAATTGGTCAAATATTGAACCCTACACAAACCTAATAAACTTTTAGTATGGTTTTTTGGGGGATTTGAGTTGTTTTAGATAGGTTCAATATATGACCGATTAGCTTAATAGAGCTGAGTTGGAGCTTCCACATGTATTTTTTTGCCGACTCGGCATGCTAGCAAAGGAATTCGGTCGAAAATGTGGTTGATAAGATGAATTTGTGCGAATCTGAAACATATGGGATCGATTGATTAGTTTTATTCATACGAATGAGACGATTTTGACAATTCTCAAACGAATGAGACTCCTAATGCTAATAACTCATTGAATTGCCTTCTCCATGAGGATTTGTCAGTAGGATGAATAGATAACTTATGTTTACTTGACATCTTGAACGAGAGGTGATAAGAATATATGTTTAATAGGGCTGATTTATTGATCATAAAAATGTTAATCTAACATTCTCAATCCTTTTTATCTAAGGATTCGGCATAGGAACAACTATAATCCTCATCATCAGCTTAGCCTACTGTTGCATTCGAAGGAGATCAAATTCGAACGCCGAAAGCTCAACAAAGCGCCGCCTAGAAGAAGCAAAAGGAATCGACATTACAATCTACCAATACAAAGAAATCGCTAGAGCCACTAACAGTTTCTCCGACACGCAGAGACTCGGCACGGGGGCTTACGGAACCGTCTACTCAGGAAAACTCCACACCAATTCCTTGGTAGCAATCAAACGCATCAAAAACAGAGACACCGAAAGCATTGACCAAGTCATTAACGAGATCAAGCTAATATCGTCAGTCCGCCACCCGAATTTAGTCCGACTATTGGGTTGCTCAATCGAGCGTGGCGAGCAAATCCTGGTCTATGAATTCATGCCCAACGGCACCCTCAGTCAGCATTTGCACGGCGAGCGAGGCGATGGGCTGACTTGGGCCGTCCGGCTAGGAATTGTGACGGAGACTGCTCAAGCTGTGGCACATCTCCACTCGGTGATCGACCCTCCGATTTTCCACAGGGACATTAAGTCGAGCAATATCTTGCTCGACTTCAATTACAACTCCAAACTCGCGGATTTCGGGCTTTCTCGGCTGGGAATGCCCGAAATCTCTCACATTTCTACTGCTCCGCAAGGAACTCCTGGATACCTGGATCCGCAGTACCATCAGAATTTTCACCTTTCGGACAAGAGCGATGTTTACAGTTTCGGGGTGGTTCTTGTGGAAATCATAACAGGGAGGAAAGCCGTGGATTTCTCGAGGCTACCGAGCGAGATCAATTTGGCAAATCTTGCAGCTGATCGGATTGGGAAGGGGCGATTGGATGAGATTATGGATCCGAATTTGAATCTTGATAGTAATTCGGACGATTGGACGATTCCTTCGATTCACAGAGTGGCGGAGATCGCATTCAGGTGCTTGGCGTTCGAGAGGGAGTTGAGACCGAGCATGATGGAGATTGCGGCGGAGCTTGAAGGAATTAAGAAGGACCAATGGGGGGAGACAAGTAGTTTGGTGAACGGTGGCGTAGGAGGACGATTGTCGGAGGTTTCGCAATGTCGTTCGTCTTCTTCAACGAATAATAGTGAGAGACCGTTGAGTTTGAATTTTGAGAAAGTTGAACTGCAGAATCAAAGCAATGGCCTGAAGTCGGCGGACATATCAGTGAAGAATTATTCGCCGGTGTCGGTTCGGGATCCGTGGTTGAGTGAACAGAGCTCGTCTGGGTCCAACAGTTTTCAGAATAACGGCGAAGGAAGTAGGAACTCGATAATTAGAGGCAGCTAATAGATCATAGCATAGTAGTTTTGGTTCTTTTGTTTATATTTTTATCATCTTATGGTTTTGGTAATGGGGTTGTATTATGGATCTTGTAGGATCATCATAACATGAAATCAGAGTGAAATGTACAGAGATTCTCCAAACTTTAGCTCTTTGGCCGTCTAAACTTTAGGTTCATTAAAATTAGGAATTATAGCACTTTGTACTTCTCTGTTACCAAGTTAACAAATTATGTTTATATTCATTAGCTCGATTTACTTTCTTATTATACTATGTCTATGGTCAAGTTAGCAATCATATTCTTCCATTAAAAAATACTACGGCATGATGCAGTGACCGACGAAAAGAGAGTTAAGCAACACCACGAGATACTTCAAACAAAGAAGGGGAGTGTAATTTAGTGTTTGAAGAAGGCTTGAACATTGATTTTTTTAGCATCTTTGACGTATGATCAAGATTCCCTTATTCCTAATCGACTCACTCATTTAACCAAAAAAAAAAAAAAAGTTGACTAACTCGGAGGAGGGTGGAGTTTATCTTGTGGTAGTAGGCTCTTTTTTTAGTTAATTACTCAACTTTGACAATGCCTTTATTAAGACTAGTGGTTTGATAAAAAAAAAGTGATGGATATCCCTTCTAACCTAAATAACAAGTTTGGCGATCTGCTCCATTACTCTATATGTGGATTGAGGGGTCATATAGTTATAAGTGGTTAGTGATTTGATCGAAATTACAATGTGGTTAACCGTGTTAATTGGTACGGTTAACCATAATTGCATTAATTTTCAGCCTTAACTACCGCAAATTTCTCAACTTGCTTCTCAAATTTCTCCATGAGTAGTGCTAAGTCATGTTCTAGTATAGTAGTATGATTGGTTCTACTTAGCCTCTTAGTATGTGCGCCAATTTTTTCACCCTAGAGATTTGGGGTAGAGCAATATAGTCATATATGGGTGAACCAGTGCATGCTTGGTAATTAGTCATCTGATTGGTAATTCACATCTGGAAGTCTTGGGGTGTACCTTTCAATGAGTAGAAGAAAATGGAGTAAGAAAGATGAGATTATAGGTACTTATAAGCGTGTTATGAAGATTGAGAAGTTCCTCATGTATATTGGGTGCTTGACATGGTAGTAATATTTTGTAATTATGACATTTAATCTTTTCATAGGTTGGGGCCAATGTGCCATGAGCCGACCTTTGACTGATAACTCACCCTTATTTAATTTAGGTTAACCTTACTCGTTGATGAATCAATAAGGTAAATGTGTGTTTGCGAACTCTAGATAGGATTTGAGTGTGATCATTCTAAGATATGTGAAAGCCTAATTGATGAACCTTGTTGTTAATTAAATTGTGACTTGCCAATGGGAACGGTTTTCTGCCCATCCTCGTTTCACTTGCCGATTTCAGTGCGACAACATCCTCATTCCGTTGAAGTATTTACTATCTTTACTCCTTTGGACCACAAAACTCGAAAGTAGTTTATTTATTTCTTCCCAAAACGCAGGTTGTTGGTTAGTTCCGGCTGTTCCCTATGTGGATTATCCGTTACTAGCACTTTATTTGTTCTTTTGTTGCGTTTATTCTCCTCTTATCCTCTCTACTTCGGTCTAGTTTGGTTTGTGATGGGTGGAAGTCCATCCTATTTCACTTTTGCGGTAACAGTCATGGTCAGCCTTTATAGTCGAAGTCAGGGGCTCTTCATTGCCCTAGCGTTTCTTTTTCTTTGTTCGTGGCAAAAAACAGACTCATTCTCTGTTTCTCACACTACAAGAAAACATGGATATAGAGACTGAGGTTAATTGCCTCTAAATAGTATTTAATTGTCTCTATAATGTTATAGAGACAAATATTATATGTGTATCAAATGCTCCAGTCGCTAAATCCTTTTAGAGACAAATATAAAGATTTGCCTCTAAATGACAAATCAAAGACTAATTATTCTGTTGTTAATTACTCTTTTAAATGACTTTAAACTGTCCTCTAAACTATTTTGGGTGGCAAAATTATTTGTCTCTAATACCTACTTTTAGAGGCAAATAGATGTGTTTTCATTAAAGGTTACAGAGACACATATATTTTCTTGGCAATTGAAGCAAATTCTTTTGTCTTTATATCTAATTTTATATGTAGGATATTCTTATATTCTTCTTTAAAGCGCATCTAATTAGTTTGTTTGATAATTATTGTTTCTTGTTATTTGTAAATAGAATATAGCTTTAAAGGCAAATAAGATTCTTTGATTAAATAAATTTTATACATAAAATATAACAAATACATACTTATAGAAAATGTAAAAAAATGAAATACAATGCAAGAAAATCAAATGTTCTATTCTAAACTAATCTTTATCGTAAGTAGTTCTGATTCCGAACATGATTGGTAGTGGAAAGCACCCTCGAAGGTGGATTCAGCTTCATTTATCTCGTAGTAATCTACTCGGGAAACATCCAATCCAGCATCTGAAAGAGCTTTAGGTATGGCCAGAGCTGGAGCTGTGGTGAAATGTTCTGGTGCCTGTACAACCAAATTTCACATTATTGAGCATTGATGATAGTGGATAGTATAAGATGATAGCAGAATTCAGATGACATGAAGATCAATCAAACTAGGGAGCAACATTTTAGAAATTTGTGTATTTGCAGAGAGCGATAACATCTATTTTTGGTCATATTTGATGATTACATGTGCAACATATCGGCGATCACGTGTAACTCGAGTTCTATAGTACCTTCTCTCCACTCACCAGAACCAGAGCAACTGCATCTTCACTGTTAATTGATTAAACAAATTATTTCAGTTTCTCATTGAGATTATGCATGTATGTCCATGATTTTCCACACTTATCTCAGCCAATTAACAGACTAATATGAGACCACTTAATCCTCACAAAAGCCTACACATTGGAGAAAACAGAGTTGAGAAATGAACTTGCTTATAGGTGGAAAGGGACCGTAAGCTAAACAGAAACAAGTATCTTTTCTAATTAATTATCTAAAGCTCGGAGGGAAGGAAAATGAAAGGAGGCAAATTGTAAACCTGATGCTGGAAGCATTCCCAGCTGTAACGGCTTCCTTCACTTGGTTTGAAACTTGGTCTGAGCTTCCTTAATTTGGCAGCATCGAACTACCACAACAGGGAAGTAACACAAATCGATAAGCAGATTACTATGTTTTCGATGGACCAAATGATAATACTCCTCTTCACTATCTCACAATGGAGCTTATGTACGGAAGACTAAAATACTACCAATATATACCTTCCCAAAACCTTCGTCTTTATCAACAAGGGTTGACGGTTTTCCCCTTCCGCCAGAAACTTCAACCTGTATGGTCCCTAAACTATTTGTAAAATGCAACACCGACTACATCAAATGGCAGATACACAAACAAAACAAAAACTATACTGACTACATCCTCACTTTAAACATTTCCCCCAATTCCAATCTGGTTCCACTAACCATTTTGAATTCCCCTACTGTTAGCTTCATCAATATAATACTCACCATCACACTTACCACTCTAGACAATATCCTCTGAACGAACTATCTACTGAAGACACAATTACTCTATTACTATTCAAGGAACGTTCCTTGATAAGTTCAATTAAGAGACAAGACATACAACTGAAATCGTTCCTTGATAAGTGTCTTATGTTATCCTTCCTTGGCTGGAACTAATCCTTCCAGCAAGGCTGTCTCACCTAGTGTACAAATGATGAGATGAACTGAACCTAGCCAACCACTCCTAGAATCAAGACCCTAACTCTTCAATCTTGGAGTACAAACTTGGTACAAGTATACTCTTTTAAGTTGGTCAATGTGGTGATAAAATCACTTATTGCTGCTGCTAGATCAGCTGGTACTTGGAAATAAAAGCCAAACCAAAGAAGACAAGGAAAGATCCCTATAACACGCAAAACAGCCCGAAGTTGGATTATGTTCCCAACTAGCTCACTGTCTAATTACTTATCACAACCCAATAACTAAATCACTATATTCTCTTATCACTGCCAATGATTGATATATATAATCTTTCCAATAGGTGAAATAGGGTTTAGGTTAATGAGAACTCACCACCAAGGAAGGCAGAATGAGAAGTCGGTTTGATGTACTACTTCAGGGGAAATGACCTATGAAAGAAGAAGCGCCTTATTAAATCGTCAGTACTGACTCCTAAGCAACGACAAGTAGGTGAAATCCAAATCAAACCCTAACCCTTACCATCAAAGAAGTTGAACGAGAAGTCATCGACCGCCCCTCCGTCATCGGCGTAACTGCTTTCGGGAAATTGGCTGGCCGTCCAATACTCCAATCGGTTAGGAGGAGGAGGAGGAAGAAGAAGAATAAGAAGAAGAAGAAGAGTTGGCGATTGGCGAGGTCTAGGGTAAGCACGATTTAGGGTTCATGATCATGGAGTTCATTTTCAGGGAGAAATTCGGACCTGGGTTTTCCCCAGAGAAAGGCTCGTGCTTGAACTTGCCAAGCCTATAATTTTGTTCAAATAAATAATTTTTTTATTTTTTTAAAAGACAATTAACAAAAATAACTAATATTTTATGTTAGCTAAATAAAAAATATGAAATAAATCTATACCTTCTGAAACATATATTACTACTTATAGAGGCAATTATTGTAATTGTCATGGATTGATAGTTTTAGAGACTAATGTTACATATGTAAAGAAACTGTAGAGACAAATAAAATTTCATATAGAGACAAATAATGCATTAGTTCTCTTAGTTAACTTTAAATGACTAATATGCTAATTGTCTCTAAGTATTTGTTGCTATAGCCTTGTTTTCTTGTAGTGTCAAAATATTTGTGCGAACTCCTATTGAGCATTGTCATCGATTTCTTTTTTCTTTTCCATCCGTTGTTGATAAATATTATATAGATTAATTTTGAGAACTGCAACAGTAGCGGCCTTCATCTAGGTATGCTCTTGTCATTCGTTCTCTAAAGAAAAAGAAGCCCCCTTCCTTGGCCTCCCGACATACCTCTTTCTGTGGAGATCGATTTAGTGGCTAAGAGTTCATGCTAAATTGCGTTTCTTATACTCACCCGAAAGTTGCTTGGAGAACGATCATGCAGTCTCAGCCGCTTGAGGCTGACTCTTGGGTTCTGGCTTGGTGGTGTCTTTGGAAGTCTAGGAACTGGGTGGTTTTCGAAAAGTTCTGATACTCAATGTCTCCTCTTCACCGACACTTCATTTTCAATCAAGACAAACTTTCATTCCTCCCACCTCCTCCCCCCCAAGCCGTTCCCGTTCCGCGCCAGAGTGTTTGGCAGCCACCCCAACATCCCCGCTTGAAGATTAACGTTGATGGAGCGATCGATGCTAGCTCGGGAGGTGCAGTCGGGTTGGTTGTTCGAGACTCAGCAGGTGGCCTCCTCTTTGTCACAGTAGGTTCGGGCGGAACAATAGGATTGGTGGTCTGTGACTCGTCAGGTGGCCAGCTCTTCGTGACAGGTATCTCCTATCCTGGTATTTCTACTCATTTTGTTCTTGATTTTTTGGCAATTAGGGTTGTATGTGCTCTTTGTCATTCCATGGGATGGAGAGACCATCGTTGCTGACATCTTGCATTTCGTGGACGGTCTTCCCCAACTGAGATTGCGGTCTGTTCCTCGTCAATCTAATATGGCAGCCCACTATGTGGCTCGCCAAGTGCTTAGTTACCTCCCAAGCCAAGGCGTGGTTAACCTTTCGGCTTGGGTGGGTACTTAATATCTTTTTTTTGTATGGTTGACTCCATTTCTCCTGCGGGAGTTATCTTCGACAAAAAAAAAAAAAATTTGCTCGAGTTTGTAGTAAGTAATAATTAGGTCACTCAACTAGTTCTTATAACAAATTCATCACTCAAGTTTGATAATAATAATAATGAGTTGGTGTTTTGAAACTCCTTGTAAAATATTGTGTGGCTAACTGACCCCCTTAAAAAAACTAATAAAGAATGTCATGTTAGTTCATCTCAAACACATCATTGATTACTAGATCGTGGAGTCGCGTGATGCCGCGAAAAAATTAATTATACAAATAATTTGATTTTGCTTACTCGTTGATAAATATGATTACATGTATTGTTGAGATATGTACATGAATAGACATACATATATTGATATATATGGTATATGGTAGAGACTTCAGTACCTTCAGTAAAATTGATGGTATTGTAATTGATTGTGGTTGAAGAATCAATTATGGTTTGATTATACACATAATGGTTTGATTGTGGTTGGCTAGTTGGACGATCAAACCTGGCCGATATGAAATACTTAACGGATGTTCGTAGATTGATTCATTATTTAATTCTCTAATGAAAACTTTTTAATACTTATAGATTAATCTAAATATACAAAATATATGAAACATTGCTTTTGTAATATAAAATAAAATTTGATATCATATTGGATAGGTATGATTAAATTCTAAAATTATAAAATGAATGCACAAAATGAATCCAAAATTAGAAGTAGTCAATACCCAATTTTATTGGAGTTATGACATTTTCAACAGTGACATATATGTGTAAATTGTATTTAACAAAATGGTATAAAGAATTATGATAGATTGTATATGAAAAAATGTTGAATGATTTTGATACATCTAAGATGAGGTATGCTAACTAAACCAATTGTCAACCGAATAAATGAGAGATTCAAGGGTTAGAGGTTCAACCGAAATAAAACTTTCATAAATCTATTTAACGAACCACTTACATTATTTATATATGAAAATCAAAGATTATATAAATACCATATTTATAAACATCAGTTTAAAATATGGTACAATAATATAATAAAAATATTAGTCAATATTCATTATGAATTTACTCATGATTCATTTTCATAGATCGTACAACGAATTATCATTTCACTTTGAGTTTAGTCATTGGACCACAAAAATATGAAAGAGTATGTTTTTTTATAGGGTTAGGGATGGCCAATGGCGTATTTTATAGTCCCCTTTGTCTGTAAATTTTGGGGCATATAGATAGGTTAATGAACAAAGGCCTTTGGGGCGATTTTCTCTCGGGTTTAGTTTTAAGCCCGACGACCGATTTTGTACATTCAGTTACGTAACTCGATCTAAAAAGGAAAATATTTTCAATAAGACGGATGAAAAGGAAAATTTACAATATAATGAGAAGCATAATATTTTGTCAAAACATAAAAGAGAAAAGCATAGCGAAAATTGAAGAATAGTTCAGTTTAATTATTAATGTGTCTTATCTTTTCTGACACAATAACATAATTCTTATGCAAAGGAGTTAAAATATTAATAAACTCTCTTTGTTTTGTAAGTAGTAAACAGTGTACTGACCATTTGGTAGTTGGGAATAGCAACTCAGAAGCTAAATAATGAAGGGCAAAATGGGAAATGAACGGCTACTGTTCAGTACTGTTCATAAGGAACAGTAATGAACAGTCTAAAACCTTGATGCTTTTTATGGCTTAATATAAAAGCTAAACCCAATAACTTATCGACGGGATTGAATATTTGAACTAACCCTAAATTGAAAAAACTGAAAGAAGGAAAATGTTTCAAATCCCCAATCTCGCCTTCTTCGTCGATCCCACTGCTTCTTCCATGCACACGACACCACTAGCCATGCCACCTTCATTAAATTGCACCAACTTTGTCTACGAACGGTACCTTCTTCCCCATCAATCAAACCAAGTCCAAATATGTCTCCCTCCCAATGATTGAAAATACCGAAATTTCCCAAATAGCTCTTTCAGTCTTCTTCTTGAACATAACTGAAACTACATATCCATTTAAAATTAGTATATTTTAGATGAAGTAGAAACATAACAGAGTTGAGTGGAAAACTGATCCCTACAAAAGTCAAACTTGAGTCATAGATTGGTTAAACAAATAGTCAAGTGGCCTAAATGTTACTTTACCCAAAATTGAGTGATGAAAATGCTATTAACTCAATTTTTTACGTCACTATTAACTCTTATCATCTCCCACTTATTTCTGTAATTTACTTATCTTTATACATTGTACACGTTATCTCCGTCCTTTTGTAGTTTTGGTTTATAGGTGAACACTCCAATGACGCGCGTCACCGGTTACGCTGTCACATGGCAGCGAGTTATTGGTCCACTTAATACTAATAGTTTTAGCTCATATTTAGTGATCTAATTTTTCTGAATGTATTAAAAGGTCACTCAATTCAATAAAATCAACAATTTATTTTTCCATCTAGTATTCCATCTGTTAAGTCAAGAACATGTTTGGATCACACAATTTATCTACCTTATCTCACAAACACGATTTACCACCGCCACACCAGTTATCAACGACCTCCTTATTTCTATCCGATCTCCGACTCATCGTCAAGTATATCCTATTTTGTGCGCTGAAATCCTAATTTTGCAAAGGTTAACTCGATCCTCTCATCAATAAGAGCTACTTAAGGTTTCGTCGATCTCGATTACTTTGCAAAATAATTCCGTCAGATTATTACCAAGATTCTCCAGGTTGGGTAGTGTCGAGATCCAATGAGAAAATCAAAAAACCAGAATCAATCAGAGTGTTTTCAACTTGCCTGAAACGAAGTGGAAAAGATTCCTCCCAATCATCTGCAGGAGGTTCTGAGTCTCGAATATCTGCAGAATCGATCTCGAACTTGCCACGGGAAACTTGGATACGAAACATCAGTAGCTGTCCGTTTGGTTTGGTGACGTTTGCCACTGCAGGAAAGCTTTCAAGGGTATTATCTTCATCGATCACGGCATCATCGTATCGACCTCAATTCTTACAACTTTATCACCATACGTTCTATGTAAATACACTTCTACTCCGGGCTTGTCTTCGATCTCGACACTACCCAACCTGGAGAATCTTGGTAATAATCTGACGGAATTTTTTGCAAAGTAATCGAGATAGACGAAACCCTAAGTACGTAGCTTGTATGGATGAGAGGATCGAGTTAACCTTTGCAAAATCAGGATTTCAACGCACAAAATAGGCTATGCTTGACGATGAGTCGGAGATCGGATAGGAATAAGGAGGTCGTTGATAAATGGTGTGGCGGTGGTAAATCGTGTTTGTGAGATAAGGTAGATAAATTGTGTGATCCAAACATGTTCTTGACTTAACAGATGGAATACTAGATGGAAAAATAAATTGTTGATTTTATTGAATTGGGTGACCTTTTAATACATTCAGAAAAATCAGATCACTAAATATGAGCTAAAACTATTAGTATTAAGTGGATCAATGACGCGCTGCCATGTGGCAGCGTAACCGGTGACGCGCGTGACCGGAGTGTTCACCTTGGTTTATAAACTATACATCATCAAGAACCCGACAAGGACTTTCCAGTCTGGGTTACGTGGTATATGATAAATCTCCAGGTCCAACCCACATACACGGAAGGGCAAAGTTGGCATTTGAAAAAAATAATTAAACCTAGTTTCTATCTACCCTTCTTCTCTGACTCCTCCCCTCCCCAAATCTTATAATCTATTACACAGCCGCCGACGGCCAAATCCATCCCACCATTCACCAACGACCAACCCATCCCCGCCGCCGGCCAATTTTTTTTTTTGAGGAAAACGTCATGCTCATATTATTAATGCGAAGCAATCATGCACATAGGGTGAAGTGCATGCTCGAGCCAACTCGGAGATGCATGCCAAACAGACGGCGATGCGAAGGTATAAGACTGTTGAGCTAACTCATGCGCAGCCTTATTCCTGTTTCTCCTAACTACAACAACTTTAAAATCACGTCTAGATAATAAAACACATCGACACTCATCAATAATCGCTCCGAACTCAGTGCCCTCCCGTCTCACTCGTCTCGTCGCTGCCTCGACCTCCACCGAGTCCACTTCAAATATCACATTTTCATAGCCACTCTGTTCAACCCACAACATCGCGTCTAGCAGAGCCAACGCCTCTCCTTCTTGGACTTTCGGCTTGCCTGTCTTCCATGCCGTGCGACATCCCACCAACGTGCCCTCCGAGCTTCGCAGAATCATCCCACAACCCCATTGCCGATTGTTCGGTTTGAAACCCGCGTCCACATTGCACTTCATCCACGGGTAGGCAGGCGGATGCCAATTCTCGCAAACCGTCCTCCGATTCTCCGACTGAACACCACCCTCCCCCGGTCCCACTCTCACCGCCCTCCACTCCGCCACTGCTTCCAAACCTCCCTGCAACACGTTACGGGCCGTGCTAGACGTATGGGACCAGACACGTTGGTTTCTTTCTCTCCAAACCGCCCATAACATTGCAATCCATTGACATGTACGCTCCTCCTCCCAATTATCTAACACGTGATTAAACCAAGCTGCACTATTATGTTCACCATTCAACAGAGTTTGCATGGACTCCCACATGCCAGCTTCTCTGCTACAGTCCTCTACAAGAGGACATTCATTAAATAGATGGCATAAATCCTCCACTTCGAACCCGCATACTCCACACTCCTCGGGTACATCGTAATGCCTCCTCCGCAATTCTGCTCGAACCGGTATCACCTTACGTGCTAGCCGCCATGCAAAGTGACGTAGTTTAGGTGGTAGTTTTAGTTGCCAGATCCGACTCCACTTACCCTCCCGATTCAACGCCACCCTATCAACACAGCTATTCATATATACTTTGTAACCGGATTTCACCGAATACTCACCCGTCTTGTCGGCTGTCCACATAATCTCATCCGCTCCTCCTCCGACAATGGTAGTTGTGCGCAAAATAGCCTCTACATCATCCGGCTCGAAGATATGTTCCAGCAATTCCACGTCCCACTCTCTCGTCCCGGGCATCCACAGATCACATACCCCCAAGTCCGCCCACCCCAAATTCAACGAGTTTGGATCACTCGTCTATCTTCTCCCTTCAACCAAGGCTCGGTCCACACGTTCACCGACTGTCCATTCCCAATACGCCAACGATACCCATGATGTAACAACTCACGACTCTCCAAAATGGTTCACCACACAAAACTCGGACAGTTGCTCAATTATGCCGACCAAAAATCCCTTTTAGGATAATATTTAGCCTTAAAAACCTTCGTGACTAGTGCATTCGGCTCCGTCAAGAGCTTCCATCCCTGCTTACCCACTAGCGCCATGTTAAAACCTCTCATATCTTTAAAACCCATACCACCATCCTCCTTCCTCACACACAACTTCTCCCATCGCATCCAAGCTACCCCACTCACTCCGGTAGTCTTCGTACCCCACCAGAATGAATTCATCATGCGCTCCAACTCCTCCGTTAGTGTTTTAGGGAGTAAAAACACGTTCATACAGTACATTGGTATTGCTTGAAGCACCGCCTTGACCAACAACTCCTTACCACCTGACGAGAGCATCTTTCCCTTCCACGATTGGATTCTCGACCATATTCTTTCCTTTAAAAAATTCAGAGCAGCCCTTTTATTCCTACCAATCACCGAAGGCATCCCCAGGTACCGACCTCTGTCAAAAGGCGTGGTCACCCCCAACACAAAGCCCACTCCCGCTTGAAGCATCTCGTCTGTGCTTTTATTGAACATCACTCCCGACTTTTCATAATTCACCAACTGACCGGAGGCTTTAGCATACGTTTCAAGCACCCATCTCATCCTCCTAGCCTCCGCAATTTCTGCTCAAAAGAAAAAGAAACTGTCGTCCGCAAAAAGCATATGAGATATAGAAGGGGCCCCATTACATACCTTCACTCCATGAAACCACCTCTAGCCGTCTCGTTTCGAATAATAGCTGATAAGCCTTCCGCACAGATGACAAAAAGAAAAGGTGATAACGGGCAACCTTGTCGCAACCCTCTCTCAGGTGTGATTACCTCCGTCTTAGAGCTGTTTATCAGAACTGAGTAATCCACCGATCTTACACACATCATCATTCTGTCCACCCACCTTCTGCAGAATCCCATTTTAATAAGGATCGCCTCAAGATAACTCCACTCCACTCTATCATATGCCTTTGAGATATCAACTTTCAAAGCCACCTCCCCGAATTTAGCTCGCCTTCTGTTCTGCATAGCATGAATTGTTTCGAAAACTACAAGCACATTATCTATGATAGACGACCTTGAATGAAAGCGGATTGTTCCTCAGGAATAATCTCATGCATAACCTTGCGTAGCCTGTTAGCAAGAACTTTGGCCATGATACGATATCTCACATTGCATAAAGAGATAGGGCGTAAATCACTCATACGGGTTGGAATACTTATCTTTGGCAGGAGGACAACATTCGTTGCTCGGACCTCCGTACTAATCTCGCCACGCAGCCACCAATCTCGACACTCCTCACCACCTGCTTTCCCACCACGTCCCAGAAACGTTGGTAAAAGGCCGGATTAAGACCATTCGGTCCCGGCACCTTATCGGGATGCATGGCAAAGCATGCCAACCGGACCTCCTCCTCGGTTAAGGCAGCAGTGAGCATGGAGTTATGCTCCTCCGTGACTCGCCTCTCCACCACATTAATTATCGGATCCAGAGTCGTATCTCCTGCACGAAAGAGTTTCAAAAATATTGAACTGCCACACGCCCCATACTCTCGTCGTCTTCCGCCCACGTACCATCATCCCCTCTTAACCGCGTCAACGCCTTATGCTTTTTCCTTCCATTAGCAGAGCGATGAAAAAACTTCGTATTCAAATCTCCATCCTTCAACCAAAATTGCTTCGCTCTCTGCTTCCACATTTGCTCCTCCCTTGCCAACAACGTGTTTATTTCCTCCCTGCAGCTATTAAATTCGTCTACTGACTCAACATCATCAAAAAGCCTCAATCTTTCCAAACGTTGTCGTCCCTCAACCAGTTGCTTCCCCAAGCTCACACGTGTTCGCCTATCCCAATCTTTCAATTTGTTAATACAATGATTAAGCCTGATTCCAAAAGGTTCATGAACAGTATCCGACCAAGCTGTTTCGATTACCACCCGCAACTTCGAATCGGACAACCACCAATTTTTGAATTTGAAACTTCTCCCAGTTGTCTCTCTCCGATCTCCTTCAGTCAGCAAAATTAATGGAGAGTGATCCGACGTCGAGGCCACACCATTTATCAACCTCGCATCCGGATACAACTCCGTCCAGCACTCATTTGTCATCGCTCTATCAAGTCTCTGTTCAACCGCTTGAGGCGTTCCTTTCGATTTCCACCAAGTGAAAGGATGTCCTTCTAAATGCAAATCCACCAACCCCACATCTTCCACAGCCGATCTAAACCCGTCAAATAATGCTTGTGGATGTGGGTGTATACCTTTTTTCTCCTCCGCCGAGAGCAGATCGTTATAGTCGCCAATACAGCACCATGCCTCCGTAATTGCAAGTGACCGCAACATCGCACATGATAAAGGCCGATTGGCTCGTTCCGGACATCCGTAAAACCCCGTCAATCTACTCACCCGCCCCTTCTCATCCTTCACTTCCATATTTATAAAATTCCTTGAATAAGAAACAAGATTCAACTCCACCCCCGCTTTCCACATCATCGCTAGACCCCCACTTCGACCAACCACATCCACCGTAAAGCAACCCTCGAAACCCAGTTGTGCCTTGACCTCCTCCATTCTCGTCTTTTCCACTAACGTTTCCATCAAAAACACCACATCTGGTCTATGGGTTTTAATCAACCCATTAAGCACCCGAACCGCTCGAGGTTGACGATCATTGCGGTGGGCAGGTCTCGTAACACGAACCTACCAGAACCGAGTTTTTTGGATCTCGGCCTCCATTGTTTGCATCGTTCCTTCTGTTCTCCTTATCGACCTCCATTGAGTCAGGTAAAACAGTCCTTTTCCTCCTCTTTCTCTCCTCAGCTACCACTACCAACTCCTCGTCCTCCTCGTCCACAGCCGGCACTAGTTTATCTTGAAACTCCACACTGGCCCTGAAATTAACAGCCAACGCCTTAATAATTGTTGGTCTACCACTGCCACTACCCGAGCCCCATCCACCTTCACGGGTTCCAAACCTCCTACCCTCCATAGCCCGGCGTTCTATAGGTGATGGACGCAACCACGGGCTACTCAGCTCCTTCCTTTCCCTCCTACCCGGTGCTCGTAGCTGGTCATCCCATAACAGAATGATTTCCGACTCCGAAATACGAAAGCGAAGCTCGCAAAACCGGTCTATGTGACCAATACGGCCGCATAGATAACAAAGTCGCACCCCAGAGAGAAGAGATCAGTGAGCTAGAACGATGACAAAGTTCGTAGTCAGCCGATGCACAATTTTCCACAAAACCCTAATACTAGGGACGGCGCAGAAACCCTAATATTAGGGACTTGACGTTTTACTAGATCTAATTAGTTACGCAGTGGTCACTTCCCCGCCGCCGCCAATTCATCTCATCGTCAACCGATCCGCCTTAATCATCATCTCCGACAACTCCTTGTATGTCGGCGGCTGCCCCATCGCCGCCGCGAGCTCCGCCTTGGTTATCACGCTGTTCCCGTCTCCAATCGAACAGCTCTTCATAGTTTCACCAAAACCAAGCCATCCCAGCTCATTGATTGGAAGTCTCCGAAGGGAAACCTTGCTTCGGGAAGCTTCTGACAAATCTTCGTCTGTTCATCGACGACAACTGAGCCTAGGGAGCAGAGGATCAAGACATGGAAGAAAGAATGAATACGATTCCGAGAATAGGGTTACGAGCCATTCCGAGCAACGTCGGAGCATTGGTGGTGTCGGCAATGACGGAGCGGCGTCGTAGGATTCCAAGGTTGAAGACATGGATTAATTTAGCAATTATGGCAAATTACAATTTAGTCACTCTATTTTAAATTACAGATATTTTGATTGTTTAGTATTAATAATTACAGTTTCAATCACTAAATTTTATGTTGTTGACAATGTTAGAATAATCTTTGAACTATATAATTGATTGGTTAACTAGTTAACTCGATTAAATAACTAGTTAACTCGATTGTTAACTATTTAACTCGGTTGTTAACTAGTTAACTCGATTGGTAACTAGTTAACTCGATTGTTAACTATTAACTCGATTGGTTAACTAATTAACTCGATTGGTTAACTAGTTAACTCGATTAGATAACTAGTTAACTCGATAAGTTAACTAGTTAACTCAATTGAGTTAACTAGTTAACTTTATCAAGTTATCAACTAAATATCTTATTAATTAGTTATAAGATAATAACCTGTGAACTGGTTCAGATAACTAGTTATCAACAGAAAATTTGTTAACTAATTAACAGCAAAAATAGGTGTTAATGAGACCGGCTTGGGATCAAGGAAATGATTTTCCTTGATCCATCAAGGAAGGGCATTTTGGGATTTTCAAAAAAGCTATTCAGCCCTTCACTGTTGTCGTCAGTCAGCCGCCGTCGCCGGTCAGCCGCCGTCACCAGCAGCCGCGCCCGCCGCCGCCCGTACCGCCCCCCGGTCACCGCCGCCGCCGCTCAGCCGCCGCAGCCGCCGCCGTCCTCAATAAAATTATATATATATATTTTAAAAAAATGTTGTTGATGTGATTCGAAATCATAACCTCTTTTGCTAAATACTAAACTCCTACCACTATGCTACCAAGCACTTATTGATATTGTATAATAATAAAATTATCTTATTAAATAGATGCACATGGTTTATAAAACAATGTGTACACAAGGACGAAATATGTGTACACTACACTAGTATATAAAAATAGGTGTGCACGTGTACGAATAGACGTTCACATGTACACACATTAGATTGTTAAGTAGTGTGCACATGATTTATACAAAATATGTACACACGAGTATGAAGTATGTGTACACTAGTGTAAAAAATAAGTGTGCACGTGTACGAATAGGTGTACACATGTAGATGTGTACAAGATAAGTGCACGTGTATAAAAAATGTAAGTACATAAATGTGTACGTGTATAAAACGTGTACACATGTATAAAACGTGTACACATGATTCATACAAAATATGTGCACACTAGTGTAAAAAATAAGTGTGCATGTGTACGAATAGGTGTACAAGTGTATAAAATGTGTGTACACACGTACATAAACAAAATGTAAGATATTGTGTACACGTGTACAAAGAGTATGTGCACGTGTACAAAGAGTGTGTGCATGTGTACAAAGAGTGTGTGTACGTGTGCAAAAATGTAAGTACATAAACATGTGCGTGTATAAAATGTGTACAAAACATGTACACATGTATAGAAACATGTACGAAAAATCTTTGCAAATGAGTACACAGTTTATGTACAAAAATGTGCACGTACACATGTACAAAAATGTGTACACATATTAAAAGCGAGTACGAAGCGTCACCAGAAAAAAATTTCCAGAAAAATAGGCCCGACGACAGTGGTCCGGTGGCCGAAAAAATTTTCGAAATCGAAGCTCCGATCGTCTGGAAAATTCATCGGAGAAGTCGTCGGAGCTCCGTCGTCGGAGTTCCGGTTCGCCGGAGCTTCCGGTCGCCGGAATTTCGGTAATTGGCTGTTTGAACTTAATTAAAAAAACTAAAAAAGGAATTAAATTAAATTAAATGGTGAAATGACCTTTTTACCCTTTTAATTTAAACCATTAGATCTGAAAAAATAAATCGATGGCTGAGATCCTTCCTTGATAGTGTCAAGGAAGGGAGTTTTCCTTGACAGTAAGCTGGCCTCGGTGTTAACTAGTTATTAATAGAAAAAAATGTTAACTAGTTAACAACAAAAAAATGTGTTAACTAGTTAACTAATTTTGATAACTAGTAATCAACTTTTGCTAAAAAAAAAGTAATCAACTAAATTTTTTATTAACTAGTTATCTAAATCATGATGTTAACTAGTTATCAAACAAAAAACGATGTTAACTAGTTATCAGGTAAAAACCATGTTAACTTGTTATCAGTTAAAAAAACACTGTTAACAGCAAAAAAGTGTTAACTAGTTTTTTTAAAGAATTTTTTTTTTAATTTTCAAAAAAAAAAATCGCCGGAGTCTCGCCGGCAACGGTGACCGGTTCGCTGGAAAAGTCACCGACGACAGTGATCGGCCGCCGGATAGCCAACAACAGCCCTGGAAAATAAATTATTTATTTTAAATATAATAATTAAATTATATGTGTAAAGTCCTAAATACCCCTAACAATCTAGACCATTGGATTGGTCAAAGGTAATATCTAATGATTGAGATGAAGGCTGGAAATTTCCAACCCTTTGAAAGGGTTGGATGGGGATCAGCTGCCCCGAAAAGGACGAAAATTATCTTGATCTGGAGCACGTGTTGCCTATCTTGGTTTATGACCCTTCTCTCACTCCTATACTCGTGTCTAACTTATTTTCGCATGTGCATACTGCATAATCACAACTTAATATCGCCATCACAGACCATGCCATCAATGGATGAATAATAATAAACTCCTGAATTATTGGAACACCTTACACCTAACTTCCTCATAGAGCTATTAATTTACAAGCCATTATTACTCTACTCACTTGCTCGCCCCACCTACACTGTTGGAGCATTAACGTTATGGCGGTTGACGAACCAAGCCGCTCGTGTTCGGTTCGGCGTTAGCTTGAAAAATAGTTCCCTCGTGACTCGGCTCAATTTTAAAAGAGCCAAACTTGAGCTAGGGCATGTTCGACTCGATAGGCTCGACATGTTTCATTATTGAGCCTATAATAAGTCACCGAACCCCAAGACTCCCCTAGTTTAACTCTCTTCACCACAACCCCACCTCGACTCCACACCTTCCCTGAGAAATTAGAGAAAAGAGAAAGACGATTCATATTTCTAAATGTTTCTTACAGGCTGTCAACAGCTTAAATACAGCAGAAGCTTACTGAACCCTAATAACAACAGGGTTGGTTACCAAATTCATCACTGAACTTTAAGCAAATAACCCGCTAGTCACTGAACTCAGAAAAATATCCTAGTGATCACTGGACTTAAGCCCATTAACCCAGCAGTGACTTCCGTCCATGGACGTCCAAACGTCCGTTAGTCAGCTGACGTGGCCATTCCACCTAGGAGTCCATGTCACCAACCTAGCTTATGTTGCAGATTTTTGCCCAATCAACCCTACCCATGTAAATCGATCAGTCTCCGCCACTGTTCACCGACTGATTAATCGAATAATCGAATAATCGTTCTGATGTCTCCGTTGATTAATCGAATAATCATTCTCTAATCTGCCATTGCAGGAGCTGGAGAAGAAGAAAAGTTGGAGGTGAGGGGGGGGAATGAAAGATTTGGTAGGTCAACATCAGAATCGAGTGGAATT
Source organism: Linum lewisii (assembly GCA_034768395.1). Taxonomy (NCBI): domain Eukaryota; kingdom Viridiplantae; phylum Streptophyta; class Magnoliopsida; order Malpighiales; family Linaceae; genus Linum; species Linum lewisii. The sequence continues at coordinate 48,269,670 of CM068303.1, read as the reverse complement.
TTTAAATTCGCGGCCACTGTTTGTTATCTTCCTTTCTAGATTAGGGATTCGTCTTAGGGCTCCGATTTCCAGTATGGAAGACAGAGGGAGGCTCTCCGATCAGGGAGCCAGATCCAGAATCGACCGACTCCGCATGCCGCCGCTGGATCTACAACCTGACGACGACGATCAGGGGGGCGGCGACGGCGGGGTGGCGGCGGTGGCATTTAGATGGTTTGGTTTGGGTTTGATTTGAGGAAGAGGAAGAGGAAGGAGAAGGAAAGAGAAGGAGGGGTTTGATTTGGTTTTGAGTGGTTTGGTTTGGTAATTAGGGTGAGTGTTTAGGTTTGGGTTTGGGGTTTGGTTTAGATGATGTGGTCATTTAGATGATGTGGCTGCCTTGATGGCATCGCCACGTATGCAGATGGATGGAAAATTGGATGTCCGTAGACGGCAGTGACTACTATGATAATGGGTTGAAGTCCAGTGATGATTAGGATATTTTTCTGAGTTCAGTGACTGACGGGTTATTTGCTCAAAGTTCAGTGATGATTTTGGTAACCAACCCAATAACAACATAAAAGAAAGACGGCAATGAGTGTGGGCCAAAGGCCCAAAATAGCATTACGCTAACACTCCTCTCAAGCTGGCGTATGAAGGTCGTGAGTACCCAGCTTGCCAAGAAGATAGTGAAATTGGTCTTGTCCGAGAGCTTTAGTAAACAAGTCTGCAATCTGCTCCTTCGAGCTCACCTTCAGGGGCTGCACCTCGTTGCTAATAACGCGTTCACGCACGAAATGACAATCAATCTCGACGTGTTTCGTTCGTTCATGGAACACAGGGTTTGATGCGATGTGGAGTGCCGCTTGATTATCACAGAAGAGTTTTGTCGGAGATGTAGGTGGACATCCAAGTGCTGTGAGAAGATGTCGAAGCCATATAATCTCACTAACAGTCGCAGCCATGGCACGATATTCGGCTTCAGCCGATGATCGGGAAGTAACACTCTTCTTCTTTGTCTTCCATGATATGGGGGATTTCCCGAGGCGAATGAAGTATCCCGTAGTGGAACGTCTGCTTAGTTTACAACCAGCCCAGTCAGCGTCACAGAATGCTTCAAGAACCAACTCATTATTCTTTGGAAAGTGTAATCCCTGTCCGGGAGCACGTTTGATATATCGAAGGACCCTCTTGAGTGCATTGTGGTGCTCTTGCTTGGGTTCATTCACGAACTGACACAAGTAATTAACTGCATATTGCAAATCTGGCCGAGTGATAGTTAAGTAGAGAAGGCGACCAATTAATCTTCGAAACTGACCTGAATCTTCCATAGCAACAGTGGTTGCATTGTCCAAATTGTGTCGCTGCTCAATTGGGAAGGCACTTGGTTTAGACTCTTCCATCCCGCTATCACTAAGTATATCCAAGGCGTACTTTCTCTGATTGAGTGTGACTCCTGTAGAGGTGTGTGCCACTTTGATTCCCAAGAAATATTTCAAGGGTCCAAGATCCTTGATGCTGAATTCATCATCCAATTGACCTTTGACTGTAGCAATGAAAGTTTCATCATTTCCCGTCAATACAACATCATCCACATAAATAAGTGCAGCCACATGAATTGACCCGTGATGATACACAAATAAGGAATGGTCAGCTGATGATGCACGAAACCCAAGTCTCATTAACGAAGCTGTAAACTTTGCATGCCAATTTCGAGTGCTTGACGCAAACCATAAATAGATTTTCGTAATCTACATACCCGTGTGTCTCCCGGGACAGCAAAACCCTCAGGGACCTTCATGTATACCTCCTCCTCGAGGTCGCCGTGCAAAAAGGTGTTGTTAACGTCGAGTTGGTGCATCTTCCAACCTTGTGTTGTAGCCACGGCCACTAAACATCTTATAGTGACCAATTTTGCAACCGGTGCAAAGGTTTCGTGGAAATCAATTCCTGGGATTTGTGTGAAACCTTTGGCAACAAGACGCGCTTTGTAGCGTTCAACCTCTCCATTTGGCTGGAATTTTGTCTTGTATACCCATTTAGAAGCAATAGCTTTCTTCCCTGGTGGTAAATGGGTAAGATCCCATGTCCCATTTGCATTAAGTGCATCAATCTCCTTCTTCATTGCGGCTGTCCAATGAGGATGAGCAGCCGCTTGGTGATAAGTCGTTGGTTCAATGTTGTCGGTGATTGCTGTCAAAAAAGCAGCATGGTTGTCTGTGAATTTGTCATAGTTAACAAAATGTGCGATGGGATATACCTCCGACGATTCTGAATCGGTAGTCGCATTGTTCATCGGCAGCAAGGAATTCGGGAGAGAAAGTCTCATAGTCGCGAAGAGTCATGGAAAGTTGTCGATTTCGACTGCTCCGTCGCAATCCTTGAGTTGAGGTCTCAACTGAAACTTGTGGGTCTGTACTTGTATGTTGAGAAGGAGAGAGTTGAATTTCCTCAACCAATTCTTCACCAAAATCAATAGAGGGAGTGGGAAGAGATGTAGCAGTAGTGGAAGGGAAGGTAAGATGATGTTGGGAGAAAGTTGTCATACCCGTAGCATTTGTAGATTCAGCTGTAGTGGTGAGAAAAGGAAAATTGTCCTCAACAAAGGTAACATCTCGCGAACTGATAATGTGTTTGTTGGTGAGTTCATAAACCCGATACCCTTTTTGATTATGAGGATATCCAAGGAACTCCAACTCGACCACGTTCTGCGAACTTATCTTTCCCTTTGCTATTATCATGAATGTACGCAAGACACCCGAATGTGCGCATATGGCTATAACTGGGTTGTTTGCCAAGAAGCATAAAGTATGGAATCTGATTCTGGATTGGCTGTGATGGCAGTCGGTTGATGATATATGCTGCGGTGAGTACACATTCGCCCCAGAATCGGAGGGGAAGTCCAGCTTGAAAATGAAGGGCACGAGCCATTTCAAGGAGGTGTCGATGTTTCCTTTCCACAACTCCATTTTGCTGTGGCGTGTTAGAACAACTTGTCTCAAGGATGATGTCGTGTGTCTCATAAAAGGAGCGAATGTGATGTGACTGAAACTCACCACCATTATCTGCTCGAATTCGCTTCACTGGTAAGGAAAATTGTGTCTGCACCATTGTGCAAAATGCTGGCAGCAATGTTCCAACTTCAAATTTACGTTTCATCAAGTAAACCCAAACGACCCTGCTATAATCGTCCACAATGGTCAAAAAATAATGAGCTCCAGTAAAAGAAGGAGTCTTGTAATCACCCCAAATGTCACAATGCAACAACTCAAAGTAAGCTTGTGTCTTTATAGAGCTTGAGGAAAATGGTAATCGTGTTTGCTTTGCCCGAATGCAGATGTCACAATTGTCTATTCTATTACAAGAACCAACACTGTATGTAAGAGATAACTTCTGCAATTTCTGCCAAGAAGGATGACCCAATCTTCGATGCCACAAAATGGGATTCGTTGTTGTTGTTGTTGCCATTGCTAACTGCTCTCGAGGCGCTTCTTCCTCCAATAATATAACCCATCACGAAGGCTACCCCTCCCAATCAACCTCTTCGTTGGTAAGTCCTGCACCACAAATGAGTCAGGAAAGAACACAACAGCACAATTATGCTCTTTCGTAAGTTTACTGATCGAAACAAGGTTGCATTCAAATCCTGGCACGTTAAGAACCCCATGGAGCTTGAGTTGAGGGCTCAACATAACATGGCCTACACCTCTAACAGGAATGCGGCTACCGTCAGGAATGCGCACAGCAGGAAGGCTATTAGAGTTGCATAGATTGTGTAATTTCTGTTGATCACATGTTATGTGATCAGTGCAGGCTGAATCGAAAATCCAAGATGTGCTTAAGACATTACCAGACATTGTGTGTGCGGTAGTTGTGGAGGCAGAAGGCTGGTTTGTCACAGATTTGCCAAGAAGAGACAGCAATTGGCTGATTTGTTCTTCAGAAAACCCTGCAACAGGCTTTGATGTTGGTTCCTCAGTAAAGGCATGTGCTGCCCTCGGAGTAGATGATGGAGCTTCGTCGATTGGCGCTCCATTATCATTGCCCGTTTTCCCTTTCCACCAATCGGGTAGCCGATGATCGTGAAACATTCTTCTTTGGTGTGGCCGGTACGACGACACGCTGGACATCGTAGGGAACTTCTCTCCACTCTTCGATCATTGGAGTGGCTACTCGTAGTTTGACGATGGGCGTGAGATGGTGTTGCAGTAGCCTTAAAAGCAGCAGCTTCATATATGAGTTTAGGACCAGCACTAATTTGACGCTGCTGTTCGTCTTCTGAAACGAGATGGTAAGCTTGGGCAATGGTTGGAATAGGCTTCAAACTCAATATGTGTGACTTAATTCCAGCATAAGTTTCATTGAGACCCATTAAGAAGGTGTAGAGATGCTCTTTATCTGCTGAATCCCTTAGCGACTTTTGAATCCCGCAGGTACAGCCGTTACATGTGCATCGTGGTTGTGGAGAGATGGCCTGGAGTTCGTCCCATAAACCTCGCTGGCGGTGTAATAAGCTGATACACCCAAATCATCCTGACGAAGTAGACTGAGTGAGCGACGTAACTCGTAAGCTCGCGGTGCACTACCTCGTCCGAATCGCTCTTTCAAATCATCCCATATCTCCGCAGCTGTTGTGGCATAGCGAACGCTTTTGCGAATTTCTGGTGTCATAGACGCCTTCAACCATCCTCGTACCAAGGCGTCGCAGCGCAGCCAATGAGCCAGGTCTTTGTCTTCTTAGGCTGGTTTTTCAAGGGATTTGTCCACAAAACAAAATTTGTTTTTGGCAAATAGAACTTCTTCCATGTCTCCCGACCACTCTCCATAGTTGGTGTCGTGAAGCAGATCGGTGACGAAAATCTGACCTGGATGATCCGAGGCATGTAGGTGATATGGGGAATGGATGTCGACCAAGGAGGAGGTTGCTCCATCACTACCTTGCTTGTCACCATTGCTCTTCGTCATTGTTGCAAGTGGGTTAAGATGGGAAGAAGAGAAGTCTGGAACGAAAAAGCTTCAGCTCTGATACCATGAGAAATTAGAGAAAAGAGAAAGACGATTCATATTTCTAAATGTTTCTTACAGGCTGTCAACAGCTTAAATACAGCAGAAGCTTACTGAACCCTAATAACAACATAAAAGAAAGACGCAATGAGTGTGGGCCAAAGGCCCAAAATAGCATTACGCTAACATTCCCTCCCCTCAAACTCAGAATCGGCGATTCAAATGTGGAAGAAAGGGCTGACGGAGGTGGTTGATTTTCGATGTCGAAGAAAGGGTCGGCAGAGACGTCAATTGATTTCTGAAACCCACCTCCGCTTTCCTAGATCCGCCGCGTGGAAGGGGAACCGCCGCGTATGAAATATAAATTGGAATGGTGGGTTGTTAGGTAGTGGACAAAATTGGAATCGGAGCGTATAAACTCATTATGTTGGAAATGGAGATTTTGTTTGATGAGTTTAGTTGCAGATCATATTATATGTGGAGCAGAGCAAATGGTAGAGAAGGATTGTGAGGCCGAACGAGACAACAACCTGAATCTGAATATTCAAATCGATCCAGAACTGGAACCCTAATCTCTTATCATCCGACTCCCACCAATTTATTTTTCCCGAGAATTAAACCACTTTAGTTCGCTTGATTGGGCTTCAATTTTTCCATTGGGAAACAGAGTACAAATATTTTGCCCCTGCATTTTCAACTGTGAGGAGGAGCGGTAGCACCAAACCCGTCGTCAGCTACGGGGAGAGGGGAAACACAACTCTAAAACCAGTTTTTTCCGAGGCTACTCCTCCGACCTCCTTTGGTGAAATTGAAAACTGGAAGAGAGATTCGAGAGTGAGGGAGAGTGTTTCGACCAAATCAAGACCAAGCTATGAACAAGATGAAAACTCGGAGAGAACGACGATGAGCTCAAAACGATATGATATTGGAGCAACAAAGGCACAACAATATTGGTTGCCAAGCTGGCGAATCTCGACGATGGAGGTCAGCAGAACTGAGATTGCGGTTCGGTCGAGAAGAGGCAAGTCGTTTTCTTGTCGGCGGTAGGTGGAGAACGGAGTTTGTACCAGAGAAGGAGGTGAGATATTTTTTATATTAATTAATTGATTTTTTTTAATTTTAATAATGACATAGCATTATGATGTGGCATCTAGTTGGCCGATGAAGTGGATGCCACATTGATTTTGTTTGCACTGTCATTAACGATGTTAAAAATTTAACGGGCAATAGAGTCAACGTGCTATTATTGGCATACAAGTGAAAGGTTTTAACAATAATGTGTGACTCAAATAGTTTTGGATACGTTTGACAGGGATCTACTATTGTGAGGACTCGTTAAGAGTCCTTATATGAGGACACTCTTTATAGCCGTTGGATGATGATCCTAATCTAACTGCGGGGAACCAAGTATGGGTAAAGGGAGAAAATGAAGTAATTAATTAAAAGTGGAACCAAAACGGGAATTAAAAAAAGTCGTACCAGTTAAGAAATTTACCCTAATACCCATTTCATATCAACCAATGGATCTCTATTTAATAAATTAACGGTGTAGATTAGTGTCCTTATATAAGGACACTTAGAGGGTCCTCACATTAGTAATTGCCCGTTTGACATTTCCTGGAAAGGTTTGGCTACAAATTTGTTTTTGGCCTTTAAGTTTAACCATTTTAAATGAGAAAAATAAAAAGTTGTAAACTTTTGGATAACTTGTTTTTTAGCTTGACTTGTTGATGTTTTTTAACTTCAAATTGAGCTCAAATTAAACGCATCAAGTGGTTTTAATGACCTAAATTGGACTTGAGCTCTAGTTTGGCACGTCAAGTGTAGTTAACAAGCTAGGCCCAGGCTCGAGCTCGTCACAAGCTTAAAAATTCTAGCTCGAGCTCGTCTAAAAAATAACAAGCCAAACTTGAGCACAATAAAGTTTGGCTCAGTTCGGATCAACACAACCGTGTTAATTAACTCTTTCTTAACAGAACAACTAGTCTTTATTAATTTTTATTTAGTATTTTACAATTTTTCTCTCTCCAATGAGAGCCTCGTCCCTTCTGTAAGGGTTTTTTCCGCCGCCAGCCTATGGTTTGCTTTTCAGCAATCTCTTCTCGATCTACGAGCTTTCAACCTACGAGTTTCTCACCAAATTTGATACAGACATGGATAGCGGCGTTGCCCAGCTGTCACTTGAAGAAGAGGAAGAAGAACTCGTCTTCTCACGAGATGTCGTGAGGTCAATCGTAGTAGACTACTCCCTTTGTGTGGTAGGATATCTGCTGACGGCCAAGAGCTTCAATTTCTCGACGTTCCAAAATCGTATGGCCGACCTCTGGCGTCCAGGTCGAGGGTTTCTATTGAAGATATCGGGGACAGCCGAATGCTGTTTAGGTTTAACCATGAGCTTGATCTCCGCCGAATGATGGAAGCAGGACCTTGGTCTTTTGATGCAAGCCTCTTGATTACAAGGGTCTTGAAACCGGGAGAGGACCCGCTCTTAGTTGACCTGTTCCATGCAGATTTTTGGGTCCAGATCCATGAGCTTCCTCCAGGATTCCACTCGGAGACCGTTGGGAAAGCATTGGGAGACTTCGTTGGCAGCTTCCGGGAGTACGATGAGGATAACCTGTTACCGTACGCTCTGGAGTATATGCGCATCCGGGTTAGCCTTGACATCAGAAAGCCTCTCAAACGGGAGAAGAAAGTACGAGCTGAAGGGGGTGAGAGCATCGTCTGCAAATTCAAGTATGAGAGGCTACCCAATTTTTGCTACATCTGTGGCAAATTGGGACACATTGATAGGTACTGTGAAGTGATGTTCCAAGTTCCGGAAGACAAGATTGTTCGTATGTGGGATGAAGAGCTTCGGGCTCCTCCCAAGAGGGTTCGTCACGTGATCAACAATCGTTATTTGATTCAAAAGAATACAAATATTGGAGGAGGAGGGCGTTTAACTTCAGGCATCAAATCAGGAGCAGCTCTCGCAGCTGGAGGTCGATGGGAGTGCCGGAGCAGCCGCAGCAGGTGGCTCCGAAGGGTTTGGAAGGTTTACTGGGGAACCTCGGGGCTAGCGTGCACACCGAAGGGATGAAAGTGGCTTATGGATTACGGCTGTTAACGATGAAGCTCAAGCTATACAGGTGCATGATGACAAAAAACGTAGGCGGGACGGCGCATCCTCGGATGCGATGGAGGAGGATGAGGCCGGGATCGTCAAACCTACCAAGTCACAAAAGAAAGGTACCCAAGTACCAAAAAACTTGGGACAGGCAGGCCTGACCGGGATCAGGACCTGCCCGCAGCCATGATCATATTGAGCTGGAACTGTCGAGGATTGGGCCAACCTCGAGCAGTTCAAGCGCTGAGTGAGCTGGTTCGTGCTCACAGCCCGGATGTCATTTTTCTTTCAGAAACTCTAGTGGGTAAACAAAGAATGGATGGTATTCGAAGTAGTCTTAAATTTGAAGGTTGTTTTGTAGTTGAAAATAATGGCCATAGTGGCGGCCTTTGTATCCTTTGGCGTGATAATGATATTGTTCAAGTTCTCGGGTATGGTATGAACTTCATTGATGCAATGGTAACAGATGAGCAAAACCGAGCTTTTAAGATGACGGGATTTTATGGGATGCCGGAGAGGAGTCGTCGGAGGGAGTCGTGGGATTTACTTAGAGGCCGAAAAGGAGCCATTGGCGAGTCGTGCTGTGTCATTGGAGATATGAATGACTTGTTGTCCCAAGAGGACAAACGTGGCACTAGGGAGCACCCGCCACACCTAATTCGGGGGTTCCGCGAAGCTATTGCTGATTGTGATCTGTTGGATATCCCCATTAGTGGCTACCCTTATACGTGGAGTAAATCGAAGGGCACACCTCTCGCGATCGAAGAAAGATTAGATCGATGCATGGCCAACGAAGAATGGTTGGCTTGGTACCCAGAAGCAGAACTCAAGAATCTGGTGGCTCCGGTGTCGGACCACTCCCCTATTCTGGTTACTACGAGCCCCATGCACAATATGGAGCCTCACGGACCGTTCCGGTTCGAAAATCAATGGTGGATGATCCCAGGTACGATGCAGGTAATTCAAAGCAGTTGGGATGGCGAGAACGGGGGAGATATCGAGACTCGTTTAAATGCTTGTAAGGAGGCTTTGATCGCTTGGAACAGACGAACAACAGTCAATTTTACGCCGGATATACGTTAGACTAAAGAGCGCATGGCGGTGGCACGATGAACGATCAAATCAGATACGAGGAGCTTAGGGAGGACTTACTCCGCCTCCTTGCACGCCAGGAAGTGTATTGGCAGCAACGTGCGAAGCATTATTGGATGAGGGACAGTGAAAGAAATACGAAATATTTTCACCGTGTAGCTAGCGGACGAAAGAAGCGTAAGCTCATCTCTCGTATACAGGATGAAAATGGTGATTGGCATGAAACTGCAGAAGGCGTTTCCAATGTGGTAGTGAGGTATTTTCAAAACCTTTTCACCTCTCATGGAGTCCAAGCCGAACAGGTTATCCGGCTGGTGGGACGTAAGGTTTCAAGCGAGGCAAATGTGTCGCTCACCACCGAATTCACTAATGAGGAATTCAAAAGAGCAATGTTTGACATGCACCCGGACAAAGCACCCGGTCCGGATGGTTTTAGTCCGGGTTTTTATCAAAAAATGTGGCACGTGATCGGTGACGAAGTTGTGCATGCATGCAGGGGTTGGTTGAATGCGGGAACCCTGCCGACGTCTATCAAACAAACCAATATTGTCCTCTTGCCCAAAGTCTCCAACCCTACAAACATGAAAGAGCTAAGACCAATCTCTCTTTGCAATGTTCTTTACAGGTTGATTGCGAAAGTACTGGCAAATAGGCTGAGGACGGTAATGCCTGACATTATTGGAGAGGAGCAATCAGCTTTCATCAAAGGTCGTAACATTTCTGACAATATTTTGGTTGCGTTTGAAACTCTGCATGCTTTGAAGAATAAACAGAGAATAAAACAAGAGTTTGCAGCTCTGAAGCTGGACATCTCAAAGGCGTTTGACGGAGTCGAGTGGAGCTATATGCGATCTATGATGCTTACTTTCGGGTTCGACGAGAAGTGGGTACAATGGATGATGATGTGCATTGAATCTGTGGAGTATAGGGTGGCGTTGAACAACTAGGTTAGTGAAGTTTTTCGGCCCAGCAGGGGCCTCCGGCAAGGTTGCCCATTGTCACCTTTCCTCTTTCTTATTTGCGTGGAGGGGCTGGCGTTATTACTCAAGAAGGAGGTTAATTGTGGCAGAATGCAAGGAGTAAGAGTCAGTGGTACGGCACCTCGCATAACTCATCTTTTTTTCGCGGATGATAGTTTTTTATTTTTCAAGGTGGGCATCCGTGAAGCTCGGGCGGTCCGAAGAGTTCTTGACATTTATGCGGAGGCCTCGGGACAGTTAATAAACTACGAGAAATCGGGCATTTTCTTTACGAGACTGACGGACGAAAAGCTAAAGGAAGGCGTGTCGGCCATCCTTGGAGTTACGAGAAGTCTTGATTCTGGGAAGTACCTAGGCTTACCATCAATGATTGGAAGAAAGAAAAAGGAAGCTCTGAACTATATAAAAGAGCACTTGTGGAAAAAGATCCAAGAGTGGCGGCAACGTTTCACATCCACAGGAAGCAGAGAAGTGCTCATTAAGTCTGTTGCGCAATCGATCCCGGTGTTTAGCATGAACGTCTTCCGCATCCCGCATACACAGGCGGAAGAGTTGGAAAGAATGCTAAATAGTTTCTGGTGGGGAACGAAGCATAATGGAGGTGGAGGCATCGCTTGGATGTTGTGGGAGAGGTTGTGTGTGCGTAAGGAATTTGGCGGCATGGGATTCCGTAGTCTTACCGGATTCAATCTTGCTATGTTGGGCAAGCAAGGGTGGAAGTTTTTTGACGGAACCCAATGCTTTGGTGACTAGAGTGTTCAAAGCTAAATATTTCCAAAAAGGGGATTATTTGTCAGCTACAGAGGGTTATCGCCCTAGGTACGTCTGGCGAAGCATATACGCAGCCCAAGCTATAGTTCGAGGCGGATCTCGGTGGATGATGGAGGATGGGTCAAAAATAAATGTGTGGAGCGAGCCTTGGTTGAGAAGTGAGGAAAACTGTTATGTGGAATCCGTTCCAAGTCTGCAACTTAATGAATTAACGGTTAATGATCTTATCATTCCAAATCCCCGGATTTGGAATGAAGAGTTACTCTCACGCATTTTTGTTGACAGGGACATCCAAGAGATCGTACGCATGAAGCCACCAGGCGATGAAGGAGAAAATATTCTGGTGTGGCGGCTTGAAAAGAATGGAAGATACTCAGTCTGATCAGCCTACCGTTTGGCCACAAATTTGAATGGTGCGATGTCAAATTTGCATGAGGAGGGTCCGTGGTCAAAGCTTTGGAACCTGCCTATACCTCCAAAGTCTAAACATCTATTATGGAGGATCATGAAACGCGTTCTCCCAACTAGAGAGGTCTTGAGGTGGCGGGGTATTGAGGTAGATGATGTCTGTGGTAGCTGTTCCGTTGGAGGTGAGTCGATAGAGCATATTCTGTTTGAATGTCCGATTGCTACGGACTGTTGGCGTCATAGTGGCTTGGAACATGGAATCTCTCAGCTTCAAGGACATGGAACTGATGCGCGACGATGGATATCCGAGTTAATTTCATTGGGAGCTGATCAGTTTATTCAAAACGTATCGGCCTTGATTTGGGCAATATGGCGTGAGAGGAATGAGAGAGTTTGGCAGAAGCATGCAACAAATAGCTGGATGGTGACCCAACGTGGTTTGGGCGACATGAATGAATGGAAAGCGGCACAGGAGCTCAAACCCAAACCATTGCAGCCTCAAGAAATAATTTGTGCAAGATGGCATGTTCCGGAGTCTGGCTTTGTTAAGTGCAATGTTGATGTGGCAGTATGGGCTGACGAGGGAAGTAGTGGAGTGGGCATGGCTGTACGAGATCATCTAGGTCATTTCCTACACGTCGTTATGCAACGCAAAGCTTGGCACGGGGAGATTCGTGAACTGGAGATGGAAGGCTTGGTGGACGCAATGACATGAGTACAGAGCATGGGGTACCGCAAGGTAATCTTTGAGTCCGATAACCAGGAGGTGATACGAGCTTTACACAGCCATAGCGTGGAGAGGACGGAGTTCGGAGCCTTAACGAAGAGGGACGAGATTTGCTACATTAGGAGCCATTTTACAGGGCTTGTTGGGTTAGGAGAAATAGAAACGAGATCGCGCATGAGCTTGCTCGCCGGTCCCGGTTTACTGCATCAACCTATATGGGTGTGATGCCTCCTCCCGGTTGTGATAGATTTGTGAACTCTTTTTGCACCGATTTAACGCATTAGTAATATTTTGAAAAAAAAAAACTAGTCTTTATTATAGGTACTGAATTGGGTCGACTTCTGCAAATTACATTTTTATTTGGGAACCAGTCCCAACATTTAATTTAATTTAAACAGGACTAGTTTCCCTAACTTGTGAAGTTCCCAAAACCCACAAAACTCAACATTCTTATTACAAAATGAACCCAACACTCCCCCTCCACTTTACCATTCCAAACCAGGGGTACTTGCGTCAAATGACTCACACCATTCAAAACGTTGCCCTCTTTAGCGAAGTCAAAGTTATGGAAGCACCCAACGAAGACGTTCCGACCTCAATATCAAACGAATCATACCGCTTAAACAGCTCCACCACGAACAGCCTGGCAGCCATCACCACGAAATCCTTCCCTGCGCACTGCTTGTTCGCCACGCTCGGCGTCTCCGTCTCCGGCCCATTCGACCACATCACGTGCTGCAGCATCTTCTCCCCTTCCCCCACGAACCGATCTGCTACGAACTCCTCGGGTCGGTCAAATATCTTCGGGTCCTTGGTCGCGAACGGCTGGTACCCGAACAGCATCTCCCCTTCTTTCACCTGGTAAGCTGCCTCGTGGCTCTCCAATATGAAATCCTTCTTCGCTTTTCCGTACTGCAGCGCCACTGGTGGCTCGATACGCAGCGCTTCGTACACCACCGACTTCATCAACGGCATCTGCTCCATTGCCCCCATCGTGATCTTACCTCCGCCGGTTGATTGGATTGCGGATCTGATTTCTTTCGCAAGCTTGGTGTGGAGCTCCAATCCGGCCCGTCCGATCCACTTCATTAAGCTTGGGAACAGGATCTTGAATCCGCCCCATGAGTTGAAGCAGATGGCGAATAGGATGTTGTGGCAGGCTTCTTCCCTCGAGATCCCGGACTGTTCGGCCTCGTCGAGTACAGATCCGGCGGCGGATGTGAAGAATTCGTAGAGGCGGTGGTAATCGTTCTGGACGAGCATCGGCGGAAGGCGGACGGAGTGGAGTGTGGCTTCCTCGACCTCTTTAGGTAAACCGACGCTGAGAATCGGAGCGAGGTTGAACAGGACCCATTTCGAAATCAGCGACGGCGCGTCTTTCCCCAACGGAGTGTCGATTGGCTTCACGCCGAAGAAGGCGCGTGACAGGAAATTGAAAGCGGCTTGCTCATTGGGATCGTTGAACCCTGCTTTCCCTTTAGTAGCTAAATCGTATTCAACGACCTCGAAGAGGTCGGTGAACGAGGAAGAGAACTCAGGAATGACGTAATCGCGGCGGTTCTTGATGAGATTGAATAGAAGTTGCTTGAGCTTGGTGTGATTAGACTCGGAGGGGTCGAGGTAGGAGAGGATTCTGTAGCCGCCGGTGAGTTCAGTAGAAGGCATGAAAGTTCCGGTGAAGAGATCCCTCTTCTCGACTTTGGACATGTCGAAGAGAACAGGGAAGGTCTTGCCGTCAAGGAGGACGATGACGCGAGGATTGTTGGAGATGAAAGGGCCAGGAGGCATGTTTACTCTGTAGACCGTTGACTGGTATTTCTGCTGCCTTGACTTGAAGAATTCTTCACGTCCTTGGTTGTAGAAGTAGTCGAGACGGTCTTGGATAGGTCCAACTCCGGGGAGGCCGTAGTCACCGGGAATCTTGCGGATGGGGAGAGTGGTTTCGTCGGAGGAAGGAGGCGGCTGGGTGGTGATGCCTGGGATTTTGAGTGGGGAGTCGCCGAAGAGAGAGGCTCGAATGGGAAGGACGGTGGAGACTCTACGGACGGTGGTGGAGAAACTAGTGTTGGACGGCGATTGAGAGTGAGAGTGAGAGATGATCTTTGGGTTAAGGGCGACGAAGTTGAGAGCAGAGGAGGAAGCCATGTTTGTGATTAGTTAGAAGACTGAAAGAGGGGAAATGAGTAGTTGTTGGAGTGGTGATTCATGGTCAGCAAATTGCCATTTATTTATAGGAAACTTTATGGGAGTGGTGGGTCCCACAAACCCAACTACCGCTATTATTGATCATTTTTACTTTTTTTATTTTTTTATATGTGATTTTACTTTTTATTTATATATTGCGGCCAATGATACTTGTGAAAGTCGTGTGCTTGCCTAGCCTTGCTCATACAGTCATATGTTACATTACACCACACAAGATAGTAATTACTAATTATTAATTAGTTTGGTCTTATTCAAACTCTAACATGAGAGCATTTCATCTTCTTGGATGAAAGCTTGCTGCGGTGGCTGCGGGATGTGGTGCAGAGGTTGATGGAGAGGGGTTGGATGATGGAGAAGAGTTTGTTCAGGAGGAGTGGCTCTAGATCGATTCACGTGGGGAGCTTTGTGAATCGGGAAGTGTCCTTCTTAAGGATCTTGGAGAGATGTGACAATGGGAAACAATTCTTTGTCCTGATTCCATCGGAGGAAGGTCAGATTGGATGGAGCTCATGGCTCAAATCGCTGCAGAGTGTTTTGTGTTCGGGAATTGGAGAAGGCTTGGGAGGCTCGAGGTGTGGTCTGTCATACGCAGAGGTTGTGGGCAAGAAAACAGGGATGTTGTCTTTGGACAATGAAACTTGCCAGATTCATGAAGCTAAGAGAGATGGCGAGTCGACGATTCTCGAGGTGGGGGTGGGGGGGGGATGAAGTCGATGCAAGAAATACAGAAACTCAAGAAGTGGATTCTTGTTTGTTTTGATTTAGGCGTCAATGGCTTTATTGCTTGGAAAGGGGGTATTAGAATATATATTAGTATGGGTGCTATTGATATTAATAGCACCCAATACCTAGCTAAGTGTGAATATCATTGTTTTTCTTAATTGATTTAGATAGCTAAGTGGTGTTTATGTGGGGGTGTTTAGAAATCACCCTAAAGAGGAGGAATTCTAAATTGGGAAGGGGATATTCAAATTCTGGACAAAATTACCTTCTAATTCCTCTCTTATTACATGCCCTCATAATTACTTCTCCCTCTCTCCAACAACTACTATCCACCACCCAAACAATTCTTCCCCTGCATTTGCTACAACCAGCGGATATAGAAGCCACTACCGCCACTCTCCGCTGAAAATTGGCCGACCGTTTCACCATCGTCGACGGAGCAGCTCTGAGGTAGGTCATTTTCGCTCAGTGAAGCTATTACCGTCTGTGCTATTTCGATTTAGGGTTTAGGTCATCATCTCTTCTCTCACCGACGGAATCGACGCGCCGGCGTCATCGTCGAGGAGTCGTTGAACCCTTCTTTGGTCTTGATTTTGGAGCGGACCCAGTCGACGATGCTGTTCCCTTCGCCGAATTCGGAACCACCGATCTTTTTCGGTGAGGATCTCCATTAGTACGACTCCGTAGCTGTATATGTCAGATTTCTCTTCATATTCGGCGACGATTTGACTGCGATTCCGGCGATTTGACTGCGATTCCGGCGAAATTTTAGTATCGTCTTCTTCTTCATATTCTTTTACTCCGTCGGTGGCCTCGTTTTCTGTGCTTCGGGAAGCGCGCTGATTCTTCGATCGGAGTGATTTTTTTTTGTTTTCAGGTTGTGAGGAAAGCTGGATTGGTGGAGGTTGTAGGAAGAAGAAATGGCGAAACGTGGATACAAGCTGCGTATCTCAAAACCTCTGTTTCGTGTTGCTTTTGTTTGTTTGTTTGTTGTGTTTCTGCTTTACTGTGTGCCGAACTGAGCTTCAGTTTTGCTCTCGAATGCAGTGATTTCGTCTAATTTGTGAGATGTAGATTCGTTTATGTTGAGTTATGTGAATGGAGTTAGATTTATAGTTATCTGAGCTTCATATTCGGTGGCGATTTGGCGGTGTTGAGATTCTGTTTCTGGGAAGATGAGTGCTTATGTAGTAAGGTGAAGACAAAAATGGGGACAAGTGGTAATTGTCTAGTAAAATACCCCCTTACCAAATACCACCCTAAAAAAACAAGAATATTATGCATTTTCATTTTGAATCTCATTATCCCATAATAACTAAACTATTTGAATATCAAAGGTATTCGAAAGGATCTAAAGATATATATATTATGTAAGGATAGTTTAGTCTTTGTCACTTACTGTTTTTCTCTTGCTTTAATTTTATTTCTTCTTTGTATGATGATGAAATTCTAACTCTTTCTTTGATTTCTCTCTAACTTCTTTTTTCACATTTGCAAGTTGAAGGTGAATTTGATTAAATTTGTGGTTGGTTTATATGGCATGAAGAATTCGGGTGAAAAAGGTAAAGTAAGAAATTGAAGATGATGACTATAATTAAGGATTTTTCGTTTGAGGGGAAGACGAAATTATAATCCGAATTGGAGGGGGAGAAGAGAAGTACTCCAACGGAGAGGAATTCACGGTTAGGGTTTGGTACGTTTGGGTTAAGTTTAAGTTAGTAAAACATGTACGTGATACTATTACTTTGTATTAAATTTCTGGTCACATTAGCAAATGGTAACAAAATTAACGGTCATAAACGAGAGCATTCACTGAGTTATTTTTCCATACTTGACTTACTACAAAGATATTTTTCAACATTCAGTATTCGGGAGTTTATTAGACAATGGCAGGCTAGGAACTTTAGATGTGGTTTCGAGATCTTTGGAGATCGCTTGATCCATGCTGTGTTATGGTACATATGGAAAGAGAGGAATGATCGTATTTTTAGGGACAATGAGGGTTTGTGGGACTCGATTGTATGGAAGGTGGCCAAAGTGATAGGAAGATGGTTGGTAGTCGCTGGAATTATCTCCAAGGACAAGCTTCGGGTGTGGCTATCTTTATGGAGAGGCGTATTTGACCCGGGTTGAGAGTGTACAAATTTTGTGTAGATTATTTGTGGGTATGATTTTGGCTTTTGGGGTTTGGTTGTTGTATAGGAGCGGAGTTTTTGTGTATGCTGGGTAGCTTTTGATAGGTTGGCTGCTGGGAGATTTTTTTTTTGGTGCTCCCCTTTTTGCTGCTGTAGGGTGGGATGTCTCTTCTTAGGATGTGATTTTCGTTGGAACATATGTATTTTATGTGTGCTTTGTTTATATTATATATATATATACTCATCATTCATAAAAAAAAAACATTCAGTTACCCGAGAGTTAAAAAGTGAAAAAAGTAGTCAACCCATAGAAAGATGTATGTATTACAACGTGTGTTATAATTATACATGTGGCAGTACGAATTATATCTTCCCACGTAGACATAATGGTAGCAATGCATGATGTCATATTATAATATTATTATATCCCCATTTACGCCGACGTTGACAGCCGTTGCCGACTAGTCGTTTTGACAGAGCAAGATGAACCGATTCACTTCCTGATATGTTATATTATTATGGACTGTCTAATGTCATTTTTAACAACAAAATCTAAAAATTTAAGCCAGTTATCAGTAAATTTATACATCATAGAAAAGAAAATTCCTAGTCTAAAATTAAATGGGTATATAACCATTGGACTAATCACTAAGACTAATACACAATATTTTTCAGACTGGAAATTCAAATTAGCCAAAAGTAGTAATCACCTTAGAAACCACCTAACCCAAATTTTTTTTTTCCATAAATCATATAAAGATCAAATTAAGTAATCAGTAAATACCATATATTATTTCATGTATTTTCCGTCTCCTTATAGTATTGTATTGTTTTGTATTTGGACTTATAATTTCTTGCTGACTAGGCAAACAAGAGATTCATTCAATGGCTTTATACATTTCTTTTCTTCCTTTTTTTTTTGTCTGTATTGCGAGTCACGGCCGGAACTTTGAACAGTAGACGATTTTGCTTCCTGGCTAGCTGAAGAATGAATGGCGTGAATACGACACCGTCCATGAATATTCCACCAAATGGTTACGTTGAATTTGAAATTTCTCAGGCCTCCGTCCAACTTCACTTTCTCAACTTTCTTCTTCTTTCTTTTCTGGAATTTTCACATTAATATTATTCTTTTAATAATTTATAACATAAATAATATATAGCTGTAACTATTTATCAAAATAATATAAACAATCCATCCTTAGTCGTTCGTGTGGCTAGTGGACGAATTTGATTTTTTTTACACATAATTTTCTAAGGGGTCGTTTGGTTAGATGATATCTACATATCAAAATATGTGGAATAT
Organism: Linum lewisii; assembly: GCA_034768395.1. Taxonomy (NCBI): domain Eukaryota; kingdom Viridiplantae; phylum Streptophyta; class Magnoliopsida; order Malpighiales; family Linaceae; genus Linum; species Linum lewisii. The sequence continues at coordinate 48,251,231 of CM068303.1, read as the reverse complement.
ATTGATATGTTAGTATATTGATATTAGTAAAAGTGATTGCTTGATATCATTGTTTGGGTAATGATATTTAAATAAGTGATGAATTGTGAATGTATGGGTGAATGTACCAAAATACCCTCATTTGCTTGAACAAAGTATAAAAGTAGTCCTAAGTCCTAACATTTAATAAAAATCATGTGTGTTTAGAAATTAAAATTTATAATCTCTCTTTTCTAATTCGTGAATGTATTTACAAATTAATTACTTGGGTTAATTACATTTTTACTAAACGCTCATTCATTAAAAAAATTAGTATTATATTTACCTCTTACACATCTCCCTCTTCTAGTCAAAATAAAATAAAAAATTAAAATAATTTTCATGGTGAATTCTAATTATAACTTATAAAACAAAATACTAATTAAGTAATTAAAACTAAATAATTATTATTTATATTAATTAATTAATTAATTAACTATATAAACACAAGACAACAATAAAATGAGAAAATATAAATTGGGGTAATGGGGTTGATGAAATAATAATTATGAAGGTTGGGTGATGATAGAATTGTCCAAAAATTGTGATATCAATATCACTCCGAAGATATTCAGCTCCCCATATGAATAACTGTTGAGTGATATTGATATCACTTTTGGCCCCAGATATCATTATATTCAGCACAGAAAAAACGATGATATCCTAAATATCATGATATCTACAGTTATCAATATCAATATCACTGCAACCAAATGACCCCTAAGAGTTTTAGGGTTTAAGATTAGGGTTTTAGGTACTTAGGTTTTATGTTGTAGATGTGATTATGAATTTGTGGGCAGGAATGATTCGTCATTTTGATATAAGATGATGGATTTATAGTTATAATACCGTAATATTTGAGATCGAGAACTTACTAATGAATAACCTCAATCAATTATAACTTACTTATTTTAACTTTAATTTAGATTCTGTTAAAATCTATACAATATTTGCACAGTTTTTTTTCCGACATTATCTTATTTCATCAAGAAGGAAAAACTAATATATATAGATTTCAATTTTGATAATTGTACCTTAAACATATAAATAAACTCCAATTTCCAAAATTGAAATCTAGTTAGGGTTTTCGTTGGGGTGAAATAAGATCTTATCGGGAAATAAATTGCACAAAGATAGCTTGAGTTTGGACATAATCAAAATAGGAGTCAGGGGCGGACCCAGGGGTGCCCGAGTGAGCCCCGACTCACCCCTCGTTCGGTCTCGTCCTTGAAAATCGAGTATATGTTTTTGGGTATTTCGAATTTGGCTCAGTGCATTTTTTAATATTAGCTCAGTGTTTGTATTAGTTCGACTCAATCGTGAATTAATTTTAGGATTACTTTCAAATTTAATTAATTAAAGTCCAAATATTAATAGCCCATTCATAATTAGAAGTGTAAAATTGAAGTTGCAGGTATAGTTTTGAAGACTTTTTATGTTATTCAAATGTGTTGTTGTGACTTGAAATTTTTTCATTCAATTTCGGCTCAGTGCATGATTCAAAGCTGGATCCACCTCTGTTTAAGAGTTAAAACGAGAAACTTACAGTTGATTAAAGTTATTCATCAATATATGGGATGATGTTAATATCATCCTCTGGCAGTAGCCACCAATGGACAATAGTAGATTCTTTGTAAGAGACCATGATCTCTTGTATAAAAGAAGGTCACGTTTTCCTGCTAAACTGTCAAATTCTGCCGCAATTACCCATTCCGGCGAAATCAGATTCAAGTAGGATTCCCAGCAATAATTCCTTGTTTTCCTGCCAAAAGATCATATGGAATTGGATATTGACTCATGATGCATTGACGAAAATATCCCTCCCCTATTAATGCATTTCGACCTATGTTCTTATCCCTTCTATTCGACCTCTGTTCTTTTCCCTTCTATTCGACCTCCTTCCACTCGAGACCTTCTTCTTCCACGCTGCATCTAGTCATCTTCCGATCGACATTCTTCTTTCGTCGTTCATCGAGGCTCTTTCCTGTCCAACGTCTAGCACCAGCCACTACAACCATTCAAACGACCAATAAGGAGTTCGTAAGCAAGGTTGAACACATGAGTTTTAACAAACAAATTGGTAAAGACAATTCGAACAGGGAAGGGAAGACCGAACTCTGGCTAATTTATGGACTGAAGAAACCCTAATTCAAGATTGAATGAAGAAGAAGAAGAAGTGAAACCCTAATCATTGAATGAAGAACAATGCTTACCTTAGGCCGACGCTGTTACGAGGATGACGAGCGGGAAGAAGCATCAGATGCGGTCGCCTGTCACCAGCCGTCGTCGGGAAGGTCGATAGTGCTGCTGATCCTTGTCGAACGGAAGCCCTGAGAAGAAAGACGACGTTGGCAAATATATAGATTCGAATAGAGAGAGAGATGAGAGGATAACGAGGCAAAGTTGGGATTAACCTGCCGTTGGCCGCCGTCGAGAGGGTAGAATATTGCTGCTGCTGCTCGTCGAACAGAAGCCCTGAGAAAAAAGGCGACGGTGGCACGAACAGAGAGAGAGATGAGAGGATAGCATGGCAAATTTGGGATTAACAAGTAATTCCGCCGGAATCGTGAGATTCCGTTCAGTTTTGGTCGAAATTATGATACACTGTTGGGCCGTAATTAGGCCCATAATTCCGTCGGAATTGAGTCGCTACAAAATGCGAGGAAAACAAGGAATCCGCGATTTCCGCCAGAATCGGCTAATTCCCGCGACGAATTCCTTGCAGGAAAACGTGGCCGAATTCGTTTGATCAAGGTCGCAATTGTCAATAGGGGTCTCCACCTAGTCGACCCTCGCTTTGTAGAATATATGGGTTTCGTAGTTGAGTAGAGAAAACCAACCCTTTGCAATCATTTAAACAAGGGGTATGGTGGCTTCTCCTTCTAACGGCCATTGTTAGCCAACCCTAACTTCCTCGCTCCGGAGAAAGTAGAGTGCGCGACAATAGACTTTTTTGTGTGAGTTGTTGATTAATTCTCATATTAAAATGAGAGAGGTTACTTGGTTATAGGGTTTTTTAACGACACAACTAGAATTTTTCTCTTTGATAATAAGTACAGTGATGATGAAAGATTAGTTGGTGAACTTGGTGTTAGGGGATGAAGAGGATGTTGATGTTAATGAATGATTTCGATCGCTGTTCCCGATATTGCGAAGATATATATATATATTAATTATTAGATTATCCACAATATGCATGATTCATTGATTTATAACGTTGTGGGTGGGTGGAATATGGAATCCCTGGAACCCACACCCCCATCCATGTCAAGCACATGCATATATATTATTGTTGAAAATCGTCTCACTATAATTAATAATGGATCATGGATGTGGTTTTATTTTTAATTAGGTCGCAGTTGAGCAGGTTATAAATATATGATATATTCCTCCTACCTCATTTTTTATATAAAGTATAAATTCATGAGGGTATACAAATGTAGAAAGTTGAAACAAAGAACCTGTAAACCCGTTTGAGTCCATGGGTTAATATTGAAATTGGATTGTATCAATGATAATAAACAGAATTTTTTTTTTTATTTTTTTTGGCTTAGATAATAAACAGATTGGAAATATATTTTTCAACATTATCAATCATCTACTGTACTTATTTACATTGTCTTTGTTGTCACACATGCCATCAGTATTGCTCGACAAATGAGTAGGTGGCAGATAATGATGTGGCAGATGCTAGTAAATGATTTACAGACAAATCTGGCAAAATCAAATGGCAAGTCTCAATGATTAAGGGGAAATTATCGAAGAGATATTATATTATATATATAAGTACATACATATTCATAAACATTTTAAATAGGGTGTCTGACGTTCTCAATAGTCATGACTCATGACTCTCTATCTCTGAATAAATAAATAAATAAAACATTTATTAAATGAACAGAGTAGTATTGTTTTTAATGCATGAATAAAC